>CM033469.1:309633781-310833781 GCA_019447015.1 Hymenochirus boettgeri
ATATATTATTCACAACAAATACTCTTGTATATTAAAGTGCTGCAAACACAATGCCAATCACACCACCGTTTCGGGGTCCAACCCCCTTCCTCAGGTGTGACAACCTGAGGAAGGGGGTTGGACCTCCCGAAACTACCTGAGAAGGGGGTTTGAACCCCCCGAAACGAGGTGGCTGTAATTGGCATTTGTTTGTTTTCAGGCACTTTAAATAATGAGTATTGTGAATCTATATTGAGTGTGCCTACCGACAAACTCTGATGGCCTTCCTGACCCAGCACCGCCCTGCTCCTGCTCCTGTTTTCATCACGCAAAAACGGATCTTGTGAGGCTCTGCGCTGACACCACTCTACTTATTCCTGAGCATGGCTGTCAGCACTGTGTGTGATGTCACAGTGCGCCATTATGGCACCACGACCAAGAAGGGGTTAAAAGCCCGGCTAGACATGCTAGCTACCTGGTCAGTAAGTCCTTCATAAGCTGGTTTGTCAATTTTTAAAATAATGCGAAATGGGTTATGGGGAATCTCACTACCAGACTAAAAGTTTTTTCTTATTGTCTGGACATGCTTTAGAAACATTAGCAACGTGCTCATACCACTATGCAGACTACTGACTGTTTATAGCTGTTGTAACAAAGTATAATAATATAGCGGACTAAAGTAAAAAACTCGTCTTCCTACCAAAAACATTTCAGACTGGCAGAACTGAGTTAACAGGCATGAGTAATCATTGTTTGTTCACTGAATACTGTTCACTCCTGTGCTCATTTTTTTCAGTACACTGAGAGATCCGTGTCTCCAGGACAGCTTGCTTTCTATTGGCCCTTGTGCGTGGGTGTGTTTTTGAGGATATTGAACTTTTAACTCTTACTGCAAATGATAAGCTTGTTGGTTAGCCGGAGATGAGACATGGAGGAGGTAACAGAGGGTAGGGGAAAGGGGGGAGTGCTGTAGAGAGATCTGACACCATGGAAAAACACTGACAGAGATACGAGAAAGGCAGCACAGAGTACATAAATTTAACTTTGCAATGGGCCAATGTGTTTTTTCACTATAGATGCCCTTTAAAGGGCAACCTCAGTCCATCACCTATCCAATGGGAAGAAGCGGTTCTTGTGGAGAGCTTATTTCCATTGTTTATGTCAAAAAAGGGGGTTGAGCTATAGCTCTATAGTTGACCTTTAATATAAGTATACATTTCCTTAAAATCCCTACAGACTGGCTACCAGCCCTTATAACGTGGGGGGAGGCAAATAGATATATACTCAAGAGTTACCTAGGATCAGGCATTTTGCAGTGTTGTCTTTAGTTTTTACGAAGGAAAATAACAACGCTTTACATCCATTGTAGCCCATTGGATTGATATTGCATGCTTTTTCGGTAAGACATAACATGGTTTTTAGACTTCAGTTCACCTTTGAAATTTTACCAATTTCAAAACTGTGTTGTTGCTAAAAATGCAGAAATAATACCTCTAGATCTTCAATAAGAAAAGGTTTGGATTTTATGTAAAACTAGGTACCAATAATCTTTAAAGGGCAACTGTGATCTCCAACAAGTGAGGGTTAAATAAAAGTCCAGTCTTTCCTTTAAAGGGCAAGTCCAACCCTAAAATGAAAACTTGCATACAGGTAAATCACCCCCCAAAACCCTAAACTGTAATAGTTTGAATTCTGAAATATATAAGTCTAACCTGAAATCCTGCACAATGTCCTGTTGCCCCTGTTTCTGCTTCCTGGTTCCTCCAGTTAGTAACTGCCAGTTATGGATTTGACAGTTGACATCACAGCCAATGACTGAATGTTAATCCCCTGTCTGCCTCTTCTGAGCATGCTCAGTCTCAGTAAATGCTCAGTACAGGTTTCTAAATTCCTCAGTTTCCATGAGGCATCCAGAAGCATAGCAGGCATACAGTAATGAATTCATAGGACAAACTATGATATATCAACATATTTTAAAGAGGCCATTCTTTCTAAAAGATGTTCTTATGAGGGTGGAGTTGTCCTTTAAAATCAGCCCTGGATCACATCTCTGGAGCCTTTGAGAAATTATATTGTGATGAATATTCATATTTCCTGCTTCCAGTTGGTTGAGTGACATCAAATAAAACACTCAGATACTTGGAATTAATATATAAAAAAGAATATCCCTTTAATACAATATCAGAACTGCCAATAAATATATATAACAGATAAAGTGCAGTAGAACAGTAATATAGGATAACAATAGAAAATCCAAGTTGAATCCAAGTCGCAGAGTGAGAGAGGCTGAAAGAGAGGTGACGGGCCGGCTGCCTTTTTTCTTCGGGCGGAATCGTTACATTACACAACATGACGCACTCCTGCTCCAGAGGCAGCTTGCAGAGCTGAACAAGAATCCGGACGAGGGGTTTTCAGCTGGTTTAATAGATGACAATGACTTGTACAGATGGAAAGTTCTAATAATTGGGCCATCTCGTTATACGAGGGTGGTGTTTTCACAATTAATATATATCACTGAATATTGAATAAAAATGTCTGTGACACTCCGCTAATTCCCATCAAGGCGTGAATAAAAATATATTTAGTAAAGTCCGCGAAGTCCAGCAAATTCAAGTATATACTAAGGCTGCAGCCACGCTACAACACACCAAATTACGCACGCAATCGCGAGCTCTATTGCATGCTTTTTTGTGCGTTAGCGCACATTTCACTTTGCGCATGCGTTTTCGCTATTTTCAAAGAACCGCATGCGATTGTGCAAAAAATGCTTGCACAGAATCGGACGCGCAATCGCATGCGCATCTCAAATTGCAGGAATGTTCACGTTCCCTCAATTTCCATGTCTGCAAAAAACGCTGGCACAATCGCAAGCAAAATGGGGTGCGCAAATGTGCGAATAACGCTCTAGTGTGGCCTAGCCTTAAGTGACCGATTACAATGCAACCAATGGGAAGACACCCGCTGCAAGGAGGCGTGTCTTCCCATTGGCTTCACTGCGTACTTTCAGTGACAGTGGAAGAGAGGAGGGACGAAGCAGATTGCCAAAGGAGACTTTGAGTAAGAATTGCAGGAGTTGGGTAAAGTACCCAGATTAAGTTTAGTTCCTCGCCATGGGTATTTTGCAGCTATGGAATGGGGAGAAAGTGATTATAATTGTTTTTTAATGCTGGGAATAACGTACCTGAACAGAAATATAAATTGACAGTTTATAAGAGGGGCCTATTAATTCAGGCACAGGCTGGTCACATGGCGGAAAACAGGAAGTGTTCAAGCAGGAAGTATTATTGCTGAAGCTTTCCCGCAATAACTTCTCCCAAATTTTACCTAGAGATGTGATGAAGCTTGTTATATAACCAGTTTAGAAAAATAGTAGACCATAGTTAAACTGGGCACACACAGTGACCATATCGGTGCTTTATCTTTGCTGTGTGTAGCGCATTTTACAAACTATTGCAAGGCCAACGAACGTTCCCATCAGCCTTGCGGTCGTTCTGAAAAGACAGAGAATTTCTCTCTCCCGCAGACGTCTCCCTGTACTAAAGTATATGGGAGATGACTGTGACTGCGGGAAACGCGCAATCCCAAATGTTCTCCCTATGCTTGGGACTGTGTGTACCTGATCTTTGAGAAATGACAGACAGGATCTTGTTGATCCTGTCTGTCATCTTTCAAACATCTGTGATGTGTGTACCCAGCTTTACCCTTTAAGATTCTGTCTGTCATTTTTTTTAAAAATTAGCTTACACACAGTTCTGAGCATTCTCCTTATATAAGGCATAGGAAGAATGTTCGGGTCTGCTAAATTCCCTTTATTCGCTTCCAACTCCTATACTTAAACACCTAGGACAGTTCCGAGCGACCCCAAGGCTTACACGGAATCGTCCCTATATAGTTAAAGTGTGTACCCACCTTAAGATGAATCCCAATGGTTTGACATTTTGGATTAGAATTTTTTGGAGTGATGAGGAGAAAATCTACCCAAATATATATGTGCAAAACAATATTTTATAATAGTTAACGTAGGATGGTGCACCATATAGATACTGGATTCTGTGGTACGTATAATATTCGGGTAACAACTATATAGAAAACAGAGGGACACAGAAGACCCACTAAACCCCTACCATAGAGCAACACCCACACTTGCACTTAACTGGCAGAAACCCAGCAGTCATCGAAGATACTGGAACTTACCTGTAGTGCTATTTTCAGATGTAAATGTCATTGCTGTATTTAATTGGATGTATGTTGAACATGTATTGGACCAAATTGTCACTGTATTTGATCTATCAAGTTTGTAGTACTTTGGTTATTATAAGTAATTTTGATACGCTGAGATTGATTGTCAGGGGTTGCAGTGATCAGACTTACCAGCTTACCTATGTACCCCAAAGAAATATGTTTTCATATGTTAAATAACATCTGATTGGTTGGGGCAAAATTAGCACAATTTTTAGAACTTTTATTACATAGGCCTGTTAATCTTTTAAGTGTAAGACTGAGCTTGCAATTTACACATATCACGTAGAAGAGTTTATGATAAGGCACATTGACAGCAGAAATATTAGATGCTTCAGATCTAATGGAATATTGGACAGATCAACAAAAAAACAGGAAGATTTAAAGTTTCCAGAAACTAGCAATCTATTTTTTTTTCCAGTTTAGATATTCTTCAGCAAGGTCTTGGTTGTCAGACTTATTTTAAATGATGAATGATAGATGTACAAAATGTTGGTTTGCAATTGAAAGATTTCTTAGAAGATTTCTTTATGCTCCCAGGAACTGCTCTTAAACATTTCTGAAATCGGCAACATCAATTATAGCTGTACTTTATTTTTGCTTTTTATAATGGGTTTTTAGGAGATTTTTCTATTTTGTGACCTATGTCAGAACACTAACAGGGAGATTCAATAAAAGTTCTTATCGTTTAAAATGGTGCTAATTTAGCCCCAACCAATCCGATGTTAGCTTTCAAATGTTAAATAAGATCTGATTGTTTGTGGCTAAATTAACACCATTTTAAACAGTAAGAACTTTTATTGAATAACCCTGAATGTGTTTAGTTACTGCTGGGGAGAAGTGAGGACCAAGGATGGAACAAAATTTTAAAGGGTAAATATGCTGTAAAATAAAGTTAAGTTTAGTTGGAAGCTGCAGCTTTAAAAAAACTGTTGGCATTTTTTTCCCCTCTGCCCCTCCAGATCCTACCTTTCCAGCTTCAAAGGTGCAGACATCTTGAAACTGTATAGTTGGATGTGTAGCTCCGCCCCTCTGAGATTAGCTGCTTCCTCCTGCTTCATTAGTCTCAAAAGGGAATGTTCATTGTTCCGAGCATGTGCATGGCCGCACGTCACAATGACGTCGCTGCGCATGCGATGTGACGTCAGTGCGTGCACTGACATGTGCACGTGTGACATCATCTCACCTTGTACAAGCGCAGCGAGATGACGTCACGCGTGCACAGTGATGTTATACGTGCGTGCACGCTCGAAACAAACGAACGTACCCTTTTGAGACTAATGAAGCAGGAGGAACCAGCAAATCTCAGAGGGGCAGAGTTACACATCCAACTATACAGATTCAAGATGTCAGCAACTTTGAAGCTGGAAAGGTAGGCTCTGGAGGGGAATAGGGGGGGGAAAAAAGCCAACAGTTTTTTTAAAGCTGCAGGTTCCAACTACACTTAACTTTTTTTTTTTTTTTTTTTTTTTACTATTTTACAGCATACTTATCATTTAAGGCTTATGAAAAGCTCATCCCCTCCGAGACTTGCTGGCTTCCCCTTCTTCTGTAGCCTCCAATAGCTGCAATCATGTGGTTCGTGCTTGTACAAGCACGACTCGGAGCAATGACGTCATGCGCGCACGCACTGACTTCATGTCATGGAACACACGAATGCAGCTTTTGGAGGCTACAAAACAAGGGGAAGCCAGCAAGTCTAGGAGGGGAGGAGCTCAACAGTGTTCACTACAAATCCAAGATGTCAGCAAGGTAGGCTCAGAAGGGACCCAGATAAAAAAAAAAGAAAGGAGGGGGGATTTTTTTTAAAGCTGCAGCTTACAATTAAACTTAATTTGCTTTTACAGTGTACTTATCCTTTAAGTGTAAATATTTGACACTTTTCTTAAAGGCATGCTTTTGTATAACATGTTTTGTGTAACAAATTCAATCAGAAAAAATAGCATTTTACCTTAATGTACAAGAGCGATGCTTTGCTTTTTGCTGTCTTTTGGTTTGGATCATATACTGCTGCAGGCTGTGTATGACTGGATGGCATTGGATTTAGTACATTACAAAATGTAATCTGTTTCCTTTATAGTTAAATACATTTTCTCACTTAACACCGCCTACACTGGTTGCCATAGATAAAACACCAGAAATGATAACTTGCTGAGGTGTGATATTTCACTTGATACAATTAGGTATAAAGTGAATCAGTTCTTAGTATTAGAAGACTTTTAAAAAAATAAATGCTAACTGTATTGCTTCAATGCATTTTTTAAATAATTGCTTTAAAAAGAGTAAAGGTATGCAGCCCTTCCCATACATTTTTTTCCTGATTTCAAGCCTCTCTCTACCTTCAATTAACCATGCTGTGAATGGGCGTAATAATGCTGTCTGCCTCTAACTGTCACTCAAAGCTAGCATGCGAGAAAAAACTCCTTCACCAACCCTTGATCAGCTTGTTTATGTAGGCTGTATCCTAGCAACAGGACATTTCAAGTTTAACTGGCAGAGGAGGAGGAGAGAGGTTTTAACAGACATTCTTACCAGCCAATGACATGTATTATGTTAATCATGGCCCTGGGCCGTCTAGGAAGCGGGCTTTTAGCACTCATCTTTGCTGTGTGATATCTAAGGGACGGCAGCACAGCTGTAAATGTGAGTAAGTGATTTCAGCTGCTGGAAGTGTGGACATGTAATGGGGGTGATTTTTTTTTTTGATATTGTTGTCCTTTAAAGATGAAGTTCAAAGTCCAGTCTGTATAAATATGACTTCTATACATAGAGTAAGGTCTGTAAATAGTTGGCTAAATGACTGCCTTTTAACACTAGATACCTATACATAACATTCAACGATAATTTAACATTACTGTTATTAAAGGGGTGCTAAAGGGTTACACCTCCTCCTTCCATCTGCTGTACCAAGAGTGGCAGCCTAAAACTATGATGTGAGAAATATTCTGTCCTATTGTTCTGTGCCATTCCTTTACTGCCCCCTTACTTAGTAGGTGGTCCAGCATATGATAAAGCAAGTGTGTCCTTCCATAGGTAGCTTTGATCGCCAACCCCAGTGAGGATTGCACTTTTTTGCTTGCTGTAAGTTCATATACAATCCGTTTTAACATGTTCCTAATTGTTGAACTTTGTCCTTTTTTTTTTTTTTTTTTACAGTGAACCTATAAATCTGGAGGGAAACTGGTGCTGTTATATCAATGGTCAATAAAAGATAGCAATTTGAGAAAATGAGTTCCCTAAAGCCTAGTGGGCTTAAGGCCCCTTCGAGAATAGCAAAACCTGGATCTGTTCCCACTAAATCATCTGCTTCTACAGGTAGGAAAATTAGATTACCACATGGTAAATGTAAAGTAGGCATTGTGTGGATTAATGTGCCACTGTCACAAAATCTGCCAATTTTTTTCTAAATGTTTATTTAGTACATAGTAACATAGTAATTGAGGTTGAATAAAGATACAAGTCATCAAGTCCAACCTTTTCTGACTCCAAATGGCAATCAGAAAGTATCCCTGGATCAACCAGAACTGCAGTATATGTATTAATACCAGTAATTCTCAATATTTTTTAGTTTTAGAAACTTATCTAGCCCACTTTTAAAGCTATTCAGTGAACTTGCCATTACCACATCTGCTGTAAAGAAACCTTTCATAACCTGAAGATGAAACTTGTTCTTCCAATCTTAAAGGATGTCCACGTATCCTCTGATATGACCTATTAGTGAACAATGCACCAGAGAGTTTATTGTATGGCCCATTAATATATTCGTATAAAGTGATCATATCCCCACGCAAACATTGCTTCTCTAATGTAAACAACCCTATTTTTCTAATTTGCCTGCATAGTCAAGCCCCACCATTCCCTTTATTATTTTAGTTGCCCTTCTCTAAACTGCTTCCATTTCCAAGATGTCCCTTTTGTATATGGGATGCCAAAACTGCACCGCATATTCCAAATGAGGCCTTACCAGCTCCTTGTAAAGAGGAAGAATAATATTTTTTTTTCTTGAATCTATTCCCCTCTTTATACAAGACAATATCTTGCTAGCTCTAGCTGTTGTTGTCTGGCATTGTTTGCTACAGCTAAGTCTGTTATCTACCAGACCCACACTTATTATTACTATAATATTAACTGTAACACACTTGACAATACAAATCTGTCTTGTGAGTCACACACCAGGCTCTCTAAAGGCACAAGAGTGAGCCCTAGCACACCTCTTGAGAAACCTGGGACTATTACACTTTTATATATTGTATAAGGATTAAGTGATTGATTTAAAGGGGAACTAAATGACATCATTGTCCCAGTAGACAAAGCACAAACATACAAAAAGCTGTGTTTCAGGGACAGCCCTTTGCTGTGGCTGCTGAGTGATTTATGAAATTAATCTTTGGGTACTAGGGTCAACTTCTATAATCCACCTAAGCTGGGTGACACACAGCTATCCAGTATGCTAAAGTTGTTTTTACATTGTACATACCTTTTAACGTTTAAGTAAAAAAAAAAAGTCGGGGGAATAAAACCGTATTGACTTTGTCAGGCTAAAATCAAAGTATTCTACCACTGGCCCAATATAGCTGCAATTTATAAATACAGTACAGGTAGAAACTTTTATCATTTCCTAAAAAACAAAATCCAAACAAACAAAAAAAAGCAGTAAACACAGTCAGTTGGCTAGTTTGTATAGTTTCATTAGTAAGACGGGATGTGAATGGGCTGTGTGTTTATAACAAAGTTATATTTACATGTTGAGCCACCACAAAGAAAGCTTTATCTCTTGCTAGAAACAGAAGCAAAAATAAAATAAAAAATCATCAGTAAAATCAGATCATTATTTTGTATTGCCCCAGGAAGGCTGTATGCAATTCACTAATCAATCATAGAAAAACAGCCTTAAGTTCTAAAATGCATCTAACATCCTGCACTGCATAACCATTAAACCATTATGCCCGTTTATTCACAAAAATATCTTCCTTACTAAAACAGGTGGTCCGGGTGTAACAAACCCCGAACCCTTCGCTTCCTATTATGAGTTCATGCCACCGTGCAATGAAAATTTTCACAATTCTACTCACCACTCCGGGTGCAGCCTACCGTGAACCCTTTGCTTCGATCCGTTCACATCAAAATATCCAAACAAGGTGTTTTGGTGCACCCAGAAAGAAAATTTGTCACGTGGAAATTTTGATGTATGCAATTCACGCTGGGTGAAAAGACTGCAGGATAACTGTCACAAACCCCCCACTTTAGTCTGGCTATCTACTTATCAGTTATCGCAAAATGTATGGTACTCCAACTTACCGAAAAGTCAAATAAAACAGAGAAGGAGGTGTAGTGAACATAACTACACAGCACACACTAAAATATATCTTAATATTAAAGTTAAAATGCCACCCCATTCCAATGAAATGCTAAATACATCTAAGGGGTTATACACACCCCTTAATTCTAAAGATCCTCTAAGGAAAAGATTATTCACCTCTATCACTCTTTATAGATCTATATATCTAAACAATGATTCCTATACACTAGCGTAATTTCGAAAGCTAGTAAGGTTTGTTTTGGGATATACATTAGCCTTTAAATGATTTTATATCATTTATTTAAAGTACAAAAGAGTGCATAACAAGTACAGAAAAATGTTGTAGTATATAATTGAATATTAAAGGTAGCACACAGTTAAGAATAAGTGGGATAAAGAAGAGAATACTTAAGCTGGCCATACACATGCAATCCCACAGCATGTGTGCCAACAGATCACATTGTAGGCACATTGTATCTGTAGGCACACATGCTGTGGGAACAGCACACACGGATCCGACCGATCGCCATACGCAGTATGGGGATCGGTTGGCCGTGCAGACATGCACTGCACAATCGTATCAACTTCCTCTACTTCAAGTAAAGGGAGCCGATAACGACTGACGGAAATTTTCCTTCATTCCCCGTCGTTCGTCGGCACTCCGGTCGTAAAAAAGCTCCTACACACATGCGATAATAGGTAAATTCCGTCATTCCCCTTTAGAGTAAATGGTGTCTGTTGAGCAAAGTCCATGAAAACTTGGTAAGCAACATGTTTCGAAACATATTGCTGAGAGCACTGAAATAAAATTTGTTTTCAGTGGAATACTGCATGGAGTCTCCTATTATTTGATACCAAACATGATTTACATATGAGTTTGTATGACCAAGAAGTAAAAATAAGTTTCCCTTGTGAGACCAACCTATAACATATATGGGCAGATGCATCTTGATTCCAGCATTAGCTGACATTATTTGGGAAAATATGACATTCCTTCCCCGAAATATGAATTGATTGTGAAATGACATCTGGTTTAACTCCTGCAGTTGGACCTGCAGTTTTCATGCTGGTCAGTCTGGCTTTGCTGCTTGTAGCAGTGAATATTAACACCTATTGCCTCTTTTAAACCAGATACCCTGATGAGTTAAACAAATAAATGGAGATATGGGAATTCCTAAACCAAGAAGCAGTGTTAAAGGGACAGTTCAGTGGAAATTATCAATATTTGTTAAATTGTTAATTTTTGTAATGCCTTATTAGTTATTCTACATATTCTCTCCCATTTTGAAATCAAAATGAAATCCGTTGATTTCATACTTGTCACGAATGCCAGTTTGCTGGGCATGTGATCTGACCAATCAATCGGTACAAGCTGCCACCACTTTAAGTTATGGCCTTAAAGACGCCCCAAAAAACACTCTTGACTCTCACTGACTATGCACACCCAATGTCCTGTCAGCTAAATGGTTAACACTACACCATTCACTCCAGCAACTAACTGGTTAATTAGCATCAATCCTTCACAAGCAGTCACTGAGTTAATTAGCATTTACACTGCAAAACATTCCATTCAACCACATAAACTTATCAGAGGCTAACTGAGTTCTTTTAGAGCATCAAAGACAAAACTTTTTAAATTTTAGATTTAATATTCCAAAAGGTGGACAGTGCATATAATACAAAAATAAAATAAAAATGGTGTTACAATTAAATGACATACAATAGGTACAACAGTCATATAAAATAAAAAGGATAAAAATGTTCACAGACCCTACTCACTAGAAGAAGTCCTGTATCCCAGGGTGGGAAGAAATATCGTGTCCATACACACAGTTTTAGCATGTCCCCTCAGTATGAACACAGTTATAGGGGCTACAAGGATTTTTAAACCCCTTGATGAACCACCCCCCTCCTGGGCTATGCATGAGGTGGGAGTGTCTAGGAATGTCCAGATTTACGACTAGCCAAAAGCATTCATTCCCCCTCAGTTAGGCATATTCCATATAAATGTAGATATGTACATTGTACTGGGATATTGACCTCTCCTGTATTAATTATCAATTCCTCCAATACCAAACATGACCTGTGTGTAATACATATTTCCCTAGATATTAGTAACTCGCCTTGGCAAGGTAATTAGGTCTCCATGTTGGGTATCATTTTAATGGACCTACCTTACCATTCACAAATATAATATTGGTTTCTGTCGTAAATATTCCAATACCGAAATACATTTATTTTCCATGTATGACTGTCCTTAAAATGACCTCTTAAGGTACCCACCAGACCCCTAGCTGTAGAGAATTCCAGATACATGGCTCAGCCCCACATTGTTTGGAAAATAAGATCTGGTTCCATGCTTCACTAATCGTAATATAAACAATAGGGACTGTTCCAGGGTGGAATGGCATTTTATTGGTCCTTTGAAAGACTATGTACCAATAGTTAACCCATTCTTGCCAAGTCACTACACACTTTCCTGACACACACCCTTTGCTGTTCCCTGCTGTTTTCATTAGTGAGCTTCCATTTCAGGTTCTAACGGCCCTTCTTCTTTCCAGGATGCACCACATCCTTGGAATGTTCCTAACAGTAATTTCTACTGATTGGCTGGGTCAAAGATGCTCAGATCTCTAGTGAGCAAATGAATCAACCCAGACGCTGGGTGAAGGGCAAGACCATAACGGTCTTTACTAGGGGTCCTGCAAACAGGAAGTCAATATTTCTGCTGCATTTATTTATACACAGACAAATCGCTGAATTGGCAGATTAAGGACATTGGGATGGAAAAATACTGCCCTTTTTTCTGAAAAGCATATGTATTTGGACTGAACATCCCCTTTAACCCTTTGCGTACCTCCTGGGTTGAAATAGGAGAGAGCTGCCATATTGGTTGACACTGCCAATAAAGTGAAATAAATTGAAAATTAATGCTGCAATTATGGATATTACCTATGGGAGTTTAAATGCCACTCACGTTCGTGACAATAACAATCAACTTTCAAAATCTTATTAAATATTTCCATATTTCTGTGGAGACATCTCTATGGAAAATACTCCAGACAGTGAATACTGAGGTTAGGGGACGTGGCAATAGATGCACATGCTCACAAGACTATATGGTCTGTGAGTTGTACTGGCAAGAACATGGAAGCCTTTTGTGTTCTAGAATCTCTCACATATACTTGTACCGTATATACTCGAGTATAAGTCGAATTTTTCAGGCTTTAAAATTAGCCTGAAAACCTAACCTCGACTTATACTTGGGTCAAGTCCTAATTTAGATCCAAATTCTGCAATTACAGATAGTAACCAGTAGGTGGTGGCTGTGTTAACCTGCATAGAAAGTTACAGGAGCTGATCAGCCTTTACACTTCCTGCTTCCTGTATTCTGGCTGCTGGACTCACTCAGCACTGTCACTGACTGCTCATCTAGTTACTGTAAATCTGATGGGTCTCCTCAGTTTGGGGCAAAAAACAGCTGCTAGTACAGTGCAAAGGAAAGCTTGAAACTACAACTCTCAGGTGACATTTTTCTATTGGGGTCAGAGAATCCTTTACTATATGGGGGTCAGAGGGCCCTTTACTATATGGGGGTCAGAGGGCCCTTAATAAAAAGTTTACTGAACCTTGCCACTCCACATGTTTAGAAACTGAAACTCCCAGCAAAAAAGCATGCTGGGAGTTGTAGTTTCCAAACATCTGGAGTGACAAAGAATTGGAGGTTACTGGTACTGGATTTGGCTATTACTGTATGGGATTCATGTATGGGAATTCTGCTGTCCATTTAAAGGGCAATTAAAGCCTAAAAACAACACAGAATCAGAAGGCAGTAGTGGTGATAATTTCTACCCTCGACTTATACTCGAGTCAATCAGTTTGTACACATTTTTCAGGTAAAAATAGGTACCTCGACTTATACTCGGATCGGCTTATACTCGAGTATATACGGTAAATGCAACTTACTAGATCAGAATTTTACAATGTATAGGTGTTCTGAGGAAGAAAAGCTTTCACATTAGAATTTAAAAAAAATAGAATAAAGTTCTACTTTAAATAACTTGTAAATACAAAATTGCAGATTTATAAAAATTAGAAAAGTAGGAAGGGAACACGATGCAGATTTAGTGTCTGCAAACTTAATTTAATTGTGACAAGTTGCGGGCCTTAGTGGGTCCTTCTCAAGCAATTGTAAAGTGCAGGATTTTAGGCTCCATGCAAGGTTTTCCCCCCTTACAAACTGTTTTAAATAAACTTAGTGAGTGGGCTACAAAGTGGCAAATGAAGTTATACATTTCACAAGAACAAAATAAAGACTAGAGGCTAGTTGTACCATAAATGGGATGGAGTTAGGAGTTGACCCAAGAGAAAAGAACTTGAGTTATTGTGGACAATAGACTCTGCAAATAACATTATTTTTGTCTAAAAATGAACATAGCGTCAAAGGAGTAGGACACAATTCTGCCTCTGTATAGAGCCCTGTAAGGCCTCATCTTGAGTATGCAGTTGGGCACCAGCCCACAGAAATTATATAAACGAATTAGAAAGAGTACAGAGATGGACAACTAAATTGATAAAATGAATGCAGAATCAATTTAAAGAAGATGGATTATGCAAATTTGGTTTATTTTCCCTAGAAAAAGGCACTTGCTAGGGGAAGTGATAACCCTATACAAATAAGTTAGAGTGAACTACAGACAATTAGCAGTGGATCTGCTAATTGGACCACCCCGTTAGATTTGAGGAAAAATCCAATTGTTGCTTAAATGGAAAGTTCAGTGGAAAATATCATTATTTTTAAAATTATTAGCTTATATTATGCATACCTAATTATTGTACATATTCACTTCCACTTTGAAAAATCAGTTTAATTTATACTCCATGCTATTCCCTGCTGTGGACATTAGCCATTTTAGGTTCTAACAGTCTTTCTGCTTCCCAGGATACACCCCTTTTTTGAATTTTCCTAACAGTAATTTCTACTGATTGGCTGTTGTATGGGTCAAACATTCTCTGAACTGTACTAAGGGCCGGATTTCTGGTTAGGCAACCTAGGCCGTGGCCTAGGGCGGCATTAAAAGAGGAAGGTAGAGTCCAAGGATCCGCTTTCTCCAATTTTAAATCTCTCAGATTTAAATCCCCTTCCTTGGCTTACCATAAGTTATGCATACACAGTAACTGCAGATGCGTAGAACTGCCCGGCTGTGTAATGTAACAGGAAACGGGACACTAATCAATCAACTTCCTCCCCCTCAAGTCCGACTGAGAGCCCTGGAGTTTACCTTGCTTCTCTCAGCCTGCCGGTGTCTGAAGTCCTGCTTCATTTTTTCTTTCACTTTACAATGGTATGTGGGGTTGGAAGGTCAGTAAGTTGTAAATCATTTAACCTCTTCATGCTGGGCTGATTTTACTGATCAGCGAGTAATCTCACTTCACTGGGTTATTTCTGCATTTATATGTTAAAGTTTTTGCATGTTAGGGTATGTGTGTGTAAGATTGTCCTGACTGAAATCCCATCCCCAGAAAGCACACTCCTTAGTCATATATTTTTATCAGCTGGGGGGGATTTGGGAATGCTTGGTGGGTGGCTTACGAAAACTGGCCTAGGAGAGAAAAAAAAAGTATAAATCTGGCCTTGACTCTACTGAGCAACTGAATCAACCCAGGCGCTGGGTCAAGGACAAGACCATAACGGTCTTTATTGGAGGTCCTGCAAACAGGAAGTCAGTATTTCGTAAGCAATTATTGAAATTGAACTGATAATCTTTCCACCTAAACCTGGTCCTAACTTTTAAAGCCCTTCTCTCTGCTGCTCCTTCTTATATTTCTTCTCTAGTATCCCCATTTGTCCCATACCCTCCGCTCATTGCAGAACCAGCTCCTGTACAAACCCCCCACTCGTACTGCTTCTTCCAGCCTTAAACCTTTCTCTCTTGTGTTTCCCATTCTCTGGAATTCTATTCCCCTCTCTTTACGTCAAGAAACCTCAATTAGCAGGTTTAAATCTAGCCTTACATCCTACCTATCTGGAAACCAGCACAGTCTGATTGTTTTGTTTGCACTGCATACGTTTCACTCCAGCACTTATTCCCATTCCATTGTATCTGTATGTTACCCACCTAACTAGATTGTAAGCTCTACGGGTCAGGAACCTCCTTTCCTCTTGTGGCAAAGCTCTAGCACTTATATTTATATAATTTATATATTTAT
This sequence comes from Hymenochirus boettgeri, assembly GCA_019447015.1. Lineage (NCBI taxonomy): Eukaryota > Metazoa > Chordata > Amphibia > Anura > Pipidae > Hymenochirus > Hymenochirus boettgeri. The sequence goes on from CM033469.1 coordinate 309,649,509, forward strand.
GTACTGAACTATCTATGTATTTACTGTACAGCGCTGTGTCCCTAAGTGGCGCTTTATAAATAGACAATACATACATACATACATACACAGACAAAATGATGAATGGACAGTCATTGGGATGAAAAATACTGCTCTTTTTTTCATAAAAGCATATGTATTGCACTGAATTTCGCCTATAAGCAATGTAAATGTGTCTGCTAAATCACATTCAAAGACTTTTTTTTTCCAACCCATGGTTAACTATGTAAGCTTTTTTCTATGTGTTGAGTGAAAACTCCAACAAAACATTACTAAATATATTTGGCAGATTTTCATAGATCTGATAGTTGCCCTTTAATATTTGTTTACCATTGTATACATTTTTATTATTTTAAAATACTTTCTTCTCTTTTTTCATTTTGTAGTATTATTGCAAGTGTTTAAAATTATTATAAATTTTTTACTGTAGCTCCAACTACAAAAACTGCAGCTGCAGAAAAGAAAGCTCCTTCTACCGCTACAGAGACCACAGAAGAATTTGTGGATGATTTTCATGTTGGAGAGAGGGTCTGGGTTAATGGTAATAAACCAGGATTTATCCAATTTCTTGGTGAGACACAGTTTGCTCCAGGGCAATGGGCAGGTATTGTTTTGGATGAGTCAATTGGAAAAAATGATGGTGCTGTTGCTGGGGTTAGGTACTTTCAGTGTGAAGCCCAAAGAGGAATTTTTACAAGGCCATCAAAACTGTCACGAAAACCACTGGAAGATGAAAGCAACGGTACCCAAACTACTACTACATCTAGAGCTACCTCACCATCCTCTTTGTCTTGTACAAATGTAACATCCCCAATTACAACTGTTACTCCAGCTTCAGCAGCAACACCAATGAAAAGCTCACCAACATCTATGAAAGAATCCTCTACTCCTGCCCAAATAAGCAACCTTACAAGAACAGCAAGTGAATCCATATCCAACCTGTCTGAAACTGGATCTATAAAAAAGGGTGAAAGGGAGCTGAAATTAGGAGACCGGGTCTTGGTAAGCATTGTTAAATTTTATAAAGCTGCATTGTAAGAAGAGTATGATAATTTTTTTACTTTATTGCTGTCATGCCTTTTTACATAACCATGTTTAAGAGGTTGGTCTGAACAAGAAAGCAAAAATAACATATATTTATCTAACTATGAAACTATATTATCCTAATTATTCACATTACTAGAAAAGCTGTTGTTCCAAAAAGTGAGAGATTTATTTGGAATGTAAATAATTTCACCAATTTATGGTGAACTGGTTTATACCTGTGTTGAAAAGAAAGAAAAGTATAAATATATATGTGAAAGAAAATCTGGTAGTTCTGCAAATATGAAGCGGTTTTATCTTTTGAAGCAAAAGGTGTGTCAGATGTCATTTTTGTGATCAAATTTTTATTTGTTAGTTACTATTTTAAATCTATTTCAATGTCGCTTTACATTAGGGCTTATGGAAAGGAAGTGCAGAAATATTCCTGTACTATTAATTTGCAGCAACTAATCCGGTTTTCTCCTTTTACAGGTCTGCAATTGCAGAGCAGACTACATCTGATTGTTTGCAGCAGATTAATTGTTAGGGGAAAAGCTTGCAAATCTTATTACTCAAGCCTTTGCACATGTGTACGAACGTTTGTTTCAGCCGATAATCGGCCGGTGTATGGGCACTTTATCGGCCAAAACAGACGTTTGGTCCTGGATCGTTGCCCGACCGACCGGGCAGATCTACGAATGACTGGTCATTTCGGCCGATAAAGGGCCCATACACGGGCCGAATTATCAGCCGAAACGAACGTTCGTACGCATCTTGCGCCGCGAGTCGGGACCCTCGATGGCACGTGTGTACGAACCTTTATTCTATTTTAATATCCATCTTGAAAACCTATAAAAAAAATCTATTTCTGGTTTATCAGCTGATTCGCATACATTTCTCTTCAATCAGTTGTTTATGCATTCATATTTTCTTTTATGTTTAAAAAGTTTTATTTCAGTTTGAAGGAGTATAACATGATTACGTTAAAACATTTAATAGATAATGTAGTAGTCCAGCACCCTAAATGTACACCCTTTCTCTGAGAAATGAAAATTTCTGCTGTGGCACACTTATAAGATTCCGTCTGTCATTTGTTAAAGGATAATTGTATTTCCTTAATGCGTTTTTTCTTTTGAAAATTGCTTTAAAAAGAGTAAAGGTATGCAGCCCTCCTCATACATTTTTTTCCTGATTTTCAGCCTCTCTCTGCCTTCAATTAGCCATTGAAGGGGGCATAACAATACTGTCTGCCTCTGTCACTCCTGGGTGTCACTCATCCACCCATCCTTGATCAGCTTGATTATGTAGGCTGTATCCTAGCAACAGGACCATATCTGCTGGAAGTGTGGACATGTAATGGGAGTGGTGTTATATTCTTTAAAGATATGACTACAGACAGTCCCGAATGGTCTCCCTATATTAAGAATAAGAAAGAGTGGACTGCCACACACCCTAAATGATTGTGGCCGGCTCTTTGACCAAGGGAAATTTTAGGTCCGAAACAACAGCAAACCACATTTTAACCACATTGCATGCCTAACTTTGTTGAAAAGTGTTTTTGGTATTTAAATTTAAATGGTGTCTTTAAAGGATAACTATACTCTAAAAAATAACTTTTTAAAAATGGAAAGTACCAGGGCAAGGAGGTGGGATTCATTATTTGTACCTCACAACATAATTTCGTTAACGAGCTACAGCACAAACAGTTTTGATTTGCCAGATTAGTCCTGGACTATTCCTGTATTAAAGATAGTGCTGAAGCCAGCAGGAAGATTGGCAGAATTAGTTTTCTTTGGCCTGGTGGTTCTCTCAGCAACAATATTGGGAGGTAGGAATAATCAGTTAACTTTTTTTTTTTTTGTTAAGTTTATCATTTACATGGACAGATTTTAAATAGTTACATTAAGATCCTTAACAATTTGGTCTATTCAGAATTTAGCCAATTTTTATCAGGCATCTGTATATTATAATTGTTAAATAAAATGTGGTTTTGCTTTGCATGTCTTAACAGGTAAGTGGTTCAAAAGCTGGTGTAATTCGGTTTCTTGGAGAGACAGATTTTGCAAAAGGAGAATGGTGTGGAGTTGAGCTAGATGAACCTTTGGGGAAAAATGATGGAGCAGTGGCTGGAACAAGGTGAGTTTTATGTCCTGCAATTTTTGTTTTATTGTTCTTGTTTATCACAACCTCATCCTTAAGAAAAAAAGAGTTAAACACAGTGTAGCCTCATCCTCACCCAATGCTGGACAGGACAAATGATGGATGCAATCAGGGTTGCCTGATCATTGTGTTTAAAGCACATGCAGCATGGCTGAGTTACAATTCATTTTGTTCAATTGTAATCAGTGCAACCTTTATAATTACATTTATTAAGTGTGTCCCTGTCAGATGATCTGGCATACTAAGGCACTTGATTGACCACTGAAATGTAAAATGTTTCAAACTGGATATACAAAGAAATAGGGGGCCGATCAAAAATGAATGGTACAGTGATAGTTGGTAATAATTATAGTTTCTAGTAATAGACGTTTAAAAAATAAAACATTTCCAAGTGTACATATCCTTTAAGGAAGGATACGCTCCTTAATGTGTCCCTTGTTCTTGCAAAGACTACTGGTTACTAAAGCATACAACTTCATAAATCAGGAAAAGAATAAAAAAAAAAAAGCAGAAAATTAGGGGGTTTGTATCTAAGATAAATAGACCAATATACCAAATATCATCTTAATGGTGTAAAACTAAACAAAAAGACATTTTAATAAATTGATCTTTGGAAGAGGACACTAGAACTTATTATGTTTTACATCTTTACAGAGACCTAGCAAAACCGAAAAAAAAAAAAAAAGATATATATATATATATATATATATATATAAATTTTGTGTGGTAAATAACATTCTGTTCTTCTTTTTTGCTAAGGTATTTTCAGTGTCAGACAAAGTATGGTTTGTTTGCCCCTGTGCATAAAGTTACACGGATTGGATTTCCCTCTACTACTCCAGCAAAAGCAAAAACCACAGTAAGAAAAATGGCTGTGACACCTGCTACCCCTACATCATTGAAGCGAAGTCCTAGTGCCTCTTCCATAAGTTCCCTGAGCTCTATCTCCTCTTCTGTAAGCAACAAACCAAGTCGCACAGGCCTGGTAGGTACAAATGTCTTCATGCAGTGGTAAAATTTAATTTTGTCTAAATGCGTAAATGTTACCCACTTGTATTCTTCCTATACTTGCATCTTTCTAACTGCCTGTCTGTCTATATAATCCCCTTAGTCTGCGTATTTTCCACTGGTGATGATTAAAAATATTACTAATAAATTATCATATATATAATAAATTATAATTTTGTGTAGTCAGTCTTTTATCTACCAGTTGATACTTCGGATAACATTCTTATCAATAATGTATCAATATCTAGTTAACTGAAACATCATCAAGATATGCAAGAAAAATATCTGGGACAACAGCTCTTCAAGAAGCTTTGAAAGAGAAGCAACAACATATTGAACAACTTTTAGCTGAAAGGGACATGGAAAGGGCTGAAGTTGCAAAGGCCACAAGTCATGTAGGAGAAGTCGAACAAGAGTTATCAGTGATAAGAGATGGACACGATCAGGTAAGGGTTCTGTTACCTGATGTTAACCTATTTTATTCTTGCCAAAAGAGATCTTCTAGAGCAGATATTCTAGGCACTTTTGCTTATTGAATAATTAAATTATTCTTTGACACACCTGTCCTACCTAATTCATGTTTCATCTAAAAGGTGCACAGGAGAGAGGAGACATGCCAGAATGCAAAGTCAGTCATTAGCCATGGCTTTACCGACATGTTAGTGACTGACTTCTGCAATATCTGTATGAGATGCTGTCATTCTTGTAGCAGTGAAAAGTAAGGATTATGGGCTTCAAGGACAGAGAAAAGGTAAATAATTACAACAATCGGGGGGGGGTAGGAGAAGGTAGGTATAGATTCTATTTCTGGGGATGCTTTAATAGTGACCTAATGGAAGTCTGAATCTGGGCTCCTAGCATTTTTGCACACAAAGCATAACTACTTGGGAAATAACTATATTCCTAAAAGCAGGCCTGGGTTTTTTTCTTTGGAAATATTTAACAAATTGCTTATATCAATTTTTTTTGTACTTTTTTTTTTTTCCTTTTTAGTATGTGCTAGAAATGGAAGCAAAAATGGATCAGCTGCGTGCTATGGTTGAAGCAGCAGACCGAGAAAAGGTTGAGCTATTAAACCAACTGGAGGAAGAGAAACGGTAATTGTGATAATAGCTAAATTACAGAAGACTATTTCTAGGCTAGTATAGTAAATTATAAAATAATACTCACTAAAGGAGGAGGGATATAGTCACACTCAGGCCCACACAGAAGGCTCAACCAGACAATCAGGGAGATTCAATAAAAGTTCTTATTGTTAAAAATGGTGCTAATTTTGCCCCAACCAATCAGATCTTATTTAACATTTCAACGCTAACATCTGATTGGTTGGGACAAAATTAGCCCCATTTTTAACAATAAGAACTTTTATTGGATCTCCCTGTAAATGTTTAAAATTCTTCAATCAAGAGGGAATGCCTCCTCAAACCAAATAAACTTTAAAAACAATCAATATTATAAATACATACTCCAGCCTCTTAGGGATGCCCAACCGTCGGCCTGTTCAAGGTATGCATACATCCAGTTAAGTGCCAGTGCAATTGAGGAATAGTTCATAGTAGGTCCGGAATAAACAGTGACTTAAAAATGTAATGACAGTGATACAAATAATCCAATATCAGTCACAAAGTATTCAGAGAGTGTAGCACATATGCTTACCCACTCCGAACATGATCTAGAGGAGAAGCAGTGAGTGTAGCTTCCCTGGCATGAACTTCTGCAGACTACTTCACTTAGATAAGTAAATACCTTTCAAACAAGCCTATGAAGATGTCTCTAGCTTCTCTGGATCCTAAGTTACAGGCTTGTAAGTTTACACTCAGACAGTCAAGATAAACAAGAAAGTGTTTGACACTCACATGATGTGCTGTGTAAGAAGCCCCACCCGTAAACAAAAACAATATTTTCTGATGCCGTGTAAATACCTGCAACCATTCTCTGTCCTTTCCTCTATCTATGGACACCTTAGAGGGAGAAAAAAAGTTTATTTTTCAGGGTTGTGGCTTGCTTTAAAAATGATAAAAAGAAGTTCAGGGGTGGAGCTTATGATTCAGTAGATGATGCTCGATTACAGCAGTAGGATACAAGTGGGCATACTCGTGCTGGAGTGGACCAATGTTAATGGTGATGTCACAGCTCATAGTGCTAGCTGGAAACACCACCCTTTATATTGCTATTAGTTTGCATACTTTGCAGCTAGAAGCAAGATCCTAAGTTGTTTTAAATGTAGGAGTGTGCTATTTTTGATAATAAAAAGACCACAGTTCCCTTTTTTAATTGTTCACTTGGTGAAACACTTTGTTACCGAGCAGGGGTCAGTAATACCAGTATAAGCACAATAACCATTGTCTTGGTGATTATTTTATTTAGTATATTAGTTTTACGATATTTGCAAAATGCTGTTCAAAGCTAAAAAAAATTGAATGTAAAGTGAAGTTAAAGGGAAACTGTGGTCTCCAATATTACTTCCTGCTTAAAAACTTCCTATTTTCAGACATGTGACCAGCTTGCAGTCATGTGACCAGCCTCTACCTGCATTAATTGGCCCTCTTCTAGACTGTTAGTTTTTTTTTTTAAGTCTGTGCAGGTACTTTCTGTTTTCCCTAGCATTAACCTAGTCTTAACTGAGCATGCCTTTTCCATGCGGAGCAGAGGGTCAGGCAATGTTGCTCAAACTTCTGGAAGCAGGACATTTGAACATTTGACCACAATTTAATTTCTCACATGCTGCAGTCAGAGATGTGATTCAGGGCTTGTTTTAACGAGCATGTCCAGTCAAAAATAAAGTTTAGCTATGAATATTAATCACCCCCAAAATCTATCTTTCGCATTACTAATCTATTCCAAAGATGCCCCTGAAGTCTCTTACCTGATCCAGTCCCTCGCCACTCCAACTCCTCTTCTGTGCGGCTGACAGCCGCTCCACTTCCTTGTCATAGCTGTCCGTAAAGGTGCAATGTGATTTCACGCCCAATCGCCTGACAGCCGCAACCAGGAAGTGGAGTGGTTGTCAGCGCAGAAGCCCTCTCCTCCTGTTTTTGCTTGTAAGAGGAGCAGGAGGCAGCAAGGTCAGGTTAGAGATTTCAGTGGCATCTTTGGAACATATTCGTAATGCGTAACCTAGGTTTGGGGGGGGGTGTGTTGATTAACATTTATAGCTAAACTTAATTTTTGACTGGACTTGCCCTTTAGGTAAAGACTGCAGGCTTTTAATTTACCTAACTTGTTCGGAGGCCACAATTGCCCTATAAGTCGACTGTGTGGGCCTGAAAAATGCTGATAGCAAAAGGGTATCTTTACTACAGGGAGATTCAATAAAAGTTCTTTTCGTTAAAAATTTTGTAAAAATTTTTGCCCAAGCAATCAGATGTTATGAAAATTGACAAAGTTACATCTGATTGGTTGGGGCAAAATTAGCACCATTTTTAACGTTAAGAACCTTTATTGAATAACCCTGCTAATTTTCATTCATAGTACCTTTAGATACAGCAATATCCCACTTCTCCAAACCTTTTTTCAGATATTAAATCTGAGCACTAGATTTTGAGAAATCATCATTTTAATCACAGCATTTACAGAGAAAGACCTGTCACTCCAGAAGCAGAAATTATAATATGTAACCCATGCTTGACCTCTTTGCCTGCCTGTCAGCACACTTTCTGCAACATTTAAGAGAATCAACAGAGAAAAGATAGCAGGGGGGAGGGAAGGGGAGATGGGTAAGCAGAGCAGTGTACATGGTGAGGCTGTGCAGAACATATAAGTGCCTTTGACCTCATTTCAGTGTTCTTTGGTCCTGCAGACACTAAAAGAAGGCAGTGAGGAAGGGATGGTGGGTGGAATTAGGAGTACTCACTAAACATTAATAATTTAATGACAAAGCCTGGGAGTTCCTTTGACCTTTTTTTTAGTGTTCTTTGGTCCTGCCCCCTTAAATTTGAAAAAATGTGTTCAAACGCAACGGACAGAAATGCAGAAAAAAACGGACACAAACAGATGATAATGCTCACACAAACAGCAATGGATAAAAAAAAAAAGTATCAAAACATTGCTATTAACACATAGTGTTAAGTTGCGCTTTTGTCTGTTCCTAGTGTGGACGAGCCCTAACTAGGTGTATGTCTTGAGGCTGAATCAAATGTTACATACAAAAGAAATGATTTCCGTCTGGTTGAGTAAACCAAACAGTGGTGTGAATTTTGCTTACAGGAAAGTTGAAGATCTTCAGTTCCGTGTGGAAGAAGAGTCTATAACGAAAGGTGATTTAGAGGTAAAATACAATCTATTATTTTTTATGAGAACATAATATTAATATGATAACGATGAGTCTTTATTGATGCAATCCATCTGATTTTTAGACATTATTTGACAATGAAGTAAAAAGTACAAGAGTTAAAATGAGCAAGAGAAGGTTTTTTTTCCCATCATGCTCACAGAAGCTAGAGAGCTTTGCAGAGCTGGCTGATGCACTTAATCTAATTTTCTCAATAGCTAGTAATACACTTTGCTTGCTAATGCTTTTCACAATCTTAAATTAAGATCAATAATTCATATAAATTTATAAAACTTAAAGTGCCTAGACACGAATTTTACTTTTTATATAATGAATCTTTGTTTTTAGATCACTTTCAGTTTTATAATCTAGCAATACTGCAATGATTCTTAACTGCTGAATGTCCTTTCCTTTAATGCTTCCCTAAAGAAATGCAAATATTATATTATAAATCTTAACCGTTAAAGCTATATAAATATGTCCAGTATTAGAGAATATTTTTAGATTTTAAAACAGACATGTAAAAATTCTTGAAATGTAGACCTAACAAAAGCTAAAAAAAGTTACATAATAAAACTAAAAATAATAATTAATTTAGTAAATGAATACAAAAAAATGGCCACTATTCACAAACAACAACTTTCCTTTGCCTAAATCTATAATTCTAGAAGTCAGGAACAAGTATTCTTACCTGTCATTCTGCATTTGTTTAAAAGTAATTAGCTTTAGAAGTTTGCACCTGGCTGAGTTCAAATAAAAATATTGTTACAAAAATTAAAGGAACACTAAACTACATATTATATTTTTCCATCTGTTTCTATTGTTCACAGGGAGGTGAGAACACTTATTGCCACCTCCCTGTGAATAATAGAACGCTTTGGTGACACTTACCTTACCGCCGCTCCACTCACAGCTGCTTCTGCACTGACAGCCGTGCTGTCCCGACCAAGCGTCTATCTTAGGCGAATGCGCGAGTGGAGTGCCGGTAAGGTAAGTTACAGTGTTCCCTGAGCGTCCTATTATTCACAGGGAGGTGGGAATAAGTGTTCTCACCTCGCTGTGAATAATAGAAACAGATGGAATATACTTAAAAAAACAAGTTTAGTGTTCCTTTAAGTGTCAGGTAAGCCTTTTCCCCGCCTGACACTTAATATTTGTAACAATTGTTTTGTTTGACCTCGGTCAGGAAAACTAAAAACTTCTAAAGCAAATTAAAACAAGCAGAAAACAAAAGCAAAATGAACAGTAGAAATGCTTGCTCGTGACTTATCGAATAATAGGTTTATGGGAAGGAAAGTTGTTTTTTGGGGTATAGTGACACTTTAAAGTAACTTGTCAGTGTAAAGAACCTTCTCATAAAATAACTCAAAGTTAATGATACTAAACATGGACACCCAGAGGACCAAACATCAGGAATAAAGGGAGTGCCTTGAGTATAAATAACTCAATCTTTTTATACAAAGTTGAATATAAACATGCTATCCTAAATATTTAGAATTATTAATATTGTCAAATGGGCAATTTTTTTCTGTTTTTGGATTTATTTGTTGTGGCAACAGATTCTTTTACAGCATTAGCTGTTCCTCTTATAGTGTAGGACTGGGCAGGCTGCTTCTCCTTAAAGGGCATCTTCACCCATAAAACATAAAACTGGCCAACCAGATATTTAAAGGAATAGTTCTCTCGAATTGAACTATTCCTTTCATATACTGATTAAAGATCGGGAGCTTAAGGAGCAGTGCCTTCCCTCTCCAATCTTCAATCAGTATTGCAGGGCCCGAGAACAAAGATGGGAGCTAACTTACCTTTTACGCGATCCACCGGGGCTAAGCTGGAATCTCCGACCGCTTCAATCTCCTGTACAGCCATAGCACGCATTATGGGCTCCTATTTTCGTTCTCTGGCCCTGCAATACTGATTGAAGATCGGGAGGTAAGGCACTGCTCCTTAACCTCCCGATTTTCAATCAGTATATTAAAGGAATAGTTCAATTCGAGAGTGAACTATTCCTTTAAGGATAATTGTTACCCCATTCTGCCAGAGTATCTCCTCCCTCCGTGCAGTGAAGCAAGACTGGTACTGCTGACATTACAGCCAATTATTGACTGCACTTTCCCCTGCTGCCTTCTCTGCACATGCTCAAGGTCCTATGAGCTCATTAAGTGGGGGGAGGAAGCGTCAACCTCTGCCAGAAAAGGAAAGAACACAGGACAATACTAATCATTTACTATCTGGTCAGAAATGCATGTAATTAAGTGCAATGAAATAGCAAATGGGGTTAGGGGCAGGTAAATGACAAGTGACCATTTTTATTTTAAGGATGGACATGCCCTATAAGTATAGTCAGTGCAGTTCTGCTTTGTTTTCACAACCTTAGATAGAAGATTGTCCTTGTTGACATGGGCTGGCCTTTGTAATGTTAGTATGCTGGAATAGATATGAATAGTGCTTTTTTTCTTAAGATATTTAAAGGGTAACTGTGGTCTCAAAATCTTCCAAACTAGTATGAGTTATATAAAAAGCTTTCCATTGTGCCTTCAAAGTAAAACCTAAACCACATCTCTAGATAAAATTTGTGAGAAGCTATTGCTGCAAAGGTTCAGCAATGTAACTTCCTGGTTAAACACTTCCTGTTTTCAGCCATATGACCAGCTTGTAGTCGTGTGACCAGCCTTTGCCGGCATTATTAGGCTCCCCTTCTCAACTGTCAATTTTTCCCCCAGGTACTAACTGATTTCCCCAGCATTAAGTCTTAACTGAGCATGCTTCTCACCCGGGGCATCGGTCATGTGATGTCACTCAACCTGCTGGAAGCAGGAAGTTTGAACAATCACCCCAATGTAATTTCTCACAGGCTCCTGCCAGAGATGTGATTGTTGGCTCATTGTAAAGGAAATGCTGCAGGCTTTCATTTAATCCTCACTTGTTTTGAGACCACAGTTGCCCTTTAATATGGAATTGCTTTATGTTTCCTTATTATGTAAAACCCTGCAGAAAAGAAAATAAACTCTAAAATCAGTCTAGCCACACATTGCTTTAATAAGCAGGCTTATTTCATTTTAGAGGTGCGAAAGTGCCCCTGCTGTTAATTTGCAGCTGCCAATCAGATGGTGTCTTTTTAGTGGTCTACTACAGTTGGAAAACATTTGATAACATTTAATTGGTTGCTGCAGATTAATAGCACAAACATTCCTATTACGGTGTGTAAAGTGTTTTTTGTCTGTCATTTGATGTATATAAGAAGCATGCAGAAACAGTTTTGATTTTCAAATAAGTACTGATTTGAAGAGAGTAGATCTCTCAGAAGCTTATAGGCTAGATTAATCTTTTTCCAACTAAAAAGTAAATAACTGTTTCCTCAAAGCCAACTCCTTGGGCACACAAATGGCCGAAAATAGACAAATCCTATTTGTTCCAATATAATGTGTTGATTATAGACCCAGGTGTATGTCGAGAAATTTGAAAACAATCTATTGTCCATGGTATTTGTTTGCTTTGATATAAGATGTCTATAGGTCACTACTGGCTCCTTAGTCTTTATTATTGGAAGCAAGAGCGGCTGCTGCTTTCTGTGACTACCTAAACAATCTCTAAATACAGAGTGTAGGAGGATCAGATCATTAAAGTGTAGCAGATGATAGAACGATTTGAAAGACTACTAATAAATAATGTATCCTTTCTAAAATTAATATTAAAATTAATATTCCCAAAACTAAAAAAAAATGTAGTCAACAATAGCCTGTTGGAGGTTAAGGCCTAGTCTACAAGGGTCAAGCAGGGCCCATTTTTTTCTGCAACAATTTTACAAGATCTCCTGGCTCTTCCGGGTAATTTAGTTAGTCACAGCCACTGACTAGCGTGTTTACCCAGATGTTTGTCCTTTGAGCGCAGTGAATGCTCAGCTATGCAAATGTGAAAACTCTTGGAGCATTCATTGTGCTCAGTGAAGCCAGGAGAATCAGGCTGAATAACTCTTCTGGTGCACTTTTGTCTTCAGCCTTATTGCCCACCAAAACCCTTGACCTTGTGAGGTTTACAACTATGAAATGTGCTCCTAAAGGTACCTACCAGCCCTCGTTCCCTTGGCTGCCTTCTGCTGGCTTCCGTGCACAGAATCTGCAGAAGGGCTTGGACAGGCAGCGCCACTTTTGATTGGCTGGGGCGCGCATTATTAAAAATGTTAGCATTTACATGGTGGCACCAAACACAGATTTGGAAATTGGGTATTAAAACCCAAATGGAGGTAATCTTACTGCCTATACATAGAGGCTCATAGAGCAAAAGTAAGTATTAAACAGGTGGGAAAACCCCACCTAAGCATCTTAAACAATGTGCTCTACCTTTTCTCAGAAAAAAAATAAAAACCTCCTAACAATGGCTTATAAAGGGGTCATGGAGCACCTCTAAAATGAGGAATACAGTACTTCCACAGAATCTCCTAAATAAAATGATAACAGTTTATATTTAAAATATTGAAACTTTATAAGAGCATTAAACTATAAATAAGTAATTACAAAGATGACATCCTGTATTCATTCCTTTTTAGTGTTTTAATAAATGATATTCCTTTTGCTGCTCATATATAAATATAGTAATTAGCTGCTTATATATAAATGTTAGGCTCTATTATGAAAAATAAGGAGTTTACAGATTATTAACTAAATGCTAATGCATTTCTTGTTTTTCTGGTAAAATGTAATTTTACTTGCTGCATGCACCAATCTTATGTTTCTACTTATTTTCATCTCTGTGTGTCTTTCAACACATCAATGTCTTTCCTATTTTGTCGTCTTGATCACTCTCATACAAGCATCACTTAAGCCATTTCCCCTCCTGTTCCTTCTCCTGCTTCATCTTTGCTCATCGATGGTCGAATGGTACCGGAGCACGGCCTGCATGTGGCTCCTTCCTCTTGTGCTGGCATGTGATGGTGGCACTGTTGTGTTCTCTTCCTCTCCCTTTTTACTAACAGACGCAGACCAAACTGGAGCATGCCCGCATTAAGGAGCTTGAACAGAGCCTGCTCTTTGAAAAGACCAAAGCTGACAAACTTCAGAGAGAGTTAGAAGATACTAGGGTAATGGTTTTCAATATTTATTGGAAGCTCTCCTGAAAACACACTGTATGTTATGACTCTGTGCAGTTACAGTGAATTTTAGGAACAAAAGTAGTTTAGACAAAACTTATATAGTAGTACTTTGGTCTTTTAAAATAGGCGTATCCAATTACAAGCCATAGGGGCAATACAGTTGGAGACTCCTGTTTTACAATTTTCTATTTAAAAAAAAGTCTTTAGGAGATTCATGTGATCATAGGTGTCTTGTGTTGGATTACTAAAAAAAATGTTTTGCTTATGTTTTTAGTTAATCAACTAAAACAAAAAATTTGTGCTTTTTCAAAAGTGTTTATTACTGATTGCTTTCCTTTATGTGTCTAACTTCCTATTTTATAAGGTACTTACTTTTAATACTATTGACCAATTCCTTGCATGGCCAAAATTTAAAGATCAAAGTCCTCCTGGAAGTACATTATGATGTATGGTATGATTTTAGGTCTGTAAAATGCATTTCGTATTATTTTTGAGGCCATGATGCATGGTGTCGAATAAAACTTGAGATTATTGTTAAGAAAGCTACATTAATGGATAGTATCATATACTATATGTGTGATTATCATTTTAAGTTAAGCTAATTATAAAGTTAAATATAAAGTATAATGTCAATAGATCACCACAGAAACAAATAACAAAATGATGTACCATTTAAGAGCAGTAAGGATTAAACTTGAAGTTAATCTATATCTGATATATTTTTTGCAGCTTTTGAAATTGTATGATATAGTTTCCAATTATGAGGATACAACACCACAGGACATTTGTATATCTCTAAATAGTAAATAATAGTATCTGCAGAAGTCTAGAACAGTCTAGGTGGGATCCTCCATTGAATCTTCCTATAGTATTAGATTGCTATTACATTATGCCCTGCATAGAGATACATTGGTTTTAGCCTTATTCTTTTCCTTAAGTAATATTAAGGCACCAAATAAACTTCTGTTCACATGATTCCTAATAGTAAGGGAACATTAACTGATATATCCAGTTTATTTCAAATAGAGATTTGAACATATTTCACATCATACCATCAAAATAAAGCCTAAATCACATCTTTAGATAAAATTTGTGAAAAGTTGTTGGTGAAAAGGTTTGGCAATATTACTTCCTGCTTGAGGGCTCGTTCACACTAGAAACTGACAAACGTACAGCATGTGTTTCTGTCAGTTTGTATCCATTTTTGCATACATTTGAATGCTTTTTTTCACAATATGTATTCCATGGATTTCTATAGATAATGCATGAAAAAACGGACAGAAATGGTGCATGCTGAACGGAACGGAATATAACGCAGCAGTTGTGAACAATATTATTAAATCCTATGGGGTTTTACTGTCTCTCCATTTTTTTAAACGCACTTGCATTTGAAAAATGGATAAAAACTGATGTAGTTTGAACGAGCCCTGAACATTTCCTGTTTTCATGCATGTGACCAGCTTGTAGTCATGTCTAACACTGAAGAAAATAAGCAGTTCCAGGAACAGAAGACTGCTTTTATTCAAATAACATTTTTCGGACTCGACATGAATAAAAGCAAATTTTAAGACATCATTGGGAGTCTTCTGTTCCTGGAACTGCTCATTTTCTTGAGTGTTTGTTGCTACATTTTGGACAGAACGATAGCAAGATCCAGGAGTATTGGAAGGTGAAGATGCTCCTTCATCAAATTACAGCTTGTAGTCATGTGACCAGCCTCTGCCTGCATTAATAGGCTCCTCTTCTCAACTGTCAATTTTGCCCCCAGATACTTCCTGTTTTCCCCAGCATTAAGTTTTAAATGAGCATGCTTCTCCCCCGGGATGGGGCAGAGGCCTGGTGATGTCACTTGACCCACTGGAAACAGGAAATTTGAATATTCACCCCAATATAATGTCTCACAGGCTGCAACCAGAGATGTGATTGTTGGCTTATTTTAAAGGAAATACTACATGCTTTCACCTTACCCTTATATTAAGAATATTTGTTCTTCTATGCCAGTTAGGATTTTTTGATTTTTTTGAATACGTAGAATGCTTTTGTTACTTAAATGTCTGCAGGTGTACTTTTTATTGTTTTCTGCAATGGTGAGAACATTTCTTTTTTCCTATTTCCTGGTCATTGGAGCATATTTATAAAGTAACAATAAATATCATCATTAAGTATAGCTGGACTTCGCAATGTTAATTAGCATTATTACCATAAAAACAGTGATTATCACCGGAAAACTGATAATTAACATAATATTACAGGAGTTAATACATTAAGGGGACACTCGGGGGATATTCTGTGCTTGTGGAAATAAAACCGCCAGATGATTTATTGTAAAATAGAACTGAAAAATTCTAAAATTGACTGTCATTTGTTCATTAATTAAACGAAAATAGTCTTAATACCCCCTTTGGAAATTAATTTGTATTGTGAATCCCACCATGTATATTTGAATAGTAATGACACAGAGTATGTAATAGAGCCTATTTTTCAGGCTGGAAATGTTTCCACCAATGCATTATTGCCACTTCACTTTTTAGGCTTTCTGCTGCTTTTTAAATGCGATCAAGCGGTTTTCACCACAATATATAGCCAATATATAGTCAATGGTATAAAAGAATAATACGGTAATAGCCTTTGAATTATTTACATTTTTTGTTATTTACAGGCCAAAACAAGGCCAGTTGCTCTAAAAGTAAGTAATAGGTACATCTAGGTCCCATATGCACATTTTTTGGATATTAAAATGTTGCTTGTTTTTGCAGCTTTAATTATTGGGGGTTGTTTGTTGGTTTCTTTTTGTTGCTGTTTATGTTGTTGCATGTTGAATTCAATATATTTCAGGTAATATTATTTGCTGAGGTCTTGGGTTTTTAGGATTTGCATTATGCTGAATTGGACAGCATAATGCTTTTCCCTTTCTTGAATAGTAATTGCTCATTAAGTGTTATGGTGGATTTCTTTGTGCATTGAGTAGAACTACAGCTAACAGCATGCTATCTAATTTGTTGACTTGCTGTCATTAAAATTAGGATGTATTGCCTTCAGAAAACTATTGACATGAACCCTAGGGTTCTGTTTTGGTTGTATGTATTATCCATAAACTGGTTGCTAGTTAAACTTTATTTTGTGTATGTACAAAGCATTGCTTTTATAGTCACAAAGGTACTGCACTGTTTGCTGTGGTAATGTATACCAAGTTACATGAAAAAATCCTTGATCAGTGGAATACAGAGCATATGTTTTATGTTGGTCATAAGAACTGAGCGGGACCTTTAATTGTTTTTTTTCTCTCCCCTCGAATAGTACGTAAATGTATACAGATATATAGAGCAATCTCTGGCATCCTGAAAATATCCTTATAATATCCTTAATACTCTTAGGTTTCAAAAGAAGACACTTGATTATTTTTTCTGTAATGGTTTGCTCAGCTCATTGATAATGAAGTTGATTACAGGAAAAAATAAATAAGTGCTGCTATAGACTAGATTTTCAATCTTTACAAAATAACTAAAGCTCTACACTTTCCCTTCCTTACATACTTTGCATTTATTACATTTACAGGGAGATTCAGTAAAAGTTTTTATCGTTAAAAATTGTGCTAATTGCCCCAACCAATTAGATCTTATTTAATATTTGAAAGCTAACATCTTATTGGTTGGGGCAAAATTAGCACCATTTTAACGATAAGAACTTTTAATGAATAACCCTGTTAGTGTGCAAAAAAGCAAAACTACAAATTTTGCAGGGTACTTTTCTATGCCTAGAAGGACATACTAAGGCACAAAAAAATGTATTGACCTTCAGCTCTAAAACCAATAAAAATGGAGGCTCTCTTGAGTAAGTGATGTAATCGTGTAATTCCTAATCGAAAATATTAGAATCTTTGACTACAAGCAAGCTCTGCTGTAACTTTTACACCATCCTTATGCACAGGATACATTTTATCTCATTGGATAGATCTGTATAAAAGTAAACTGAGATAAACCAGTGGTAGATAGGAGAATGAGGAGTCATAAAGTAACTGATTGGCTGACTATCTTTTGTTAGATTAATAACTGCCTGTTATATAATTTGTTATAGAAAGGCAGCTTAGTTGGTGCTGGAAGGGGAGATAGGGGACTAGACATGTAAAGGGATATAATCCACCCCTTCCATGGATTCCTATGGGGCCAAACAGTAAATAATAATCTTATAATTGGCGCGCTACTACGTAGTAGCGCGCCGATTATAACTTTCCGGAACTGCCTTACCCTCTTCTCTCGCGGCTCCACCTTTTCCTTTTACATGAAAAAGGAAGAGGTGGAGCCGCGCCATACACAGTGGTGCCGAAGCCGCGTAAGTCCGTGAAACAGAATGCGAACACACTAAACCTAAATGGAAAAGTAAACAGAGGTGGGGGAAGTGAGGCAGGGGGAGAGAAGAGGGTAAGGCAGTGGAAGCCTTAATGGAAAAGTAAACGGAGGTGGGGGAAGTAAGGCAAGGGGGAGAGTAGAGAGTAAGGCAGTGTAAACTTAAAGGGGAAAGTAAATGGAGCTGGGGGAAGTGAGACAGGGGGAGAGGAGAGGGCAAGGCAAGGCAAGAGCCTGGATGGTTCTCAAATGAGGGGGTGGATTATACTAAATAATGCACCCCCTACAGTAAAATATTCGGATATTAGAAGTCACCTTGGAGTTCCGCGCCCTGTATAAAAGGCACTCGGCCTGCGGCCTCGTGCTTTTATATGGTCACGGAACTCCTCGGTGACTTCTAATATCCTTATAATTTACAGTAGGGGGTGCATTATCCACTATATTATTTACTGTTTTCCTCCATTTACTTTAATGTACAGTGTAGATTATAATTTTGTAAAGTCTATTTTGCTGTGAGATAGGCAGCTGTTACTCCTGGACTAAATAAGAGTTTAGCATGGTATTATTATAACAGGCTAATTTTTTTATGTGGTGGAATTGATGCAGATTATTTTTATTTATTTTTGCTATAGTCCTCCTTTAAAAGAAACTGAAAACGTAAATGGGTGAAGAAATTAAGGCATTTATCCAACATCCTTAATTGCTGCCTTAAAATTATAAACATAAGAGATTTTTTTAGGCTAAAATATTTTTTCCCCTGACTAATAACCCAGGAATTCCAGATATAAGGGAGAACTAAACCCAAAATTATTAACCTTTGGGTGAGAGAAAGCAGCAATCAAGCAACAATAATTTAAGAGGAACAAGGTAGTTACATACCATAATATTGTTGAACCTGTGTACACTTGTCAGTTAAAAAAAAGTTACTATAACTAAGCTTGTGAAGGTTCTCATTCATCCAGGCCATGGTATATCTGTTGTATTCAATAGATCAACTGGACTTGAAGTTTAGTTCTTCTGGACTGAGCGAAACATCTTCAAGAACTAAACTTCAAGTCCAGTTGATCTATTGAATACAACAGATTTACTATAACTAAATTACTTTCCTTTGTTTTACAGCTTCTTGTGATTTGGAGGGGATTTGCAAAAATCCCTCCCCCTACTCTGTCACAAGGAAGCCAGCCAGGGGAACTTTGCTTACCCGGCAATATTTTGTGCTTTCACTTTCCTCAAAGATTACAAGTGTTAATTTACTTACGAAAAAATCACATAAAGAGACAATTGGTGTGATACAAAATTTTGCCTAGTAGTTTCTATAAGACAGCAAGCAAAGGAGGTAATTCTGCACACATCTTGTGGAAGTTGATGGATAAGCTTATTGCTGAGTGCAATGGTAGGCCATGGTTGATGGTCAGATACATGTAGAGACAAATACACCATGCACATCAGTCTTGAACACCTATGTATTTAATGCTTCATACACAGGGTACACAAACAGCGTAATGTTTCGGTACACAGGCTGTACCTTCTTCAGACAGTAAGATACAAATGAAATACATTTGGGGCCTTAAATAGAGACAGGAAGTGGAGTAGTGAGACCATCTAGTGGTGAACCAGAAAAAAGGAAGATAGCAAGGTAACAAAGTAGCAAAAAATATATACAGTATATACATAATACAAAGGTTATCTTTTGGACAAGATGCATGACAATCCAAGATTACTGTTTAGGCCCTGTTGGTATAGGGCATCCAGTGTAAAAATCCAAAATCATTCCCTATTTTTTAAGGGAAACACAGTAACACAGTGAAACACAGTATGAAACTGAAACATTTATATATAGGTTGTCAACAGTTTAGTATTATTTAATCCCTTTAATTTATTTTCCTACTACGTCTAAAGACTATTAAGTAATTGCTCATCTATTCTATTGTATATAAAGAGGGATGTTTTAAATGTCTGTGTTTTTAACTGATAAGTGACATTATTGCTGTGCTCTGGCCTTGAATTTTAAATGTATTTTTGAAATTTAGGTGGCAACAGTTTCTGAAAAATCTCGGATAATGGAGTTAGAGAGAGACTTGGTTGTAAAAACCAAGGAAGTTGGGGATTTAAGACAGAGACTTGTGGAGTGTGACAAGCAAACTGGTGGTGTTGATACATCTTTTTCTCTATTACAAGAGGTCAATTCTTTGCAAGAAACCATAGCTGTTAAGACTAAAGAACATAATCATGAGCTTGATGTTTTAAAAAACAAACTGAAAAGCACAGAAGAACACCGTGAAAAAGAAGCAGAAGCTCTAAAAACTTCAATAGCGAAGATAGTTAAGGAGAAAGAGACACTGAAAATAAAGCTTGATCATGCAAACAAGGAAAATTCAGATGTTATAGAGCTTTGGAAGTCCAAATTAGAGTCTGCAATTAATTCCCATCAGCAGGCAATGGAAGAGCTAACTCTATCTTTTAGTAAAGGCACCAGTGCGGAAAATTTTGCATTAATTGAGTTAAAGGCTCAAATAGAAAATCTTAAATTAAAACATCATAAAGAGATTGAGAGACTTACAAGTACACAACAATCAGAACTTTCTGCACATTTTAATGAAATAGAAGAACTGAAGGCTAAACTTCACCAGTCTCAAGAAGAAAAAGAACAAGAGCTCGAGTCAATCAAATCCAAGCTTGAAACTGCAGAAGAGCAACATCTTATTGAAATGGAAGATACCTTAAATAAACTCCACAACAATGAAACTAAGGTAAAAGAATTGGAGGTTTTGCAAAGCAGATGCAATGAGCAAAGTTTGCTCATTGATAGGTTATCTGCACAAGCAATAGCTGGTGAAGAGGCACTTGTAAGTCTTAAAAATGTACAAAACGCAGAGTCAGAAGGTAAAATGGAAATCATAAGATGCAGAGAGAACATTGAGGCAGCTGAATTTAAAATCAAAAGTCTTGAGGCTGAAAAGATTGCAGAGACTTGCAAGGTTTGTACCATCCTTCATTAGCTTAAGTCCTTTTCTTCATTTGTTTTTTTCTATTTTCATTTATTTTATTTAATTTTTATTTGTTTCACGTTACATTTATTTTGTTATCTAAGATAATAAGATGACTTTGAAAGTCATTTGTAAATAACCTTCTTTTGTTTTTTGCCATTAATCTATTCACTGTAAAACTGGCCAGATACATAACATTCTGACCTAAGCAATCCATATACTGGCCTGAAGTTACATTCATTGTTTGATCTGTTGTGATGCTCAAATGGATTATAACAGGCGCAGCAGTG
The DNA here is from genome assembly GCA_019447015.1 of Hymenochirus boettgeri. Classification (NCBI taxonomy): domain Eukaryota; kingdom Metazoa; phylum Chordata; class Amphibia; order Anura; family Pipidae; genus Hymenochirus; species Hymenochirus boettgeri. Next base: position 309,670,697 of record CM033469.1, read on the forward strand.
GTTTTACCTGCCAATATTTCCCCCGGGCAAATTTATGCACATTCCGCCTTTCATAACTATTCAGGTTATTTTTTATTTGAAAATGCTTGTGGCTTTCTTTTATTTTTTGGAGAATTATAAGATTCATACACACTGGTACTTAATATTTCATATTTTGTCATGTTAGATTTAGATGGATGTCATTTAATATACATTTAAGTAAATCAGGGGCTCTAGCAGTAGTTTTGTTGAATACATATACTATTATACATATATTGCAATTACAAAACCAAATAGCCCGCAGCTACTCATTTAATTGCCACGTTTGATTTTTTTTTTTTTCATTTTTCTTTTAGCGTTTTAGGATTTGTTTTTTTCATTTTTCTTTTATTATTATTATTTTTTTTTTTTCCATTTCATTCATTTCACCAGGTTAATAATTTAACTAAGGAGTTATTGAAACAAAATGAAAAGCTATCTGTCTGTGAGCAGAAACTTCGTTCATATGCTCAGATGAAAGAATCTTGGGAGATAGAAATGGAAGAATTGGTAAGATCAATTTCAGTACAGTGTGTTCACTTTGTGTATTATAAAAATATGTAGGGAATGTCAAACAGTTATGGTCTTCTGAAAAAAACATGTACTACTACATCTCTGTGTTCCTTCAATGTTGCCATCCATTTATTTGAGCAAATTGAATAGTATATAGGATCAGATTATTTACATAGATAAAAATGATACACTTCATCATACTCCAAATTGTGGTATGTGTATACAGGAGTATCTTCCTAAAACGAAATGGTGCATATTGCACAAGTTTTTATTCCTGATAATTTAAAACCATTTGGCTTTTAAAATTAAATGTGCATAATGACATTTGTTGTGAAAATGGAGGAACTGAATGTTTTGAAAAGAACCCCTCTGTCCATATGAGAGTCTATAGATAAAGAGCTAGACTGAGCAATCATTTTTAAATGAAGCTCAAGAGTTACACGGCTTAGTTTTTGTGGGTTGCTATAGAAAACATTTTGTGTAAAACAAAGTTGCATTTTAGAAGTGCTAGTCTACTTACAAAATTGTCTTGGCAGCGCAATTTTCCATCAACTGTAATTTCTTCCATATGGTCTTAAAGGCAAAATTCAGAGCAAATACATACGTTTGTTACAGTGCTGTCCCTTGACTCTGCCCCCTTGGGAAATTGGTTGCTAAAGTAGAAGCATGGTTGAATCGCCTAACAGCCAAATATGTAAAAAAAAAACTGTTGGGAGCATTACGAGGAAGTGAGCATCCTGGAAGAAAGGAAAATTGCAGGACCTGAAATGGCAGCTCACAACTGAGAGAATAGAATACCTAGGAATTTGTAATATAAAAATTTCCTATTATAAATAGTGAATATGATTTTTTTTAACTTCCTCTTTCAATAGAATGCACTGTTAACACACAAATAAATGCAACATCTGGGAATTGACTAAATATATAATGCACTATAAGCATTGTCCCATAGATGAAACTCCCTTAAACTCTGAGGAAAGGAGTGTATAGATATCACACAGTTGCTTGTATGTGGGCTTCCTTGAATTTTCTTTGATTTTCCTCCAGTGTTCTTAGTACACATGCATCTGTTTTTAAAGGGTAACTGTGGTCTCCAAGTTTTCCAAACAAGTTAAGGTTATATTTAAAGAATTCCATTGTAACTTCAAAATGAACCCTAAATCACATCTCTAGGTAGAATTTGTGAGAAGTTACTGCTGTGTAGTCACGTGACCAGCTTCTCCCTGCATTAATAGGCTCCCTTTCTCAACTGTCAATTTCTTATGTCTGATGCTACTCGACCTGCAGGAAGTTTGAACAATCACCGCAATATCATTTCTCACAGGCTGCAGCCACACTGAACCATAAGGCAGAACACCTTGCTATAAAACCAGTAATCTGTGTCTTACCACCCATTTTGGTACGGGCAATGGGAAATTTACCTGAATAACAAATGGTTTGTGCTTTACTTCACAGCATTCTAGTATCACAGAGTTTGGTCAACGACCAATATGTTCTATGTTCTGCACATGCTCAGTCCTTAGCTATGGCAGAAACTTGTTACTGTTGTTCACACCCATTAATCATTTCTAGCCCCTTCTTTTACAGGACAGATAAAGCAAGGAAGCATGTGACTGAGGTCAGGAGGTGTGGTCTGACACTGCACATACACACAGATACTTCATCCAGTTCTTATCAGGCTTACATTTAATTTAATACAATTTACTGAAGTGGGATTTTATAGCTTATTGGTGTTTTTAGGGGGGTTGTTTTCAGATTCTGGAGTGTAAAACATTGGGTAAAGTTCTCCTTTAGAGACCACAGTTGCCCTTTAAAGGGAAAGTCCAGCCCTAAAATGAAAACTTACATACAGGTAAATCACCCACCAAAGCCCTAAACGGTAATAGTTTGAAATCTGAAATATAGAAGTCTAACCTGAAATCCTGCACAATGTCCTGTTGCCCCTGTTTCTGCTTCCTGGTTCTTCCAGTTAGCAACTGTCAGTTATGGATTTGACAGTTGAAATCACAGCCAATGAGTGAATGTTAATCCCCTAGCTGCCTCTTTTGATCATGCCCAGGCTCAGTATAGGTTTCTAAATTACTCCGTTTCCATGAGGCATACAGAAGTATATTAGGCATACAGTAATTAATTCATAGTACAAACTATGATATATCAACATATTTTAAAGAGGCCATTCTTTCTAAAAGATGTTCTTTTGAGGTTGGAGTTGTCCTTTAACAATTGGGGTTTTCTTATATTTATAGACTTTTTTTTTTTTTTTTAAAGAGAAAAAAGCGTCCCCATCAAAGACTTTGTAATTAAATATAATTGTCTGTTTTTCTAGAAAAAGACCCTTAATAGTTCTTCAGAAGGTGCAAATGTACTTCAAAAAACATTGCAGGGTGAGTTGTGAATAGTTTCTTATTTTGCATTACGTTACATGTAAAGCACTTACTACGAAAGAACAAAAAGTTTCACAAGAAAATGTTTGATGTTACAGCCATATTATAAACTGGGACATTTCTTGTTAAAGGGCATATCCACCCCCAACTAAAATTTGCCCTACTGTTGAGTCCACTAAGTAGTGTTAAATGACCTCTACCTTTCTCTTCTGCTGCATGTAGTTTTCCTGCAGGGTCTGATTAAAGGGCAAGTCCAGCCCTCAAATTAAAACTTATATACAGGTAAATCACCCCCCCAAAACCCTAAATTGTAATAGTCTGAAACCTGAAATCCTGCAATCCCCTGTTTCTGCTTCCTGGTTCTTCCAGTTAGAAACTGTCTGTTATGAATTTCACAGTTGGTATTACAGCCAATGACTAATGCTTATCCCTTAACTGCCTCTTTTGAGCATGCTCTGGCTCAGTACAGGTTTCTAAATTGCTCAGTTTCCATGAGGCATCCAGAAGCATAGCAGGCATACAGTACTGAATTCAGAGGCCAAAGTAGGATATGTCAACATATTTTAAAGAGTCCATTCTTTCTAAAACATGTTATTATGCTGGTGGAGTTGTCCTTTAAACAGAAGAGTAGGAAGCCTTTCGCTGTGTAATAGGTTTCTACCTCTTTGTGCGCATTGGAGCTCTCTCCCCCCTCCCCTCTGCTTTGTATTAAGCATTGCATCTGCGCCAAAATAAATTTATTGAAGAATGGGAAGCCCCTCCAATCCTAGCTAAGTTTAAAACCCAAAAAACTGCCCCTAAGTGTACTTAATAGTGTACTTGTTCTCTCGGCTGCCTTCTGCTGCTCTTCCGCACGAAAGCAGCTGAGTCTCAGCCGATCACAGATTCGTCTGCCGGTCCGGCCTCTTCTGCTGTTCCATGGGAAAGAGCAGCAGAGGGGGCCCGGAGCGAGGTCTGGTTGGTATCTTTAGGAGCCGATTTGGGGTTTTAAAACCTAGGGAGGTCTAGGTTTTTTTTGTGGGCTTTCCTACCTTCCTACCTTCATTGAATTTTTGTTTTTGGGGGTGGAGATACCCTTTAAAGGACAATTATACTCACCTTCCCTCCGCTCCTTTTCTTTGTTGATTAGCTTTTACCCAGGGTGAGGACCGTATTGGCCTCGTCGCCAACGGGGAGGAGGGGGTGGAGCCTACCAGAGCAGCGTTGCTCTGAGACTCTACTGTAAGTTACGCGAACCCAGGGGTGAGGACCTAGCGGTTCAGGTCCTCACCCTGGGTAAAAGCTAATGAACAAAGAAGAGGAGCGGAGGGAAGGTGAGTATAATTGTCCTTTAAGGCAGAATGTGCCCTTTAAGACAAATTTCCTCTGATTTTATTGCGACAATGCTAACGAAAAAAAAACCCTGCCCTCTTTTGTTGTCTACTGCTCAGTGTTGAACATTTGATGCTATGATAGAATTCAGCTTGGGCATTTGATATGGGTATAAAGATGGAAGGGGGATCCAAAGAGAACTGTGACTACAAAATCAACACATTGTGTGATTTTGCAATCACAGTACTGTTTGGATTCCCCTTTTATCTTCTATATATTTGTGATATTCATGTTAACTGCCTGGTCTGAGCAGTCAGAAGGCGTGGGGCCAGCTAATTATACCTGGAGTCACAGGTGCAATCACTTTGATTTTTATACGCATTTGATATGGGGCATGCTTCAAGAAACCAACTGACACTTCAAACTTAATATAATTTTAAATAAATTTTGAGGCATTCCTGTGGCTCTCTGAATATACACTAATGTTACTTAGCACACCTTTGAGAAACCCTAGGATAGAGAACAGAGTGAAAAGAGCAGTTTTTTTTCCAAACAGTCCTTGAATTATTTTTTTTCTTTCCAAAGCAACCCAGTCTGACACTGACTTTAAAAATATGTTCACACTTGTCTGCGTTCAGTAACCTAGGTGTATGTGGTTCTACGTAATGCGTAGTGCTTATACAGTATGCACCAATGCTAAACGTAATATTTATGGTTTGTTTTTAACAGAAACTATGGATTTATTAGGAAAGAAAGATCAACAATGTGAAAACATATCCAAAGAGTTGAATCTATTAAAGCCAAAGTGTGTGTGTAAGTAGACTATTTCTGTTTGTATTTATCCCTGCTCCTTGTCAGTCGTATTAATGTCTTATTTAGTTAAATTTATTATCTCAATTCTATGTTTAAGCTCTGGAGAAAACAGTGAAGGAGGTCGAAGAGAGGGAGCAATGTTTGATTTCAGCAAAAGCAAATCTAGAGCACCAAATTTCGGATATGGTGCAATCATCTGGTGATAGTTCAGTTCAGCTTACAAAGTTAAATGAAGAACTGCAATCTAGGCAAAGGTAATGTTTGAAATTTCACAATTGCACATCTAGGGCGTTGAAACTTTTTTCCTCATAAAAAAAAACTTTCAGTATTATCTTTAGTGGCTTCCCATTACAGTTGATTGCAATTGTATGCTACACAAAAACAACTAACAAGGCAAAAACATATTTTCTATTATAGCCTTGGGGAGACAGGAAGGAGAAGCCCGCCTCATGCTTAAAAACAGCCAAATCTGCCCATACTATCTCCTATGTTTGTGCGTTATGCCAGAATAAGTTGCCAGCCGGTCACTCTGGACCACTTTGTGGGCCATGCAGTTTAAACCAAGACCTCCAGCCTGTGCAGACAGTGTTTAGCAGGCTTCCATTGATTCTCTACAGAATCCACCTCCGGGGTCGGTCTTGTCCTGAGAATCTCCGGGGGTTTCCCACCAGGAGTCTGAACCAGCCTGGGCTAAATCATTGACAGGTTCTATGTCTGTATTATTGGCTTCTATTTCCCAGGTTCTGCAGTCATTAAATCCCGCTGGAATAGAAGCCAGGTTGCAAAGAGCTACCAAACCCTAAGAGCCCCCATTGGTTCCTTCAATGGAAGAGAACTCTATGGAAGAAAGGGAGGAATCGGAAGAAGGAGAACTGGACTCCTTAGCTTCCGAACAGGAAGTTCAGATCACTTTCCACCGGAGACAATTGATGATCTTCTTATTAGATCAGTCTAACAGGTTATGAACATCCAAGATCCAGGTGAACCAGCAGACCCATCCAAATCCTTGTTTAGTCACCCGAAGAAAATGGCAGCGACCTTCCCCTCTTATGATCAGTTAGAACAGATTGTCTTGGAATAATGGGCATCTCCGGAAAAAAATGTCACTATTCAAGGAATTTCCAAACGATGTTCGCCTTTCTCAAGTCAGACGTGCCTGCCTCCAGCACTCGACCCCCCAGTGGCGAGACTTTCCAGGGCCACAGCCATTCCTCTGGCTGAGGCAGCCACCTTCAAAGATCCCACGGATAGACGACTGGAGGGATTTTTGAGAACATCCTTTGCGGCTTCTGGCGTGGCCTTGCTCCCCACCTTTGCCTCCGCATGGGTGGCCAAGGCTATGGAAGCCTGGCTAGATCAATTATACCAAGTAGTGGCCAAAGAACCCATAAACAAGCACCTAATTAACATTATTCAACAATTGTCAGACGCTGCCATATATCGGGGATGCAGCCCTAGAGTCTAGCCGCCTGATCATCGGCGGCCGCTATGGCGGCCAGGCGATCCTTATGGCTCAAAGCCTGGGCGGTGGATCCTGCATCTAAAATGGCTCTCACCAACCTACCCTTCTTGGGATGCCTCCTGTTCGGACCCGAACTGGAGAAGATCATCACCCAGGCCACAGGAGGCAAGACTACCTTCCTTCCGCAGAACAGAGCCCGTCGCTTTCCATCCTTTCAGTGGTCATCGTCCTTTCGTCCCTCAAGAGCTACCCGTCCTCCTAACATGATGCAGCCTGAGGCCTCCAATACGTTTCCAACCCATCAGGGACGAAGACCCTTTACCCCCAGGCCATCCAAAAAAAAAGGCTTTAAACCAGGGGGAGACGAGCACAAGCAGGCATGATTATCTTCGGCTTCAGTGTGTCGGAGGTTGCCTTCAGCTTTTTTGGGAGGAGTGGCATCTTCCGTCCACAGACACCTGGACCCTAAATGTATTGACCGACGGCTACCAGATAGAATTCTCTTCCTCTCCTTCTCCTCGTTTCTCTCCTTCTCGGATCCCAAGATGGCCAATCCGCCACAAAGCTCTCATCGCTTGTGTGCTATCCCTCCTTCAGGCATGGGTCATATCCCTGGTTCCAATAGATCAGAAGTTTCGGGGATTCTATTCCAACCTCTTTCTGGTACAGAAGAAGGATAGATTTTTCTGCCCAGTCTTGGATCTCAAAGCACTCAATTCCTATGTGCTTCAAATTAAAAATGGAATCCATGTGGTCAGTTATCCTGGCCATCAAGCCAGGCGACTATCTCACCTCCCTAGATATTTGGGACGCTTACCTTCACATACCCATCTGGACCGGCTATCACCGTTTTCTGAGATTTGCCATAGGTTCCCCAGCACTTCCAGTTCACGGCCCTACCATTCGGCCTAGCTTCAGCACTTCGGGTCTTAACAAGGGTCATGACCTGTCAGGCTGCCTTCCTTTGTCTTTATCTTTATCCTCCCCTATCTAGCCGACCTACTAATAAAGGCTGCATCCTTCGAGTTAGCGCAACAACACATTTATGACAATCCTAGCTCAATTCGGATGGATCATAAACCGGGTGAAGTCCTCCATAACTCCTTCGAAACGCATGATCTTTCTGGGAATGTTATTCGATACAACCATTCACAAAATGATTCTTCCCCAGGACAAAATTTCCTCACTGAAGAGTCTGGCCATTCAGGCTCAGATAAGCAGAAAACTTTCAATTCGACAGGCTATGCGCCTAGTGGGGAAGATGGTGTCATCAGTAAAGACAGTTCCGTACGCACCTTTCCATCTACGTCCTCTCCGGAGATGTCTTCTTCACTGTTGCGACAAATCGCAACAGTCTCTAGACTCCCGGATTCACCTTCCGCCTCCGGTTCAAATTTCTCCGACCTGGTGGACGTTGGAGACCAATCTATCGGCGGGCAAAATTCTGTGCCTGGACGGTGGTGACAATGGATGCCAGCCTCCAAGGATGGGGAGCAGTATGCGGTTCTCTGGAAGTCCAAGGCCATTGGTCCAGGGAAGAAACCCACCTACGGGCAATATTTCTTGCTGTGTCTCACTGGACAGACTTTCTGATAGGCAAGAACGTCCGCATACAGTCGGACAATGCCACTGTCGTGGCATACATAAATCACCAAGGGGGCACAAGAAGCGATATGGCGATGGCAGAATCACACAGAATTCTAAACTGCGCAGAATGTTACATACCAGCCCTATCGGCAATATACATCCCCAGAATTCTCAACACGGAAGCAGATTTCCTCAGCCAATACACTCAATCCAGGAGAATGGGCTCTCCATCCGGAGATTTTCAAAGAACTAACACAGAGATGGGGGATACCAGACATCGACTTAATGGCCTCTCGAAGCAATCGCAAAGTTCAGATCTTTTGCACCAAAACAAGGGATCCTCTGGCGGTCCTCATAGATGCTCTGGTGTTACCTTGGCAATTCCGCCTGGTCTACATCTTTCCGCCTATGGCCATGATACCCAGGGTCCTAAAGAAAATAAAGGTGGAACGGGTCCCAGTGATTTTCATCGCCCCTGGCTGGCCCAGGAGGACTTGGACTGGTCACTTCCACTACGACCAGACCTGCTTTTACAAGGACCCTTTCGACATCTAAATCTTCGGCACCTCCATTTAACGGCTTGGCAGTTGAATCCGCCATCCTGAGAAAACAAGGGGTACCGATATCCGCGAGACCTTCTATGCTGGCGCCTAGAAAACCATCTCTGTCTAAGGTGTATTATAGGATCTGGCAAAGGTATGTGATGTAGAGCTCATCCAGAGGTTTCCCTCCAGCCAGGTTTGTCCTATCAAGAATCCTTAGTTTCCTCCAGAAGGGATTTGACAATGGTCTTTCGCTGAGTGCTCTCAAGGGTCAGCTATCTGCACTTTCTATATATTTACATCGAAGACTTGCAGGTAGAAAGGATATCCAGACTTTCTTACAAGGAGTCGCTTATTTACATCCTCCTGTTCGTACCCCAGTTCAACGCTGGGATCTGTCGTTCATTCTCCGGGCGCTTAAAAAGCCTCCCTTTGAGCATTTACGATCTATTCCCTTATCGCTCCTCTCCTGGAAGACTGTCTTTCTTTTAGCCATATCTTCTATCAGGAGAGCTTCAGAACTAGCCGCCCTGTCCGTGGAGCCCTCGTGTCTGACGATTTATTTAGACAAGGCTTGGTCTTCCTTACACACCTTTATCAAATTTTATTGCCTCCAAGTTTTTGCAGAGAAGGATACAGCGTTAGGCTGCTCTATCCTGAGAACTGCGGAGGCCTAACTCTTCTATTTCCCACCCTTTCGGGACTTTGGGACGTCCCCTGTGTGTAAGAGAAAAGGGGATTTTTTTGTACTCACCTGTAAAATCCTTTTCTCTAAAGCTGTAAGGGGGACCCAGGTACTTCCCTCCCTGTTGTTGACAAGATTGTCTTTTGGCTTGTTGCCTGTTGTTTTTCTTCTTTATTAGAGATATTTATGAGGGGAGGAGCACTGGAGCCTCACTTCCTTACAGTTTTTAAGTGTCTGCTCCTGGAGAATGGTGCTTAACCCCCGCATTCCTGGGTCCCCCTTACGGCTTTAGAGAAAAGGATTTTACAGGTGAGTACAAAAAAATCCCCCCTCCCTTTTTTTTTTTTTTTTTTTGCTTGCATGAATGAGCCTTTCCCTTACTTTAAATTATTGGACACAATTCCTGGAATTTGATCTCCGCACTGCTACAAGTGATATATATATATTTTATTATTCCTAATATATTAAAAATATGTATTATAATAATAATATTTTGCTTTGTATGAATTAACATTTTAATTGATATATGCAGAAATGTTGATAAATTGCACTCAGAGCTTTCAAAAGCACAACAACTTATCAGCCAGCAAGAGGAAGCTATTACTCTTGTGCAATCTGAAGCAAAACAGAATTCTGAAGGAGCACATAGCCGTCACAAGGAAGAGTTGGAGAAAATGTCTTCCCAAATAGATGAACTGGTAAGAAGACAAATCTAATGAAAAGGTTTACCTGCGTAATTTAAGTGGTGCATAAGTAATAAAATGACCTGCTATCTGACAAATCCTTCTGATGCAAATGCACATAGGCATATAGTAGAAATAATTTTCTGCACAATATAGAATATTTTAACAGATACTATCACAATTAATTGGATCTTTAAAGGAAGTTTCCTATGTGGCAAGTCCATCTAGTTTACAATAAATTTAATTTGTTTAATCTGTTCTGTTCAGTGTTGCACTAGGTTAATAGAGGTAGAAAGTTTTTTTTACAGTACCCTTTTGCTTATACTGCCCTAATTAAAGGGCACATCCAACACCATAATTATCTTTTACCTAAGAGTAGAACCCCACCTCCAATCCTGAAGCCGTTTTACTTACACATCCCAGAAGCCACATCGAAGCAGCAGTATAGAAGGGTCTACTGACTCTTCTCTGAACTTTCATTGTGCTCTGTATTGCTGGCAGATCGGGGCTTTGAACAAGCTAAATAACTCACTTATTATAATTCAATTATGCTCTATGTAAGTTAGTTGGGATTGGGTGGTTTCTACACATTATTAAAATATTTTTTTTGGCGGGGACATGCCCTTTAGTGGCTGTTTTTAAAGAATTAAAGAGTTTATGATAGTAAGGCACTTTAATGACCGCTGAATGTACGGCAGTTAGCTTTTAAGTAAAGGCTTCCCCTACAGATCACAGTGAAAAAAAAAATGTCAGAGCTAAGCAAAAAAAGGAAAGTACTTATTTTTTTTAAAAAGTAATTTTTTTTCTTTTTCAGAAACAAATGATCGAAAATAGTCAGAGCGCAAAAAGAGACCAACAAAACATTCATGAGAAATCAATGGCTGACTTGTCTACTCGGCATAAAACAATGGTTACTGATCTTAATAAAACTATTGAAGAGAAAGAGGATTTATGCAAAACAGCACAAGTCACAATAAGTGATTTAACTAGACAAATGGAGGAACTAAAACAGCAGGCAGAGGAAGCAAAGGTATTTATTGCAAGCTTTAAGGTTTTTGTTACATACTAATTATATCTGCTATATCACAGTTTCAAGATCTGCCCTGATGATGGGAAATAATCAAGGGTGTTATTATTTTCAGGAGACTCAGATGATAGGTTTTAGTGGGAAATATAGATGTTTGGGGCTGAGGCCACACAATTGAATCGGTCTTAGATGTCTCATTAGAATTTGGAATATAGCACATGTGTACGATGTCCAGTGTTCTTGGGTGGATGCAGCCTAAATGCTGGTTTTATTTACTGTAACTGTTCCTTAGGCTATCAGACTATAAATAATATAATTGGATGATCTAGTGATCATATCAATAATAATTGTGGCAAAAAAAATTGCCATGTCATATAATATTACAATTTGTCTCCTTTATGGTCAAATTTTGTCATCCACTATCAGATGTGATCCAATTATCATTAGAGGTATTGTATATTATTATTGCTGCGTGTCCTGCGCAAGTGTCTAAAACGGACGCTCGTTTGGGGATCGTTACCCGATCCCCCAGGTGGATCTACGAGTGGCCGTTTTGGCCGATAAAGTGCCTATGCACAGGCCGAAATGGCTGTTCGTACGCACCGTGGGGCGGCACCCGCAATTACACACGTGTACAAACCTGTACTGTTAAGAAACCTTTCTTAATCTGAAGAATGAAACTTCTTTTCTTCTAATCTTAAAGGATGTCCACGTGTCCTCTGATATCACCAATTAGTGAACAATGCACCAGAGGGTTCATTCTGTGGCCTATTAATATATTTGTATAAGGTGATCATATCCCCACGCAAACGTCGCTTCTCCAATGTTAACAGCCCTAACTTGTCTAATCTGCCTGCATAGTCAAGCCCCTCCATTTCCCATTTTATTTTAATTGCCCTTCTCTTTCCATTTCTAAGATATCCCTTTTGTATATGGGATTCCAGTATAACGTAAACTAGGTATGTGGGGTGGGTCCTGTAGATGAGTATGATTTTTTCATTTGAAACCGGACTTAACCTCTTGGATCACTGTAGAAGAGCATGAGTACCATTTACGTAGAATGTAGGTAAAAAAAAAAAAAAAAAGCTCACAAAACATACATTAGTTTACTATTATCATTATGCAGCAATGACACACGTTTACAAAGTAGTATAGAAAGAAGCAAAATGAATTCAATAGTGCCTTGAATTGTATGATTACATGCCCCTTAAATTTGTGCCTAATATCTGATTAAGATAAATAGATTTAGCTGAAAAAATTTAAAGACTTTAATATTGAAGCTATCTTCAGATATCTGAAAATATTGCCAGGATTGCCAGTTGTAGGTTATAAACTAATATTTGTTGTGTTGTTATTTGTTAAATATTTTCTGATCTGACATGAGAGTTGATAATAACTAATAGCTCCATAATGCTATTGTTTTATAGCATTATGGACTGCTGTATGCATTATACAATTCTCACTATATTGTATTGTGGGCGGTTTGACTTCTGCTAATTTAATGTCAATGCAATTCTTTTCCACCGCTAATATCTGTCATTTTTCTTTTGTTTTCTTGTACTCATTTATATGGGCTGCTTCTGGGTTATTTTTGTTTTTTTTTGTGTGTTTTTCTTTATTTTTTAGTGCTTTCATAAAATTCAAATGTATGCACCAAACCACAACAAAAATATTTGAAGAGCCATGATCTGTTATTAAAAAGTTGAAGGCTCCACTATCGGCAAAATCCTTATTTTCATGTTGTTGCCTAATTAAATAAATTCATTTAATATAGAGTCTCTTAGGATTATTAAAATTATAATTGGTTTGACTTTTTACAGGAGTTAAGAATTTTGATCCACAACATAAGTTAATTTAAGTTATTTTAAACTTTCTGCATTGAACCTTCTTTTCTTGCAAAGATTTAGATCAGTGTCTTTAACAATAATGCTTTATTGAGGGATAAGTTTTTAAAATTAAGTTACTGTATGGTATTGTGCGTGTACTGGTGTGTTGGTGCATACATAATGGCATATTCATGCTTAATACACCTTTCATTAGCCCGCTTGACTTCATTTTTGTTCCTTCTTCCCAACTTTATTCCTTTAGTCCTTAACCTGTGTATTACAATCTACAAGAAAAAAGATTGAACTATTATCAGAAGAAATGGGGGTTTTGAAAATGGAACGAGACAATCTGGCGCAGGAGGCAAATTCTTTAAAGATAGGGGAAGATTTCTTGAATTCAAAAATTACAGAGTATGAGGGCAGTATAGAGTTGTTACAGCAAGAACAAAAAAAATTATTGAGTATGAATGAAGAAATAGAATGTAGAAGTGCCAAACTAGTGATAGAGAGGAAAGAGCTAGAAAGTAAGTGTTGTGCACTAAACAGTGAAAATGAAGCACTAGTTTTTATAAAAGAACAGCTTCTTTCTGAACTGAATAATGCAAAACAAGAACTTTTAAAAATTAATTTGGACAGTGAAGATTTGCAGGCATCCATGACCAGAATGGACACCCAACTTAAAGAGCTTCAAAGAGAAAAAGAGGAGTTGGCAGCAAATTGTGACGACCTTCAAAAGCAGAAGCAAGTAATGCAAGAGTCTCAGAAAAACCTTGCAGAAGAAAAAATGAATCTCTCTCTCGAGAAAGATGAAATTATTCAAATGCTTAAATGTTCAGCTGAAGAAATGCTTAATGCTCAGGAAAGCTTGACAGATAAAATCAGTGTCTTACAAAAGGAAAAAGAATCTTCTGTATGTAAAAATTTAGAACTTGAAAGTAAGTTAATTGCCTTAATTGGTGAGCGAGACAGGCTATTGAAAGCCACTGAGGAAATTAAAACTGAAAGAGAAGGACTTGTACTAAAGCAAAATGAGTTGAATACAATATTAGAAAATCTGTATCGAGAGAACAATGCTATTACTTTAAAGTGTCTTAATATTGAAAAGGAAAACCAAGAACTGAAAGAGGATCAACTTAAGCTTTTAGGGGACAATATGTTGGGTAACAAGGAAAAAGATGACATTATCCAAGTGCTTACAAGCTCTAAACAAGAAATTGCAAATGAGAATGAAACCCTTGTTAATAAAGTAGCTGTGTTAAGAAATGAAAAGGAGTGTATTTTAGGTAAACTCTTAGAAATTGAAAATATGATACCAGGTTTTGTGAAAGAACGAGATAATATTGTTAACGCAACTAAGGAAGTGACCTGTGAAAGAGAAGTACTTTTGTTAAAAGAAAAAGAATCTCATTTAAAAATAAGCAATTTGCTTCAAGAAAAAGCACAGATTGAAGATAAGTGCAGTGAGTTAACAGCAGAATTATCCTCTTTTAAAAAACAACTGGATAGGTCTATAAAAGATAATGAAGAGCTTCAGGCAACCAAGGAAACGCTATCTAGCTTACTTGAAGAAATCAAGACCAGTAGAAGTATTACTGACTCTGAACGTGTTAGCTTGCTTCAAGAGAAGGAAGAGCTGAGTGCATCTTTAAGAAGATTAATAGCTGAAAAAGAAGATCTTGTAGAGCAAGTTAATGAAGTAACTGCTGCTTTCAGAAAGTCATCTGAAGAGGCGTCATTGTCCCAGAATGAAATGAGGGAAGAGATAAGTAACCTAATAAATGATAAATCATCAATCTCTTTAAAATTGACAGAGTTGACAAAGGAATTCAAATCTGTTTCTGAAGAAAGAACTTCATTTCAGGAAAAGTACAATAAGCTGCAATCCAAACAACAAATAGTTGTTAGTGAGCTTACAGATTTAAAGGATAAATATGAGCATTTGAATTCCTCAAAAATTTTATTGGCCCAGGAAAAAAAAGGTATAATGGAAGAACTTGAATGCATAAATGTCAGGATGACTAAAACGAATGAATGTGTCGATGAACTTAAGAAAAGTAAAGAGAATCTTTCAGCCTTGCTAATACAAACTCAGAAAGACAAATCTGTGGTTGAATCTGAGAATAGTACTATGCTGCTAGAAAGTAAATCATTAAGGGAGGAATACGAAAAGTGTTGTTTTGACAAGGAGCTTTTACAAAAAGAAAGAGCTGAATTGCAAATACAATACCAGGAACTTCAAACAGGTTATCAGAATTATGAGAAAAGTTTAAAAGAGGATAGAGAGATGTATGAAAATGAAAAAGAATCTCTGCTTCTGAAAAACGGAGAGCTTCAGCAAATCCTGAACACGGTAACTGAAGAAAAGGAACAAATGGTTTTGAAAACTAATGATCTTTCTGCTGAGCAGCATAAACTTTATGAGCAGAAGGAGACCATAGAAAATAGCTTGTGTGTGATTAGTAAGAAAAATGATATTTTACAAGCTGAAAATAATTTTCTTCTATCGAACACTGAAGAGCTGAAGAATAATGTTGAATCCTTAAATAAATTAAAAGTAGAGCTTGAAGACTCGTATAACAATGCTTTAAAGACCCTGGAGAAACTTGGTTGTGAACATGAGCTTAGGAGGACTGAGCTGCAAAATCTATTTCAGGAAAGGTCTGATCTAATACTAAGGCAAGAAAAGCTAACAACAACAAATGCCAATGTTTTAAAAGAAAAGGAAGAATTTACTAAAAAATCTGAACAACTATCACAGGAAGTTATTGAATTACAAACATGTAATCAAGAACTCTTAAACCAAGCTAAGCAGCTTGATAATAAACACCAGGCTTTGCAGCTAGAAAACGAGGAGTTGTTGGACAAATACAGTAAACTTCAAGCTCTTCACAATGACACGGAATCCAAAAGGAATGAGGTATAACATTAAAAATGAAAAAACCCACTACTAACACTGAGCACATTTTTTGGGAAATGGGAATCCCACTTGTAGCTGCATGATGTGCAATTCACTATCACTATTGAATTGTTTTGTAATTCTGTGTTTGGGAATAAAAATAATGATTTGTTTAAATTTAAAAAAATTAAATTTCTAGGGTCAAATATACATTGGTATGTACCGTATATACTCGAGTATAAGCCGAAGTTTTTAGGTTTAAAAATAAACCTAAAAACCATGCCTCGGCTTATACTCTGGTCACGTCGCTAAATGAAGGAATGACAAAGTATGGTGGGTATTCCGTCCACTTACGGATTGTTGCAGCCATTTGGCCGCCGGATATTCTAAACTGGAACAAGCCGCATAAGGAGACTGTATGGGACTACTGTATGGGAATTCTGCTGTCCATTTAAAGGGCAATCAAAGCCTCAAAACAATACAGAAACAGAAGGCATTAGTGGTCATAATTTCAACCCTTGGCTTATACTCGGGTCAATCTGGTTTTCCTGTTTTTGAGGTAAAATGGGTACCTTGGCTTATACTCGGGTCGGCTTATACTCGAGTATATACAGTAATTGAGTCTCCATACAGTACTAAAAAATTTGAATTTAAATGTGACATGTTTTGAGGTTTTCATGAGTAATTATTTTTATTCCCCATTCACATTGCTATTACCAATGTTTAAATTGTTACATAATTAAGTTTGCCCAGGTATACATTTATACAATTACATTTGTCTTGCTGTAAAAACTTAACAAATATTATGAAAATTAACATTATCACTGTTTAATCTGATATAATTTTCTAGTGCTATTAGTAAAACCCTTTAACAAAAGACAATAAAAATGTGCTGGATGTTTTTAATTGGATGCATAGATGCAGTATAAGCTTGTACTTTTATGGGCAGACTGGATCTTTAGTGTTTCGCAGTTTCACTTAGTCAGAGAGCTTAAATAAACCAGAAGGTAGCATTAGATGATTATTCTATTCCAGTTATGGCAATGTGCCGCACAAAAAAACGCATTAACATTAATTCTGTGAGTGTTTTTTTGGGGTTTTTTTGTTATTTCATTTAACCCTTTATTTTCACATATTTTAAATATGCTCTTACTGATGGACTAGGTTGTTCCCTATAAGTCATTAAAAGAAAATCACTTTTAGATTTCTAGAAACAAATATTTAGGGAATGTAATGTGTGTTCAATTAAAATGGCCAATGTGCTTTTAAGATTGAACAGGTATTCGAGTTCCCTTTTAACTTGAGGGCATTAGATCCCCATAGGGGAGTTGATGTCCCCTGATGAGAATGATACACCCCTTATCTTATTTTATTAAAGATAAAACAACTTTCTAGTCCTAAAAGCTGGATTGACTAAGTGTAACTGCTCTATAAGAATATTATGTTTGAAAGGCATGCCATGATTGGATATGTTGGTTATCTTTCTAATTGGTTAATATTTGTTTTATAACATAGGTATGCCAGGTTGCAGAAGAATCTCTCCAAATAGTCCAGCAGGTAACTGCAGAGAAAAATAAACTTCTTAAGGAAAAGGAGGAGACTGTTAATGAAATAGAAGTACTGAAGAAGCTAAACCAGAAGCTTCAAAAAGAAGTGAGTTGATCATTCACACTAATTGCAAAAAAAATCTTTACTTTTTTGAGAAATAAAAGCCATTATCTTAATATCTGAATGTTACTGTTGTATTAAGAATACTATAGATATTTATCTGTCTATCTTTCCATAAATTACAATATTATGTTGACGGGAAACAGGATATTTGGATCACACAGATGCTGTCTAACCAATGTATTTCCCTGATGTATTTTAATATTTCTGCATAATACCATCCATTTGTCAAACAGTTAGCTGGAAATTTTAAAACTTGGTGGTATAATATTTCTTGTTGAAATTTTGACATGTCAAAGGGAAATAATTCAATAATCCTAAACCGTATAGTGGCAATAAAAATTCATCCACAAAATTGAAGCGATGCAATGGGGCAATCCTGGAACCACACAGAGTCCCAATTAAAGGTGGCCATACATGTGTTCGATATTACTTACCCAACCTAGCGCCCACGCAACGTTTGTGTGATCCTACCGGAACCCTCTCTCCTAATCTTATATGCAACCGACATGCGATCGCAAAATCCCATTCATTTTGCAATTGCATGTCGGCCTCATATAAGATCGGGAGAGACGGTTCCAGCAGGATCGCAAGAACGCCACTTAAGCACTCGGTCAGGTAAGTAATATCGAACATATGTATGGCCACCTTAAGAGGGACTAGAGCAGTGAAAGAAACTTTTGCTTAGTACCACTGCAATCCTAAGAAGAACTCGCAGTTTAGGTCCCCACCCTATGTAGCAGGCAGAAGGGGAGGGGGGGTTGTGGGTATAATTCTCCTTTAAAAATGATTTGCAATGGTTGATTTTGTCCATTTAAACACAGATATAGAAGATAACGGGGGATATTTAATATTCAGCTTTCAAGGGTTAAATGGAGTTATCGTGTTTTGCGTGGGGTTAACTCAATTTTTCCTGGGCCTGCACCGTTTCCTCTTAAGGTGCCCGATGCAAAACAAAAAGCACTTGTTTTTTCGCTACTTTGTAGCGCGGAAACAAATGTGATTTCAATGGCGCCGTTACCTCCGCGCTTCTTTCCTGCTTCATTTCTGCTAAGTGAGTACTGCATTGCGAGTACTCGTCAGGAAGAGGAACACAGAGGTAAGTATTGCATTTTCCCCCACATGATCCTATGATCCTAAATTCCTTGCCAAGAAGGAAACATGTAATGACATTGTTTGTACTAGTCTACAGAATTTAATCCCTTACCATATAAAATTAAATGAAAATATGCATGTAAATGACATTAATGACAAATGAGTTGTGGGAATCCGATTGCTGGCACCCTTATTTTTAAGGGGCATATTGCTGTGCACACTTTTTAACCTGTGTGACAGGTCAACACCAGCACCAGTTTTTTAATTGCAAAATTGTCAGGGTTTTTGCCATCCCCTCCTAAGGAAGAGTTAGGCAAAACCCAGAGTTATTTACTTCAAATACTTGTGTAGCTGTCTGAGATATTGTTATATTACCCTATCATTTTACACTGGTGCCTGCAATGATTTGTCGTTTAAAGAGTGTAATGGGTTATCATTTGAAAAATGCAGGATTATCATTTACGCACTTAATCTTCAGGATTACTAAGAGATTAAAGCAAAGAGATTACTTTGCAAGATTTATTAAGGGTATAGCACAGTACGGCTGGCTAACATATAATATAGGTTGTATTACCAAGCAAACAAACTCTATTTTAACACTTGCCAAAATGTAAACATACTGGTCTCTAAGTTTAATTTTATGAAACCTTTTGTGCATAGCTAAAGGACCTCTCAGAAAAAAATATAACTATTGGTGAGGAGAATTCTCGGAATGTGGATCTTGCAAATACGGAATGTATGAAAACTAAAGCATTAATTAAGCAAATGTAAGTATTTTGAATAACAAGAACAATAAATGACTAGATTGCCCAGTCATTTATTATCTGTTATAGGAAAACAATAGTTAAAGTTCTGTTAGCAAAGCTGTGTATGTATTGGGGAATGTTAACCTTATCTAGTAAAATGCCAAGGAACTTTGCAAAAGTTAGTTTTCTATAGTTGTTGATTGAAACTTTTGAAACTAAAACTTTTGTCCATGTTAAGAGGCAAATGTAGGTCGAAACCTAATGATTGTTTTATGAAAAATGTGTTTGTTTATAAATGCACATTCCAGTAATCTGTGTACAAAACAGGAAAGCTTAGTTATATTTGCCAATTTCTATGTGGTAACCGGTAAGGACTTGCATATTGTTTTAATCTTTGTGATTTAGTATGAGTATATTGAGGACATATTTAGTATATATAGTACAATATTAGTTTAAATTCTGTGCATTTTTAAAAGAACAGTGAGATAATCCTGAATATTTGAATGAATGGACATTACTGCCTTTTGATTTTGTAGTTTTCATATAAGGGTGTTTGGGTAGCAAAACTAAAAAAATCTAATAAGTTCTAATAAGTTCACCCTTAAGAAGAGAATACAACCTATATGTCCTATCCTGAATAGATTATATAATTCATAAGTTGCATCGTTCACATCTCATAATTATTGAAAAGATTTTTTTACTTCTGCAGATGTCTGACCTTAGTTATGTGATAATCTTGACTATTTAAGAACGAGGCAGCATTGGTTATGTCACATATGAGCATTGTGGCAGTTAAGCACTCCTAGAGTACCTTGTTAATCATCTGAACATAATTTTGAGTTTGAGATCAAAATGATCTGCATACGTTAATGAATATTTTGGCACATCTTACAAGATCTTGATAACACTCATCAGCTCTAGAATTGTGTTTATCTGTTATAAGGAATTTGTTGCTGAGCCAATACAGTGGTATAATATAAGGAAAGTTAAGGTAGCAGAAACTTTGTAAGACATGCACTTTTAATTTGGTCTTAGATTTCAGTTGTTTTGGTTCAGTGTTTTGTGTGTGTTTGACTAATAATAAATGCATTTCCTGTGATTTGTGCAACAAGGATCTTTCTCATTATATTTGTAACCTAAAATGTGATGGATTTCTTTGTGCAAGCGATGAAAATCCAGTTCTCCTGTCTGTTCCAAACCATATCATTCTGTCAAATGGTTTAAAGAGCATGTCCACCCCACAAACTAAAATGTAACCCCATACTGGCCCCACTGTACAGTTTAAAATCCTTAACTTACAATCTTGCTCCTTATGGTTCTCCTGCAATCCATGTCCAAAGTCCAGGAAAGTGCAGAGTAATGGCTGTCTTCCTGTCCAAACGTTGCTGTATCCTTCCTTTCCTCCAGGAGGGATGGTGACATACGCATAGGAGCCCTTTCACCGCCCTCCCTCCCACCCCGATCCCACTCTTCAAATATCTCCCCATAATTAAAACCTGTTATACATATTGTAGGGCATACCCTACCACCCCCAATCGCTAAGTTAAAAGTGAAGAAAACTTTTCCAAACTGTAGTTACAGCTCCCGGCTGCCAGAGTCTTCTCCATTGCTGGCAGCCGCGGCTGTGATTGGCTGCCGGTCCAACCCCCTGCTAGAAGATCCGGCGGGCAGGGGAGCCAGACCAGAGCGACGCTGGAACCAGGAGTTGTAAGTAGAGTTAGGAATTGGTTTTTGTTCTTTTAACTTAGCATTTGGGGGTGGGAGGGTATACCCTATGATATAAATGAATGCCACTATGGGGGGTGGAGATGCCCTTTAATGCATCATAGTAGAACTATAGGCACTGAACTGTGGAACGTTTGGTCTCATTTTAAAGTTACTAACAACAAAAAAAGGGATAGTGAGAAGGGGGAATGGGGAAAGGCTAAGGGTAAGAGGAAGCCAGGTAATTTGGTAATATACATATCAGAGTAGAATGCTGCTGTATAGCAGGGTAATACATACATAGTTACATAATAATGGAGGTTGAAAAAAGACAACCTTTCTACCCTACCTAACTTTTTAACCTAAAAAATCCTGACTCCAAATAGCAATAGGAAAGTATCACTGGATCAACTAGAACTACAGTATTATTGTGTGTCTGAGGAAGGTGCCACACGGGCACCGAAACGTCACGTGTTAATAAACACAGTTTGGTGGTTTAAGACTGGTGTGCTCTCTGAATTATATATTTTCTATGTATTAATACCAGTAATTTTCAATATTTTTTATTTTTAGAAACTTATCCAGCCCACTTTTAAAGCTATTCACTGAACTTGCAATAAACATATCTGCTGAAAGATAGTTCCACTGTAAAGAAATCTTTCCTAACTTAAAGATGAATCTTCTTTTCTTCTATTCTTAAACTATGTTCACAATTCCTCTGATTAAACCTATTGGGAAACAGTGCACTAGAGCGTTTATTATCTGGCCCATTAATGTATTTGTATAAAGTGATGATATCCTAGCACAATTGCTGCTTCTCCAATGTAAACAGCCCTAACTTGTCTAACCTGTCTACATAGTCAAGCCACTCCATCCCCCTTATTATTTCAGTTGCCCTTCTTTAAAGGGCAACTATAGTGAAAAAAAAACTTTGTCTCTATACAATGTATAGATCACTTAGTATAAGCTGCCTTACTTTCATGTTTCTTTGTGGCTTCGTTTCTTCACACTGGCAGAAGTTTGTACCAAGCTGTGTAGTCCCCCTCCCCTCTCTGTCTACTCCCCCTCAAGCAGTGACGGGCTGTATACAGAGTCCGAGCATTGTCAGTTGAAAGGACTTTAAATGAAGTGCTGACATCCTGTTGACCCCTCCCTTCCAGAGCTAGACTGCAAGCAGTCAAAGTGTGGAATAAAGTAGCAATTTGCTGAAGGGAGGGGCAGAGGGGGAGAGAGGAGGACAAGTGGTGCTGAGATTCTTTACAAGTAAGTTACTGAACTCTCCCTGTTCTCTAACTTTGCTAATTGTTATTTATTTTTACCTAAAGTTCATATCTCTCCCCCTGCTTAGCTGAGATCATAATCACTGAAGACAAGAATCAGTGTAACAGCAGCTTGTAGTGAGACCTTCACAAACACAGTGACACTGCTTGTTGTCCTGTTATATTTCAGTTGCTTTAGTCTATATATTTCATAGATTGCACTGTGTGTCTTGTTTGGTATATAGTATGTATTACTGTATTATATATACTGTATTAGTGTTCCATTTGAGTCACTGGTTTTGTATGTATGTATATAAGATATTTTTTTTGGGGGGAGGGGCTGTTTTATAGTGTGTTATGCTCATATTGCTGGGTTAATGGTTTATTGATTGTGTTTAGCACTACAGCATTTGACTATATGTTGCACATGGTACATATAGTGTGGGTGAGAGAGTGTGTGACAGTACTGCATGGGAGCTTTGGATTGTGTGGGTGTGTGCCTTTGAGTGACAGATGATGTGTAGCAGCTCCTACAAATCACAGCATATTCAAAGGCTTATATCTCGGGGACTATGTAGAATTTAAAGAAACTAAAGGTACCCTGGTGGATGGGATGACTTATAGGATACATTAGAAGAAATTAAAAAAAAACAATTTTCTCACTATAATTGCCCTTTAAACTCCTTCCATTTCCAAGATGGATTTGGGATTCCAAAACTGCACATCATATTCCAAATTAGGCCTTAACAGTGCTTTGTGAAGAGGGAGAATATCTATTCTCCACTTTATACAAGACAATCAGGTTAATTTACCAAGAGATGTAGCGATATGTACGCTAATTAAATACAATAATAGCAGCTCTCTGTAAGATCGCTCCTGTGAAAGTTTGCTGGTGTTAACTTTTGAACTACCGCAAAAGCTAGAGCTGTAAACCCTGTCCACTATCCTGTCCCTGTCCACTGACTGGGTAAATGAGGCTAAATATCTTGCTAGCTCTAGTAGTTGCTGTCTGGCATTGCTGTTATCTACTAGAACCCCTAAATCTTTTTTAGTAGAAATTCACAGAGCCATTTATGGTGTAGGTGGCACAAGGATTGTTAAACGCCAAATGAATCACCTTACATTTATCATTCTGCTGCCTATTTTGATAATCTATCAATCTATCTATCTATCTAGATCAGTTGCACATCATCTGAAGTTTCCAAAGCTCTGCATAGTTTAGTGTCCTCGGCAAACACAGAAACCTTGCTGTCAATGCCCCCTTCTAAGTCATTTATAAACAGATTAAAAAGAAGTGACCCCAGTACAGAATCCTGAGGTACTCTACTTATAACTTTAGCTCTTCATTGACCAATACTCTATAAGATACAACAACCAATTATCTATATACAATGTTTTTTTTTCTAAGCCAAGAGACCTCGGTTTATGCATTAGTCATCTATGTGGCATAGTATCAAAAGTTTTCTACCTACTGATATGGCAGAATCTAAATTCTTACTCACCTCTCATAAAATCCATGCAATATATTCTGACACAGTCCAAAAGTTTCTCAAAGTCCAAAATATGATCCCATGACAAAGTTTCCAGTACCTTCCCTACCATTAATGTTAGACTTACAGGTCTATAGTTACCAGGCTGTGAATGACTTCCTTTTTTAAATGAGGCTTGTTTTCCAATCCAGGTGCACATCACCAGACTAAAGTGAATCTTAAAAGATAAGGAACAGTGGTCTAGATAAAACTGGACTAATCTTTCTTAAGATCCAACGATGTATTTCAGAAGGTCCTGGGACTTTATTGATATTAGGTTAGTTAAGGAGATTGGTCTTCCATTGCAGAAAGCAATCAACGTAAAATAGGAATCCCCATTTGTATCGTATAGCTTTACGGCTAAGTGCTTTTTTGATTATTTTTTTTTCTAATTACACCCATTTCATCAGTGTTGCTGGTGAAAGATCCTGATTTAGGTAGCCCTGATGTTCGATTTGTTTCATTGAACACATTTAGACATTATGGCTTCCTTAGTGTGAAAAATACTTAGGCTCTCTCATGGTAATTCAGAATCTTGTGGAAGAGGCCTTGGGACTCTGTGAATGTGATGTAGTTGAAAGCACTCCCGTGTTTGTGACTGGAAGAGAGAAATTGTATATAGCTCCAGATCAGTGGATGATTTGTGAATCCCTCGCAAATTATTACGATGGGAACAAGTGTCTAATTCTTTGTGCCAATTGTTAGATTCTTTAATGCATGGTTTATAAGTTACCATCTACCTTTTGTTGTTAGGCTGCAGCCTGGTCATGTGCTTTTTCTGTGGCTGTCACTCTATTGCCCAAGGAAGCTATTTCAGATCAGTAGTCTTGCATTAGAGGTTTGAATCATTCTTTTTAAGCTTACATACAGCATGTCCAAGTCTTTCTTGGTGCATGGCGTGCTCCTTCACCATCCGTCATAGATTCGTTGAATTGCAAGCAGGCGCATATTGAGAGGCTGTGGTTGCCTGTTTTTGCTTAGAAAAGTAGTAATCTAATCTCCCTTCTGCTTTTGAGATCTTTTTGTCAGGCCCATGGTGTATCTGCACCTTTTGGTATGGTCATTTGTGCAGTGTGAGGAAGATATGGAGCTTGGTAGATGGTGTCTGTCAGTGGAGCACCTAAGAATGCGGCCAGACTCCGCCCTAACCTTCAAGTTTAACATCAGCGGTGGGGAAGATACTGGAAACCTTGTTACGGGATTTTATTCTGTACTATGTCTGACTTTATAAGTATTAAGCAGCATGGATTCGTGAGAAATAGATCTCGCCAACGTAAGTTGCTTGGTTTTTATGAAGATGTGCGTAAGAGTTTAGATTCTGGAATAGCAGTGGATGTGGTATACTTAACAATCGTATTAAATCCTGCACACCTCAAATAAGTCACTAGCAAACAAATGCTGGGTGCTCTGGCACTGCGGCCAGCAGTATACGTACAAAATTGGTAAAGGAGACCAGACACACCAGTCTTAATTCAATCCAGTTTATTGTGACTTTTCATAACAAACCTGTTCCTTCTTCAGACAAACATCTATGATAAGAACATGTGCTTTATATAGAAAAGTGAACAATCCACAATGTAAGATGGCTACCTAGTGGTCAAATTTTTTTTTACATCTTATAAAAACATTCGTGATAAAGTGCTATGCGTCAGTGTAATCCTGTGTATAGTGATAATAAAATCAATAAAAATCAATAAAAAACATTCAGGTCCACATATTAAGAAATTGAAATACCACTGTAAAATGACTAATAAATACATGATACTATAAAAATGAGACGTTATAAGTTAAAGGAGCATATATAATGATCATAGACATATCAAATTATCTTTTTGAAAGAAAACATGAAAGGCCCAAATTTGTATTTAGGCCTTTAGGATGTAATGTATTAAGTTTGTAAATCCACATGGATTCCCTATGTAGCAAAACATTATTTCTATCACCTCCTCTACTGTCAATAGGTACATGATCTATAATCATGGCTCGTAATTCCGATACTTGATGTTTTTCCTTGCAAAAATGTGCCACCACAGGTGGCATATCTTCAATAGAGGTACCTTCATTATACTTGGCCAATGCGATCCTTATGTCGCTTTTGTGCCGCTGTAGTCTGCGTTTAAAGGGACCTGTGGTCTTCCCTACATAAATGCGGGCACAAGGACATTTCAATAAGTATACACAGAATTCTGTGTTGCAGTTAAAGTATCCATTTATGGTATACTTATTTCCAGTATATAGATGTGTGAAACAGTTGCCCATAATTAATGTGTTGCAGATATTACAGTTATAACATTTATAACAACCTGTCTTATTGGAGAAGGCAAAAGGTTTTTGTCTCTATTTATGTACAGGGTCTGCCTGAATGAGTGAGCTATATAGGGATTTTCCTTTTTTATAGACTATTAATGGTTTCCATCTAGTTATTTCCCCTAAGGTATTGTCATCCTATTTTGACCACTAGGTGGCCATCTTACATTGTGGATTGTTCACTTTTCTATATAAAGCACATGGCACTTTGTTCTTATCATAGATGTTTGTCTGAAGAAGGAACAGGTTTGTTCCGAAACCTCACAGTAAACTGGATTGAATTAAGACTGGTGTGCCTGGTCTCCTATACCAATTTTGATGTGGTATACTTGGTTGATTGTGTACAGGAAATAGTTGGCAATAGAGCTTTAACTATGCTGACTAAAGATTTAAGTGGAGTGCCTCAGGATTCTGTTCTGGGGCCACTTCTAATTAATTGCTGCAGGATCATCTGTTAAGTAGAGTTCATGGGTAGGCTAAAAATGTTGGACTAATTGGATGACTTTCCTCCAATACTATGTAACGGTAAAGATTTTTGTGGCAATGAAAGTGTGGTAATAGATTAGTGCTTTTCTGTCAGTGCCATGGTTGCAAGAATTAAATGCAGGTAAAATGATTCTGATTGTAGATCAGGCCTGCATTTTACGTTTACTAGAATCAAAACCTCTTGTAGTTCTTAAAATGCATATAAAGATTTTTCTAAGTATATGTTTAGAAGTTTTGTATGGTGTTTCCCAACAAGCAAAATAAAGCACGTTTACTTTTGCTTTAGTGTTGGAGGAGTTCAAATTGTTGTAGAAATATTACATATATGTTTAGTAAAAAATATTTATGCACTATAAAATAAAATAAACTATAATATTCTTTACCTTATCAAGATTTGTTTTATCATTACAATCGCTTTACAATCTCTGAACATTCTTTGTACATTCTATTGTGCACTTTGGATATATTTGTTTTATGTGCTAGGAAGACTATTACAGTCACACAATTAGGTTGTATTTTCTAAGCAGCAAACCTGATTCTATCCCACGGTTTCTTTGCCTGCCATGTTTCCATAGTAACTATGCATTCGTCCTTGCAGGGAAGAGCTGAGGTTGACGGCTGAGCAGAAGTCCCAGCAGTTAACCACTCTGCAGGAGGAGAACCTCAAACTTACAGAGGAGCTTGGAAGAAGAAGCAAAGAGGAGGTCACAACAAACCAAAAGGTTGGTACTTTTGGTTCTTACTACCTGTTCTCTTTTTTTCCCTTTTTCCGAATTAACCCATGGTGAATATGCAGAACATATAGAGCTGTAACATCAATCACATAGTGTTTTGTTTAAATACTTGTTAAATTGTGTCCCAGCTAAAAATGAAGGTGCATGTATGTTGAGGTTTTAAACAACAATTTGTACATAATTGTGCTTGACATATTATTTTGGCATGCATATAGGACGTCTGCATATCTGTATATCTGTGCATATCTTTTTTATGATTAAACTGTATTTTTATTTAGAGGTTTACAGGCCACCTGCACATATCTTTGATTCTGTTAAAATGTGAAAGAGCATTCATAACTCACACTTCTGTTTTTATGAAGTCACCCTTTTAAGCATTATTGTGTTTAGTACTTGATGTACTTTAAATGAGTCTTGTCTCTATGGCAACTGCCAGTAAATTGCTCCACATCTGAGATGGTAACTTATCTTAACAACAGAGGTGCTTTAAGAGTCAAATACATGGGCAGTGGGTGATGGCTTCCAGATGGCATGTGTAATTGAAAACATTTTGTTTTTCATCTGAATGTATGCTTAAAATTGGAGAGATTTACAGATAAATAAAATAGCAGATAATTAATAAAAAAAATACCTAACTCGAAATTAGAAAGAAAGGGATGTATGATTTTATTAATGTGCTTACTGCTGATTGGTTTATCTTCATTTATTTTATGCTGAATTGTGGTATATTGCAGGTTCATACTGATATTTATAGGTACAGGATTTTTCATAGGTTACCTAAAATGGATGAAAATATGGAACAAATGCACACTGTAGTGACAAGATAAAATGGGAAATTGGCCGTTTTATACTATACAGGGAAGATCTATATTTTCCCTTTTGTCAGAAATAACAGATTTTCATTGGTGTGGGTGTAGGCAATCAGCTGTAAAATGGAATTTCTATTTTTAGCTTATAACAAGCACAGCAAAGGTGATAACAAGAATAAACCAAGATTTTTGAGTTTAAGATGAGTTTTTTTTTCTGAACCCAAGCAGAATTTTAATGTAATTTATTTGCAACACTCTTTCCAGTAATGTTAGTTATGAGGAAGAGGTTAAACATTTCTGGAGACGGCTTTCTGCAATAATGCTGTTATCCCACATTAGACAGTACTAGTTTTTTGGTGTTGGATAAATTGTTGGGAAGGTTACCATAATGTTTAATTCTACGTGAAAGGTTAATTGCACAGCAAGAGTTATCGGTAATTGCCACGAGAGTCAGGATGACATTGTTACCACCTTCTGTGCTTGATCTACTTAGAGATAGGGATTTGATTGTTAACTAGGGAAGGATATTTAATCTTTTCCAGCTAATGTGAATTGTGCTTTTTTCTTATTTAATTAAGCTCGAAGAGGAAAGATCAGTATTAAATAATCAATTGCTAGAGATGAAAAAAAGGTAAGTTCAAAATCCCACCCCTAACGCACAGTTTTAATCCTTATGAAAGCTGCATGTTCTGACAGAATGAGAGCACATTTGAATTCTTGCACTTCTATGCAACTGTGACAGTAAATAATTTAAATTGTATAGTGGTTACGTCAACTGAAATAATATTTATCAAGCCTTTTATATCCGAAGGAATAGAAAATAGCATTTAATATACTTCCTTCATGTGTCTTTTACCACTAACAGTGTTGTTTACTGTTGATTATTGATTATTGTTTTAAAGTAATAGAATAGAAAAACAATAAAGTGAGTTGTTTTTCTGTTAAGAATATTTCTTTAGCTGACAATTACTAACCTATAGACATTTTTCTTACTAACCTGAGAAGAACAGGGCCTAAGTTCTTTGATACGAAAATGTAACTGTACTCACTCACAAGAAAATGGTTGGCATTAATCTTGTTTGATAAACTATACCTTTGCAGATTTGAAATTGAAATTATATGATGTGCTAACACAGTAGTAGTATAAGCTAATATAAAAGTTATGGGGATCTTGGGATCTTTCAAAACTTATACATTGTAAACATCAATGTTGTTTCATAAGTGCTTTGAGCTACCCATTGAAAGGTCTGGCTGTACCATACTTTGCACGAAGATACCCAATATGTCAAAAATGCTTGCAATTTGCTGAGGTTACAATCAACAAGCTCAACTTCCACTATTCTCATAGTTAGAAACCCTCAAACATTCCTCTTACAAGTTGCATCTTGTGATGGTTTATAACCTTGTTGTACTAAGGGGACAATTTTATAAAGCCTCAATATCAGATTTTTACTGGTTACATAAGTATTTTGAAGTGTGGTTGTAAAATACTAATACCAATACTAATACCAAGATTCATAAATTTACATGCCTTTAAAAGGCAGTTAAACATCAGTGGGAGATACCATGTGGTCAAAAAATACCATGCAGTCTCAGTTATGTAACTCCTTAGTGTGAAAGCACTATTTTATACATATGCCACTAAATGTCCTTTGGGATTTTTACATTTCTTAAGAGGGCTAAAATGGAGAAATATTTATTCTCTATTGCATGGATAGGCAACCAGTAGCCCTCCAGATGTTAGTTAATACTGGTAGTTGTGATTTTCAAAGTGCTAGGTAAAAGATAAAAGTTGTAGTTTTCAAAATATCTGGAGAGCTACTGGGTGACTATCCCTGCTTTACTGTTTCTATAAGAAGCTTACTATGTCCACAGCAAAGCAAGGATGACACAGCAAAAGCAAGGATGACATAGCAACTCTGTAAACATATTTGTTGATGTGTAATAGTCTGTTTGGGGTCTAACACAGACTCATAAAGGCAGCCTTTTTGGCTATGTGATGATGCTGTGCCCTAATAGGCATCATATGAAATGTGCACAGATCAGCACTGGATGTCTAAAGGCAAACATTTTCTGTGAAAATATTCGGCATTATTGCAGCCAGCCTATAATATTTATATACACAAAAGAACAAATATTCAGTGTCTAGCTTAAAGGGCATATCCATCCTTAAAACAAAAAAGGTCCCTTTTAATTTATCGGATATATTCAGCACTTTATTAGATGCTTTAATAACGTTATATTTAAGGATAATTCTTGTCTCAATTTTGGCAAGTAAGCTGGCTCCTCCCTCCATTCTGACATCACAGCCAATAATTGATTGCTGTTTCCCCTGCTGCCTCCTCTGCACATGTTCAAGCTAATACAATTTTATTGAGCAGAGGGAGGAGTCAGATACCTTTTCTAGAATGAAAAAGAACATATCATAAAATGGGGTGGTGTTTCCTGCTTACACTGCACCTATTGTTCCACCCTTTTGCTAGTGGCTTGAGCATGCCCACTTGTATCCTACTACTAGGACAAATGCCAAATCAGCTGTGTCTTATGATTTTTAAAGCTAGTCACAAACCTGAAAAGTAAACAGTGTCTCTACCTAAGGTGTTGATAGGCAGAAGAAAGCACATAGAATTATTGCTTGCCTTTAACTAGTTTAAAAAAACAAAGATAATTTTCTGGGGGTGGAGCTTTTGAGACAGCTGATGTGTCTGTCACAGCAGGGGAGCAAACAAAGGTGAACATTTACATACCAACAACTTTGGTTTCACAGCAGCTAGAGACCTCATTCTAGGCTTGTTTAAAAGGTATTATATCTCTCCTTTCAGTAGTTTTAATAGAACGGAAGGCAATTGTAGGGAGACCACTGCTCCCTTTTTAAAGTAATTTTACAGACTTAAGACAGCCATAGACATAATGATATTATCGGTCAGATGGCAGATTTTATCTATATTTGCTCCGATAATATTCCCACTCCCTTGTCTGATAATCAATATGGGGAAGTTCTGTCGACTTCGATCATCGGTCACCACATGATACAAATGCGTGTCACTCATTGTACAATATTCGTATCATTACATATAGAGCTGCCTGTAAAGGGCATGGGCATGTTCACCCCCAAAATGAGCTTTTAGATTTCTATAGGATATCCCCCCCCCCCCCCGACCCATAATTTTTCTTACCTACAGACCCCCAGATCAGTACCAAAATGGAGATATTCTCCCTGATCTCTACTGTCATCTTTAGGCAAAGTCTTTCAGGTTGACCCGCAGTCATGGCGATGATGAATGATGTCACAGACAATGACTAGTGGGTCTACCAGGGGTGTTCATTTAGTGCAGTGAAAGCTCAGGGGAGCATGCGATATAGCTCTGGGCTTTTACTGGGCTATTGGAAACCAGGACTTTTTTTTTATTTTTGCCTAGAGCAATCAATGAGAATATCTCAATTTAGGTGCTGATCTGAGGTCTGTAAGTAAAATGGTTTCAGGATTTTGGGGGTGTCTACAGAAATTTGTAAGCTTGTTTTGCAGGTAGACATGCCCTTTTATATTTATTTTTCTACCCATAAAAGCAGGGAAAGAAAGTGGCTGACACAGACACAGCATTGCAAAATGAAGTAATTTTTTTTACTACAGCAAGCCTTCCAATCACTACTTGTTGAAACTGCTAACCTGATCAGTACCCTTCACACATGGATAGAGGTATTAGAGAGTTGGGGAAATCATTGTTGGTAAGAACCAACTACCTAATTTATCGATTTTCCTTGGTTTAGTTATGTGACCAGGAAACGGTAATTACCAGGATGCCTTGCTTTAATGAAAGATTTTCCAGATTTTGCACTAGTGTATATCTAAGTAAGGAAACTTAGAAAAGTTATAGTCAGCTGGGCTGAATTATGTTCTAAATTGTAGGTATACCAGAAGTCTAAATGTTGGGAAAAACAATTCTATCATATAAAAAATGTGCTATCACATTGTCATCTTCAAGCATCATATTTTATACATTTTTGCTTTTTTGACATTCTGACTTCCTGCTATCTTTCATTTAGTGGTTTAGAATGTGAGATAACCGAGCTGTGGTAAAATATGAGGGCTGATTCGGAGACAGGTTGTGTCCGAATAATAAATATCTAAATTCTTTGTGGATTTTGCTTAATGTCCTGCTCTGTTCCAGCTTGCGCTGCTAATCAATGCTCATCCCATTCCTCTCTCCCTTTCTACTTTTGCTTCCTTTGCTATATCTATGTGTCTTTAATGGTAAGACTGAAGAAAGTCTATCCACGTTACAACAAATAATTTTTTGTTTTTTTGCGTTTTTATTTTTTCTATATTTATATTTATTTTAGTACAGCATTGTTCTACGTATTTGGCTGCTATGTCCCAAAGTGTCTTGCTTTTGTTTTGTAAGATTTTTATTTTTTTAAGCTGTAGTTTTCAATCAAAAACATCAGGCAAATCTCTCTCCTGACCTACTGTATTCGACAGATTTTCCAATAGTTTGCTAACATGTGGTTTTTGCTGTTATGCACTTTTAAGCCTGCCCAGTAGCACTATAAGGTATCTGCTTAATTACTAAATACATTTTTGAGTAAGAAGAGAAGAATCTATAGGCTGCTAGAATAATACCATATTACTAGTGTCTGCATTCAAACTTAAATAATTTGCAAGAGTGTAAACATTATCTAGGAGTGTTTGAAATCATTTTCTTTAGAATGTATAACACAAAATGTACAAACACTTTTTTTTACTAAATTTAAAGGGTATGTAATTTTTTGCAATTAAAGGGCAAGTTCACCCTCAAAACAAAAAAACTGGGGACTTGTGTGTTATCTGTCCCCAGCTTCAACTGCTTTTTAGCAGTTTATTACATGCATTTATAACCAGATATAACCTTAATTAACCATATTTATCTGCCTCCTCCCTCTGCTCTAAGAGCTTTTTATAAGCTGGAGCATGAGCAGTCAATTGTTGGCTGTGATGTCAGCTGTTACAGCCTACAGCCTTGATTGACTGCATGGAGGGGGAAGCCAGCTTACTCTGCCACAATGGAGACCATAATTACCGTATATACTCGAGTATAAACCAAGCGTTTTAGGCTAAAAAAAATAGCCTGAAAATCGAGTCTCTGTTTATACTCGAGACAAAGACTTACCTGCTCTGGCGGTCGCACGCTCCACATCCTCTGCTGGCTGACGTCACTTCTCGACGCCGGGAAGTGAGGCCGGCGCTGAGTAGTGACGTCAGCCAGCAGAGGAAAGTAGAGCATGTGGCTGCCGGAGCTTAGAAGAGGATCCAGAGCAGCCCGCAGGGGAACATGTGGAGCAGGTAAGAGAAGGCAACTGTGGGGATTTAGAAGGGGGGGAAGAAACCGTTATTCCTGCAGTGGCTATTCCTTGCCACTGCAGATGTTTGGAAACTACAAGTCCCAGCAACTAAAGCATGCTGGGAGTTGTAGTTTCCAAACATCTGGAGTGCCAAGGAATGAGGCTTTAATTACCTTTTAAATGGACATAAGAATTCCCATACAGTAATAGTCGAATACAGTATGGCTATTACTGTATGGGACTTCTGATGTTCATTTAAAGGGCAAGTAAAGCCTAAAAACAATACAGAATTAGAAGGAGAATGTTATCTATTGCTGCCTTCTGATTCTGTATTGTTTTGAGGCTTTACTTGCCCTTTAAATGGACAGCAGAATTCCCATACAGCAGTCCCATACTGGATTGGGCTATTACTGTATGGGACTACTGTATGGGAATTCTGCTGTCCATTTAAAGGGCAACTAAAGCCTCAAAACAATACAGAATCAGAAGGCAGTTGGTCGTAATTTCTACCCTCAGTTTATACTCGAGTCAATCACTTTTACTCCTTTTCAGAGGTAGAAGTGGGTGCCTCGGTTTATACTCGGTTGGTTTATACTCGAGTATATATGGTATCCTTAAATATCTGTTGAGTAATACATAATAAAGTTGAAATTATACAAGTAGGAGTCGGCGCAGGTAACTGACAAGTCTTCAGTTTTGTTGTAAGTATGGACATGCCCTTTAATTACATCTGAATCTTCAAGGCCTTCTTTCTGCTAAAAGCTTGGTTGGACAATTTTATTTCAAAGGGCATGTTCACTCCTCAAATGAAAAATAATATTGGTAAATCATCCCCCAGAACCACAATAGGTAGAATGCTTGACAGGGTTAGGACTAACCTGTAATGCAGCAAAATGTTCTTCCCTTTACCTCTTATAGGTTTCTGCCTTCTATCCAAGCTCTTTTACAAGCTTGCTCATGTTTAGAGGAGGCAGCTTGGTGAATAACATTTAGTCATTGACTGTATTTTCAACTGTCAAATCCATGGCTGACAACTGCTAACCGAAAGAAGCAGAAAACTCTGAAATAGAACATCGGGCAGCATTTCTAGTTAGTCTAGTTAGCTTTGTAACTATTGCAGTTTTGCTGTAATTTAATGGGTGATTTATCTATATAAAATTTTTCATTTGAGGGGTGGTCTTGCCCTTTAAGTGCAAAGCAGATGATAACTGCATGGATGCGATAGAGCTCACAACACCCAACTTACTGCATCCCCTTCAGTCTCCACAGAAAGGAAAAGAAATTGCAGTGGAACCGCACAGTCCATATCATATTGTAAATTCCACTCCATTCTTTTAAGTTGAAAGAGGTCAGATTGCTATTTTTTGTTTTTAGATGGAGCTATCAGTTTATCTAAAGCATGGGTAGAACCCATAGATTCATGAGCTGTAGGGAAATAAATGTGTAACTTCAAAGTAATAATGGTTGGTAGATTCTCCACTTGCTGCTCGTTTTATAAAATATCTATAAACATGCTGAAACTCATTTATGTTGAATTGATCAGTTTATATTTGCGTTTTGTTTGTTGGAAATCAAAGGTCTTCAATTGTATTTGCCCTCCAAAGAAATCCCAAAATGGAGTTAATGTTTGTCCTTAGGGCAGAGAATGCCAGGCTTGCAGCCCTCCTGGTACAGTAAATTACAAGTTTGACATCCTCGTCTTAGAACTTATCATTTATTTACTTGATCATTCAAACTGTGATCACTAATGCTGCTCATAGTGCTTCATGCTAGCTTTCCCCTAAAAAAAAAAATTACTGATATATAACAAAACATGTTATTGACTGAACTTCAAAGTTTAGTCTGGGAGAAAATTACTTTCTGTGGCCCAGACTAGTGGCTGCTATGAAAATGTGCTGCTTTTTTTTTTTTTAAGGCAAAGATGTATTGCTTTGAAGGTCATGCCAGTATTTGCTTTAAGTATCACATAATTGCTGCATTTATATTGTGCAGTCCTGCTGAAAATGGCTTGTCTGTTTGATGCAAATTTGTGTTCAGCTTCACAGCCATAGCAGGTGCTTCCTTTAAAGAAGCCAACACCAAACCTATAAATAACCATGTTTGTTTTTAAATACTATAGAACCTGTGATTTCTTTTCTGTTTGCTTTTAATAAATAAACTCATTTTTTACATTATATTGTAGCAGACAGGGTGATCAGAAAGTTTGGTAGAGAGGAACCAGTGATCTATCACTGTCATTACAATGCTTTGCATGATAATTGTGTGGTGAAGCCATGCATGCACTTCTGTGTTGCTTGTTAACCAAAATGTTTTATTATTAAATTAGGGAAAATAAACCTGAACATTTTTCTCCCAAAGGCAAGAACAAGTTGGTTGCACAGGACACCCTCAGCTCCGCATTATAAGTGGGAGGGTCAATGTATTGACAAAAAAGGTTATTCATTTATATTTTAGTAAACTAGAGCCCAAAAAACTGTTGTTTTTTTTTACTGGGTAAACCATATCTATGGAATGGGCCTAAAGTGCTGGTAGAAAACTTGTGCATACAAATGGATTATATAAATTAATTAATTCCAGACATTGAAGACATAGCCAGTAGGTGCCATCATTTTTGTTGCATGCCTGCTAGAACAATAGTATATAAAAAAATTTATTCTTGACAAGATTTGTCTAAACTTAGCAGTGCTTGGCTGGTTCTGCATAACCAACTTGTGACCAAAAGTATGTTATTAAGGGTTTTACAATTTACTGAGATACAAAAAAGACATTGTAACAGAGAGTTGTCAGTCAGCTCAAACATCATTGGCGGGAAACACCTTTTAAAGCAGGGATGCTGCATATTATTATATTTCTAGTAGCTAAATTGCATACAAAAAAATGATTAATAGTGTTTATGTAACTGTATATGCTTTGGATACTTTGACAAATTTGTTCTCCGGTTATTTCCTTCTTGTTTGGTATCTGGTTTATTTTTGTGCAGAGAATCTGTAATAAAGAAAGAGTTTGAGGAAGAGAAGACTTCTCTAAAGAAATCACATACCATAACCAGTGCCTTGATTGCTGAGAAGGACAGTGAACTTGAAAGACTGAGAAAAGAGGTAGAGAATGCATTTTTTCATGTTCAGATGCATGATATTTAGCCAAGAACACATGATATTTAGTCAGAACACAAACTCTACTTGCTGTCTTGTAAACTGTGTTTGTGAGAAGCTTGTTGACTTTGTCCCATTGTAAACAAAGTTTTGGACCAATCTAAAGCTTTAGGTGAGACCCTAGCAAACAGTTTATTATACTGTCTAAAAACTTTGTGAGAGATGTGTGCCTAGTACCAAATATGTGACTGATGGCAACATTTAATGCAGTGTTGATCTTTTTGGTAATAGGTTGCAGAACTCCGGGAAAAGAACGAGTCGGCAAGATCCTTGCAATCTGCTGTAAGGTCTTTGGAATCAGAAAAAAATAACTTGGAGATAAGAGTGAAAAACTTAGAACAGGAACTTGGGGATAACAAAAGACAGATTAACAATGTCTCCAACTCATCAGGTGAAACCAAGATTGTGACCTATGAACTTAATGAGAGCAGAATAAAGATAAATGAAATAATATACTCAAAACAGTATTTATTTAGATTAATAAACGGTGCAGGAAAATAGATTAAGCTTCTTACTCCTAAGCAAACACAGGCCCATTTGTTATCCTTCCAACCAGATCAGAGAATGAACAGCTTGTCCTCTGGTCTGACGAATCCAATCATATCCCTCTATCAAAAGAAGCTTTGCTTTTAGCCTATGGATTATAAGACATAGGCTGTCACCTCGCAGAAGTGCTGAATTTTCATTTTATGTGTTATTATTTTTTAAGAAGTAAAATTCTAAATGTTTGTATGTGTTATAATATAACATATATTTTATCATTTCAAATTTCAAATATATAATATATGCTTAATATTTTATGCTATCCTATAGATTATTTTACAATTGAATTTTGGGTTTAATTATATTTTAGGTGATTCTTCATTTAGCAGTCAGTTTCAAGAAGAGAAAACATCCTTGGAAAGTCAGGTACGAATGCTGAATTGGAATTATTTAAAAACAAGTTACTTTATATGTTATCCCTTTGTGTGGCTAGAATATACACATATATACAGAACAATATCAGCATTGTGTGGGCCCTTTAAAAATACCTTAAATGATTCTGCGTGGTTAGGACGATTTTAGGCACTTTGCCTCTAAGCTGTGTGCTTGTGTGTACAAAAAATATGATAGAATATAAGCTTGTGAAGGTTCTCATTCATCCAGGTCATGGTATATCTGTTGTATTCAATTAGATCAACTGGACTTGAAATGTAGTTCTTGAAGACGTTTCGCTAGTCATCCGACTGGCTTTCTCAATTCAGAATGACTTGTACAAGATCTGTGGCAATGTACCCTGGAAAATCCCAATTAGCATATCACAGCCAGGTGTTAAGGGCGTGATTGGATAGTGGCTAAGAGGTGTTATAGGAACGCCCAGAGTAAGGTGTCAAAACAGCATTGTACATGGCAGACAGTTGGTGTCGAACCCCCCCACCTCTATTTAGGCTTGGTTTCTTTATTTTCACATAAATGGCCTCCTTAACACCTCTCTTGAACCAGTCACGTTCCTTCGCCAGTATATTAACATTACAATCTTCAAAGGTATGTCCTTTATCCTTAAGATGCAGATACACGGCTGAGTCCTGACCCGAGGAATTGGCTCTTCTGTGCTGGGCCATACTTTGATGCAGTTGCTGTTTGGTCTCCCCCACATACAAATCAGAGCATTCTTCACTGCACTGCACTGCATATATGATGTCGCTTTTCTTGTGTTTAGGTATTGGGTCTTTCGGATGTACCAATTGCTGCCTCAGTGTGTTGTTCGGTTTAATGCAGACAGGGATACGATGTTTTTTTTTGAAAATTCTTCTTAATTTCTCGGAGACCCCTGCTACATATGGGATGACCATGTTCTTCCTCCTGTCAGTGAAGAATGCTCTGATTTGTATGTGGGGGAGACCAAACAGCAACTGCATCAACGTATGGCCCAGCACAGAAGAGCCAATTCCTCGGGTCAGGACTCAGCCGTGTATCTGCATCTTAAGGATAAAGGACATACCTTTGAAGATTGTAATGTTAATATACTGGCGAAGGAACGTGACTGGTTCAAGAGAGGTGTTAAGGAGGCCATTTATGTGAAAATAAAGAAACCAAGCCTAAATAGAGGTGGGGGGGTTCGACACCAACTGTCTGCCATGTATAATGTGTTTAACACCTACTCTGGGCGTTCCTATAACACCTCTTAGCCACTATCCAATCACACCCTTAACACCTGGCTGTGATATGCTAATTGGGATTTTCCAGGGTACATAATTGCCCAGATTCTTGTACAAGTCATTCTGAATTGAGAAAGCCAGTCGGAGACCCCCCATAATGACTAGCGAACGTCTTCAGAACTACATTTCAAGTCCAGTTGATCTAATTGAATACAACAGATAGATAGAATATAAGGACAGTAGAATTAATGCAGATTATGTATTTGTGCACACAGGGAACATTGGGCTTGTGTTTACCACTAGCACCAAGTAGCACACTGCCAATGTTATTTCTAGTTTTTGGTAAATATTTAAATATGAAATATTTAAATGTGATTTAGTTGCCCTTTATTTTTTTTTCTTCAGTTTATTGAAAAGAAAAAAAAACATTCAGACAGGATATATATTCTAAAGTCGAGGTTGTACCATTTGTCATTATACAACATTTTCAAAAGAGAATAGTCATACTTACATATACACATTGCCATATTAAGAAGGAAAAGAAAGGTGAGTGAGAATAGAGAGGAGGGGGCAGTGTTCTCCCTAGCATCTTTGCTGGGCAGCCCACCCGGCTGGAAAAAAATTCTGAAGAGAACATTGTTGTGATTTACTAAGGAATGAAAGAATGTAGATGTAGGGTTAATAGGTGTGTGCCCGGCACCTAGTATCAAGTATATAGGACGGAACTTGCTTTCTTTAAAAACAAAAAGCTTTATTTCCAAACTCATTAAAAGCAGGGGTTTGAGCCCAAACAGCTCTCATTCGTAAACTTACGACAGGCAGGATATGATATTTTGGGTCACCTGACCCTTTCTTGTGACCCGAAACGTCATATCCTGCCTATCGCAAGTTTGCCAATGATAGCTGATTGGGTTCAAACCCCTGCTTTTAACGAGTTTGGAAATAAAGCTTTTTGTTTTTTAAGAAGGCAAATGCAGTCCTATATACTTGATACAGTGGTGTGGAGGAGTTGGAGTAAAGCCCTCGGACGTGCATGGCGAACGTATAATGTACCGGGCGAGACTAAGAATGCCGTGGCGGAATTGTTTGCCCGGCACCTACTCCAGACAAAACTCCTTTCAAAACTGCCCAGTCCCTTTTATAACATTCGCAAGATAATCTAAAGACAGGTTAACTAACTCTAGCAAGATCTAGCCAGTATGCAAAAGGGTGGCGTGGCAAACCTGCATGCTTTGTATGCGGGTCACAGATTTCCCCGGCCTGGCCCAACTGGCTACTTTTTCATGCCACCCAGCTGGCAGTGGAAAGAAAAGAGAGGGGTTCCTGGTTTTGCCCTTAAATTTTGTTTAAAGGGACACTAAACTGAAAAAAATGACTTGCCTTTATCCTTTTCTATATTTTTAGTGCTGCCAAGAACTTGATCCCTTTCTACTCTGTGCTCCCTGTCACTAGATCTCCTCATGTCCTGTTAAGCTCACTCCTAGTTAGTATGCATGTCTCCTCTATGTATCCACCCCGTCCCAAAAGTGAGGCACAGATAGAGTGTGGAGCAAGTGCAGTGAAGACGATCTGTGCCTTACTACAGCCAATAGCATTCACCCAGTGATTTTGCGTTATAGTGAAAGTTTAAAAAAAAAAAAGAAGGTAAGCAGCACTGGGAGCAGAAATCACTGCTTGAATCAAGTAATTTACTTTTAGCTGTAGGAGTTTGAGGGGTGTGTTTGTGTGTGGGGGCCTTTGTAATTGATTTCTTTAGGTACACTGCTACATTGGGACTTAACTAACACAGACGGCAGCTACCAGCAGGATTGGGTTTGCCTGCACAGAAAGAGTACAGAGCAACAGATAATGCTTATTCCTTTACCTGATCTTAATGCTGAATCAATTAGCCATGCAGTGACAGAAATAAGCTTAACTTTTATAGAATGGATAGTTTCCACATGTAGTGGGCCAGGGGGAGGGGCTGGGCGATTGACAGTTCTGACTAGCTGTGTCTTGCCCTCTTTAAAAAGTAAAACTCCCACAGCTAAAAAACAAGGGAGAGGAAGGTCAAAGAAGAAAAAAAAAGCAGATTTAAGATTGTTGGTAATTAATTCTAATTACTGTGTGATTAGTTAAAAAAGGATTTGCCTCAGTTTACATGTCCTTTAAAACACCGGGACACATATGAACTTGAACACATAAGTGTGTATTTATGGCAGTTTACATGTCCTTTAAAACACCGGACACATATGAACTTGAACACATAAGTGTGTATTTATGACAGAATATTATCTTAGAAATGTCATGTATTACTCCTATTTAATATTCAATCATTCTCTATGACTGCAGAATTTCTTGCTGTGTAAATAAATACTTAGTACTTCCTTTGTAGCTGTTTCTTGGATTGGTTTTATAATGTTTAATTTGTGGTATGCCATATTTTATTTACAAATCTAAGTGGTTTTAATATTTGTTGTCTTGCTAGATTGATTTCCTCAATTCAGTAATAGTAGACCTTCAAAGAAAAAATGATGAGCTCAAGATGAAAATTGAAAAAATGATTGAAGCCTCACTCAATGGCAATAATGAGGATGAAATGGATAATCATGACCGGTATGGAACACCATAATTTCTAAACTTTATGGTTACATTTCTACTTACATTATAATTCGTTTTGAATATTGTATAAAGTTTGGGGTTTTCACTATATTTAGTGTTGAACTGAACAAGCATTAGAGATGGCGTACACTAAATGTATTTTCTTCTATATAGGTTGAATGGCACACAGGCCAAAAAGAAAGTCCCCCCTCGACTTTTCTGCGATATTTGTGACTGTTTTGATCTTCACGATACTGAGGACTGCCCTACACAGACTCAGCTTCCGGACTCCCCCCCGCACTCCAACTTTCATGGCAGCAGGAAAGAGGAAAGGCCATATTGTGACATATGTGAGGTTTTTGGCCACTGGACAAATAGCTGCAATGATGATGAGACCTTCTAGTTGGGTCATGTCTGCAGAACAGTGCAATGTCCTGCATTTTTATTTACCTCACCAGCATTGTTGCGCGAAGGCTTTAAACAAATCCTAACTAAATCCAGTTTTTACACCATTTCAGTGATTTTTTTTTTTTGAACATTTTTCTTCTCTGAACTGGCTGTAATTGAACTTTATTTGCAAGAGTGTCACCCACCTGCACACATCTTCTACTTCACAATACCACTTAAGGGCTTGCTAAGTTAGTAACACTAACTAACTAGAACCTCATTTGTTTTTAAAGTAAAATATAAGTTGTATACATATTAACCTTAGTTTCATATTTGCACTAATTACTAATGTACATTAAATTGCCTTCAACTTTTGACACTGGATGTAATTTAGGGTACATATCACTCATTTAAACAAAACATTTTAAGTATATTTTGCGGTTATCAATTCCACTCTAAAGTTTTCCCATACTTAAAAGTCAGAAACCTGCAATGTATCACTTGTCTTTCTATGCAATTCCTAAATAAATATTTAACTGTTACTATATAATTGATATAAAAAAAATGTTACTGCAGAAATCCCTTCCTCTTTTGTTTCCATTTGTATGTCCCTCCTTCCTTTAGCACAGGGAAATACTAAGTAGTTGTTTGGAGAATTCATCTTTCTCCTTGTAAAAATTACACAGAGTATACTACAGAGCATGCTACACTAACAAGCTAAGGAAGGGGCAGTAACGGTCGCTTTTTTTTTCTGCATCAATTTTAGTGTGTATCTTTAAGGATTTTACAGAAAGACAAACAATGCATTGTTTTTATCAGCAGATTCTGACCTGTAAAGCATAACATACACGGGGTAAATATTTCAATTGATTTGACTATTTCATTTATATTGGTCAAAAAATTGATTTAGAGTGGACAATCTAAAAAAATGTATGGCCATCTCGTACGAATAATTTTCTAGAGCACATCCTAAGCTGAGGCTGTCAATGCAAGATGGTGCATAACGATTGGGAAGAATCAGGTGGATTCGCAGGCTTTTGTATACCCTTGTATGGCATGCTGTGTCATATAACCGTATATAAAATGTGTTTTAGGGTGAATTTTTTTAAAGGCTTAAACATGGAGAATAGGAAACTATATAGGTGTGAAAATGTAATATAGACTGAATTGCATTGTCGTATTTATATTAAAGGGCAACTGTTGTCTCCAACCAAGTTGGGGTTAAATAAAAGCCTTCAGTATTTCCTTGAAAGTGAGCCAACAATCACATCTCTGGCTTCAGCCTGTGAGAAATTATATTGGGGTGAATCTTCAAACTTCCTACTTCCAGTAGGTTGAGTGACATCCTGACCTCTTCTCCACCCCGGGGGAGAAGCACGCTCAGTTAAGACTTAATGCTGGGGAAAACAGAAAGTACCCGGGGGGGAAATTTACAGTTGAAAAGTGGAGTCTATTAATGCAGGCGGAGGCTGATCACATGGCTGAAAACATGTGACCAAT
Source organism: Hymenochirus boettgeri (assembly GCA_019447015.1). Lineage (NCBI taxonomy): Eukaryota > Metazoa > Chordata > Amphibia > Anura > Pipidae > Hymenochirus > Hymenochirus boettgeri. Next base: position 309,713,857 of record CM033469.1, read on the forward strand.
ATTCAGCAATATTGCTGAACCTTTCCAGCAATAACTTCTCACAAATGTTATCTAGAGATGTGATTTAGGGTTCATTTTAAAGGGCATTTCCACCCCATAACTATAAATTACCCCACTACTGGCCCCACTCTGTAGTGCATAAAAATCCTTACCATACATCCCAACTCCAAATGGCTGCCCTGTAATGCCCCTCCTAAGTCCCAAAAACTGTCCACAAGGAGCCTAGCAGAGTCCATATAGGACTCTGCCTCCTGTCTTTCCTCCGGGAGAATTTTGCCATGCGCACTGCAGCCCTCTCCCACCCGTTTTGCTCTCCCTCCCCCTAGTGTAAATTCCCTTTGTTATATAGTAGCTTTCCCTCCTCCAGCCCCAACCGCTATAATAGACTTTCCAGAGACTCCCCCGAACTCTACTGACCTTACCTCTCTCCACCTGTGCAGCCGGCAGCTGCGTCCATGAATGGCTGCCTCTCAGCCAATCAGGGACGCGGCTGCCGGTCCGGCCCCCTGCTTGCAGTTTCAGGGGCCGGGATAGTACGCCGGAGGAAAGAGGGAAGGTAAGTAGAGTTCGGGGGAGTCTCTGGAAAATCTGTTATAGCGGTTGGGGCTGGGGGAGGGAGAGCTATATAACAAAAATTATTAAATGGGGTGGACATGCCCTTTAAAGGTACAATGGAAGGCTTTTTATATAATCCTAACTAGGTTGGAAGAATTGGAGACCACAGTTTATTTTTTAACATAAAAATTTAAATAGGAATTTTGTGAGAAAATGAGTTCTAATTTATTGTCAACACATATCAACACATGCATGATAATTATCCCTAGCATTTTGTATGACTTGCAGTAATTGTAAAAGTGCCTTTATTGAATGTACTTGGGTTTCAACCCCAAAGAGTATTTGTGGCACTCAATGAAAAATGGTTCATCTCCATTGTTTAATACTGGTCCTGCCAGTAATCTATGATATTGTTTCTTTTGGGTTCTTCTGTCAGGGAATGGGAGACACGTCAACATATCCGTATCAGTGCATTAATCAACAATTTCTTTAATACAAAGGTATCAACAAGTTTAGGCCTACCAAAGCTTTATAATTTTATCACTTTTTACAGTATTAACAAGAAAGCTACTGTAGCTTTCTGAGTTTATGATTATAACATTCCTTTTTGTTTGGGATATAGCACAGCTTAGGTTTAATAATAATTTATGCTCTTTATACTTTTTGTTCACTGCATAGTACTTACGGCCTTAAGTTCAGCAGCAGTCTTTTCTGCAATCTTTAGTTCATTTTTATTCTCTTAGTTGCATGTAATAACCAATTTTCAACTAAATATGTACCTTTGAGAGCATAACACCATGACCTCTTCGTTTTGTATAGACTGCTGTTCATTTGGTTTGCATCTTTTGTGTTTTTACTTTTTGTTCTCTAATCACAGTTTATTAAACCAATATATTTTACTTCCTAATAGTAATCTTACAGGGTATGACAATTGACTGATTATTTTGAAATTGAAACTATGAAAATGTGGTTCGCCTAGAGTCTCTGATAGATCCCTATCTCTGGTTTTGTTTAAAAAACACATTGCTATAATAGGAAACAGAAATGAATGATCTCCAGTCCAGACCCTTGATTCTTACTAATACATTTTTTATATGCCCATATTACCTTGGTTTTCAATTTAGGATCATGCAACTCACCTTCTTAACAAAATGGAGAAATTGTTATATTTATTAATACCGTTGGTGTACTTAACACTTTATGCTCTTATTGTACAGAAATGTTTATAGAGTGAGTTGATATATACATTTGAGAAGGGATCATGAATATGTATATGAATTGATTGTTTCATAATGTATAGTAGTTATAAGTATGAATGAATGTATATATGCATATTCTCCCAAATGTAAGTTTAAAAATTGAGCTGATTCAGAACAAAAGATTCTTTCTATCTGTATACTGTATTGATTTGCAGTACATATTTATTGTTTAAGTAATATGTATGTTCTTAAGTGAATTTTCTTATTATTGAGAATTCTGTACCTGGCTTTCCATGGACAATTTGTAATTGGCTATTTAAAGCTGTATTAACTTAATAAAGAAATTTCCTGATGTATTAGAATATTTAAAAAAATTAATAAGATTGTTATGAAATAAAATGTGCTGAGGTGCTGCACCTATGGAGGAATTTCAAGAGTTAATAATGTTCAGTAATAATTTATAATTTATTCTTCGTGTCTTTTTATCTAAACATCTACCAACCAATTCTTTATCCATGTACAAATGTGTTGGTACAAAAAATAGTATAGTATTTGAGGTTAAATAAAGACCTATGTCCATCCAGTCCAACCCACTAAAGGGGGGAAAAATTTCTTCCTGGCTCCAAGTGGCAATTGGAAATTTCCCTGGATCAACTCTACTTTATGTATCAATACCAGTAACTTGCAACATTCCTTGTTTGCAGAAACTCATCCAGTTTTTTTTGAATTTGTACAATGAACCTGCCATTACAACGTCCACTGGAAGACAGTTCCATAGCTTTATCGTTCTTACAGTAAAAAAAAACTTTCAGAACCTGAAGCCTGGTCTTAGGCTGAGGCTATTCTGTACCGCGAGCATGCGTTGTCGTGCATTCGTGATTGCTATCACCCAGTGATTGGCAATCTGAGCGCATGCAATTGCGCACAAAAATGTGGACCTTCCTCCCTGCTCCCTAGTGCACAAGTGTGGTCACATCAACTGGACCACACTAGCGTGTGCTCTTAAAGGACAATTATACTTACCATTTCCCCGATCCATTCCTGCAAAGTACCTAGGGTGAGGACCTAAAACGCTAAGTCCTCACCTCTGGGTACTTTACAAAAGTCCTGCACTACTTACTTGTAATCTCCCTCGTCGCTCTGGTTGGAGGAGCGCTCCGGTTGGAGGAGCTGGGTACACACAATAATGATAAAGTACGGTATCGGGGCTTTATCGTTACGATCGATCGGGTCGGCCGTACGCTCGTTCTGGAAAGGCCAAAAATTTCACAGTACTCTTATTTTTTTAATACCCTTAATTTAGTTGACCATTTTAAAGATGTCATTTTTGTATGGAGCTTTTTTTATGTGGAATAAAGGTCAAATTGGGTGCTCCGGGTTATGCACTTGGGCCTCTTCTATTTAATCTGCTTATAAATATAGAAGTGACAAAGAATATTATCCTCCCTCTTTACAAAGCCTGTTTTGTTATCTTGTATGAGAGACATCTTGGAAATAAATCAGAGAAGGGTGACTAAATTAATAAGGATGTAGAGACAAGTTAGGGCTGTTTACATGTGACAATTGCACGGTGATATGATTACTTTATGCAAATATATTAATGGGCCGTACAATAAACTCTCTGGTGCATTGTTTGCCAATAGTTCATGAGGAATCATGGACTTCCTTTACCATTAGATGAACAGAACTTTTATCTTTAGGAAAGGTTTCTTTACTGTGTTAACAGTATAAGGCTGGGTACACCCAGTAAGATATTTCTGGCCGACCAATAGTGGCGTGTATCGGTCGATTGGGCGGAGAAATCTGATGGTGTGGGATGGTCGGCCACTACCAAGCTGGGTCGCCTGTTCTTGTTTATTCAGTGATCCATAAAACAATAAAAATGCGTAGGATTTCCTGGTTTAATCAACTCTGATGAAACTGGCCTGCATAAGTGGGTATACATATAGATTTTAAAGGGCAAGTTCACCCCTAAACCAGAACTTAATATTTTTAGACTCTGTGAAACTTAATTTCCCATCATTCATTTAAATGAGCAGGACAGCAGATTCTTCAGGCAAAGAGGAAAGAAAGGTGGCACACTTTCAAATTCTAATCTTCATTGAAGCTACAAAACCAACCTGGAAACAAGGGCATGTCTCGCAATGAGCATGGCAACATTTTCCTTAAATTAGATCAAGGGGAATCTTCCTAGGTTTTACTAATGCAGGGTTAAGTGAGTTTTAGGGGGTGGGGATGATTTCATCCCCACATACTTCCATTCAATATTTATAACTAAGGGCACCAGGCCTCCAATTAAAGGTCCGTATTCGGTTGCAGCAATTGTTTGTAAGCTTTGTTTTACTGCAAAGAAACTGCTAACTTATATAAAGGGGGCTGTGGGAACTGAAAATGACAACATATAGTGAAAGTGCTACTTATCTGATTAAACCATTAATATGAACAAATAAAAAAAAAATGATCAAAGCATATTCCAGGGCCCTGTATAGTATCTGTTCTGGTGCATGCAAAAAAAAAACACTGGGCTGTCCGGGTATGGTAAAAAGGAGAAATGTCTGTGGTTGTGACTGTTGATAGCAAGGTCACAGCTGCTAACTTATTTGCCATAAAGTGTCTTATCTGGTAGTATTAATAAAGGATTGTTATATTCCTCTAGATACTTTCTTTTAGCTATGCCAGGGGAGAGAATGCCATCCTTAGTCCAGTAATAATTTTCTTTGGCCTTTAGTTGTTGTTTTTTGGTTAAAATAGGGTTTGTGCAACTATATGTAGCTCCAGAGCTCTGGTTAGATAAACCTGTGAAATGCACATTCTGCTTTGCCACTTGCAGTGTGTAGTGAGTTCTCAGGCCGCAGGCATTATTTCATGGCACAGATGTATAAAAATGCACTTGAACAATACAAATAGTGATCAGTATTTTACTTATCTGCTTCATTAACTCTCATCAAGAATTCTTTAGAGAAAACTAACAGCAGATTGCTACTTTTAGAAAATCCTAGTTTTATATATATTTATAATATACTAGCAGAGTACCCGGCATTGCCCATTTTTTCCCCCTATGATCTAACCTGCTCCTGCAGCCAAAAAATAACAGACCAGTTACCTGTTCTGACCTGCACCTGCAGCTTTCTAATGGAATTTGATCTGCAACCCATTCAAGCTCCCTGTGGTTTACTGGAACCTGAGCTGCAAATCCGGAAAACCTGATGCAGTATTTTAGGCCAGAACATCCCAGCATTTGGAAATATAAAACGGACAAGGCAGATGTTTTAGCGCACCAGAGGAGAAAAATCTAAAATTATTTTTAAAAGGTATGTCCACCCTTAAAATCATTTTTAAATGATTCCTCCTGTCCCCCCAGCCCCAACCGCTATATTTTTACTCTTAGAAAGTTCCCCAAACTTTACTTACCTCCCCTCTTTCCTCCACCGCGCTGCCGGCCCTCTGCTTGCGAGAAAATGCAAGCAGAGGGGCGGGACTGTCAGTCACGTCTGTGATTGGCTGAGCGGCAGCCAATTTCGGCGGGGGAAAGAGGGAAGGTAAGTAAAGTTTGGGGAGCTTTCTAAGAATAAAAATGGAGCGGTTGGGGCTGGGGGGACAGGGGGAATCATATATATTAAGGGTTTTACACTAGGGGGAGGGAATCCTGAGGGAGGGGGAGGGAGAAGGGCTGCAGTACGCATGCCAAACTTCTCCCGGAGGCCAGGTAGGAGGCAGAGTCCTATATGGACTCTGCTATCCTCCTGGTGGGCAGTTTTTGGGACTTTGGGGGGGGGACTACAGGAGAACCTTATGGAGCTGGGATGTGAGGTAAGGATTAAACTACACTACACAATGGGGCGAGTAGTGGGGGGGATTATAGTTTTGGGGGTGGACATGCCCTTTAATATGTCACAGTTTCCTAGCTATTGCTTTCAATTTCCTAAAATTGCTTTAAATCTGCTAGTGTCTAACAAATTGCATTCCATCTGCATAACCTTTAATATTACCCCTTTAATAGTTACTCTTACAGTATAGAAAAAACAAACAGGCTTATGTAAGAATAGTTCTTATCGTTAACAAATGGTGCTAATTTTGCCCCAACCAATCAGATGTTAGCTACCATTTGAAAGCTAACAAATGATTCATTGGGGCAAAATAAGCTCCATTTTTAAAGATGTGTAATGTATTTCTTATCTTGAATATAAAATAATAAAATAATAATATTATTGGCTAACTAAAATGATTGTCAATTCAAGCTTTTGAAGCACTTAGGCTTCTTCCTCAGGCATGATACAATAATGAATCTTGTGAAGATCACTGTTTTATACATACTAGAACAAAGACTTTCAGACATTACACAGATGTTTTCTTTTGCCCCCATGCCTGACAATGGTTGTCGTAAATAAAACCGTGAATACACATTCAATGATCACAGGCAGTAATAAAAGAATTAGTAAAGGTTAAAGGGGAACTGTGGTACAAAAATGACTTTAGGTAAATTAATAGGAATTGCTCTACTGAGAATTTTTGCAATCTATTTTCGTTGTTTATTTTGCATAGTTTTGAAGATATTTACATTTTTGTGTGTGATATGGCGGCAGCATCGCCCGGTCCCATGCACTTCCTGCTTCCTGCTCTGAAACCATGTCAGTGAATGACAGTTAGTCTGCCGTGTCTCCTCCTCGCCTTGCAGCCCCCCTTCTCTTGCAAGCCCCTCTGGTCCCTCCCAATCATGGAGCCCATGGCCCCTCTATTTGCAGGCCCCCGTTGGCCCCTTCCCTTACCGCCCCATGTGGCTCCGCCCATTCATGGGTGCCATGGCCTTGCCCACTCGGAGGTGCCGTGGGCCACTCAGACTGCCTGAAAAGGCTGTTTTCACACAGTGAAAGGGCTGTAGATTCCCTTACCTTCACTCTGGGGATCTTCACACAGCAGGGAGGGGGAGGGACTTCCTATCTCCCTCACACACTGAAGTCTGAGGCTGTGCTCGCCGGCAGTGAGGTGGAGAAGCAGCTTTAGGAATGTCACATGTCAGCCTTAATCTCAACTTGCATGGAGACCACAGTTCCCCTTTAAACAAAATGGTCAGGCACACTTCAGCTCTAGTGTCAAGGGAGGGTCTGGTATAAATTAGATATTTATGGGTTTGGGTGGTTTTGACGAATTTGGTCTGATTAATTCTACATGACATTTAGATTAGAAACATAGTGACACAAAGTTTAGATCTAGCTAGAAAAAGAGATAGAATGAGTTCTCACTGAATTCCAGTGAGAGGAGACTCCTTACTATAGGATAAAATCCAATGGGAGGAGACTACTTACTAGTCTAAGTTAGACTGGGAAATGAAACTTTGGAGCTAAGAAAAGGACATAAGGTGAGTGAATAGTGTGTACGTGGCCTTTAACATTGGGGGTTCAGTAATTTGTGGGGAAAAGAGACACAAGTTGTAAAGTAAGATTAGCCCCTTACAGCGCAGTTGTATTTCAGCATGTCAATACTATCACATTCACAGCTCGTATTAGCTTTCCTTATGTACACTGGGAAATTTGTTTTTTTAAAGGGCATCTATAGTGAAAAACACAAATTGCCCCATTGCAAATTTAAATTCATGTACTCTGTGCTGCCTTTCTCCTACCTCTGTTAGTGACTCTGTTTTTCCACGGCGTCTGATCTCTCTGCAGCACTCCCATCTTCCCCCTCCCCTCTGTTACCTCCTCCATATCTAAACTCTGACTGCCCGACAAGCTTCTCATGTGCAGTCAAAGCTACCTCTCTCCCCCAGCTAATGTTCTCTTTGTAACAGAGCGGGGAGCAGGGAGGAGGGAGGGACTTGAGCAGGGAAGAGGGTGACGTCACAGGGATTTAATTGACAGTACAAGTAGGAGTAGAGGAATGCAATCACGACTTCTAATTTGTGTATATTAGGACAGAGAGAAACTAAATAAAGTGAAGACACTCTGGGGGTTGGGGAGAATTATAGAATACATGAAAAGAAAGAAAAAAAAAGTTAATTTTCCCACTATAGATGTCTTTTAAATTGCCCATTACTGGAAACTATAATTCTTTCCAACTATCACTGTACCGTTCTTTGTTGATCTGTCCCCTATTCCTTTAGATATCCAGTCTGAAACATCTTACATTTCAGCTGTCAATCAATTGCCTTAGTATCATAAACTTTTCTGTTATGTATAGTTTTGCTGTAGCTGGAATGGTGACAGTTAGTGCTTGAACTGCACGGTGGGAAATTCCCTCTCCCAGTGCTGCCTCATAGGGATTACTGAGCATGCTTTCCCTCACAGAGAGTCAGATAGTCTGGCAGGGGGCTGAGGGACTGAGCTTGAGCAAATCTGGATTGAAGTCATGCAGCAACACAAACACATTTGCTGATTAGTGCAAGTGCTTATTGCATGTATTCATTTATAGATTGAAATGAAGCAAAATATTTTTTTCAGTGTACAATTATTTTAAGTAAAATGTGATTTATTACCTTTTGCTGCACATACACATTTCATGGCTGTAATCACTCTGCAATAGGAAACTACACATTTCCTAAGCTGCCTTCTCTGAACTGCACCAGAATGCTGCAAATTGTAATATCCCTCTGATGAAATGACGTGCAAGGCGTCACGAAACGCATCAGGGTTTCACTCTCTCCAAGCTATCTGTTTTTAATTATCGTCAAACAAAAGTTACTTTTTACCTCACGTGGGATGGAGTCTTGGTCCGCTTCTTTGGATTCAAATTGTGATATCCCCCTGCTTCAATGGGTAGCTGCATGCCCAACCCCCAGTACAAGATGGTCCACTTTTCCTCATGATTGACAGCTCTATTCTCCTATCACAGCAACAACAGGACAAAATGATAAGCATATAAGATGGTAGGCATAACTGAATAAAAAGTTTTGCCTCATGGTATAGAGGCTATCCAGTAATGCCTTTTCAGTGTAGGGCAGGCAGTAAGGGGTTAACAAGTTCTATTCAGCGTAGGGCAGACAGGAAGGGGTTAAAGAATAGCTGCTAGAGGAATTAGCATAGCCCAGGTGGTTTTGCCGTACCTGTCCGGTGATTGGCTGGGTCCGGGAAGAATATTCAGGCGGGAAGTTCCCCGAAGACATAAAGCAGTCGGCAGAGGTAAGAGAGGAGCAGCCTGAGGCGACTTAACCCAGGAGGAAAGCAGCGTGACGAGGACGGCAGCCGAATGGAAGACATACCGGAGGAAGTTCGTGTCTGGATACAGAGAGCCGGGAGTGCTGGCCTGGAGGCATTGAAGGGCTGTGTGAGGTCCGAAATCACCGCGGTGTCGGAGTCCGAGGAAGTGACGAGCAGCTGCTCCATCCCGGAACCTGCAATCAAAAGGAGGAAGATGGTTCCTCAAGCCAGGAGGTCCGAGAAGCTCCGTTCTCAAAAAGCTGCCAGAATGGTGAGTCGGGGGAATGTGGTGGGCGGAGCCATACAGTCAGCACCACCCACACAGCCAAGGGAGCAGTTATGGCCGGAAAGCTCACCAAGACTGTCTGGAGGGGCAGGGGACATGCTATTTTCCCCTAGAAGTGGCCAGTACAAAGTCTCCCAGACTGCCACCATGGGAATGGCAACACCTACTCCTATGCCTGGTCCCTCCCAGCTGATTCAGGATGTCGGAGTGCAGAAGGACTCTCAAGCTATGGCCTCAGGTAATTTCATGTGGCAAATTCCGGGCTTGAGCGAATGCATAGAAAATTACATGTGTGCAATGTCTCCTGGTGGGACCCTAGCGGGCGGGAACACGGGTGCACGAGGAGAATTTTAGGGATGTGACAGTGTGTGAAACTACCCCATTAGGGCTACACTTGTCTAGTAACGTAAAGGAGAGAATAGTAAAGGGGGAGTATATCGATTTATTATCACTCCTGCCGGCAGCGAAGGACTTCCTTAAAAGAGAGGGAAAAGGTGAAAAAGATGAGGATAGGAGACGCCCAGTAGCCCGCAGCCTGAACAATTGGTTACAGGCGTACTGTATATATTCAAACATTCTGTCTAAGAACAAACCAGAAATGCCTGCATATTCAAGCCCCTCCATTCCCCTTCTCTGAACTGCCTCAATTTCCAAGATGTCCCTTTTGTATATGGGATTCCAAAACTGCACCGCATATTCCAAATGAGGCCTTACCAGTGCCTTGTAAAGAGGGAGAATAATATTTTTCTCTCATGAATCTATTCCCCTTTTTATACAAGACAATATCTTGCTAGCTCTAGCCGTTGCTACCTGGCATTGTTTGCTATGGCTAAGTCTGTTATCTACCAGAACCCCCAAATCTTTTTCCATTACAGATGAACTTAACACAGAGTTATTTATGGTGTAGATGGCACAGGGATTATTAAATCCCAAATGCATCACCTTACATTTATCTACATTGAATCTCATCTGCCATTCTGCTGCCCATTTTGTTAATCTATCTAGGTCTGCTTGCAGCACTTGCACATCATTGGAAGTTTCCAAAGCTCTGCATAATTTAGTGTCATCAGCAAACACAGAGACCTTGCTCTCAATGCCCCCTTCTAAGTCATTTATAAACAGATTAAACAGAAGCGGCCCCAGTACAGAACCCTGAGGCACTCCGCTTAGAACTTTAGCCCACATAGATGTAGCTCCATTAACCACCACTCTCTGTTTGCGGTCCAATAACCAGTTCTCTATCCATGAACAAATGTTTTCTTCAAGGCCAACAGTCCTCAGTTTATACATTAGTCACCTATGTGGCACAGTATCAAAAGCTTTTGCAAATCCAAATATACCACATCCACTGCTGTGCCAACTTCTTACTCACTTCTTCATAAAAAACAATTAAATTTGTCTGGCATGATCTATTTCTCATAAATCCATGCTGACTACTACTAATAAGATGATCTCTGGAGACAAAGTCAAGGATATGATCCCTTAACAAAGTTTCCATCACCTTCCCTACCACTGATGTTAGGCTTACAGGTCTATAGTTACCAGGCTGTGAACGACTACCTTTTTTGAATATTGGTATTACATTGGCTTTTTTCCAATCCAGCGGCACATCCCCAGACAAAAGCAAATCTGAAAATATGAGAAACAGTGGTCTAGCTAGAACTGAACTAAGCTCTTTTAAAATCCTAGGATGCAATCCATCTGGTCCTGGCGCTTTATTGATTAACTTTGTCTAATTGTTTCCGTACCATATCCTCTGTTATCCAATGTGAAAACTCTTCATTTCTTCCCTGCATATTGCTACAATCCCTACTGTAAGGACAAGGATTCTCAACAGTAAAAACTGATGTAAAAAACGGTTTAGCAGATTAGCCTTTTCGGCATCCTCTACAACCACCTCAGCTCCGTTATTTAATGGTCCCACATTCTCAGTCCTCATCTTTTTACCATTTATATACTTAAAAAACATTTTGGGGTTGGACTTGCTTTGTTCGGCTATCCGTATTTCATTTTCTATTTTAGCTAGTTTAATTACTTTCTTGCACTCTTTATTACAGCTTTTGTACTCCCTGTAAGCCTGTTCTGTGCCTTCTGTTTTCAAAATTTTAAAAGCCCTTTTCTTTTTTTCCATTTCCCTTTTTACCTGAGCATTAAGCCATGCAGGACTGGACCTAATTTTTTTACACTTGTTACCTAAAGGTACCGATTTGGAAATGTAATAGTTTAATATCCCTTTAAAAGTGGACCACATCTGCTCAGTATCTTTACCTAGAAACAGTTCCCCCCAGTCTATGAGCAGGAGCGATTCCTTTAAAAGCATAAAATTAGCTTTCCTAAAGTTAAAAGGTTTTGTTAACCCAGTGCACTTTAGTTTTTTGCAGCCTATATTAAATGACACTATATCATGGTCACTATTCCCTAAGCTTCCCATTACCTTCATCTCCATAATGAGCTCAGGGTTATTAGATATCACCAGATCCAACAACGCATTCTGTCTAGTAGGAACTTCTACCATCTGTGAAAGAAAATGCTCATATAGGAAATTTAAGAACTTTATACCTTTTGAGGTGCTGGCAGTTCCCTTACTCCAATCTATGTCAGGGTTGTTAAAATCCCCCATAACCAAAACATGCCCCATACCAGCAGCCTTCGCCAACTGCATATGGAGATTCATTCCACCTCTTCCCCGGCATTTGGCGGCTTATAACATACTCCAACAATTAATTTACCTACCTTCTTGCTTCCTGTACACAGTTCCACCCATAATGTTTCTGCCTAAGTTTCTGGGGATCACGCTAGATACGGAGAAAATGGAATTCAGACTGCCACAAGACAAACTCAGCAAACTAAAACAGCTGGTTTCGCTGGCGCTGAAAGCTAGGAAGTTGACCCTTAGAGAGATCCAAAAGCTGTTAGGACACCTTAACTTCGCTACCAGAGTCATACCTATAGGGAGAATATTTAACAGGAGATTGATTAATCTAACTATCGGCATAACCAAAGCCAAACTGGCACATCCGCATAAATAGCGAAGTTAGAGACGACCTAAAGATCTGGGCTCGCTTTTTGGATAACTTCAATGGGAATTCAAAGTGGCAGGAAGACTTCACCGACGACTGTGCGCTGGAGTTTTACACCGACGCAGCAGCATCAGTTGGCTGCGGAGGATTTTTGCAGGGAAGTTGGTTTTCGGTTCCATGGCCGGAAGGTTGGTTCAAATCCAGGTGGATATCAAATTTAGTACTGCTAGAAATCATACCAGTGTATTTTTCTTTAGCCATTTGGGGGCCAAGGTTAGCGAACAAAAGGATTTGGCTAAATTGCGACAACGTGGGAGTGGTGCAGGTGGTTAATTCCCTGTCAGGTAAATCTGGAGAGGTATCAAAGGTTTTAAGGCGGACAGTGCTAAAAGCATTGGAATTCAACATTTGGCAAAAGCCAAACATTTACCTGGTCAGAAGAATTTATTAGCTGATGCCTTATCCCGTTTGCAATTGCAGAAATTCAGGAACTTGGTGACTTGGGCAGAAGAAGAGGGCCAAGTAATTCCCAAAGAACTCTGGGAAGATATCCAGCCGGATTCTGGTACTTCGTAAGACAATCAGTAGCGCAAAGCACATGGTTGGTCTATAAGGCGGCCTGGCTAAAATGTCTCAAGTTTAAAGAAAACTATAACCCATATGCTCACGAGCCAGACATACTGATACAATTTATCCTACAACTAGCAGAAGGGGGGTCCGCAGTGTCTAGCATTAGGAAGTTATTAGCTGGTATTGGCTTTTTCTACAAGTTATTAGAGGTTATTACAAAACTCCCAGCCACCAAGCAGCTACTGAAAGGGCTAACAAAGAAAAGACACTCGAGTGATTCTAGGAAACCCATAACGCTACATATCTTGACTGCAATGATAGAATCGTTACCAGCAGTTTGTAAATCACCATATGAATTTTTTCTCTTTAAATTATCGTTTATTTTTGCATTTTTTCTAGCACTACGGGTGGGGGAGTTAGTCTCTAGTAGGAAGGACTTACCAGGCGGCTTAGATTGCTTAGATGTGTCCTTGATCAGCAACAGGATCAAAATCCTTATCCGCAGGTCCAAGACAGATCAGGAGGGGAAAGGCAGAGTTCTGTGGCTAGGGTCTTTTCATCAGCTTAACTTGTGCCCCATCAAAGCTTTCCTAGATTATACGACGGTCAGATGCAAGGGAGGGGGGCCATTGCTCATTCATGAGGATGGCTCATACTTATCAAGGTATCAATTTGCAAAAGTGATGCAGCTAACATTACATCAGGCAGGATTCACATTCCTTTAGGATAGGGGCTGCCACACAGGCCTTCATATTAGACTTCCCGGCATCCAAAATCCAAAGTTTGGGAAGATGGGACTCAAATAGGTTCCGCTCTTATGTGCGCCCAAGTTTAGTCGATCCTGTCAAAACCGGTTAAAAAATGTAAAAAATTGTTATTTCAGGAGCTCGCCAGAGGAGGATTTGGATAGTGGGCCACTCATTTATATTTTGGGCAAGACGTCGAGCTGAGAAACGAAATTACGGCACCAATTTATCATTTCCCTATAGTTCCGTAAAGATTTATTGACTAGGGATCGGAGGAGCCAGGTGGCAAGACCTATTTTCAATGATCGCTCATATGATTAGTAAGTGGGGTAAACCAGATATTATTCTGATACATCTAGGGGGTAACGATATTGGGCATGTTAAATCAATCGAGCTGATTAAATTAATAAGGAAAGACTTAGCTCAATTGCAAATTCTGCTACTGGGGTCACCATCTCATGGTCCGAAATAGTACCCAGAAGGCTGTGGTATGCAAACCCTAACTTGAATCAACTTGAGAAGTGTCGTAGAAAAATTAATTATAGCATTGCAAAGTTCGCAAAGGCAACCGGGATGTCAACCTACCGTCACACAGATCTAGCAAATGGGGGGAAGGCAAATACCGCAGCGATATGGCACATTTATCCGAGATAGGATGTGATATATTTTGCCTTGGTCTACAAAATGCCATTGAGACTTGTATGGTTCAATGGGGACTGGCCACTGGCGACTACTAGAAGGTAACACCAGTGGCGTGGCGGTTGTATGGTAGTAGGCTCATTGCCCTTGTGGGGATGGCCAATGAATTAAAAATATGGCTGCACATACATTGTATAGGCAGGCCGTTTTTTTGTTGTTTAATAATGATCAAATAATATGAATTAAATATTATGATGTAATAAGCTTGTGAAGGTTCTCATTCATCCAGGTCATGGTATATCTGTTGTATTCAATTAGATCAACTGGACTTGAAATGTAGTTCTTGAAGACGTTTCGCTAGTCCTCCGACTGGCTTTCTCAATTCAGAATGACTTGTACAAGAATCTGTGGCAATTATGTACCCTGGAAAATCCCAATTAGCATATCACAGCCAGGTGTTAAGGGTGTGATTAGATAGTGGCTAAGAGGTGTTATAGGAACGCCCAGAGTAAGGTGTTAAAACAGCATTGTACATGGCAGACAGTTGGGAAGTCCTTGGTAAGGGCATTGTACATGGCAGCCAGAAATGGAAGTCCTTGGTAAGGGCTTGAATTTTGCCATCACCCCTAAAGCAATCCCTGTGGTGGATATTATAGCAGCCACAGAAGCCTCTATCCACAGTAATAAGGTATCACAGAGTGAGGCAGAACAACTTCGCCTTAAGGTATCTGCAGCCTTAGCCAGTGCTAAAACTCCTTCATCTAACCTGACTACACAGGAAAGAAGAGCCTTAACATCCCTCAAGAAAGATTCCAGTATCACCATTCTACCGGCAGATAAAGGAAGATGCACAGTGGTACTCAACACCTCAGACTACCATGATAAGGTGACCATGCTCCTGGCCGATAACAACACATATGAGGCTTTAACAAGGGATCCCACCAGCCGTTACAAGAAAAGAGTCATAGACTTACTACAACAGCTTCAAAAGGATAAAGCCATTGACCGAGCAATGTATCATCGCCTCTACCCTGGTGAGGCACATCCATGCATATATGGACTCCCAAAGATACATAAGGAAGGGGCCCCACTAAGACCTATAGTCAGCAGCATCAACTCTGTAACATACAAGGTGGCAAAATATCTAGCTAACATCTTAGGACCTTTGGTGGGAAGTTCTAAGCATCACATCCAGAACTCTCAGGATTTCACCAACAAGATTGAAGATATAGTACTCGGTGTAGAAGAAACTATGGTGTCCTATGATGTGACATCTCTCTTCACTTGTATACCCACCAAGGAGGCTGTTGACATGGTGAGAAAACGGCTGGGCCAAGACAGCACTCTTACCAGCAGAACTGATCTCAACCCAGAACAGGTGTGTTCCTTGTTGGACTTGTGCCTGAATACCACCTATTTCAAATACAGGGATAAGTTCTATAAGCAAAAACATGGATGTGCTATGGGATCTCCAGTTTCACCTATTGTGGCCAACCTTTACATGGAGGAGGTAGAAACACAGGCGCTTAATACCTTTAAGGGCATAGCACCCAGCCACTGGTTCAGATATGTTGATGACACCTGGGTTAAAATCCACCAGAAGGAAGTACAAGCTTTCACAGAACACATTAATGCGGTGGACCAAAACATTAAATTCACAAGGGAAGAGGTACAAAACAACAAACTGGCTTTCTTGGACTGCTTGGTAGAAGTTAAGGAAAATGGTAAACTGGAAGTAGAGGTTTACAGAAAACCAACACACACAGATCAGTATTTGATATTTGACTCCCACCACCCTTTAGATCACAAGCTGGGTGTCATCAGAACCCTGCAACACAGAGCTGAGAACATCCCCATTAGCACAGAGGCGAAGGCTAAAGAAATGAAACATCTCAGAGGAGCCCTTAAAACTTGTGATCTCCAGACTGGGCCTTTGTCAAAAGAAGTAGAAGGAAAGAAAAGAACACAAATACCAACAGTGAAGGGGAAAAGCAAGACAGGAGGAAGAACATGGTCATCCCATATGTCAGGGGTCTCCGAGAAATTAAGAAGAATTTTCAAAAAACATCGTATCCCTGTCTGCTTTAAACCGAACAACACACTGAGGCAGCAATTGGTACATCCAAAAGACCCAATACCAAAACAAAAGAAAGCGACATCTATATGCGGTGCAGTGCATTGAAGAATGCTCTGATTTGTAGTGGGGGAGACCAAACGCAACTGCATCAACGTATGGCCCAGCACAGAAGAGCCAATTCCTCGGGTCAGGACTCAGCCGTGTATCTGCATCTTAAGGATAAAGGACATACCTTTGAAGATTGTATGTTAACATACTGCGAAGGAACGTGACTGGTTCAAGAGAGGTGTTAAGGAGGCCATTTATGTGAAAATAAAGAAACCAAGCCTAAATAGAGGTGGGGGGGTTCGACACCAACTGTCTGCCATGTACAATGCTGTTTTAACACCTTACTCTGGGCGTTCCTATAACACCTCTTAGCCCTATCTAATCACACACACCTTAACACCTGGCTGTGATATGCTATTGGGATTTTCCAGGGTACATAATTGCCACAGATTCTTGTACATCATTCTGAATTGAGAAAGCCAGTCGAATGACTAGCGAAACGTCTTCAAGAACTACATTTCAAGTCCACTTGATCTAATTGAATACAACAGATATATGATGTAATAAGTTATGTGAATAAAATAAAAAAGCTGCGGCCTTCCATTCCCAAGTATAGACTGTGTGACGTGTCTAATTTCTTGTGTCTATTAATATTGCTTACTCATACCAGGATACTGTATGCCTCATCTTATATTCATCTAGATGCTAAGTTGTACTTAATGTATATTTACCCCATGTATTTTTAAAGCACATTTAATACTTTCATATATAAATGCTTTGTATGATTAATAAGGCTATATTCATAAAGGCGCAGAATCGCTCTATTGCAATTGGAAATATACAGTCACGGTCATAAATCTACGATAGCATTCGTAAATCAATGATCATGAGCTTAGATCTACAACCGCGATTGTAGATTAACGAGTGCCCATAGAATACAATTGCAGTATTTTGCTACTGCATTGTAATCTACGAGTAAACATTCATTAATTAACAAACGTTCGGTTTAAATGTACAACCATGGCTGCACATTTATGGCCGCTGTCATACATTAATGATAACGCGCCGTATCACTAAATTGCAATACCGCGCTTTTACAAATATGGCCCATAGATCCAAGCTCTGCACATTAGATTCACTGTGGTGTTTGGACTGAACTATAACACTTTATACAATGTTACAATTAATAGATCAAAAAAAAAAAAACCTGGATATAAATATCTTCCTGTATAAATTCATCAGAACAAATGGATAAAGAAAGCAGAAAAATGTGATAATGTTATACAATAAATATAACATGGAAAATATCTGCCTTATCTAGATGTTAGGTTGCACTATCAGGGTTATTTAATAAAAGTTGTTATCGTTTAAAATGGTGCTAAATGTGCCCCAACCAATCAGATGTTAGCTTTCAAATGTTAAATAAGATCTGATTGGTTGGGGCAAATTTAGCACCATTTTAAACGATAAGAAGTTTTATTGAATCTCCCTGTAAGTGTGTATGTTTTGCTATGTGTAGTTGCAGTGCTCACAGGAACCATCAGGAAACATCCAGGGGGGCAGTAATAAAATTAGTCTGAAGGTCCTAAAAAAAACAACAAATAATCGCATCATATTAAATGAACAAACACACACTTATACCCTTACCTATACTACCTGCCAGCTAGAATATAGAGGGTCTATGTGGAATAAACCTGCAGGTCTGAGAACAGACCCAGGCAATCTAAACAGCACCTTTGGGCAATCAAAAGCAGCCCATACATATATCCGATTTTACTTTCCCGACCGAGTGCTCCCGCGACATTAGACCGATCCTGCAAGAACCGCCTGTCTGTGGCATAGAAGAATGGGAAAGGTGGTTCTGGCAAGATCAAACTAATATTGCTAATATTTGAGTTTTCCATTCAAACCTAGGGGTGTCCAGTAAAGTAAGTTTAGTTTATTAATTGTATATAAATTGTTTTGTAATTCAGTAGTAGGTAGTAGTACTATACTTTGTATGGTGTTATTTCTTATGGTGATTTTAATTAAATAGTGCTAATTACACACATACATATGGACCTTTCCTATGTGTAATAATGCTATCTACCCCCACCTAGTTAGTTGCTCCTAAAAACTCAATGCAATCTCCGTAAAAATATAAATTTATTTATATAATATAAGGGATATATATAAATTGTGAGCAGGATCAGACGAACAGACAGGTCTTCAGCGTGGTAAAGTAAATTTATTGAACAGATATTTACTCTCTGGGTAAATAGGTAATCAAACAAAACAAATAAATCAAAACAAAATCCTTGCCGCACTTGGGCTGTAACTAATACACTTGGTATTTTCCTAACTACTTCCGGTCCCCTACTGGGATCCCTGGTGAAACACAAATGATGCCACCCTCCACAGAGTCACTGCACCTTTACAGAGTCCTTTTTACACTTTGGGGGGAAACCCAAAACAACAGCTCCTAAAACTGTTTCACTTGGCTCACAACCATCTCAGAGAGTACTCCCCAAAGTCTCACTCCTCCTCCTAGCAGCTAGCAAACCTAGCCTCTTAATTATTCCTCAGGAGAGACTTTCTGGATGAGTTAACCCACTCAGGACTGGAATACATATCAGAGTAAGATATGAACCTAGGGGAAATATACCTATAAACGTATTTTCGAAAATACGAGAAATCTCGTAATTTTGAGAATATTTTTCATTTTAACAGGTCCGCTCGCGGATTTTCAAATTTTCGAATTCGCGGATCCTTGAGCGGACCGGATTTTGCGAAGTTCGGAGATCTCTACTAGGGAGTGGACTGATTGGCTAGAACAATTTGAATTGGCAGCCACTATTAATGAATGTTGGGATGAAGGTGCTCACTTAGTCCTTAGCCTTTTGCTTAGTGGTAAAGCCAGGCAGGTATACCAAGGATTTACTGTAATACTGAAATAAAAAGCAGTTATCAGTTATTAAAAATTTCTCTGAAGCAATTAGATCTGTATAAAAGAGTATATTAAGGATAAATCCATTTCTTTAGGTAAACTGGGAATAAGAATTTTTTGTTTATACTTTAGATTATTAGGGCAATGCTATTATAATAACATGATGCTGTGAGGTACCTTCTGTTATAATATATGAGGTACCATCACATCTTGCCGTGGTGAATACTAATAAGTATTAACCTAGCATGTTTAGTTTCAACCACACAGTGTAGCAGGATTGCCTGGGTCTACTCTCAGAACTGCAGGATTATCCTATTTGGTTCCCCTGGAAGCTGGTGACTGTCTGAGTAACAGTTTAAAATATACCTGTGTAAAGATTCTATATCCACTATATCCACACATAGCAAAACATACACACACATAATTTCCATTGTGCACCAACGGGCACACTTTTGCTAGTATTATATAAATATATTTATATCTTCTTAGGAGATTGCATTGAGGTGTGGGGTATAGGATATTACATATAGGATACCTCCCAAATGTCCCTAATTGTCTGAGGCATTTACTGATTGTAAATGGAGACCAAGGGGTTGAACTGGAAGCTGGAGCAACTGGTGGTATGGAGACCATGGGGTTAAATTGGAAGCTGGAGAAACTGGTGATATGGAGACCAAGGGGTTGAACTGGAAGCTAGGGCAAACTTGTGGTATGGAGACCAAGGGGTTGAACTGGAAGCAGGTGCAAACTGGTGATTTGGAGACCAGAGGGTTGAACTGAAAGCTGGAGCAACTGGCAGATATGGAGACGAGGAACAGAAACAAAGCAGGATACAAAAAACAAAAAGTGCATTGTGTTAAGAAAAACATATAACTTTAGGAAAGCTAATTTTATGTTGTGGAAGGAATCACTCCTGCTCATTTGTTCCTAGGTAAGGATATTGAGCAGAAGTGGACCGCATTTAAAGGATATATATTAAACGATTATATTTCTAAATTTATACCTTAAGGGAACAAGTGTAAAAATTTAGGTCCTCTCCTGCATGACTTTATGCCCAGGTAAAAATGGAAATGGGGGGCAGTGCTAGAAGGTCCATGAGGTAGGATGTGTTTTTCCTCTGCTCCGGCGCTGTCTCTAAAATCCTAAGGGATAATATAACTCTTTAATACCAACAAACTACCTAAAATCTGCTCTACTAGCAACCAACAGCAAGATGACCTAAAGGGCACAAGACAACCAGATCGGCAAAAAAATTGCAACAGTTTGCCTGGAAAGGCCCAGCCAACACTCAGGCCTCCATGCTACTGTCGCCTCGGAAGGAAACTCCCGCCAACAGCTCCAACACTAAACGGGGAGACCATGAAGAGACCCAGCCTGTCTCGCCCTGGAGTCCACCCTGACTGACCTCTGCCAACACCTGATCAGAGCCATACAAGAGTCGCAGCACTCGTTGTCAGACCATGATCGAGGAAATGAGGTCAGACATTTCCCTCCTCCAACATGATTTCCAAAAGATGAGGCAGAGGGTCGGGGATGCTGAGACCCAGATAACAACCCTGGAGGACACGGTTCAACCGCTACCCGATTCGATCCCCCGCCTTCAGTTCGACCTCCAAGCCACGAGGAGCCAACTGGATGACCTGGAGAACAGGTCGCCAAAACCTCAGAATACTGGGCTTCGCAAAGGGAGCTGAGACCCAATCACCAGCCTCATTCCTTGAGGATTGGATCCGCAACAAGTTTGGAACAGATGACCTTTCGCAACACTTTGGAATTGAACAGGCCCACCGAATACAAGCTAAGGCCCCCATCCCTGGAGCACCGCCGAGGCCCCTCATTGCACGCCTTCTCAATTCACACAACAGGGACTGGATCCTGCGCCAGGCCCGCACCACCCCAGACCTGACCCATGGGAACTCCACAATACATATCTTCCTGGACTACTCCTTGGAACTCCAACGCCGAAGGAGCACCTTCACAGAAGTCAAAAAAAGACTGTTGGAGGCTGGCCTCACCTATTCTATGGCCTACCCGGCGCACCTCCATGTTGCAGTAAACGGTAAAGTCAGATTTTTTGACACACCTAGTGATGCCGGTGCCTGGCTAGATGCTCGCTGACCAAGGAAGATACTTATTCCTACTTCACCCCCCTTGGTTCCTATTGTTCCCGATATATACCTAACCCCTGACATTACAGCCACACATCTGTACCCTCTTTGGAGGAAGGAGGGACCCCGACATGGCAGCTACATACCTCAGTCTGACTCCCCGCTGACTCGGTTGCCTCTCCCTTCCTTTGGTCCACTGTGGACAACCCACCGCTAACCCAGGAACGACTGATCATCTAGATGACCATATTCATAACCCCCACTGGAGTATCCCATTTTGCTACCTACCACCTCCAACCTATATCTATCCCCACCCGCCCAAAAATGTGACTATGCAAAGGACGCTATGCACTGAGCCTAAACTCATCACAACAGATTGATGTATGCCTCTATTCACTCCCCCCAATACCCCTCCTATTCTCCCCCCCCCCCTTTTTTTCCTTGCCAGATGCCTTCCCCAAGGCTACAGACATATCCAAGGCAAGATTTGGACTTATGGGATGCTCAACCGCCACCAGGAACTTGAACACTATGCCTCACTTACTGCACAACTGTGCATACCACCCAGCGGTGCCCAGAATCCCTAACCCCCTGAGTTGCAACCTGGTCGGACGTTAGCTTTAGGTACCGAGCATACCGCTCTAACATGTGTGCAAATGTAATAACTACTGAAAACGTCTTCATGCTCTCCTAAGTATTTTCCTTTCTCTCCGTAATGTCTGATCACTCCTAATGCTATCCCTTTCAATACCTTGGTACTACTGTAATAACTTGAATCGTTGTGGGAACTCAGATATTCAAATGTAGACCAATGTTTATATTCTTATCCACCGTTCAACACTGTCTCTTTTTCTCCTCCCCCCCCATCACTATCTGAAATCCCTCTCATCATATTGTCGCAATAATGGTATCTACACCATCCGCTTCTACCCCCTCTGCTCCTCTTTCTCCCCCCTTTACTTAATAGCCCACGCAATACATTGGTACTGATGTTCTCCTCAAACTGCAGTATAATATGATATCAATCACTCAACATGCTGTTCATCTATGAGATTTGCATTATGTATTATATAAAATGTATTAAACTAAGCTAAAATTGTACCATTTTTACCTCTGCCTACCCCATTATTATCCTTCCCTCCTCCCTCTACCCCCTCCCTCCCAAATACTACTTTCAACAATACAACAGTGAATGTATACCACCCGCCTCTACCCCCACTACACTCTCCCTCAAACTACAGTATAATATGATATCACTCACTTAAATATAGTGATCAGCTATGAGAATCGGCACTGTGTCCTGGTTTTTTCTTTTCTCTCTAACAAAATGTATCTGTGTATAAATGGTATACTCCTCTCCCCCTTCCCTCCCCGGCTCTCCCAAATACCCTTCTCAACATTACAATGTGATAACTAAAACAGAAGTGTACATATGCCTCACCTCTGCCTTGCTTCAATGTATGTAACCCCACGATAGACCCAGTTCACCCCAGACTGAAACAGATGTACAGGAACCCCCAATCAGCGGCTATCTCAATGGCTACTGTATCCTAGGCCCAACTAACCATCACCCTTCCCCCCCCCAATTCCCAATCAATGAAGGAATGATCTCCAGGTCGTCCCCCCATCCCCTTTAGAAGAGCATACTCAAATGCGACCTACAAACTCAATTTATGTGTATATAGATTGCACCGGTGAGAGATTACCCATATCTCCTCTCTATTCCCGCAGAAACTGCACTACTGTGCAACCCCCTTAAGTTAACAGAGATCTCTGGTGTTCATGTTTTTTATGATGTTAGGTCCATCTCCTGGACCTCTGTTATATTTGTTATTGTGTTTTTTCCATATTATTCCTGTTCCCCTTCCCTTCCCACGAGCCTGTGACACCTCTAAATTTCATTAGTAAGAGCACCCAGCTCACATCATATGACAATGGCCCCACCACTTAGAGCTATTTCCTGGAATGTAAGGGGCCTTAACGACACCAAAAAAAGACTGAAGGTGTTCCCTCAACCCAAATATAATCTGCTTACAAGAAACCCATCATCTCCTACTATCCACTTTACACTATTTGCAAAAATCATGGATTGGATAGACCACCCACAATGCCCACTCTTCATACTCCAGCGGTTTTTCCATCCTCCTTAGCAAACAAACAAGATACTATATCCTTGAGGTCAAATTGGACAGACGGGGACAATATCTATGTGTGATCCTTACAATTGACACTACTCAATATGTAATAGTTGGAATCTATGATCCTCCACCTGCATCCTTGAGACCACTCCGAGAGTCGCTTTCATTCATCTTCAAATACTCATCTGCCCACCTTCTTAGCATGGCTGACTACAACGCACTAATGAACCCCGTGCTCGATAAATTCGCCTCACAAGCAACTATGGCCACCCCCTCTCCGCAACCCACCCCCCTTCGGAAACTAATCTCTGAATTGGGATGGATTGATGCGCGGTGATTCAGATTCCCCTATACCAAGGAGTACACCTGCCATTCTAAGACTCACAGCACACTATCAAGAATAGACTAAGCATTCGTTAATAAATCCACCAACATTAAAATACAAAACATCGCCCATCTTTCACGCTGCACCTCCAATCACTCACCCATCAACATCACCATCAAAACTCCCTCATCTAGCCAATCCCGAAAAGCCTGGAGCTTCCACCCCTTTTGGCTTAACCTATTTCCCGAACAAGACCCCATTCTTAACATATCAACCTATACACCACACAGGACCACAACCCAGTTCCCATGAACACCCAATGGGACGCTTTAAAAGCAGTTTTTAGAGGCCATCTCATTCATCAAACAATCAGCCATCCAAATTGAAACTAAATTTATCCAGGCGCTACAAGAATCTGAGGCCTCATACGTAAACTCCCCCACCCCACAAACCCAAAACACCTGGCAAATTACCCAATCCTTATATGATAAACTCCTCACTGAAAAACAAGCAAGGAAGTTCTTTTTCAATAAACAAAAGTACTTTGAACACGGACACCAGTCTGCAAATCTCCTCACACGACTAGCACACGGCCCGTCGGATCAAAACACCATTCTACAACTCTTAGACCAACACAATGGATTAATAACAAACACTGCTGATATTCTACGCTGCATGACAGAATACAACACTAACACATATCAAACACAAACCACATCCAACCAGGCCACTCTAGAGGAATACCTAAACACGATTAGCTTAACGAAAATCTCCCAAACTGATGCCCAACTCCTTGAAGCGGACATATCCCTAGCCGAAATGCAACAAGCCTTGTCACAAATGGCCACAAACAAAACACCAGGCCAAGATGGAATTCCGACCGAGATATACCGTAAATACGCCAAACCAATTCTACCTTTCCTCCACTACACCCTAAACTGTGCCTTTCAATATAATAAACTTCCCCCGACCATGTACGAAGCCTATATTACCTTAATCCTTCAAAAAGGGAAAGACCTACAAGATTGTGGCTCGTATAGACCCATCTCGCTCCTTAATCTGGACTATAAACTACCGGCTAAGATTCTAGCCAACAGACTTAAAAGAATCATCACCACTATCATTCACCCAGATCAAACCAACTTCATCCCTGGAAAATCCACCTCTATTAACTTTTGTAAAACACTAATACACACCCAAGTTGATCACGACAACTCAGGAATGAGAATCATGCTCTCACTAGACGCGCGAAAGGCCTTTGATTCCGTTGAATGGCCTTACCTTTGGTCCTGTCTCTCCCGCTTCGGATTTGGTCCCAAATTCAGGAAGTTGGTCAAATTACTATATGCCCAACCCCAAGCCATAATTAGAGTAAACGGCCCAACCATTCCCTCTTAAAAGAGGAACCAGACAAGGATGCCCACTATCCCCATACCTCTTTGCATTGGCACTAGAACCCCTGGCCATCAAACTCCGCTCCTCGCCCCAAATTGACAGACTCCAACTGGGACCCCAAATATCACTTTTAAGCCTATACGCTGATATGATTCTATATCTCGCGGACCCTGATCTATCTCTCAAAACAGCTCACAATATATCACAATTCGCCCCATTCTCTGGATTACATATCAACTGGGAAAAATCATCACTCTTCCCTATAGACCCGAATATAAATTTTTCCCAATTCGCTAGAACCCTAGTTCCAATAGTAGACAACTTTCGATACTTAGGTATCCAAATCACCTCAAGACTTCCACTCTCTTAACCTTGCCCCAATTCTTGATCTAGTCCGCTCTAAATCTGAACCATGGAAAGGCCTCCCTATAAACCTAATAGGGAGAATCAACCTAATAAAAATCTTATTGCCCAAAATTCTCTATGTACTCCAGCACAGCCTAGTATTTATCCAAAAATCCTTTTTACTAAATTACAAGGCTTATTACTTACCCTCCTCTGGGGTTCGGGAAGTTCAATCTATTAACCCACCCTATAATACAAATTCTCAGGTCTGGAGAGGAGAAATCTCTAATATCTAAACTATATATCTGTCTCTTACACGCCACTTTGGAAGAAGACTCTACGGAAATCCTCAACAAATGGGCAACATTTATTCCCTCTTTAAACACAGAGGACTGGAAGGACTTGGCTGAGAGCCACCTGTTAGTGTCCCCATCTTCTCTGAACAAGATAATGCAATTTTACATGCCTACCTTTCTCCACATAGGCTCTCACGTATCTCTCCTTCATACTCTCCTGACTGCCCCAAATGTCACCAAACCCCAGCTGATTTTTGGCACCTACTGTGGAATTGGCCGAAGGTAGCCAGATTCTGGTACAAGGTCACAACCTACCTAACATCCAAACTGCTATACCCGGTACCCTTAGACCCCAAGCTATGTGCATTGGAAATTACAGAAACCGATGCATGGAATAAATGCAAACTGATATTTGTTCGGGAATCCCTATTCCATGCAAGAAGGACAATAGTACTCTCTTGGATGGCCCCTGCTGCCCCTAAGCTTGCAGTCTGGAAAAGTATGATTTCACAAATGTTTCCACTCCTTAGGGTAATTGATATAAGTATGATCCCCTTTGAAATTTAATTGAATATTAACCCCTCTAAATCTTAGCCCAAAGTATGCCCTGGGATCACCACCCAGGCTAATTTACTTTCTCTCTCTGTCACAGACTCCTGGACCCGACCCCCACCCCTCCCTTCCCTTGCCTCTCCCTGTTTTTTCTTATTATATTTTATTGAAATATCATCTCAGGTATCAATTGACTCACAAAGAGACAATTTTTTCACAATTTGTTTTAATGTTGCAACTGTATATTCACTGTACAACAATAATTGTGTCCTATTTGTAACTTTTTTTCTTGATGCCTTTTCATAAATAAAATAAATCCAAAAAAAAAGGGAAATGGAAAAAAAGAATAAAGCTCTAAAAATTTTGGAATTGGAGAGAACCGAACAGGCTTACAGGGAGTATAAAAGCTGTAATAATGAGTGCAAGAAAGCAATTAAAGTGTATCTCCACTCATATTATCGTGCATGCACATAGAAGACAAGGTCCGTCGGGACCTGTCAGACTACACGCCGGGGGAGCAAGTGAGCCGGTAAGTTTCTTAACTTCTCACCAGTCTCCTGTTTGTTCTATTGAAGAACGGAAGGTAAGGCACAGCTCCTTTACCTCCCGTTCTTCAATAGAACTGGATTACCAAACCTTGAAAATATGAGTGGAGATACCCTTTAAACTAGCTAAAATAGAAAATGAAATACGAATAACAGAACAAAGCAAGTTTAACCCCAAAATGTTTTTTTTAAATATATCAATAGTAAAAAGATGAGGACTGAGAATGTGGAACCATTAAATAATGGGGCTGAGATGGTTATAGAGGATGCCTAGTAGGCTAAACCTTTTTAATGTGCTAAACCATTTTTTCCCTCTGTATTCATTTTAGAGAATCCTAGTCCTTATAGTAGGGACTATAATAATATGAAGGGTATAAATGAGGAATATTCACTCTGTCTGCCATCGGATCTTAAGAGAGCTTAGTTCAGTTTTATCTATATGTGGCGCTATATAAGAAATAAATACATACATACATACATACATACATACATCTAGACCACTGTTTCTTATCTTTTTAGATTCACTTTTGTCTGGTGATGTGCCAATGTAATACCAATATTAAAAAAAGGTAGTCATTCCCAACCTGGTAACTATAGACCTGTAAGCCTAACATCAGTGGTAGGGAAGGTGATGTAAACTTTGTGACGGCATCATATCCTTGACTTTGTCTCCAGAACTGATCTTATTAGTAGTAGTCAGCATGGATTTATGAGTAATAGATCGTGCTAGGCAAATTTACTTGGATTTTATGAAGAAGTAAGAATGCTGGCATAGTAGATGCGGTGAAACTGTGGAACTTCCAGCAGATGTGGTAATGGCAATATGGGCATTTGCATCACTAATCCACGCACAGAAAGATGTCTGGGCCTGCCCAGCTACAGGATAAGGCCGGGACCCATGGCGCCCGTGCCTGTGCAGCAACACAGGCACACGCGCACACGGAACCCAAACCTGTTTGCAATGTGCACAAACGTGGATGACTCCGAGAACAGGTAAGTTCCGTGCTATAACATTGCCCCCCCCCCCCTCATGGGCAACCTCTGGGTGCAAGATTTATGGATGTGCAATGATTTACAGTTTCTTCCAGAATTTCAAGGTGAATTGTACCCCTCTATCTGATGCAATATCATCAGGAACTCCATGAAGCCGGACAACGTCCCTGATGAAAACCTCCACTGTCACCGCTGCCGAAGGAATCCCTTTTAATAGAATAAAATGGGCCATCTTTCGGTCGACCACAATGAAGATTGTGTTGAAAGCTTTGGATTTATGTAGTTCAACAATGAAATCCATGCTAATCATGCCCCAAGAGCGGCTAGGGATAGGCAGAGGTCACAATATTCCATATGGCCTATTTTTAGTAGGTCAAAAGTCTTGTGGAATCCCAAGTGTCCGGTCAAAGCGTGACAATGACAATCTTGAAGAAATGAGGACCTCGCCAATTCAGGAACAAGTATTTTATTCTTAAGGTAAATGAAACCATTATGAGAAAGAGAAGAATTAAAAGATTATAATGAACATATACACCAAGGCGCCTTATATACCAGCTCCAGCTTGCAGGTGGTACTGTATCTTGTGTGCTGCTGGTGTGTGCTGCTGATGGCAATGATCTGCTTGGTGTGACCCTTGCACAGTGTGACGTCCTTATTGAATGCAACACAAGATCCTGTGTATAAGATCCTGTTACCACCTGTTAGGAGGACAGATTATTGGACAGACAATTTACCTTATTGGATACAAACTCTGAGGCAACTAATAAGTGTACACCAACTTACAAGGACACACAATATACAGGCCTGTTCAATATTCAAAGTGGTGCACCATAGGCAGGGACTACTCCATTGCTGCATAAGTTATGTAGGGAAACTGTTTATGTTTTGTTATTAAACCATTTCAATACTCACCGTTGAATGTAATTAAAACTGGTTTATCCTTTGCATCTAAACTTTAGATTTTGACTTAATGTAATTAAAATGTTTTTAAAATAAGGTATCTACTGCAAAATATCTCTTGCTCTTTTGGACTTAAACTTTAGATTTCAAATTGATTATGCATTTAATATATAATTATAGGTTGTTTTGAAAATAAACATACAAATTTATATTTGTTAAAGGGGATGTTCAGTGCAAATACATATACTTTTCAGAAAAAAGAGCAGTATTTTTTCATCCTAATGACCTTAATCTGCCCATTCAGCATTTTGTCTGTGTATAAATAAATACAACCGAAATACTGACTTCCTGTTTGCAGGACCCCTAGTAGAGACCGTTTTGGCCTTGCCCTTGACCCAGCTCCTGGGTTGATTTAGTTGCTCAGTAGAGATGTGAGCATCTTTGACCCATCCAACAGCCGATCAGTAGAACATTCCAAGGAAGTGGTGCATTCTGGGAAGAAGAAGGACCACTAGAACCTGAAATGTCAGTTTACTAATGTCTACAGCAGGCAACAGCAAAGGGTATGAAATCAACTGATTTTTCAAAATGGAAGAGAATATCTATAATAGCTAAGTATGCATTACACAAACTAACAATTTAACAAATATTGATAATTTCCACAGAACTGTCCCTTTAATTGTATTGGATGTTTGGATTGTAGAAAAAAACTGATTTATCTTGTTTAAAGAAAGTAAGTGCACTGTCTGCTTTGTGCCAGCCCACCAGAGTAACCCACTGTGTGCCATGCTACCCATAATCCTTCCATAAAGCGGTGATCTGGTACAAATTGGTGGCAGCGGTGCTGGTAATACCATTTATTCTCCCTGTTTACTCTGTATATTTGTTCTCTGTATAAAGCTATCGAGGCTGCTACTGATAGTATCGATTTAAATCATCCTGTCCTGGTACCTGCAGATGAAATGCCCCAGTTAAACTCAGTAGCTCTTCTAGCCACAATTGCCAAACCTATTTTTAAACCTGATCAATTTGATGGGGTAATTAGGGAGTGGACTGATTGGCTAGAACAATTTGAATTGGCAGCCACTATTAAAGGGTATGTCCACCCTTAATTGCAACTTTTGGCATATAATAGAATACTGCCCCCCAGCCCCAACCGCTATAAAAAATAATTTCAGAAAGTGCCCAGATGTTTACTTACCTTCCCTCTCTCTTCCGACGCCCGGCCCGGCCTTCTGCTTGCGAGACACTGCAAGCAGGGGGCGGGACTGGCAGCCACGTCCGTGATTGGCTGAGAGGCAGCCAATCACGGACGCGGCTGCCGGCTTCTCAGAATGCCGGGGGAGCGAGGGAAGGTAAGTAGAGTTCTGGGGACTTTCTAAAAATAATTTTTATGCAGTTGGGGCTGGGGGAACATATTTTATTATATGGGTAAGGGGTTTTATGGTAGGGGGAGGGATAGCATAACGGGAGGGAGAGGGAGGGGGAGGGAGGGGGAGAAGGGCTGCAGTACGCATGCCAAACTTCTCCCGGAGGCCAGATAGGAGGCAGAGTCCTATATGGACTCTGCTATTCTCCTGGTGGGCAGTTTTTGGGACTTTGGGGGTGGACTACAGGAGAACCTTATGGAGCTGGGATGTGTGGTAAGTATTAAACTACACTACATGATGGGGCCAGTAGTGGGGGGGATTATAGTTTTTGGGGGTGGACATGCCCTTTAATGTGTGTATTAATGTGGTGCCACTCTCCGAGGCAACTTTGTTCAGCGTTCTTGAGTGGAAGGGAAACATCCTACAATATGTTGGAGCTCAAATCAGTAAACTTCAGAGTAAAAAAAAAAGGACAATTGAGAGCAGAATCTATTTCTCAGCAACCCAAATGCACAGATTTCAGCTTGCAGCTTGTCAGTTATGGTGTCAATCAGGTCTGCAGTACCATGCAATGCAAACAGGACATGCCGAAAATCTTCTGTTCTACATTTCGGTATACTATTGCTGGTAGACCAAGGATGGAGTTTCAGGTAAGCCTCTTAAACCTATTTTTAATTGGTTGACTAGTCTTAGCAGTTTCTCATTCAATATAGTTATCTATAGAGTCCATTTCATGATCACATAATCTTAAAGGAATAGTTCACTCTCAAAGTGTCTGTATACAGTGTAAAAGTATTAATGTGACAATATGTGTAGCTGTAGAAAAGACTTAAAATGGAGGGGAAGCATTTATTTTAGTTTGCTCTAATTAAACTAGAAGTCAGCTTCCCTAGGCAAATTAGGTAGGCGACACAATTCAGGATTTCAGAATTTTCAGAGCAACCCCACCCCCCAACCCTAAAAGCAATATCAAACCAGACCCTGGGCATGTGAGAACCTGATTGGATCCAGTACCTCCAGAAAAAACACCTGCATTCTAAAGGTTTGTACATGCGTGCGATCGCGGGTCCCGACCCGCAACACACAATGTGCATGAATGCTCATTTCGGGCGATAATTGGCCCGGGTATGGGCCCTTTATCGGCCGAAATGTACATAAATTGGCCCGGTCGGTCGGGCAACGATCTCCGTCCGAATGGCCGTTTCGGATGATAAAGGGCCCATACCCGGGCCAATTATCGCCCGAAACAAACGTTCATACACATCGTGCGTTGCGGGTCGGGACGCGTGTCGCACATGTGTGTACGAACCTTTAGTCTTTTTCAATATGCCATGAAAATAATGTCTCCCTCTGTCCTATCCTTACAGATAAACACATTCTAGTCTTGCAATGAACCATAAAACATCTTTTTAATAAGTTTTTTTTAGCTATGTGCAAGATATTATTTTATGTATATGGAAATGGAGAACAAAAATGCAAATGTCTGTCCTTTTTACATCAGTAATTCTGTGTTTAATCAATAAATGCAACAAAATTGTTCAAGCGAAACACTGGAAATGAGATTTGCATTGTCTGGTTGACACATCACAGGTCTTGAAAAAAACCTTGGCTATACTTAACCAAAAGCCACTAGTTCAAACACAAATCTCAGTGCAGAGAAAAGCAAAATGAATAGCAGCTGCTGCAAGTTTCAGGAGTCTGCCCTTGACTCGGCTTTGCCCCCTGTCCTACTCATAGAGTTTGTGCTGGGACTGGGATGCAACACTCTTGCATTGTGGATGATGCTCCGTCAGTTGAAGTCCTGGAAGCCCTACTCTGTCTACCTGTTTAGCTTAACAATAGCAGATTTTATTGTCCTCTTTTGTGTCTTGTTCCGTGCAGATTATTATTTGAGGAATCAAAACTGGATCCATGGTGACATTCCTTGCAGAATACTTCTCTTTGCACTTTCTGCCAGCAGAGCCGCTGGTGTTATCTTTCTAACGATTATTGCAGTTGATCGATATTTCAAAATACTGTTTCCTTTCCACAGAGTGAACAATATTACTGTAAAGGAAGCAGGTATTTTCTGCTGCCTGCTGTGGCTGGGAATGCTAGCTACCTACTCCTATATTTTAATAGGGCCACATACGGTGACCATTCAAAACGTAACTCATTGCGAAAGTTTCCAGATTTGCCCTACAGACTTTTCCTTGAGTGCTTTACAGGATGGCTTGTATGTTCTGATGTGCATTGTGTCACTGGGCATTATTTCATACTGCACGGTGTGTATTGTTTTGCATTTAAAGAAGAACACCATTGATAAAGATGGGAAGGTCAAACGAGCTGTGAGATTTGTACTTTCCATTACCTTTGTATATTCAATATGCTATTTGCCTAGCACTTTTGTCAGACTTACAATTTGGATGCTGAAGTTTCAAAGATTTGAAGAATGTAAGATGTATAAAGACTGCAACCTTACATTTTATATCACAGTTTGCTTCACTTACTTTTATAGCATGTTAAATCCAATTCTATATTACTTATCCAGCGCCTCTCCAAACCAGTTTAATCCAGTGGCAATGCTTCAAAATTTCTGTAGAAACTGTGGTACTTGTTTTAGGAAGTAGGAAGTCATTGATAAAGCTTTTAGCTATGAGGAGACATAGTTATTATGAGCTGTGCCCCAATAGTGGTTTAGCATTGTTTTCATGTATGCTTATTTGGTTAATTTAGCTTTAAAAAAATGAATGGAAGGTCTCATGGTCTTGTAGCAATAAAGCAAAATAACAAACCACCCAGTGTCGGTGCATCATTTCTCTTTTCTCATTGGTTAGCAAGATGCATAGAAGGCAAGTCTCCCCTTGCCTTCTATATGGTGTCAAATCTCTATAGGCACATGTTATGCTGATATAGATTAGATTGATATATTTTGTTTCATATAGGTGTATATTATTTCTCAGTACAATCCAACTTGAACTTTTTAGTGTAAATATTCTAATACACATCACAAAAATATACTGTTATTATTCTGTCTTTGGTCCTCTTAGTCTTGGTGCTATAGCATTCAAAGTCTATTTTTTTTTAACTTATTTTATTTATAAAAGAATTTGTATTATAGGGTGGGTTAGTAGGATGATGGTATCACTTTGATGAGTTTGGAAGGTTAAATTTATCTTTAAACTCTTGGAATGGAATTAGTTTGTTATTTTGTATGAGGTGGGAAAAGGGTGGGATGGAAGGTAGGCTTGTAAGAATTTTTCAGTGTCATATAGAGACTTGGGGTTAGTGTCATTTGGGTCAGTAGAGTCCAGAATGCACCAGTATTTTAACTGCCAGCTAGGTAGTAGAGCAGAAAGTTTGGCATTGCGATTTCAGCTTTATTTTTTGGCGCACTCTGGACCTTCCCGAGCCCCAAAGGAGGGTAAGTAATAAGCCTTGTAATTTAGTGAAAAAGGATTTTTGAATGAATACTAGACTGTGTTGAAGTACATAGAGAATTTTAGGCAATAGGATGATTTTTTATTAGATTGATTCTTCCTATTAGGTTTATATGGAGGCTTTTCCATAGTTCAGTCTTAGATCGGACTAGTTCAAGAATTGGGGCGAGATTAAGAGAGTGGAAATCTTGAGGTGATTTAGTTATTTGGATACCCAAATATCAAAAGTTGTCTACTATTGGGACTAGGGTTCTAGCGAATTGGGAGAAATTAATATTCGGATCTATAGGGAAAAGTGCTGATTTTTCTCAGTTGATGTATAATCTAGAGAATGGAGCGAATTCTGATATTATTTCGTAAGCTGTTTTAAGGGATAAGTCAGGATAATATCGTCGGCGTATAGACTTAGAAGTGATGTGTGGGGTCCCAGTCAAAGCCTGTCGATTTGTGGTGAAGAGCGGAGTTTGATGACCAGGGGTTCTAGTGCTAGTTCAAAAAGGTATGGGGATAATGGGCATCCCTGCCTGGTTCCTCTTTCCAAGGGGAATGATTAGGAAGTGTACTCTAATTATGGCTTGGGGTTGGGTATATAGTCATTGGCTCCACTTCCTGAACTGTCTACTTCGAGGAGTTGGGCGTCAGTTTGGGAGATTTTCGTGAAACTAATCATGTTTAGGTATTCATCTAGAGTGGCCTGGGAGGTTGTAGTTTGCGTTTGGTATATGTTAGTATAATATTCTATCATGCAGTGTAGAATATCAGTAGTGTCTGTTATTAGTCCATTGTGTGGATCTAAAAGTTGTAGTATAGTGTTTTGGTCCGACGGGCCATGTGCTAGTCGTGCAAGAAGTTGTTCAAAGTCTATTTAGCTGCTATGAAGATTTGGATAGTAGAGCGCCGCACCCACAGTCAAATCCATATTTTAAGTGTCCAAAACATAGTGGTAAACATACAGTATATTATATAGAATGTCATTTAATGTATTGGAAATAAGTTTACGATGGCGAAAGGACACAAACTCACCTCTGCTTTATTTTAAAATATAAAGAGAACTAAAGAATTCCAAAGGTTTTTTTCCAATTTCCGGACACATCACTCGTCCCCTCCCACTCTCACTCATCCCCTCCCACTCTCACTCATCCCCTCCCACTCTCACTCGTCCCCTCCCACTCTCACTCGTCCTCTCCCACTCTCACTCGTCCCCTCCCACTCTCCTGTCTTCCCCAACCCTTAACTCACCTTTCAGTTAAAAATGAAAACACATGCTGTCATATGCAGATAGATAAATCTACATGTAGTATGGAGAATAACACAAGATAGATATTTATTTGTCATCGAGCATATTAGCCAATGAAATGAATACATTAATAATTTACATTAATAAATTGACAATACTGTACAGAAAAATTGTAAACATACATCACATAATTGCATTAACAATATTAATGGCTGTTGGAAAAAAACTTTTTGATAAACTGTTTTACAAAGCAAATTTCTCTACTGTCTCCTGGATGGAAGCAGCTTAAAAGCTAAATGGCCTGGATGGAACCTTTCATAATATTTCTTGTTCTTAATAAGCATCTAGATTGAGAAACAGTCAAGAGACAATAACACACAATTTTACTTTATTTTATCTTAATTTGTTTTTTACTCTATCTTGTTATACTACAGATTGAATACTTTGAGATGATATAAACCAAAATTGTCAATAAAAAAACTAAATTTATAAAAAAAACAAAACCTTTTATTATTATTATCATTGAAACCTCCCTTAAATGGACACACGTCTAGGTCTGACCTAATATATGTAACCATTGTTGAATGCACAGACCTGCGCCAAAGAAGGATATGTTAAACACACATACAAATATAAAATACTGCTCTCACTAACTAGATTGTAAGCTCTATGGGGCAGGGACCTCCTTTCCTCTTGTGGCTCTATCACTTCTATTTATATAATTTATATATTTATGTACTGAGCTATCTATGCATTTATCCCCCTTGTATGCTGCGTTATAAAGTGACGCTTTATAAATAAACTATACATATATTCAGACATACTCCTGCTAAAAAAAAGACGCACAAAAAACCCATAAAATAATACAGATGAGGGCTTGCATAAAGTTAGTGATGTCATGGGTGTATACACCCATGACTCTTCGCTGGATGTGCCCAATCCACTTAAAAGGAATAAGACCACTATTAAAAGACAATTATATTTACCATCTTCACTTCCCTCCTCTTCTGCCCATGTAAACTACCCATGGTGAGGACCTAAACTAAATCCTCACCCCAGTGTACAGTATCTATCTATCTATAATCACTGAAACATTCCCTCACGTCTTCCCATTGGACTTGTCGCTGACATTCCGTGGGGCGGAATTAAAGGTGAGGGAAAGTATAGGTAAGTAAATTAGAAGTTTGTACCCAGGAGTGAGTCTTCACCCTGGGTACCTTTAAGGGTTCATTTTAGAACTATAATAGTCTTTAAAGTAGATAGTATCAGCAAGTAATAAAGTTTAAACTGTCTCTCCCGACTCACCAAAGGATCAGTGTTGAAAGGTGCTAAAGGTCTAAATCCTGTTGCTTTAGGTATTTGCTATATTACAATATGCCAATAGGATTGGCTGTACACACCATGTTCTAGCATCACAGTAGATGGGTTAAAATCACTTTATTGAAATATAACAAACAAGGAGCCTAAACAGTTTAGAGCCATAACCCATGCAGCTCGGTTGAAATAGAATTAATGATTAATTGTAATCAATATGCAGTTAGTGTAACTCTGCTAATTACATTTATTAGTTGTGTCCCCCTACTAGACCAAATGATCTGGCAGCCCAGTTGTCATCTTTCACTTTAAGACACAAACACATATAAAATCTACATGTGAAAGGCTGGTTAGTATTTACATGAAAGGGCATGTCCACCCTTAAAACAAAAAAAATAGTGATTTGTCTGTTTTCTGCTTGCAAACCAAACTGCTATTTTTACCATTTTATTATATGCATTTGTAGCCAGATATGTAATAATACGTTATCTTCAATTCTGGAAAAGGTATCTGCCTCCTCCATTTGCTCAATGAGCTTTTTTGTTTGAGTAAGTGCAGTGGATACTGCAGGGAAAGCAACAGTCATAAATTTGCTGTGATGT
Source organism: Hymenochirus boettgeri (assembly GCA_019447015.1). Classification (NCBI taxonomy): domain Eukaryota; kingdom Metazoa; phylum Chordata; class Amphibia; order Anura; family Pipidae; genus Hymenochirus; species Hymenochirus boettgeri. Next base: position 309,750,592 of record CM033469.1, read on the forward strand.
CAGTAGTCACTGCCTTGATTGACTCCATGGGGGGAGGAGCCAGCTTACTCTGCCAGAATGAAGGCAAATATTATACTTAAATATCTGGTTAACAATACATCTAATAATGTGCTGAATATATCAGTTGGGATTGAGGGCAGGTAATGGACATATAACTGCTTTTTTTTTGTTTTAAGGGTGGACATGCACTTTGAAAACAAGATGCATACTGCCTTAATTTTAATGAAGTACCGTATATACTCGAGTATAAACCGAGTTTTTCAGGCTGAAAATCAGCCTGAAAACTCGGACTCGGTTTATACTCGAGTCAACCACTTACCTGGGCATTCCGGCAGCCGCGCGATCTTTTTCTGTACTGGCGGCGCGCGTCTGACGTCACTGCCCGGCGCCAAGCCCGCGCCGGGCAGTGTACGTCAGCCGGCGCGCCAGTACAGGAATGCGGCGCGCGCTGCCGGAATGCCTGCCAGAATGCAGAGAAGAGAGCCCAGAGGGAGAAGAGAGCCCAGAGGGAGAAGAGAGCCCACAGGAGAGAGCCCACAGGGAGAAGGGAGCCCACAGGGAGAAGAGAGCCCACAGGTACAAACTGAACTGGGTGGAGGGGGAGGGGGCATTCAAGATTTTGGAAACTACAACTCCCAGCAGCTTTATTAGCTGGGAGTTGCAGTTTCCAAACATCTTGAATGCCAAGTGAGGGTGGCATTCAAGATGTTTGGAAACTACAACTCCCAGCTAATAAAGCATGCTGGGAGTTGCAGTTTCCAAACATCTTGAATGCCAAGTGAGTTGGCATTTCTACCCTCGGTTTATACTCGGGTCAACAACTTTTATTAGGATTTTTGCTGAAATTGGGTACCTTGGTTTATACTCGGGTCGGTTTATACTCGAGTATATACGGTACTTCATAGCCTTGTAATATGTAGATTTTATAAAAAAGGGTTCTTTAAAGTATATTTCCTCCTATATTAAAGTAGAATTCAATTTTTTTTAAAAAAATCCTAAACTGAAAGCTATTCTACCCAAAACACCTATACATTGTAAGATTCTTCTCTAGGAAGTTGCATTTGGTACATGCAGGAAGTAGATTTTGTAACTAAATTGTAACTAAGTCTTCCATAATGTTGCAATGCTATTTTCAGGCATCAGAAGGAAGTTTCTGGCCCTCTTTCAATCTTCGTGCCAGTGGGCGCTCCTGCGTGATGTCACACGTGCAGCGCAGCACAACATCGCACTTTCCTGACATCACGCGCATGGCACGTTGACGTCAGCACATCGGTACCCTGGGCGCCACCATGTTGGAAGGACCGGAGTGACAGGCAAGGTAAGTAAGCTGCCTTACAGTACCCCCTTCCCCAGGGGGGCCTCTGGACCATCATGACCAGGTTTCTGTGGAAAGTTCTAGTAGAATTTTTGAACTAAACGAGGAGCATGAACATCCAAGTGTTTGACCCAAGAACACTCTTCAGGACCAAAGCCTTTCCACTGGATGAGATATTGTAAGGTTCCTCTGGAGAACCTAGAATCGAGGATCCTTTTCACTTCATACTCCTGTTGATCATTGACCAAAATTGGAATTGGGAGGGACTGAGAAGAAGAAAAACGGTTAGAAGACACAGGCTTTAGTAAGGATACATGAAACACATTAGGGATCTTCATTTCAGGAGGAAGTAATAATTGAAAAGCCGTAGGGTTAATTACTTCCATGATGGGGAAAGGACCAATGAATTTAGGACCAAATTTGGGAGATGGGAGTTTGAGGTTAATGTTCTTGGTGGATAGCCATACTTTATCCCCAAGTTAATAAGGAGGAGAAGGTCTGCGTTTCTTATTAGCATAGATTTTTTGTATTAAAGTGCATGTCCACCCTTTTTTTACAACTTTTTCTGTAGTGTAAGGCTCCCTCCCCCAATCCCAACCGCTATAGTACTTTGTCACAAAACTCCCCCGATCATTACTTAAATTGCCTCTATCCTCCATCGTTCAGTCCTGGCCCTCTGCTTGCATGAAACTGCTAGCAGGGGGCCGGACCGGCAGCCAATCACAAACGTGGCTTCCGGCTGTACTGAACGTCAGGGGAAAGAGACAATGTAAGGGGGAGCTTTGCTTCAAATTACTATAGCGGTTGGGTTGGGGTCTCTACACTACAGAAAATGGGATTTACGCTAGGGGGAGGGAGAGAGAAACGGGAGGGAGAGGGAGGGCTGCAGTGTGCATAGCATTTTTCTCCCGGAGGAGAGACAGGAGGCAGAGTCCTATATGGACTCAGCTAGGCTCCTGGTGGTCATTTTTTTGGACTTTGGAGGGACATTACAGGAGAACCATTTGTAGGAGGGATGTAAGGTAAAGATTTATCTACACTACACAGTGGGGCCAGTAGTAGGTTAAATTCTAGTTTTGGGGGTGGACATGCCCTTTAAGGAGGTTTTTTCCAGATGTAATTTGGTAGCACTCCAGATTGCAGAAATGTGTGCTGCATGGTCATTGGCTGCTGGGACATCAGTAAGAAGAAAATCTTGTGGGAAGGCTAAAGAATGTTGTCCATACACAGTCAGGAAGGGTGATCTACCATTAGAGGAATGTGTAGCATTGTTATGGGCGAATTCCGCCCAAGGTAAAAGGTCCGACCAGTCATCTTGGCCAAGGGAAACGTGACACCGAAGGAATTGTTCAAGTGCCTGATTTAGTCGTTCTGCTGCTCCATTGGATTGGGGGTAGTCGGCAGAAGAGAATTGTAGAGATTCCTAGAATTTTACAGAGGGCTATCCTGAAATTTGTAACAAATTGAGTTCCTCAGTCAGAGACACAGCAGGTAGGCCATGGAGACGAAAAATTTGGAGATGAAGAGTTGAGCAAGTTCAGTAGCAGAGGGGAACTTAAGAAGAGGAATAAAGTGTGCCGTTTTGCTAAAGCGATCTATCACAACCCAAATGACAGTATTTCCTGTAGATGGGGAAAGTTCTCCAATAAAATCCATAGCAAGGTGAGTCCATGGGTGAGAAGGAATAGGCAAGGGTCTCAGAAGGCCGGGGCATCGGGAGCGATCAGACTTAGAAGTTGCACAGACTACTCAGGCGCTGATACAGTATAAATATATATATATATACAGTATAAGTATTTTACCACCAAATCAGACGATTAAGGATTTGTAAAGTTTTAAGGACCCCAGGATGGCCGGCCTGTTTAGAGCTGTGGGTCTGTTGAAGAATAGTTAACCGGTGTTCGGGAGGAATAAATATAATACCGATAGGAGTATTGGAGGGTGCAGAGGGCTTACTGGACAGAAGCTGAGGGATAAGAGGAGTGGATAAGGCAGCAATTAAACGGGATTCTAGGAACCTCGAAAATGCATTTTTCAAGCTTAGCATACAAGGAATTTTGTCGAAGACGCAAGAGAACTTCTTTTACTTGACCTCTATGAGATGATAAGTCTTCGGAGAAGATTAATATATCATCTAAATATACCACCACACAACGACCCAAGAGATCTCTGAACAGGTCGTTTAGAATTCTTGGTGCATTGGTGCATACAATGTTGCATTACAGAGACCAAAGGGCATGACAAGGTACTTGTAGTGCCCATCACGAGTATTCAAAGCTGTTTTCCACTCATCCCTGATGGATGCAAATCAGATTATAAGCCCCTCAAAGATCTAGTTTGGAGTATATACCGGAATTTCTCAGTTGATCAAAAAGTTCTGCAATCAGAGGATAATGGTTTTTGATGGTAATCTTATTGAGACCTCTGTAATCTATGCATGGACGAGGCCCCCATCCTTCTTCTCCACGAAAAAAAATCCAGCACCGGCGGGAAGTAGAGGGTTGAATGAAACCACGTTGTAGGTTGTCCTGGATGTTTTCTTTCACAGACTTGGTCTATAAAAGGAGAGACCAAGGAGAGAGAGGATAGGTTCAACCAAGTGGTGGAATGGTACCTGGGAGAAACTCAATAGGGCAATTATATTGGTGATGAGGTGGAAGAGTTTCTGCTGACTTTTTACAGAAGACATCGGCAAAATCTTGGTATTGAGGTGGCAAAGACTCTAAGTTCACAGAACAAACTGGAATGGAGGGTGCAGAAGAGAAACACTTGGTCTGACAGGTAGGACTCCAATGAGATATGCTATTAGTATGCTAGTCTATGCAGGGGTTATGAAGACGAAGCCAGGAAAGACCAAGAACAATGGGTATGGAAGGACAGTCATGATGAGGAAGGTGATATTTTCTTTATGAGAGGGACCGACTCTCAAAGACATCTGACCAGTGGTCAGAGAAATAACATCAGAGGAAAGAGGTCTGTTGTCAATGGAAAATACACGAAGAGGGTTGGACTGTGGCAGGAGGGGAATGTCTAATGTCTACCCCAGAGTCAAGGAATGCCAATAGTTATAGGTGTTTGGTGGGTTTCATTTGGTACTGTACAGGAAGGAAAAATCGAGTAGAATCCTACAGGGTGATGTTAGATATTCCACCCAGATGAGTCACCCCAATCCTATCTAAGCTATCTAGGAGTTTCCCTGTTTAAGTGAGCAGTTCTTGGCAAAGTGGCCCCTTCCCCCACAGCAGAGACATAACACCGCTGTGTGTCTACATAACTTCTCTTCTTCAGACAGGTGGCCTCTACCAATCTGCATGGGCTCTACAGCCAGGAGAGAATTAGAAGTAGAAGGTTGAGGAGGGGGGTTAAAGTGTGGAGCCAATGGTGGGAATCTTCTACTATGTTCTTTCTCGGAAAGGCATTCTCTAAGGCGCGTATCTATCTAGATATTGAGGGAGATATGTTCATCTAAGTTGGTAGGTAAATCTCTTGAGACCAGGTCATCCTTTAATTTATCAGAAAGGCCCTGCCAATAGGCAGCTACAAGAGCCTTCCATGTAACCTCTGCGGCCAGTGTACGGAATTCAATGGTGTATTGACTAGCATTACGAACACTCTGTTTCAATTGTAGGAGGCGAGAGGAGTCTGTCGTAGCATGACCGGGGGCATCAAAGATAGTTTTGAAGGCAGAAAGGAACTCAGCTGAATTATTCACCAGAGGAGAATTCTTTTCCCATAGTGGGGAAGCCCACTAACGGGGTGCAGGAGGAATTCACGGTTCCTTGGGGCTCTCCATAGGTTGAGGGGGAGGTTGTACAACTGGGGAAGCACCGGCTGCGGGAGGTACCAGAGTAGCTCTTGCTAATAGAGTATACAATGCCCATCCAATACGATTCTGTTGGGCTTCAAATGCATCCATCCATGCTGCCATGCCCTGAAGGATCTTTCCCAAATCTAGGGACGCTTCCTCGGGTGGGTCTATGGCCTGAAAATACTGTTAGGTTTACCTGTACTGAAAACAGGAGAAGTCGGGACCAACAAGGAAGTTGTCACCAGAGGAGCAGACAATGACAGGGACAGGCACAGCTAATAAGGACCGATGAATAAATAAGCCCAGCAATACTAGAAGAAACCAGGCACAAAGTTCATAGGCTAAGGTCAACTTGAGAAGCAGGAATAGGAATATCAGGAGTCCAAGGCAAACTTAGTGAATAAACAAAAGCAGGGAACCCAGCACAGCTATTGAGGCAAGCAATGCTATTTTCGGGAATCAGAAGGAAGTTTCTGACCCTCTTTCAATCTTCGCGCCATTGGGCGCTCCTGCGTGACGTCACACGTGCTGCACACCGTTGCACTTTCCTGATGTCACGCGCATGGTGTGCTGACATCTGTGCGGTGGTACCCTGGGTGCCGCCATTTTGGAAGGACTGGAGCGATGGGCAAGGTAAGTAAGCTGCCTTACAAGAGGAAAGACAGGGTACAGAAAGAGGAGAAAAAAAAACAACATAAAAAAATGGATAAATAAAAAAGGGGAGATCCCAGGTAGTGGCTCAATTGATTTCTGGGGAAGAGTGATTAGCTCACTGTTTTAATAGTGTTTTAATAATAATGGTAAGACCAAGGGAAAAATGAAGTACAGACAGCTGTCAGAAAATACTGGTATAGAAGATACAGTATAATTCCATGTGTTGTGTATTAATATATTATAGGTGGGCCAATACATGTAATATCTATTAAGCAGGGGGATAGAGTTACCCTAAATGTGGTCTAAATGGTGAAGACAACATGCTTAAGATATGGGATTATTTTATTACTACGTTAGTGATGAACCGAACATAAAACTATACTAGCGGTGGACAGGGAGGGACGGAAATGAGGAACGAAAAAGGGACAGGATGTGTGGGGCCATATTTATAATGGCGCGGTATTGCCTTATAGTGATACTGCACCTTTAAAGATTGGTTTAACGATTGTAAATTACCGATAACAATTATAAATCTATGTTAACACGATTGTAGATTTTCGCTCCCCATAGACTACCATTGTGGTATTTTACTACTGCATGGTATTCTACGACAGATTGTTAGTTAATTAATGAACGTTCAGCATAAATCTACCATCGCAGCTATACATTTACAGCCACTGTCGTACATTACCAATAACGCATGCTAAATTGTGATAACGTGCGTTTGTAAATATGGCCCATTGTACAATATATCTTAGTAACTGTTACTGGTATGTAGAGTATTATAGATACACTTATACCTAAAGACAAAATAAAACAATGCTCATCCTCTTAGCTATGTAGTTAATGGAGACAATGGTATAGGAAAGAGCTCAGTTTATATACAGCTATTCCAGTACTCTGTCGAGCCACGCCCCAGAACCCCCTATTTCTGATGGGTTCTAGTTACCTGCAGTTCTTGAGATTATTAGAAAGTGCAGGTGTCAAGTTCTCCACCTGATGGAGCTTAATGATGGGGTAGGCATAAAAAGTTCTGCCTCATTAATATGTGACCGTATGATTACTAGGATTGAAATATTAAGCATTCAAAATTGAATTTGGTCTTCCAGCAATCCTATATAAAGAGGTGCACACACAGAAGACTTTTGTGACGACGGTGACATCAGCAGCATTGATGGTCGCAATAGCGGTGTCACTGTGACATCGTCCGACTGAGGCATCGGTGGAGTTGATGTTGCCGTCTATATTGTTGGCAAAAAGAAGTCGGAGACATATTAAGGTGTGGTCCCGGTTTCGAGCTGCAGGACTCCCTTGTCAGAAAGGCTCTTTTTAGAGTCACAAGGGCCCTTTTAAGAGCCAATGGGGTCTTGGTTTTGAGCTGCCGGACCGCCCAGAAAGGTACTTCTAAGTGGAGTAAAAGCACTTATAAGTGCCGGGGAGGGGGGTGCCCATTTTTTAGCTGTTTAAGGGTCCCCCCTTAAACCCCAAAAAGCACTTATCAGTGCCACAGAGCAATGCTAATGCACACCCCTCCCCCCACATATACTCATATAATGCTAATTTAAAGATTTTAATAGGGAGATTCACCCAGAGCTGCAACTGCTCTGGGACAATCTCCCGTCTGGGTGAATCTTACCCTAATGGAAGTATTTACCAGCTATTAGGGCGTTTAATACTTACGTCTTAAGGGGGGCGTGGCCTGATAGAACATGGTGTAGGACGCAAATCACCGGAGCTCCGTTCACTATACCCACAAAGGTGAATATCCTGACCATTCTGTAACCCCATCCAACCCCCAAACATCGAGGACGTGACCGGGAACTGAATGACGCGACACGGGAACAAAAGATCCCTGACAGCCGCGACCAAACTAGAAAAATACGCTCACAAAGCCCGCGAACACGCCGCCATTACAGGACCCCGCTCATGTAGAAATGGAAAACCCACAGGCCGCACCGGACCCAAACCCATCTGCAGTTGAAACAACCCCGGAGCAATCCCAGGAGCTGCAGATCCTCCAAACTCACCTTCTTGCTGCCATACAAGAAACAAAATCCTCCCTACCAGTTATAATGGAGGAAGTAAAAGTGGACGTCAGCATCCTGCAACACGATCTTCAATCCCTAAAGCAAAAGGTAACAAACGCGGAGGGACGGATCTCGGCCATAGAAGACAATGCCAACACCCTCACCCCAGAGGTTAACCGTCTACACCAACAAGTGGAAACCTTCCAACGTAAAGCAGACGACCTCGAGAACCGAATGAGGCGCAATAACATTCGAATTGTAGGTCTGCCTGAGAGAGCGGAGGGGGGCAGCACGGAGGGATTTATAGAAAACTGTTTTTCACAAACCTTCCCAAATGCAGGCCTTTCGCCCGCATTCTCGGTGGAACGTGCCCATCGGGTCTCATCGCAAGCCCCGCTGCCAGGCTCCAGACCCAGACCCCTAATAGCACGTATATTAAGTGCCAGAGACAGAGAACGAATCCTGAGAGCAAATAGACAAAGAGACCAACTGATATACGAGGGATCCCCGGTAATGCTGTTCCCAGACTTCTCAGCGGATCTCCAAAAGAAACGCTCCAACTTTCGGGACGTTAAAGCACAACTACGACAACTAGGCCTCAATTACTCCATGATGTTTCCGGCCATACTAAGGGTAGAAGCAGACAACCGATCCCACTTCTTCGATTCACCAGAGGAATGCAGAAACTGGATGGAGAGGCGGCCAAGGGGAGCCAGACCACAAGGATCTCCCAGACCCTAAGCAACCTCAACACCTACATCCCCCCCCCCCCCCCCCCGGCCAAATTTACTTGTCTTCCCATATACATCCCCTCCCCACCACCAGAACCCCTACCCCTACTCGCAATCTCCATGAATGTTGGAAGCTACTACCTCAGGGCCACATCACTTCACAAGACGGGACATTGATATCTACCACAGAACGGACTACAACAACATCAATACCTAATCCACCGTAACAGATAAACTCCAAGGAACTTTAAACCTCCATCACAACAAGACTCCAACACCTGGTGGTAACTATAAAAGTACATAATGTTAATATTGCATATAAGGCCCCCACCCGGTTAAAGCAAAACCCGGCTGCGATGGTATTAATAATTCATCGATAATAAATACTGTATTATTGTAATAGATATTAAACAACGGAATTAATAACAGGTCAATATACACAGTCAGAAGGTAAAAAGCAAATGCAATGCCCCAAATACTCTAAGAGGTCAGATAATCTAGAACCTATAACAATATATATATATAATATATACTACTTGAGAGGTTGAATGTTTTTTTTTTTTTTTACCCTCCCCCCCCCCCTAACAGAAATAAACCTATGAATATAAAAGTGAACGAGTCACTCTCAGGTCAAAAAGCACCTACTAGTGCTGCTCTGTAGGAAAGTTATGATATGTCAAAAGAAATGTTCAATGATATTTGATATCATAGTTAAGTTGTTTATGTTAAACAATCTTTGTTTGTTATATATACTTATATGCAATTGTCACTGTGTAATGCACTGTTTATGCCTCTGTACCCCCCCCTTCCCTCTCCCCCCACCCTGGTGCCCGGCCCTGCCCCAGGCTGACCAAAGATGCCTGAGGCGAGGACCAAATCTGAAGATGCTCCCTCATGACCCCAATGCACAGCCCCCAACTTAAAATACTCACCTGGAACGTCAGGGGCATGAACAGCCCGGCCAAAAGGATACAAATCTTTGACGCTATCCGTAAAATTAAACCCGACATTACCTGCCTCCAAGAAACTCATCTACTAAACTCTACACAACGATGGTTGCACAAACCATGGACTACATGGGCGCCCCACAGCACATACTCTGTATACTCTAGGGGGGTCTCCATCCTAATTAGCACATCACTTCAATTTAAAATGATAAAACTCAAGAAAGACGACGGTGGCCGATACATATGCATAGCAATGGAAATAGAGGGGGCACTATATGTTATACTAGGTATATACAACCCACCACCAGCATCCCTCCACCTACTTCAAAAACTAATATCCTTTGCTCTCAACTTCCCCTCTGCCTCAGTTATCTGCATCTGTGATTTCAATTTACTAATGTGCCCACAAAAAGACAAACACCCACCCTCCCTAATCCAAAAAAATGCGGACGAACCCTCAGCACTGGCCCGCCTAATGACGAAGATGAATCGATATCTGGGGATACCGAAATCCCACAACCACAGCTTACTTTTGTTTTTCCCCCTCCCACAATGTCCTTTCCCGACTAGACTACTTCTTCCTAAATACAAATCTGGTACCCCGAGTAACCCAAGTAGAATACCTTACAAGAGGGATTTCAGATCATTCTCCAATGCTGCTGTCCCTGACCATACCCCAAAGTCCACTTCCCCCAAAACTGCTTAAAATACACCCCTTCTGGATCTCACAAATAGAAGATGAAGACCCAATAGAAGAAGAACTACAGATATACTTCAATCTAAACCACGAACATACCCCACAAGACATCATCTGGGATGCATTCAAGGCATACTCCAGGGGAATACTAAACAACACAATCAGCTACCTTAAAAAACACTCCAGACTAGAGGAAGACTCCCTTGCCCATGAACTACAAAAAGCAGAACAGACCTTCTGCAACGACCCATCCGAAACAAATCAGGGCAACTGGCAACAATTACAAAGACAATATAAACTAGTACTCAAAGAAAAAGCAAACAGGAAGCTCTTCTTCCAAAAACAAAAATTTTATGAACAAGGCAATCAGTTGGCAAAACTTTTAGCCCATCTGGTACAAACAAACCAAAAACAATTAACAATCCTTAAAATTCAAGACCCCCAAAAGGGAACTCTTACCAGAACTGCCGACATCCTAGACTCATTCGCTGACTACTTCCAAACCCTATATAATTCATAATCCCAATACTCTATCCAGACAAACACGGAGTTCCTACAAGATCTACAATTTCCACAACTGAACCCCACCTAAATACAACAACTGGACGCAGACCTCACAATTGAAGAAATAACCGAAGCACTTGCCAGCATGAAATCCGGCAAAGCCTCAGGCCCTGATGGCCTCCCCATTGAATTCTATAAAAAATTTGACAAAATTATCCTAAAACAGCTACTCTCCACCTACCAAGCCGCATTTAACGAGCAGAAACTACCCTCCTCCATGTCCGACGCAACCATCATTCTAATCCTAAAACCAGACAAGGACCCTACAGACCAAGCCGCATACAGACCGATATCGCTCCTCAACAGCGACTACAAACTACTAGCAAAATTACTGGCCAACCGGCTACAGAAAGTAATATCCGATATTATACACCAAGATCAAACCGGCTTCATGCCAGGCAAAAGCACCTCGACAAATATCCGCCGCACTCAAATCCATACTCAAATCCAACATGACAATACAGGAGACATAGCGATCCTATCCATCGACGCAACCAAAGCGTTCGACTCTGTAGAGTGGAATTTCCTCTGGGCCTGTATGGGGCGATTCGGATTTGGCCCCTGATACACTCAATGGATCAAACTGCTATATTCCAGCCCCAAAGCCACTGTGGTGGTAAATGGCTCAAGATCATACCCATTCCAGTTAAGCCGGGGGACCAGACAGGGTTGCCCTCTTTCCCCCTATCTCTTTTCGTTGGTAGTCGAAGCTCTGGTGATCAGACTCAAATCGGACCATCTCATCAAGGGACTAAGCAAAGGACCACACACCCATCTAATTGGATTATACGCTGACGACATTATCCTATTTCTAGCCGGTACTGGGCAATCCATAAGCCAAGTGGAGAAACATATCTCCCAGTTCAGACCACACTCAGGACTCGGAATTAACTGGGGAAAATCCTCAATGTATCTATTAGACGCAGATGACACAACCACGCAAACGCTAACCTGGCAAATCCCGAAAGTTTCCGAATTTAAATACTTGGGTATATGGATTTCAAAAAACCCGAAAACCTACATAGAATTAAATATAACCCCACTCATCCGTACTATACGCCAAAAAACGCAATCCTGGACCACTCTCCCCATCAATCTGGTCGGAAGAATAAACCTAATCAAAATAATACTACTGCCCAAAATACTATATATCATAGAACACTCCCCAGTTTATCTCCCCAAAAAGATATTCTCTGAAATCACAAGTCTACTAACATCGTTTCTCTGGGCTAATGGCAGAGCTCGCCTAAAAATTAGCAAGCTTCAACAACCCAAGACTGAAGCCAGCTTAGCTCTACCAAATTTCCGTCTATACTACCTAGCCGGCCAGATTAGGTACCTTAAACAATGGGTGGAATCAAACGAAACCCCTATAGCAGCAGAACAAATGTTAGCCTCCTACAGCTCCGGTCACCCCCTCGCTATGATAGAGGCACCTGGATTACATATGACCACCACACCCGCCCCTCTACACAACAAAACCCACAAAATTTGGAAAGAAATTAACGAACTGCTACAATACTCTGGTATACCATTTGAAACCCCTTTATGGAACAATCACTGCTACCCACAACTGGCGGCCTTTGCCACATCAAATGCCTGGGCAAGTAAAGGAATACGAACATTCGAACAAATCATTTCTGGGACCCATCTCAAAAGCTTCGACGACCTAAAAACTGAATACAACCTCCAACGCTCATATTTCTACAGATACCTCCAACTGAGACAACAACAATAGTCTCCCATATCACAACTTAATCTACAAACATATAAAAACTGCAAAACTAGATTCAAAAGGATCTGGACCCCATGGCTAGACTCCCCCCTAACAACTGGACCCATGCCCTAAACAAACTCAGCTAACTCCCTCTAAAAAATCTAATAAATGGAGCAGGTGCTGGGCGCCCCCCTCCCCCCCCCCCCCCTTCCCTAAACAATCTATATTTTATACTAAAACTGCTAATATAACAGTTCAAAAAATGCAATTGCCAAACGAATGTTGTAGAAAAGTTAAAAGTTTATTATTCAAACTACAGCATAAATATAAGATGTAACTGATACTCTACCCATCAACTATACTCACAATGTACTAGTTATGTGCTGTACCATTATACTTTTTCTAAAATAAAACGAGTTTAAAAAAAAAAAAATACTTACGTCTTACAGGGAAGTTTTTTTTAAAAACAGTTAAAATAAAAAGAACGTGAGGCAGGGAGGTAGGATTGGTGCTTTTTACCTCCCAATATCATTTCTATGAGGAGCAGCAGGATGAAGAAAACTGCTTCTGCTAGTCTTCCTGTATGCTTCAGCACTATCTTTAATATAGAATGGCCCAGGGCCATAACCTGGCAGATGAAAAGTGTACGTGCTGTAGCTCCTCAACAAAACAATAAAGGAAGGCAGGAATAATCAATCCTATCTTCTTGCCTCGGGTACTTTTCATTTTTAAAAAGTAAGTTTTTACAGTATAGATGTCCTTTAAGACAGCCTCTGGTAAATAGGTTTGCGACAGCTGCGCAAGTTCCTGTTCCGGATCTCGCGCAGCCGCCGCAAACCAAGCCTTAACGTCGCGCTAACTGAGTAGAAATCAGTTAGCATGACGTTAAGAAGGGGCAGGAGCGATGCTGTTTTCTTTTTTTCCATTTTCCTTTTTTCCTGAGACTTCAAGCCATGTAGATGCAAACCTGATATGTTTAGATTTGTTCCCGTTCAACCAGTGGTAACCTACTATGACACAATATTAGACAGAAAAATACTATTTGAATGCTATTAACATAATCTTTAAAAGAATAACTTGATTATCATTCCCTGAAAACAGAATGCAAAACGCAATTTCCATCTCACAGCTTTTTAGTGAAATTTGCATTGAACCTAATGTGAACCTAAGTTTTATTTTCCTGGTAAATATTAGGTCTAAGTCACAGAACATATATTTGAGGATTAAACAAACCAATTCATACTTTTTTTTTAAATACTTTTTTTATTGTATTTGATTAACATTTGAGTTGGTTTGTAATATGACATTGGTATTTGTTGTGTGGATTATCATAAGTTAGTAAACTTGAACATTTAACCAATTAAAAGAAAAGGAGGAAATGAAAAGTTGAGTATGCATAAATAAACAGTTGCAGTACGTCTGACTCACTTTTGTTCACATCATGGATCATTTGGGTCGCGGTCCACCAGCAGGCCCAGATGTGTATAGCCTGGATGAACAGTAGGGTCCGCTTATTGTGGTAGTAGGCTTTAAGTTGTTGTGTAGGTTGCTGGTATGTCCAACCACAAACTCCATATTCTGTTGAATTTATCAGGACAGTTTCTATGCCCATATAGTAGTTGATTAGTGATTTGCATCTCTTAAGTTTTTTTTTTTTGAGATAGCCATCTCATGATTATAGTTTTTCATGCATAAAATAGAGTTGCCTGCTGATAAGCTTGTTGATAATTAGACCATATGTCGGTATCGAATATCCCAAAGATGCAGGTAAGCAGGGTGTTTGGAATTGGGTGTAGGTTTAAGTGGGTTAAAAAGTTTATGATTTCTAACCAGAAGTTTTGGATTGGTATGCAGCTCGAGATGGTATGTATAAAATCTGCGTTGGGGTGTCTACATTTAGGGCAGTGCTGGAGGGCTGATGGTCCCATGAGTTTGAGCTGTTTAGGAGTGAAATATGTTTGGTGCAGTATTTTAAATTGAATTAATTTGTTGTTTATTGAAGGGGAGGCTTCACAATGTGAATTGGATATTTCTTGCCATTGTTCTTCTGTGACTCCTCCTAAGTGCAGGGACCATTTTGCCTTGTTGTTGTTAGGTGTGAGTTGTGAATTGATATTGAGCAGTTATGTGTAGAGTTTGGAGATGGTTCCTTTTATAACCTTGGTGCGGACAACTCCTATTATTGGATGCTTAGATATAGAGTAGAGGATGCGGGGTAGGCTAGCCCTCATTGCGTGGATGACTTGAAGGTAGCAGTAATGAAATTTGTTGGGGATATTGTGCTTTTGTTTTAGACCTTGGAATGTCAGGAATTGTCCGTCGCGTATTATGTGTCCCAAGTTGCAGATACTGTATAGAATCCACTGTTGGGAGCCCAGTAAAACCAATTCATACTTGATTGGTTTTAGACTCGTCACCTTGTAAGATGACTTAAGTTTTCTTGATTAACACTGTTTTTATTTTATGTCAACTGTGTGCACAAGCAGGACTGTCACAATATAATCCTTTACCATGGTTGACTTGGTGTTATGTAACCCTTCCAAGTGACTAAGTGACCAAGTGTGTTAAAGTTAGTAGGGAAGCACACTCAAATAGAATATTATTACAACAATTCCATTTATTAAGTGCTCAACACACAAACCAGGTACACAACGTTTCGGGGGGTCCAACCCCCTTCCTCAGGTATAACCCTTGCAAGTGACTAAACTACATTGATAAAGATTTAATGTTTGGACAAATCCTTGATCACTTTTGTTTGCATGATCTTTACAGCACCTGTTGACTAGGTTTACATAAAATCTTGCTTTCATTTGCCAGCATTTTTAGTGGCTGCCGCTGTAAGAAATCATGTTCCTTTACATGTGTTAATTAACGTACGGAACATTACGTGTATGATATTACATGTATGTTTTAGATCATATATGCCAATGAACTAGACATTCTCACACAGGACACCTGGTCAGTCATGTTATTAATATACATCTAATACTACATCCATGGAAGACAGGATACTGCATTTCCATAATTGCTTTATACACAGGTGTGAATTAATGCTGGTTCCTGGACTGGGCAGATCAATAGGATATGTTAAAGGAGGTAGCCAGTTTTGATTTACATTCTGTTTATCACATAGACATCTGGTCTATGGGAACAGGATATGATCAGGGGGTACTGTGGGGGAGGTAAAGTTAAAATCGGATATAAGCTGGGGTAGAATCCATTAAAAGTAAGGAATCTTTTAGACTAGGAGAGAAAGCTATTTTAAACTAGGAAACTAGGGAGGCTCTTTAGCACAAGGAGGTAGGCTGTTTTGTTGGAAAAATAAAGCTCTTTGGACCAGGAGAGGCCAGTTGGACTACTGGGAGACCGAGTACACAGACTGAAGACAGGTTGAAAGCCATGGTAGGAGGATGTCATGTGTGATCTGTTGGATACAGGCCAAGAAAAGATCAAGTAAAGTTGTATGGTAACTAATCTAGTCTACAAATCATAATTTATAATGTATATATTGTCATATAATGTTTTTATGTCTAAATAATCTTTGTTTTATTTGTAACTGTAACTTGATTAAGTAAACAATAAATATTTGTTTTTTAAATACTTACAGGGTTACTCAATAAAAGTTCTTATCGTTTAAAATGGTGCTAATTTTGCCCTAACCAATCAGATCTTATTTAACATTTGAAAGCTAACATCTGATTGGTTGGGGCAAAATTAGCACCATTTTAAACGATAAGAACTGTTATTGAATAACCCTGTTAGTCCGGTTTATTTGCTTTCCGACCCCAAAAGAATGGTATATAGATTTATATATTTATATCTAATAATAGGAAAATACCACATGCATGGTTTTCCTAAGGGCAAAATATTTGGAAAATCCAGTAAAATATCCGGTTTAGTTATCCCTAAATTAATATTTTTTTTTATCCTTATAAGAGCTTGGACAGAATGACTGACTATATTATATGGAGATAATGGTGCAGCAACCAATAGGGTTTTATCAAATGTTTTCTAACTTTAGTAGACAAGTAAAATATACCATCCGATTGGTTAAGGCAAATTAAGAGCCTGGGAAATTTTTTTGCACCTCTTATTAACTAAGCCTGTATATATTTTAGAATTTAATTAAGCACTGAGCCAACAAATTTTGTTATTTGTTATTATTTAGGATAATTACATCTAAAAAAGGACAACCCCTCCCAATATTCTATAATTTGACGCTGAACTGTGATGAAAATGATATTAATTTCTAAAGTTTAATCTACACACCTGGAAATTAGATAAACAGAATGGGGCCCAAATAGACACACTAAGGGCTAGGCCACACTGCTGCGCTTTTTTTGCGTTTGCTCTTGCATTTTTTTCATATCGTTGAAAATGCGGCAACGCATCGGAAACGCGCATTTTCGGGTGCGTTGCGATTTGTGTTCCGCATTTTAATCGCAATCGCATCCGTTTTTCAATACTTAATGTAAAAAACGCATGCGCAAAAGCAACAAAATCGCACATGAAATCGCATGTGATTGCGTTTGCGTTGCAGTGTGGCCGTGCCCTTAGATGCAACATTTCCCCTAATAAATTGAAATGAATTTCTTTATATATTTAGTGACAAAATTGACAGACATTTGCTTTATTTACAGATCTATTTACATATAAGTGTAGAATATAAAACATGTGCAACGCCTGTTATTAGATTACGATTAACAAACTCTAAAATCAGGAGCAAGATGGGATATTCACTCTGGAGTTTCGTTTCATCAGTCAGTCCCATCCAGTTCAGAAAAAGAACCTTCATGGCCTTCGGAAACAAAGCAGACACGAGTTCTTGAGCAGGTGGTAGGTCAGAGATGCGGTCTATATGTTTCCTTTTAAACTCTTCCACTTGACTGCTTATACATTCATTCTCAATTTGGAATCTCTTGCCGAGCCAACTGCTGACCTCATATAGCAATTGGTTATCATAAACAGATGGGATTTCTTTCTGTGTGCTGTTTTTGGAAAAATTACTTGTTTTGTCTAAAAGCTGCAATATGCTTAAAGTAATTTTGTCTACATTTTTCTCAGAAGCTGCTTGTTCTATCACCTCTAATGACATTAAAATCACAGTTTTTAATTGATCATTTAATTCAACATCTATTTTAGGATACATGCACAGTAATGCATGAAGCCTCTGAAAGATCAGTTCACTATCCATTGCTTTTTGGGAAAGACTAACACTAGGACGTCCACAGCCACTTAAACAGTAATTATGTTCCTTTATATTTGAACTAACAGGAAAACTGCATTGAACCCTCTGAGAGGTGTGAGAATAGTGAGAAGATTCTTTAAATGAGTGTTGCTTTGCCACATGTGGATTGGATTGTGTAACATATTTTGTCATATCAGAGTTTAGAAAACAGTCCTCCATGTTGTAGTATTTTTTTAAAGGACCATCCTTAACCCGACTCTTCCAGAGATCCTGAAACAAATTGTTACATATTTAATAATAAGAAACAACAAACAAATAGAAAATATTTAAGAATATTAATACGGGAAGTACTGATCTTTCTGATATCTAATACTATTACCCTCTTACACAAAATGCAAAGTAATCTATCACTCAGATTCATCATGTAATTTAGTGTCTGATTATCTGAGGTGCATGGAATAATATGGGTGCTTATATCACTAATATTTATGGGGCCACAAAGGTTCTATTTACTGGCATAATAACGGGTATATATCCTCTACATGCAATGAACCGTTTTTTCCCAACATATCTGGGATACCTGTAAACTTTCAATGACTGACAGTTGGTCTTCTCTGGTGTACAAGTCAAAGGCAACTCTGAATACTCCTTGAATGCTGTAAAACCACAAAGTGTTCAGCCCGCCAGGAAGTCGCAGCTTCTCAAACCTGAAATCTAATACAGAAACATTTACCAGTTGGGTATCTTAAGTTGCACTGCACATAGAAACCTCTGTAAAGCAGGTAAAAAATATGATACACAACCAAGGCCACATTAAAGGGCAACTGTGGTCTCAAAACAAGTTAGGGTTAAATAAAAGCCTGCAGTATATCCTTTACACTGAGCCAACAATCACATCTCTGTCTGGAGCATGTGAGAAATTACATTGGGGTGAAAGTTCAAACTTCCTGCTTCCAGTTGGTTGAGTGACATCACCTGACCTCTGCCGGCCCTTTTCCCCGGGGGAGAAGCATGCTCAGTTAAGACTTATTGCTGGGGAAATCAGGAAGTACCTGAGGAAAAAATTGGCAGTTGAGAAGGGGAGCCTATTGATGCAAACAGGCTGGTCACATGACTACAAGCTGGTTACATGGCTAAAAACAGGAAGAGTTCAACCAGGAAGTTTCATTGCTGAACCTTTACAGCAATAACATCTCACAAATTTTATCTAGAGATGTGATTTAGGTTTTATTTTGAAGGTGTGATGGAAGGCTTTGTATATAATTATTACTAGTTTGGAAGAGTTTGAGACCACAGTTACCCTTTAAGACCAAATAGGCACTAATCTAACTTTGGGCCTCTCCATATTAATGTCTGGCACTGCCTAGTATTTTCACATGTAAGGCAAAGGGAGATAGAGATTGGCAGACATCAATGTGACCATCTGTATACACACACTGACCATATGTATACACACACTGAAACATGGATATAAACTACTTGAGTACTGAAAGGTATTGTTGTGCTTAGGAGAATAAGTTATAAAATAAACATAACTTTTTTTTTACAATGGGCAACACTTTTGACCAATAATATTCATCCGTCTATGGCCACACCTTTAGCTGCAAGTCTGTGATCTGTTTTTCATGTTATTTCTCTCTCACTCACACACACATTGACTACCACTGACACTCTCTCTCTCACACACATTCATACAAACATACTCTCAAATACACATTTCTCCACATATGGACAATCACATGTGTAATCTATCACACGTGTACTGTCATACATACAGACACACAAACACACCCTCTAACACAAATCTATTCAGTTTACACACACATTCTCCCACACACAAGTAACTTGTTTTCTTGTTTGGCTTGGAATTTATATACAGAGTATATCCGCAGAACACTGATAATCCAATGTATTATAATTTTCCTCCAATTATCTTGCATATGGGCAGCATGGTGGCTATGCCTTACAGCATGGATTCCTGGCTTCAAATCCCTAGGTAATCTGCAAGGATTCTGTATGTTGTACCCAATGTTTATCTTTATCTGTTTTGCAAATTATAAAGGCATATTAAGGTTTTCAGTGAATACAATAAGGTGTTTAGATTGTAACCTCTTAAAGGGGAACTGAACCCTTTAAAACCCGCCCCTTAAAAGTAGGGGTTAGGACTTAAACTGCTAAGTCCTCCCCCCTCGGTACACTCTGTTTCAGCTGTAATAATTACCAAAAGTTTCCCTTGCTGCTCTGGTCTGTTTCAACCTTTGCTATCTGTCTGCAATCTGGTTAAT
Organism: Hymenochirus boettgeri; assembly: GCA_019447015.1. Classification (NCBI taxonomy): domain Eukaryota; kingdom Metazoa; phylum Chordata; class Amphibia; order Anura; family Pipidae; genus Hymenochirus; species Hymenochirus boettgeri. Next base: position 309,770,525 of record CM033469.1, read on the forward strand.
GCGAAAACGATGGTCTTTCCATTGGTCACTGACAGTCTAAAAGGTGGAGCTAATCCAGAATGGCAAGGGAATCTTTTGAAAGGTATTACAGCTGACAGAGCAAGTACACAGGGGTGAGGACTTAGCAGTTCAGATCCTCACCTTGGGTTCTTTCAAGGGAATGGGGGTGGATTATCAGAGTTTTATCCCCCTATAATTGTAAAGTGTTTAGTGCTATAAATAACAACTGGAAGGCCGGAGGTTGGACATCCCTGTTATACAGTCAGTGCATCCCTAATAATAAAATGTATTCTTTAAAAATTATTATTAGTGTTAAAATTATCAGATGTTCTGGAAAAACTGGATAAAGGTGAAGCATTTACTCTGGTTCTGAACTGTGCTAAATCTAATAGATTGTAAGCTCACTGGAGCAGGGCCTGCAATGGCAAGGGGGTTGTAAACAGTTGATCACGTATATGCAGTAAAGATGCACGCAATCAGCCTGTTTGGTACAGGACTTTTAAACAGCTGATCATGTGTATCTTTACTGCATACCAATGATCAGCTGTGTAAAAAGAGCTGATCTCTGGGGAGGGCCCGGGCTCCTGCAGTAGTGCGTCTGCTCCCCCCCATCATCCACTTTTCAAACTAAGGCTTAGAGACACAACACACAAGCTGCAACTAGCCAAAAATCTTCTCTAACTACTCTGAACTCTGAATCCCCAATAAAAACCAGCAGCAACAATATGCTAGGATGCCCTGATGCCTCACTCACAACCCACAAAGTTTATCTCTAGGAAAGTTATGCTTAAAGGGCATGTCCACCCTAAAAATAAAATTTTAGTATAAGGTAGGTGACCCCTGCCCACCCCCAACCACCAATTTATTTCTTTAAAAATATGCTTAAATCGCTACTTACATCCCTTCTTGCGGAAGTTGCAAGGAGGGGCCAGACCGTCAGCCACGTCTGTGATTAGCTAAGATGTGGCCAATCACAGACGTGATTTAGGACGCTGCGGGAGAGAAGGGTCTGTAAGTAGCGATCTAAGTATTTATTTAAATAAATATTTTGGTGGTTGAGGGTGGACAGAGGGTACCTACCTTATTGCAAAAGGGAATCACGCTAGGTGCCATGGATCCAGATGGTGGAAGGGAAAGGGGAAAAGGGCTCCCCTGCGCGTGTCACAGTCCTTGTTGAGGCTAGGAAAGCAGCAGGGACCAGATAACTCATTGACAGCTTCTACTCTTCACTTTCCTGGACTTTGAAAAGTCATAGCAGGAGAACTATAAGGAGCAGAGATGTATGTTTGTATGTATTATTTATATTATAGTAATTATAAAGTGTCACTTGGGGACCCAGCGCTGTACAGTAACAAAATACAATACAAAGTCATAAAAGGGGAACAAATACATAAAATAGTTCAGTACATAAATATATAAATTATATAAATAGAAGTGCTAGAGCTTTACCACAAGAGGTAAGGAGGACCCTGCCCCATAGAGCTTATAATCTAGTTAGGTGGGTAACATACAGATACAATGGAATGGGTATAAGTGCTGGAGTGAGGCGAAATGCGAGGTAAGGATTTTTTTTAAACTACAGTGGGGCCAGTATAGGGTTACATTTTTGTTTTGGGGGTAGACATGCCCTTTAATAGTAAATCTCCCTTTACTTGACCTACTCCTATTTCAGATGTTGTTCTCACTTCAGGATTCAGGAAGGTTTATAAGGCTCACTCTACGCAGATACATGCCTAAGCGAAGACTAAGCCCACTTTCTTCTCTCTACTGTACACTATGCAGTGTCGTGGGTGGACAAGAGCTTCACACGAACAGCATTCAGCAAGTTCGTAAATACATTGTAACAATGTAAAAAAAAAAAAAAAACCTCCTGGAATCCCTAGGTAGGGGGAAGGGGGGTGAGTATTACGGCTTCTGCTTGACAATGCAGGGCCCCTCTACGCATCCTGCGTTCGGCACTCTAGATTCTTTTATTCTGCCTCATCCTAAGCCCCACCAGTTGTCTCGGTAGCAGTACAAGTGAGTAGGGTTGCTAACCCATGTACAGTGTATTGGTATGTGTATTGGACAGTAAAGACTCTGGGATGTTATCACTTTTCAGATTTCACCCAGGCTTCTATTGTGGGATTGACCACTTCTGTGACATTATGAGGTCCAATGCTGACACTGTGAGTAAAAAGAAAGTCAGTGACAATCTTACGAGCGCAGAGAAAGCCACACTGCAAATGCTAGTGAGCGACACATCACTTATATTAAGGCCTGTGGACAAAGGCGGCTCGATTGTGCTTATGGACTTAGGTTTTACAGTGCCAGCATGCAACAACATATTAGTAAATCAGGTGCCTATAGGATATTGAGTAAAGACCCTACTACTGATATAATGTTAAAAATTCAAATGTTGATTAATACTGCTTTTATGCCCCCTTGGTCTGTACGGGCTTCCCAAGATACATAAGGACGTGTTAAATCCCCTATTTCGACCTATTGTGACGGCTATTGGGTCTATATTTCAGCCATTAGCCCAGTACATTGATTTTTATCTTAAACCCATGGTCTCGTCACTAGCATCATATGTGAGGGACACAGGGGATTTCTTGGAGAAGCTGTAAAACACTGGTCCCTGGCAACATTACGTCGCTATGCAACACAAAGGCTTAGTAGCCATAAAGTACCATTTATTGCAAAAACACAGTGGTACTCCACCAACACAGTTCTTGATTGACTGTCTGGATTTGATTCTAAATATCAGTTATTTCAGATTGGAGAATTACTTTTTCTTACAGGTGGTTGGGACTGCTATGGGCAGTCCCCTAGCCCCATCATATGCTAACCTGTACGTCGTTTTTTTGGAGGAGAGTCATGTGTATCATCATCCCTTGTTTAATGCGCACATAGTGAAGTTCTGGCGCTACATCGATGATTTGTTCATTATTTGGTCTAGATCTTTGGAGCAGGCAAATGATTTTGTCCAGGCCTTTAATCTGATGGATGAGCACATCAAACTTAATGTCGAAATCTCTGCTAAGTTAGTCCACTATTTTGATGTGCAAGTTGCAGTGAGGGATGGATGTATACACACGACTCTTTTCACAAAACCGACGGACAGGAATACCCTACTACATGGGAAGAGCTTTGTTGTATGTATTCAGGGGTTTACCGAAGTCCCAGTTTTCTAGGCTGAACAGCATCTGTTCAGATGCATCTGAGAGGGTGATTGCAGATTGATTTGATGACAAAAAAGTTCAAGGCCTGTGAGTATTCTAATCTACTGCTGAATAGTGTGAAGGAAGAAATGGTGTTACATCGTGAGGTTAAAGAAATGCATTCAGGGGCACCCTTTGTACGACGGTTCACCACTGGGTCGGACATGGTCAGGCGTAACCTGGGCAAGTTCTGGCCTACAATAGGGGGGATACTTCCCTTGGTGTGGACACATGATGCAAGCCTTTGTGTACATACACCAAGGGTCGTTCCCTGTACACTGTGTTGATCCAAGCGGATCCGGTGAGTAAATACAAGAAGGCTCCATTTTAATTCTCTAATCGGAAGGGTTGCTTTAAATGCAGCAATTGCAACATCTGCAATGCCCTGATTGTTGGAGTGGAGTTTTCTCATCCATACTCGGGGCGCAGGTTTAAAATTGCAGCGTATTATAACTGCAATATGGAGTACTTGTATGTATATGTTGAAGTGCCCATGCTCCCTGGTGTATGTGGGCAAAACAATTGGCCCTTTCAAACACCAATTTCAGCATCACAGGAGTGACATTAAGTTGGCTCTGGCAAAATATGATTCTGGTGTACAGAAAAATGATGACCCTCTAGTAGCCAGTCATTTCTGTTAAGCTAAACACCAGATGTCCGATCTGTGTGGGATGGTGTTTGCCCATGTCTCACCACTGCATCATGACGGTGACCTTCAGAACATCCTCCTACGCAGAGAGGCATTCTGAATATTTACCCTTGAAGCAGCGGGCCTAAATGTGAATCTGGGGTTAGTGTGTTTTCTCTCGAAAAGATAAGTGTTTTTGGCAGTATATGGTGTATGCTGTTAATGATATACGAACATGATATCCCTTTTAAACTTAATGTGTACATAATTGTTACAGTATGGATAATATCCGCTTGTTTCCTTTTTTTTTTTTGTTATAATGTATCTTAAAGGAGAACTTAACTTAATTTTTTAAAATCCTAATGTGAAAGCTTTTCTCCCCAGAATACCTATACATTGAAAGATTCTTCTCTAGTTATTTGCATTTACCGTTTATACTCGAGTATAAGCCGAGGTTTTTAGGTTTAAAAATAAACCTAAAAACATTGCCTTGGTTTATACTCGGGTCACGTCGCTAAATGAAGGAATGACAAAGCATGGTGGATATTCCGTCCACTTACGGATCGTTGCATCCGTTTGGCCGCCGGATATTCTAAACTGGCACTTGAACAAGCTGCATAAGGAGACCGAGCGGGTATGCGCGTGTGCACCGTTACGTAAGCCCCACTGAATCTGAATCAGCTGATCTGCTGCAATGGAAGAGCAGGGAAAGCAGGGACAGGGCATTGGGCACTCCTGTCCGGTCCTGTGGGATTGGTAAGTAATGGTACTTTAACTTATCCTTCTTATTCTTACTGGGTATTATTCATTGGGGTTACAAAGTTGGGCACTAGACTGTATTTTTTGTTTAACGTGCCAATACAGATGTTTAGAAACTACTACTCCCAGCAAGCAGAGCATGCTGGGAGTTGTAGTTTCCAATCATCTGAATAAGGTTTTAGTTGCCTTTCAAATGGACAGAAGAATTCCCATGAAGTAATAGCCAAATCCAGTATGGCTATTACTGTATGGGAATTTTGCTGACCATTTAAAGTGCAACTAAAGCATAAAAACAATACAGAATCAGGAGGATGGTATCTATTGTTGTCTAATTCTGTATTGTTTTGAGGCTTCAGTTGCCCTTTAAATGGACAGCAGAATTCCCATACTGTAATAGCCATACTGGATTTGATGATTGTCTGTCAGCTTCCAGGAAGCAAGACTGCAGTTTCCTGTGAAGTGTACTTAGCTGGGTGTTCCCAGATAAGGTGAATTATGGGAACTGACCCCTAGTACCCACAGGTTATTTTCATAAATCACCCAGCATCCACAGCAAAGGGAGAGATGAGACACAGCTTGTTGTGTTTGTGAATGCGCTCTGTCTATTGGGAAAATGTTGTCCCAATAGACTGGTGTGCATGGTCTTTGAATTTATTTGTGCACACTTTGACTTTTTGTACCCTATGATTGAGGTATTTGTTTTTGTGTGTTTTTAATAGCATACAGTTATTCTTTTCTTCTCTTCTATACTAGTTATATTGTTGTCACTGTCTTTGCACCCACCCAACTTTGGGTCAGTGCCCTTTACTTAAATATATCTACTTAGGCAGACCGGGGCAGCAGCTGCTTGTGTTATGGACTGTGTCCCTACACGAGACCCTGACTGGTCTTGCCCATAATCCATCTATGGCCACATCTTTCAACTCACTGGGTCTTCAGTTGGGCATGGTGGATTTCCTATGTGCCAGCTCCTCACTATTGACTATTAGCATGGGGAGAGTGAATTAACATCTCTATCAGGAATCTCAGAGCCAATTATCTCTTAAAATGTTTCATTAAAATTTCCTGTTTGGTTTTCCACAGAGTTCCATTTCTTTTTGCATTACTGTATAATAAAAAAAAATCCTGATATTTTCACCTACAGTATGCATCAGTGAACTATACATAAACTAAAAAGACCCATCTAAACATTTAAACCACTCTCCCTAAAATGTTTTGTATTGACTTACATGAAGAGGAGGTCTGTGTGTATCAAACCCCGAACCTTTCACTTAATGGACAGCTTAAGAGTTGAACAATACAACAGTTGGTATCCAATGAACACTCACTCCTTTGCTTGGTTCGTAAAATACAGCAATCCCAACAAAAGTGTTGAAGGCGCACTCCGGTTCCTTAAGAAAAAAACTTGCTTTAGATAGTTAAAAGCAATACATTTTATTTTACATTTAAATACAACCAATAAGCATTACTTGTGAGCCTATAAGTAAGATCTGCAAGCAGCTTGAAACGCTTGAGGAGCGAATGCCTATTGTTCATACTTGGACGTCAAATAAAAATGTGTTGCTTTTAAACATACAAAGCAAGTTATATTCTTAAGGAACCGGGGTGGGCCTTCAAAGCTCTTGTTGGGATTGCTGTACAGTATGCATGACTTTCATACTAATCATGAAATCTTTACCATATGTAAACAATGTTCCTACCAGAACTAAAGTTAAGCCTGGCTGATAATCCTTTTTTTGAAAATTTTGCATGAAGTTTGGGGTGATTCTCCGTTCTAATGCCTGTTTCTGCGACAACATCAGCACCAAGAAATACAGGGATGATATTATCCTGCAAAATAAACAATTATATTAGTTTACTGTAAGAGTTACCCTTTTACAAACACCAAAACTACCCATGTATCTTAGTATGTCACTAAAATTTTAAGAGATTTTCCTTCTTTTGACACTTAGCATTCAATTACATGTTTACTATTTATTTAATGACAAAGTTTCTATCAAAGAGGAAGTTCAGTGGAAATACATATGCTTTTAAGAAAAAAAGAGCAGTATTTTTCCATCCCAATGACCTTAACCTGGCCATCCAGCATTTTGTCTGTGTATAAATAAATACACAGACCCCTAATAGAGACCGTTATGGTTTTGCCCTTGACCCAGTGCCTGGGTTGATTCAGTTGCTCAGTAGAGATCGGAGCATCTTTGACCCATCCAACAGCCAATCAGTAGAAATTACTATTAGGAACATTCCAGGGAAGTGGTGCATCCTGGGAAGAAGGACTGTTAGAACCTGAAATGGCAGCTCACTAATGTCAACAGCAGGGAATAACAAGGGGTAGAAATTCAACTGATTTTTCAAAATGGGAGAGAATATCTAGTATAACTGGGTATGTATAATATAAACTAATACTACTAATACGTTTTCACTGAACATTTAATTGTGCTGTATGAATAGTTAGACACAGTGATACCTAGTATTATACTGCTCAATGACTAATACATATATACACATATTGTTTTTGCTTTATTATTTATATGCACAAAGTGTGTGGTTTGTTTGACATATTGAATTTGCCCTTTTTGAAAACACATTAGACATAAAAACAAACCTCTTGATGATGATGCCCATGATGTAATGTAAAAGAACAGTCTGAGCATATGTAGAGGTACCTCAACTTCCTCCTACCAATAATCCATTCCTCAAATTGCAATGTTCTTGGCCCTGAAGACATTTGCTTGACCAGACTCATTAAAAACTCTAGGGAAACCAAAATGTAATAAATACGTAGCGTTTTTCTTATAAAACATAAAGCTCCTCTAATTATTTTGTTCCGATATCATATACAATACTATAACTTTCATCATACTCATGACAAAGGACTAATGTATTTTCCTGTTGAGGGATGCTTTAGTTTAGCCTCTCCTCTTATTCACTTCATTCCTAAACAAGGGAAGAGCAGTCCATTTTTAATCAGAAGCTGTAAAGTTCTGGTTTTCAATGGTTACCCTTTCTGCACTGACAGCCACTATCGGTTTGGTGCATTGCCTAAAGGGGGCATTAGAGAGTGATAGCGGCTCTCCGTACATAGCTATATACGTCTTCCTCTCAATTATAATTTGATTAATGAAATCATTAATCATAACATAAATGTAATGAAATGAACACAATCAGGGCCTATGTCCAAGTATAAATGACAGTTTCAATTTAGGGTTGTTGTTACCAATGGGCTGGAAAATGTAAAATAATACAATATATAATAAATATTGTACATTTTAAATAATACAATAAATAGTAAATATAGTAAATGTAAAATAATACAATAAATAGTAAATATAAAATAATATATAGTAAATGTAAAATAATACAATAAATTGTAAATATAGTAAATGTAAAATAATATAGTGGATAATGCACCCCAACTGTAAATTAAGGATATTAGAAGTCACCAAGGAGTTCCGTGACCATTTAAAAGCACGAGGCCGCAGGCCAAGTGCCTTTTATACAGGGCACGGAACTCCGAGGTGGCTTCTAATAATATCCCTTTAATTTACAGTATAGGATGCATTATTATAACCTGCCCCTTTGTGGCTTCTGGTTTCCTTCTCCTCCTGGAACTGTAAGACTATAAGGCTATAATCTCACAGTTCCTCCCATAAAAATCCACTACAGGGGTAGGTTATATATATTATATAGTAAATGTAAAATAATATACATAGCAAATGAAAAATAATATATATTTATAGTAAATATAAAAGTATACATTTATATATTAAACAATTATAGACACCATAAACAAACCTAAACACAATGTGGATCTTTTACAAAATGAAGTAGAATTGTGTGAAGTATTTTGCAATATCCCTTAATATAGAAATACTCTTCACTCTTCATGTAAGCGATGGAGTAGATTGTGCTGCAAGAGGGTCCTTAACTAATTCGCCCTGAAAATACACGTCAAGGCGCCGGGTAGGTAAGCGCCATTTTACATACGGGCACATTTCTGGTTACTATTCCATATTTCCATTCACGTGATAAATCATGTGACTTGACCTGCCTGTAGACGTCCAAGATGGCTGCGCACTTGTCTTGTGGTCGGGTGAATCTAAATTCGTTAAGAGAGGCGATGCGGATAGAGCTACGAGAGTTTTTAGACAAATGTGCGGGCAGTAAGGTAATGTGACAGCGTACGAATATGGCACCCATTCCTTAAACAAAAACAAAATGAAGAACTGCTTCTTTTACATTCAGTCTGTAGAGGTGGCTACTGGACAAGTTGTCACTATTAACATGCAGCAACAAGGCTGGCTCAGGATTAGTGCTGTGAAAATATCATCTGATTCTGTAGGCTTCTACTACTATAAGAGAGAGAGAAAATATAATCTCCCAACAAGTTAGGTTTAAAGGGACAGTTCAGTGGAAATGTTCAATATTTGTTAAATTGTTAGGTTGTGTAATGCCTTCTTAGTTACTCTACATATTCTCTCCCATTTTGACAAAATCAGTTGATTTCATACCCTTTGCTGTTCCCTGTGTTGACAGTGAGCTGACATTTCAGTTTCTAATGGTCCTTCTTCCCAGGATGCACCACATCCTTGGAATGTTCCTAACAGTAATTTTTACTGATTGGCTTTTGGATGGGTCAAACATGCTCAGATATCTTCTGAGCAACTGAATTAACCCAGGTGCTGTGTCAAGGGCAAAACCATAACGGTCTCTACTAGGGGTCCTGCAAACAGGAAGTCTGTATTTCGGTTGCATTTATTTATAAACAGTCAAAATGCTGAATTGGCAGATTAAGGTCATTAGGATGAAAAAATACTGCTCTATTTTCTGAAAAGCATATGTATTTGCACTGAACTTCCCCTTTAAAGGGCATCTATACCGGAAACAAAGGGCATCTATACCGGAAACTACAATTCTTCCCAAACACCACTGTATCATTTTTTTGTTGATCTGCCCCCTATTTCTTTAGATATCCAATCTAAAAATTCTTATATTTCAGCTGTCAATCAAGTTCCTTGCTCTCAAAAACTATTCTTCTATGAGTAGTTTTACTGTAGCTGGAATGGTGACAGTGTTTTGACAGTTGGAATGCTGTGTGCAGACCTGACAGTTGGTTTCTGGGAAAAATGTCATGTTGGGTGGGAGTGGTTAAAAGAGGGTGGGGGGGATACTGCTCCTAAACAAAATGTGTGCTGGATTCAAGGCATGCAAGCAACCCATGCAAATCAGAGTAAGTGCTACTTGCATGTATTAAATTATAGATTAGAATGAGGCAAATTCATTTTTCAGTATAGTGTCCCTTTAAATAAGAGCCTGCAGTCTTTCCTTTAATCTGTGGGAAATTTTCTTCCCCTGTTCCTGGGGTCTGAGCATTCCACTAAAAATGAGCAGTTAGTCCCTGCAGAGACATAGTAATGTCATCCATACCAACCGCCCAAATTCTGTTTTTAGTTTTTCTGTATAAACACACAGAAAAAAACCTGTAAAATGTCCTCTGTCTAGAGGGGGGGAGGGGTCAAAGACAGATGAAGGCAAAAACAAGGTTTATAGACTTGAAAATGGCTTTAAAAATTAAAGATTGACATTTGGGGGTGTGGCTATCAATGCAGTTATAGAATAGTCATGTGGCTACAAGCTGCTGAAATCAGGAAGTTAAATTAAACTATAGGTTTACTTATAGTATATAACTTTTTTTTACTGGTTTTACATAAATATCCGATCTAGGGCTTAAAGGGCATCTATACCAAAAAATAGGTTATTTTAAATTGATTGTAACTGAAAACTATAATTCTTCCCAACCAACACTGTATCATTTTTTTTTGATCTGCCCCAAGATATCTATTTCTTTAGATATCCAATCTGAAACGTTTTGTATTTCAGCTGTCAATCAAGTTCCTTGCTCTCACAAACTATTCTTCTGTGAGTAGTTTTACAGTAGCTGGAATGGTGACCGTTTTGAAAGTTGGAATGCTGTGTGCAGGCCTGACAGTTGGTTTCTGGGAAAAAAGTCAGGTCGGGTGGAAGTGGGAGTGGTTAAAAGAGGGAGGGGGGATACTGCTCCTAAACAAAATGTGTACTGGATTGAAGGCATGCAGCAACACACACAAATCAGAGTAAGTGCTACTTACATGTATTCAATTATAGATTAAGATGAGGCAAAGTCATTTTTTCAGTATAGTGTCCCTTTAAGATTGAAGACTTGTATTTAACCAAAGTTCCTGTTTAAGGAACAAACAGAGCATTTTATTTAACACAGATTACTGTGTCAGAAACAGACAAGAAACTCAGAGGCTGACATGTTTCAGAGCAGCAGGAAAATATGCACACACTTTACTGCCAGGGTTAACCATTTTCTCACCTTTCCACTGATCAGAGACATGCAGAATCAAAGTACACCCATAATAACGAACAACGGTGATACCACTGATAACTTAGCTGCTAAAAAGTGCTATTTTATTGTAAGATGTTTTAACTTATTGAAGTCATTTGTAAAGCAGTTGCAGATGTCTTGTGGTATACCTGAATTGAACTGCTTCTTTTTGAAAGCCTCAAATACTTTTTGTCGGATCAAGGAGTCAGAAAATTGGTATCCAACAACCATAGCCTTATTAGGACCTTGGATTCTTAATGCTATACAAAAAAAGTGGTAAGGCCTCCTCAGAGTTTAGCCATACTAGAGGTATAACAGCAATTTAGGAAACAGAGGGTCACTACTTATAAGGTGTTCAGAGCAGCTAACTGAGCTACTCTATCATCTTTAATTAAACTTAACAAGTTGAACCCAAGAGTAGTCTCAGAGGCATATTTTGGTCAAAATGTCCATCAGGTGGTGACTAAGACTTTAAGGGGCATAATCAATATGAAGTGCAAAACATCTGTTTCTTGATGAATGAGAACTGCCATATATTTATTTTTGCTACCTGGAGGAATTGTCCAGAAAATTACCTCGTAGTGTGTATGATGGGAGTTCCCCATTGTGCAGTGGTGGTTGTATCCTTCAAAATTGTTTGGGTTAATTATGTTTATAATATACAGTACAAGTAGATGTATTTGAATATGTGTGTATGTCCATGTGCAATTTCTTTTATAAGGAAAGTTCAGTTTTTCTTTTTTTTTTTGTCTTTCCAGGCCATTGTTTGGGATGAGTATCTAACTGGACCATTTGGATTAATTGCACAATACTCATTGCTAAAGGTGACAATCACAGTTATTTAACTGCCAAATGTAAAATATACCATTTTTTAGGTAACATTTCTGTTTTTTATATCCCTATTTAATTTAGTATATTAGTTGTATTTGCTGATTCATTATTTAATGTCTGGTTATTTTGGCCATTGTTTTTAGGGGGGAGGGGAAACTAGATCTCTGTATTAAGGACATATTGGATATTCAGAACATATTTTTGCAGGACATATAGTTCAAACGGAAGCACACTTAATTATATTGTAGTTGTACTGTTCTACTATGACCCCTCCTGATAATATTCTGTGGTTGTATTGGTTAATGGCTTTCTCTTGAGCTATGGTCACTATATGTGAGACTCACAGCTGATCTCCTGAAATCAAATTATTGAACAGCATATATAACCACTGGCTATTTCAATTATCTTTTTTACATGATGCAGGTATTGCTTATTTGGAGCAATCCCGATTGCACTGGGGCAAGGGGCTGTTAAAATAATACAAACAAGGGTCGCACTCCAATAAAGCGTGATTCTTTATTATTAGTTAATTAAAGAATCACGCTTTATTGGAGTGCGACCCTCGTTTGTATTGTTTCTTTGGACTTTTATGTTCCCAAGCGAGGAACCCGGAGGTGTCTGCACCCTGGTTGGTTTAGAGTGCACCCATACCCTTGTTTCTTGTGTTCTTGATTGTTGAAATAATACACAGGGCCGGATTTATACTTTTTTCTCCCCTAGGCCAGCTTACTTCTACTGCCCCCCTACACCAGTACCATCAGTACCCCTACCCCTGGCAAATTTTAGCCACACCCACTTTTATTAGGTCACACCCATTTTCTTAGACCACTCCCGTCTTCCACAGGTTACGCCCCCAATTTAAAGATAAACCCCATTAAACAGTGGACACTTTTTAAAATATGCATACGCCACTACCCAGTATGCTAATATCGGTGTTTATTTGTGTTTGTCTGTATCTATTTTTATAGCCTGGTCTGTATATCTATCTATCTTTTTCTGTCTGTCTACCCATTTGTCTATCTTTCTTTCTGTCCATCTACCTACTTGTCTATCTTATCTTTTTATCTCTTTCTGTCTGTCTGTTTGTCTGTCTATCTACCTGTCTATCTATTTGTCTATCTGCATCTTTTCATCTACCTGTATATTAATGTATCTCTTTCTGTCTGTCTGTCTACCTACCTGTCTATCTATCTATATCTTTCTACTTGTTTATCCATCTATCTGTCTGCCTGTGTCAACCTATATCTCTATCTTTGCCACATACATACGCTTAACCACACATATGACACAAAAACATGCACTGACATACAGTCACACACATACATGGACACAAACTGACACACATACACTGACTGACATACTGAGACACACACACCAGCATACACTTTGACACACACATGCACTAATATACTGACACACACATGCACTGATACACACTACACACACATGCACTAATACACACACTTACAGATATACTACACAAAGTTTTGTCCCCCCCCCCCAGGCCCAGGGCACACTACTGACTAGATGTACCTAGCATTACTATCTGTACATAGCTTTGCAGGCACTGCACCCCTAACTAACCCTTAGTGCCTGTATGTAACTGTGTACTATCTCTAACTCTGTGCAGATGAACTTGCAGTGTAACAGTCATGCTGAATCCCCAGCAGCTCCGTTCTGTTAATAGCCCCGCCCCCAGTAGGCAGGACTGGGAGTCTCCAACTGCAGGGTCCTAAAACCTGCTAGTGTACTTCCGGTTTGGCGTTTTTAGCTTTAAAAATGTACCAGACGCCCGGGAAAAAATGGGGCAATGCGGGAACAGAGAGGGGGTGCCGGGACAGCGGGAAAGGACGGTTGGGAGCTATGATTAGTGATGCCATTTTATGCCACCCCCTTTTTAGTTTGCTGCCCTAGGCCACGGCCTATGTGGCCTAGTGGGAAATCCGGCCCTGATAATACATTGAGCCAAACTGCAAAATATCATTTTAAGCTGTATTGCTATACATGTTGTCATTTCTATTGAGTCAACTCTTAGATTTAGTTTTGTTTTTTTAAGAAAGCATAGAGTTTATCTCCTCCTTCCATGGTTCCATGGAGAGACTGTCTGCAATGCAATAGTTGAGGTTTGTAGAGTGTTAGCCATAAGTAAGAGAATAAATGTAGAGTTGTGATACCTTTTTATTGGCTAACTAGACAACAAAAATAGCAAGCATTTGGGAGTCCTAAGCCTCCTTCATCAAGCTGGGTGTTACAAAAGAAACTGAGAAATCACAAACTTATACACATATAAACTATACACATAGGAGCAGTAAACTTCAAAAACCAGTGATAAGTTGAACAGATGACCAGGTACAGATACAGACTAAGGAGGAGGGGGGGGGGGGCAGTAGTGGAGGTGTGAAGTGGGCACAAGTAGCTTGCTGTAATAATGCGAGAACAATGTCCTTTGAAATGAAAAGTGTCCTTTGAAATGTATTAAACAGTTCAAGACTGTCCTGGTGAGTGGGTTTAGTCTGGGTGGTGATGTAGAAAAAGTTGATATTTGGCAATAAAACTCGTGTCCCTATTTAGTCTGCCGTTCAGGGAATTTAATTTCTGAACAAAATTGTATACCCTGTTTTTGATTGTAAATATTGTCCATAAGAATGGTGATCTTGTGGTCTTTCTCCCTGTGGCCACTTTTACAAAAGTGCTTAGCCACAGGGGCATCCGTTAATGCATGATGTTGAATCAATGAGAGTTCATTGATTGAATCTCATTGATTGAAGTTCATTGATTGAATTCTATGAACTCTCATTGATTCAACATCATGCATCGATTAACGGGGCTTAGGACTCCTGAAAGCTTGCTATTTTTGTTGTCTTGTTTGCCAATAAATGGTATCACAACTCTACTTTTACTGTCTTCATTATCACAGTAGTTTGCATGTAGTGCACCCCAAATTATAATTTTTCTTAATGTGGTTTCATAGACACTGCCTCCTCTTGCCTTAAAGATCATGTCCACCTCCAAAACTACATTCTCCCCCACTACTGGCCCCACTCCCCCATTCCTAGAAAGTAAAGACTAAGAGCCTGCCCTGATAAATACAATAAGATATGGAGAAACTGGTGTGGATCCCCATTGACCACCTCCTAGAATAATGTTGTAACTCGTGGGGAAATATCCTTTTACACCTGAAAGAATGTCTAAAATCTTATAATAGATATACCAAGAATGGAAGAAAAGGATGCATACATCTACGAATGCAATGAATAGAAATCTCTCTTGTTTATGTTAAATGTCATGTTTATTTATAACATAAATGGCAAAACAATGACAATTACAATATGCTGTATATAGGTATTACATGCAACTATATACCTTTTTTTTTAATTAATTTGTTTTTATTGAAAGCCAAACGAGAACAGACAATGTATTTATCTTAACAAAAGCATAGTTATATAGTAAAGTTATATTAAACAGTAACATTGTGTCTACCTGTTCCGTTCTCTCAGTTTTTTTTATTTTCATCAAGTAGAGAAAAGGGAAAAGAGGAGAGGGGGAGAGGGAAAAAAGGTGGGGGGGGGAGAAAGTTTCAATAGAAAAAAAATACTGGCAATATTTACATCTTTGTTGATGCAGATTGTTATATAAGCAATGAGGAGATTAGATGTACAATAAATTAGATAATAGAGCGTGTCTACGGTTATCAGATGTTATTGTTACCCTCTAGGTATTCATCAAATGGGAACCATGTGGTGAGGAATTTGTTATCCTCTTTCATTTGTAAATACTTGATGTATTCCATAGTTCGTATAAATTTTGCTTTTAATATGGTTTGTTGGATAGAAGGACTTTGGTGTTGTTTCCAGTTCTGTGCTATAACTGTTTTTGTTGCAAGGAGGGTTTTTGCTGCTAGGTTTTGTTGTTGTTTGTTGAGGAGTTCTGGGAATGGGAGGCCCAGAAGAAATGTTTCTGGTCTTAGGTTAAATTTGTTTCTGAATAGTTTTTCCAATAAAAGTTGGGTTTGTGTCCATATGTTTTTTAGGACTGGGCATCTCCACCACATATGTAGGTAGGATCCTGTTTCTGGGCATCTTCTAAAACAGTTTTTTGAGTAATTAGATGATATGTGATGTAGTTTTTCTGGCGTGATGTACCATCTATATATTATTTTGTAGGATCTTTCCATATCTGTGATGCATATTGAGGATCTTTTTGCTTCTGACCATATGTCAGACCATCGGTTAGAGGGGATTCCAGTTCATTGTTCCAGGTTTGGATATATTTTTCTTGGTAGACCTTTTCCGGTGTGACTGTTTGGTTTGATAGTATTTTATAGAGGATTGAGATCAATTGTATAGGTGAAGGAGATGATTTTATTTTGTTGATGAGTTCTGGATAGTTGACCTGTTTAGATTGGGTGGTTTGTTGTTGTAGATAGCTTTTTATTTGAAGATGTTGGAATGCTAAACCTGAAGGTAGGTTTAGTTTTTGTTGTAGTTGGTTCCATGGTATAAGGTGTCCATTTTCGTCTAGTAGTTGATTGATTTGCCATATTCCTTTGGATATCCAAGGTTTGTAGAATGTTGGTGATAGACCGGTAGGAAAGTCTTTGTTGAAGAATATTGGGTGTAAAGATGGAGGTAGGGTTGGTAATTTGTGCTGTTTAATGGTTCTGTCCCAAATTGCAAAGAGTTTTTGGTAAGGCTCCTTTTTGTGGATGTAGCCATATGTATATATACCACGGGGTGTTGTGGAAGTAGGAGTTCAGAATTTGAGACCAGTATTGTCCACTTTGAGTTTTGCAGCTTGTTGGAGAGTTGTAAGTTGGGCTGCTGTATAATAGCTTTGAAAATTTGGTAGGCTAAGTCCTCCTTTTTCTTTGGATTTAGTTAAAATTCTAAAGTTAACTCTAGCTTTGCGATGTGAGCAGACGAAGGCTCCTATCTCCTTTTTAAGGGTTTGGACAATTTTGGGGGGTATGGCTATCGGTAGAGAACGGAATAGGTATAACAGTCGTGATAGGGTATTCATTTTAATTAGATTTATTCTTCCCAACCAGGAGATGTTGTATGAGTTACATTTTAGAAGTTCTTGTTTTATAGTTTGTAGTAGATGATTATAGTTTTCGTGATATAAAGAATCGTAGGTGGGTGTTAGCTTAACTCCCAGGTATTCTATATTTTTCGTTTTCCATTGTAGATTGAAGTATGGTTTGAGATATGTGATTGTTGTGTTGTTTAAGATCGGTAGTGCTTGAGATTTATCAGTATTGATTGTGAATCCGGAGATTTGCTTAAAGTTTTCTAGGTTTGTGAGTAGGTTGGGTAGAGCTGTTGTTGGTGTGGTAAGGAATAATAGGATATCGTCTGCAAAGAGAGATATCTTATGTACTTGTTTGTTTATTTCTATTACTTGTATGTTTGGAGAATTTCGTATGTGTTCTGCTAGGGGTTCGACCATTAAGGCAAATAATAGTGGAGATAGGGGGCATCCTTGTCTTGTGCCCCCCTTGATTGGGAATGTTTCTGATGTTTGACCTGATAATGTGACGCATGCTTGTAGGGAGCTATATAATTTTTTTAGGGCTGTCAGGAGGGGTTGTGGAAAGGCATATTTTTCAAGTATTATAAACATGTATGTCCAGTCGACCATATCCAAAGGCCTTCTGGGCATCTAGTGATAACAGTAGAAATGGTTTGTTTTGCATGTTTGCGTATGAGATGAGATCTATGGCTCTACGGATATTGTCTGTTGTTTGTCTGTGTGATATAAATCCTGATTGATCAGTGTGTATAAGAGTTGGGAGGGGTATGATTGGTTTAAAAATTTGTTGTATAGTTCTGTGAGATGGTCCAATAATTGTGGTGTAAAGGTTTTGTAGTATCTGTAGGTTAGTCCGTCTGGACCAGGGGAGGATTTCATTTTCATGTTTTTGAGAGTAAGTGTAATTTCTTGTGGTGAAATAGGTTTACTTGGTTTGAGAGTTTTTGGAGGGGGGTAGAGTTTAAAAATTCATTTATATGCGGTGTAGTGGCTTTAGGGGCTTTGTCATTTTTATAGAGGTTCTGGTAGAAATTTTTAAATATGTCCATTATTTTTTTTTGACATCTTGTGTTTGTGTCATTCAGGCCTTTAATAAGAGTTATTGGCTTGTATGTGGATCTTGTGTGCAGTTTTCTAGCTAAGAGAGTATGTGGTTTATTTGCATATTGATAAAATGTTGCTTTTGTCTTGATCATATACATGGCTGCTCTATCAGCAAGTGCTTCATTAAAATTGGTTCTTGCTATTTGTAGCTTTGTATATGTGTTATTTGTTGGGGTTTGTTTGTGTTGTAGTGTTATATTGTGTAGTTCCTCTGCTGTTTTTTCTATGTGAGCTTGTTTGAGTTTATTAAGTTTGCTAGCATAGGATATAAAGACTCCCCGTATAACGGCTTTCTGGGCATCCCACACTGTGGGTAGGTTGATATCTGGTGTTTTATTTTTTTTTATTTTTTTGAAGTAGTTAATTAGTGCCTCTTTGATCTTTTGGCATAGGGAGTCATCTAGGAGATGGGTTTCATTTAGTTTCCATGTTCCCTTCCTTTTCTCTATTCCCCAGTCTGTTAGAGCTGCTTCAATAATTGCATGGTCTGACCAGGTAATGTCGTGTATTTTAGCTTGTTTCGTTTTGTATAGGGTGTCTGTATTGGTAAACAGGAAGTCTACTCTGGACTATGAGTTATGTGGGTGTGAGAAGAATGTGTAATCTTTTGCTGTTGGATTTTGTTCTCTCCAGATATCTGCAAGTTGTGTTTGGTCCAGTTGTTAAGGACTTTTGTGTCTGATGTAATGTGGTGTGGATGGGAGGGGTTAAGCAAATCTCTGGATCTATCCGTGTTGTTTTGGAGTGTGGTGTTAAAGTCCCCCCTATATATATTTGTCCAATTTGTACTTCCCGTAGTAGGTTGAAGAATTTTTTGAAGAATAGAGCCTTCGTCTGGTTAGGAGCATATACAGATGCCAAAGTTACTTTGGTCGAGAATAGGTTCCCTGTTATTATTATGAATCTGCCAACTAGATCAATCACTTTTTTTTATACCGGTAACTTGAAATTGCAGTTTTTTGTATAGCAGGATCCCACACCCTTCGTCTTGTTGTTAGCATTGGCTAGATAGATTGTAGAGTATTGCTTTGAGAGGTATCTTGGGTATGAGTTCTTGGAGTGAGTTTCTTGTAGTAGCAGAGTGTCTGCATGTAGTTCTTTATAATTTTTAAATGCTGTAGTTTTTTTTGAGGGCTGTTAAAGCCGTGTACATTATGGGTGATTATTTTTAATTCCAAAGGGGGTGGGGGATCCGCCCCACTTACTGCAGGCATGGTACAACACAACAGTATAATGGTTATTATATTTTCTTGTTGAGAAGAGGAAGAGATAGTAGGGAGAGAGGAAAGAGAAGAAGGGGAAAAAAATAAAGGAAGAGAAAAAAGGGGGTGAGAGGTGGAAGTAGTTAGGAGAGGTTAGGAGGCGTTTAAATAAAAACGTTCTAACCAAAATATGGAGACACTGTAATTGTTAGTCACCAGTCGTTCCTATTTTCAGGTTGGCTGGGTGAATCTTATAGCGTCTCTATGGGAGTCGAGTAGCTAGAACCCCACCAATGAGTCAGCTGCATCTCCTTCCCTCACCTATAGTTGTCGTATCAGGCAGTTTTTAAACCTTTTGTAATTGGGTGGGATGTATCTTATATATAGAAAGACAATATGTTTTGTATCTTTTCTGAGGTGTTGGTTTGTTTCTTATTGAAGATTGGTAGTTCGTTTGTCTCTTTCTGTTTTGAAAAGTTAGGTTTGGGTTGCAGAAGCGGTTTCGGGTGTGTTATCTATACCCAAGTGGAGGAGGAAAGCAGAACTAGTACAGCTTGTTGGCCGTTGTGTTGCGCAATCAGTTTAAAGGGGAAGCCACATCTGTATTTCACATTTGCATTCCTGAGTTTAATTGTCACTTGCTTAAGTAGGAATATTTTGCGTAGCTTAGTTGGTGACAGGTCTTGGTATATTTGAGGTTGGATACCATCTATGACGATTTTTGTATTCCATGCAGCCGTTAGGGTGGCTTGTTTAGTTTTGTAATAGTGAAAGCGTACAATAATGTCTCTAGTGCGGTTTGGGTTTGTTGATTGCTGTCTCCATTAGCATTTCTTCTAGTGGGGTTTGTGGTAGTAGAAATGTTAGGGTTTTCATTATAAAGGGTTCTGGGTCGACAAACTCTGGGATCCCCCTGAATCTTAAGTTATTCCGGCAGGATCTGTTTTCTTGATCCTCTTGGTATTCTTGTAGTTCAGATAGTTCGTAATGCAGGTCTTGCACTTGTGTTGATTCTGGCCTGTGTGTCCTGGTTCCCCTGTTCCACTGTTTTTATTTTGTTGTTTAGCCTGGATATCTCCTGGGTTATTTCACTTAGAGAGTGTTTAATGTCTGCCTGTAGTTCTGCTTTGAACCCCTGCAGAAAGTGTTTGATATTTTGGATGTCCGTTTTTGTGGATGGTGCCGTACCTGCTGGGTCCAGCTCTGGCTGAGGGGAGTCGGAACTCTCTTCTCCGGCGTCTGATTGGTGCGGGTCACGTGGCATGTGAAGCCGCGGCTGGAAGAAGCCTCATTCCCCCGGTGTTTTGTATTGCCTCTCAGCCATTCACTGAATAAGAAACTCCAATAACCAAGTTTAAATCAAACCCCTCATCCTATCTCTCTGAGCACAGCACAGGACAGCTGACACTGTTATTACTTTAGCACTTCCACCCTTTTCTATGTATCTGTATGTTACCCACGTAAGTATATTTTAAGCTTTACAGGGCAGGGAACTCTTTCCTCATGTTACATGTTTCAAGCATTTGCATATTTCATGATGCACATACGATGTACAACGATGCATCCCCAAGTGGCGCTATATCAATACACATATACATACAAAAAAAAACTAATCAAGAAATAAGAATATTTTCCTTATACCCAATACAAATTCTGTTTTTTTAACAAAATATTTATTGATTTATTTTGTAGGAGCATGAAGTCGAAAAAATGTTTACTCTGAAGTCAGGGCCACTTCCTTCATCTGATGTTAAAAATATCATATTTTTCGTCCGGCCAAGGCTTGAACTAATGGACATAATTGCTGATAATATACAGAGGTATTTACTAAGACAGATTCATTTCATGTGGGTAGTTTTCCCCAGTCATATGGCAGCATTCACCCATTGGTTAATCTCCATATCCACCTCCACGGACAGGAACTAGTTAATTCTATTTAAGCCTCCCCCTCACTTCCTGTGATGTCTTTTTTTCCTGTCCGCCATGCTTACCTGCCTCAGATGAGGAAGAAGATTTAGATTCGGAGTCCAATTTTGAGACGGCCATGATTGAACCTTTGATAAAAGCGGTTAGACACTCTTTGTCCCTCTCTACGGAAGAACCTAAGGTCTCTACGGCAGATAAACTCTTCCCGTCAGTTAAAAAGAAGTCTACTACCTTCCCAGTACACCAGTCGATTGCGGAAATTATTTCCAGTGAGTGGAAAAAGACTGAAAAGAAGGTGGTCACGACGGAAAAATTTGCAAAGAAATATCCGTATTCGGAGGCTGATATAAAGTTATGGGAAGTGCCTCCAAAAGTCGATTCAGCAGTTGTACATCTGGCCCGTAGAACCACGTTACCTGTGGAGGATGCCTCAGTCTTTAAAGACCCTATGGAGAGAAGGGTAGAGTATAATTTGAAGAAGGCGTTTGTCGCCACAGGGGCGTCGTTACGTCCTGCTATTGCTCTTACATCCGTTTCAAGAGCTATGAAACTTTGGGCTCAGGAGACAGAGCAAGCTATAGATTCAAATGTGAAGAGACCTAAAATCAAGGAGATGTTTCAGGATATTAGAAGAGGCATCGAATTTTTTGCAGAAGCATCCGTGGACCTAGTCAGGTTAGCATCTAGGGCTTCCGCTTTAAATGTAGCTTCCAGAAGGGCCTTGTGGTTAAGGCCATGGTCAGCGGATACAGCCTCAAAGGCTAACCTCTGCCAGATTCCCTTCGAAGGGACTATGCTTTTTGGTGAGAGGTTGGATGATATAATTTCCAAAGCTTCTGGAGGTAAGAGTCTCTTTCTTCCTCAGGATAGAAGGATGAAGAGGGGCCGAATAGAGTATAATTCTAGAGATCGCTCCTTTCGTCCAACAAGGCCGTTCAAATCAAGAAGAGAGACAGGAAGGCAACAGTCATGGAAGTCAGGCAGACAGGCCTTTGCAGTCACCAGAGCAGCCTTCCAGAACAAGATGTCTCAACCATAGGGACGCGAAGGCCCAGAGTCAGGTGGCCGGGAGGCTGTCGAAGTTTATAGACGTCTGGGCCAGGTCAACAAAGGACCTCTGGGTCCTAAAGATTATAAAAGAGGGGTATCGGATACATTTTTTGTCCTACCCGGGAAAAAACTTTTTTGTTTCCACTCGCCTTCCAGAGGATATGGAGGGACGAGCAGCAATTTTTCTTTATGTAGACCAATTAAAGGAGTCAGCAGCTATCGAACCAGTGCCTCTTCTACAAAGGAAAAAGTGGTTTTATTCAAGACTATTTTTGGTAAAGAAGGCGTCAGGAGCCCTGAGACCAGTGCTGGACTTGAGGAAGTTGAACAAATGTCTGTCGAAACAGAAGTTCAAGATGGAGTCCTTACAATCCATAATAAGAGTAATGGGGAAAGGAATGTTCATGTCCAGCATAGACCTGAAAGACGCTTATTTCCATGTTCCGATTCATCCAGACTCAAGACGTTTCCTGAGATTTCAAGTCAACAGGAGGGATTGGCAGTTTACCTGCCTTCCCTTTGGCCTGTCACACTCTCCAAGAGTCTTTACGAAGGTGTTAGTGACAGTAGTGGCATACCTCAGACTGCAGGGAATAGCCGTCTACCACTATTTAGACGACATTCTGGTAGTTGCAGAATCAGAACAAGTTTGTGTCGTTCACACGAAGAGGGTAATACAAACCTTAGAGGAGCATGGTTGGGTCATAAATCGGCAGAAAAGCAATCTGAACCTGTCCCAGTCTCTGGTATACTTAGGTGCTCTGTTTCAGACAAGAGAAAATTTGGTGTCGCTTCCATCGAACAAGATAGAGAGATTGAAAATGGAAGTTCACAATTTAGTCAAGCAGCAAGATGCCTCAGTGGCATGCTTACTAAGAGTCCTAGGTCTGATGGCAGCAACAGTGTATCTGGTTCAATGGGCAAGATGGCATATGAGGCCACTGCAGATGTTTGTAATAGGGAACGTCAGAGAACCTCATCTACATATGAACAAGAAATTAACTCTTCCTCTAGAGTTAAAAAAGGAGCTAGGCTGGTGGCTCAAGGACGAGAATTTAAGAAAAGGTTATCCTTTGACGCCCGCTCAAGGTGTTTATATTACTACGGATGCCTCAGAGACCGGTTGGGGAGCGTTCGGTCTAGGAAAAGCAAGGCAGGGCCAGTGGGAAGCGATAGGTATACCTTCAAACATTCTGGAAGTCAGAGCAATAAAAGAGGCCATAAAATATTTTCGAACAGACATAAAGGATCTAGACATTGTGATAAGATGCGACAACAGAACTGCAGTAGCATATCTCACAAGGCAAGGAGGCACAAGAAGCCGATCTCTTCTGGCAGAGGTAAAACCATTTTTTTCTTTTGCAGAAAGACATTTAAAATCCCTCTCCGCAGTTTTTATTCCAGGAAGAGAAAACCAAGTAGCGGACTTCTTAAGTCGCAATCCTTTAAATACAGGAGAATGGAGTCTAAGCCAAGACATATTCCAGATGTTATGTCAGAGGTGGGGCCGGCCTCGTATCGATCTGATGGCGACGAAACACAATTCAAAATGTCAGCTCTTCTTCTCCAGAGTATATTGTCAGGAAGCTCTGGCAGTAGATGCCCTTCAACAACATTGGAATCAGGGTCTCAATTACATCTTTCCACCGTTCCCATTAGTGTGGAGAACATTAATCAAGATCAAGCAAGAGGGAGCGGATGTTATTGCAATAATTCTGGCATGGCCTCGGAGACCTTGGTTTCCACTTTTAATGACTCTGGCAGTGGACGATCCATTTCCCATTCCATGTCTGCCAGGTTGCCTCACTCAGGGCCCGGTCCAGTGTCAGGACCAGAAACATCTTTCTCTGATGGCTTGGCATTTGAGAGGAAGAACTTAGAGGAATTTGGGTTCAATAAGGAGTTAGTGGAGTTCCTGTTGAAAGCAAGAAAACCAGAAACCTCTTACAAATATTACAAGGTATGGAAAAAATTTGCTAATTTGGCACAAGAAGAACATTTTTCATACCTTCAGCCTAAACCAGCAGATGTGGTGAGATTCCTTTATTCAGGGTTCAAAAAGAAATTGCAGATTAGAACATTAAAGGCTCAAGTCTCAGCAATTACGGCCCTAACGGGAAAACCCCTGGCGCATGAGCGCCTAATAAAGAAATTCTTTCAGGCCATGATAAGGGTGAGACCTAGGAGACCGCCAAGTCTTCCAGCCTGGGATCTGCCCCTAGTTCTCAAGGCACTCACTGTTCAACCATTCGAACCATTGGAGTCCGTGTCAGATTGGTTCATGACAATTAAGCTAGTCTTTTTAGTAGCCATAACATCGGCTTGTCGTGTGGGGGAGTTGGGGGCTCTCTCCTCTAAAGCCCCTGATACAGTCATCCTAGGAAACAGGGTTAGACTCAGACCTTCATTTAATTTTCTTCCGAAAGTCATGTCAAACTTCCATATGGACATGGAAATATCTCTTCCAGCCTTTTTTCCTGAACCTAGATCAGAAGAGGAATCAACTTTACATGCACTTGATTTAGTCAGGGCAATTTCAATTTACCTTGACCGTACTAAAGATTGGAGGAAATCAGACCGCCTGTTCTTAATTCCTAATGGGTCAAGGAGAGGTCAGGCCCCTACTAAAAGGACACTGAGCTCTTCGATTGTTGCTTGTATCAAAAAAGCCTATACACTGAAAGGTAAGGAGGTCCCCTCAGGTCTAAAAGCCCATTCCACCAGGGCCCTGGCTTCTTCGTGGGCTATGCAGGCTGAAGCAGATATCGGTGAGGTTTGCTGAACGGCAAGATGGTCTTCAGCGAGGACGTTTGTTAACCATTATAAGTTGGATGTTTTGGCCTCCCAGGAGGCAAAGTTTGGAAAGAGAGTTTTGCAGGCTGTTCTGCAGGAATAAAAATTGTTATAATTTAAGCATCATTCATGTCTCCCTCCCTCTTTAATATTCAAGCTTGGTATATCCCATGGGTGAATGCTGCCATATGACTGGGGAAAATAAAAATCAAATCATAATTACCGTGATTTTGGTTTCCCAGTCAGTCTGTATGGCAGCATTCACTGCTACCCACCCTGTAAAGTTGTGTTTTTCAGCTCTTGGAATGGAAGACATCACAGGAAGTGAGGGGGAGGCTTAAATAGAATTAACTAGTTCCTGTCCGTGGAGGTGGATATGGAGATTAACCCATGGGTGAATGCTGCCATACAGACTGACTGGGAAACCAAAATCACGGTAATTATGATTTGATTTTTATTTTCTTGCTGGTAGATTTTGGGGCTTGGAATGGATACACATGCAATTGTAGCATTTGATTTTTCCATTTTTTAATCAATATTTTTTTTAAATCTTTATGCGTTTATTTTTAATTTACTCTTTAAAATATTTGACCATAAAGAATATATATAATAAAGGCTTTGAATTTGAACATTTGATGTGTCGTTTCATGTGCTTTTACCATGTTTTTTTTAAACACATGTAAACACATTTTTATTTATTCTTATTCTACCTGCTTACTCTGCCTCTTGGCCTTTTTCTTTTCCTAAGAGAGGAAAGAGGGCGTTTTCCACAAAGAGACTTCCATATATTGTTTGTTCCTCAACGTAGCATTTTGTGTGAGCAAAGGTTAAAGGATCTTGGTGTTCTGGAATCATTTCATCATCGGGATGAATACAGGCTTAACTTAATTCCATTTGATGGGGATCTGCTCTCTATGGAGTCTGAAACCGCATTCAAGGTGAATGGGCAATGAAAATGTGTTGTATACCTGGACAGTAATGAAAGAGATTTTGAAGAAAACGATGGTAGTTCTTATATTCTGACATGCCTGTGATGTTTCCCAGCCAGATCATTGTTTGCAATCAACATTATTGCTTTAATGTCTCCTGCAAAATGATTGGGCCATAGCAGGTTTTCTGAGTAGATTAGATGTAAAAAAATACATTTAAATTTGCTGCTCTACAGCAATAACATTAATTTTAAATTGGAATAAATCGTGCAGTATGAGGAGGAAGTAACAAATTCCATTTCAGAAACAGGTGGTACAATGTGATGGTACAATATTTGTCCTGTAATTAAGCATAGTTCAGAGTACTGAATCAATGTGAAAAGATTGTCTTTTACAGGATTTTAAAAATGTTAAACAACCAATGGGCAAACTCCAAAATATACATTTATAGTATAGTATTTGAGGTTGAATAAAGACATACATCTGTCTAGTCCACAACGTTTCGGGGGTGTTTCCCCTTCATCAGGGGATGATGAAGGGGAAACACCCCCCAAAATGGTGTGACTAATGCACCTGGTGGAATAAAGAAGTTTATTTCATTGCTTTAGGTGTGCCACACTCCATTAATTCTTGTATTTTAAAGGCCATTTTCTTCCTTTCCATTTCCCTCTTTACATCTCAGTTGATATGCTGAGATATTTATATCCAGGGAAAAATTGCTTTCCTGAAATTAAGTCTTTGTTAACCCAGTGCCCTTGTCCTTTTTATAACATACATTAAATGACAATATTTTATTGTCCCTATTCCCTAAGCTTCCAGTTACCTTCATATGTATAATATGCTTTATGACATTAGATATCGCTTATTAAAAATCCTTACCTTACATCCCAGCTCCATATGACTCTCCTGTAAAGTCCCCCCAAAGTCCAGAAAACGGACCACCAGGAGCCTGGCCACCAGGGAAATAGTTTCCGCCTCTGAGATGTCCTCTCAGAGGTTTTTGGCTTGCTTAGAGCAGACCTTCACTCCCTCCCCCTAGTGTAAAACCCCTTTGCCAAATATTAGAGCTAGTTCCCCCAGCCCCAACAGCTGATATATTTTACTGAAACTCCACCGATGTTTACTTACCTTCCCTCTCTCCTCCGGCGTTCTGAACTGCCGGCAGCCACATCCGTGATTGGCTGCATCTCAGCCAATCACGGACGCCGCTGCCAGTCCGGCCCCCTGCTTGCAGTTTCATGCAAGCTGAAGGCTGGGCAGTGAGTAATCTACACCTGCTTACTAATTAAAGTCCCCCATAATCAGGACATTTCCCAAACTTGCAGCCCTTGCCATCTGCATATGAAGCTGACTCACTTCCTCCCTACTAGCATTTGGTGCCTTGTAGCAGACATTAACAATAAAATAACCTTTTTTCCTGTTGTCTTATTCCACCCATACTGCCTCCACTTTAATATCCATATAAACAGTTATGTCTTCATTTAAATTTGGTTTCAACTCTTGTTTTACATAAATACATAACCCTCCCCCTTTCCAATTTCTCTATCATGCCTAAACATGGAGTATCCTTCTAAATTTACAGCCCAGTCATGACATGTTTTTGCTATACCTTTTACATCTTACTTTTCAGTCAAAGCCATTATCTCCAATTTTTTCATCCATGCTTCTCACATTTGCAAACATATATTTTAGATAATGATCCTATAATTTATTTATTCACTTTTATACACATGCCTCCCTATGCTAGCCTCTACCCCCTTTCCTCCCAACACTGGCCTATCTACACCCTGCTTACCTCCTGTGCTATCAGTCCCAGTGAGATAGACATAACCGTCCCCACCAAACCTAGTTTAAAGTTTTCCAACCCTTCTTCCCCCCAAAACAGCTTAATTACCATCAGTGAGGTGCAAACCATCTCTAATAAAGGGCCTTTAGCCAACAAAAAAGTCTCTAAAGACCCAAAGTTCTCTAAAAACCCAAACCCCCTTCTCCTTACACCAATCTCTTAACCACGCATTAATACTCTTAAGCTCCCACTGTCTCCCTTGCTTACCACAAGGCTGCGGTAGTATTTCCGAAAAAACTACCCTGGAGGTCATCGCGTTTAACTTGGCCCCTAGCTCACGGAAACAATTTTTAAGGACCTCTCCTCCTCTTGTAACTTTGTCACTTTGAAAACCAAGACCGCTGGGTTACTCTCTGCCCCACTCAATAATCTGTCTACCTGATCCACCACATTTCGATCCCTAGCACCAGGCAGGCAACACACTGTTCGGCATGTAGGGTCTTGGCGGCAGATAACCCTATCCATCTTTCTAATAAAAGAGTCACCTACCACAATCACTTGCCTAGCCTTCCGTGCCCTAGGTTTTCTGTCCCTAGTATTGGAGATGGCAGTCCCCTGGGTGCTCAAGGGATCAGCCCACTCCATACATGCTACTTCAGAGCTACCCTTCTCTGGTTCATCAACTAAGACGACAAATCTGTTGAGATGGCCAAGCTGGAAAGAAGGGAACCTGCACTTCCTCTAGTAACACTTATAAGACCACTTCCGCCCCTCAACCTTCTACCCCCTCTATATTGGCTCCAGCTAGTGCATGCTGTACCCCCAGGTTTGCAGAGTCCTGTAATGCTGCATGTTGCCACCCCAGACTTTAAATGGACAACCCACACACATATAACACAGACACCACACAGACATAGGATGCATGTAATGTCTACTTCAAGTCAGAAAATATTAGAGCTAAACAAAGTTTATATGAGGCCTGGATGTATATGGAAGTTCATGCTAAAACTGATCTTACATTTAATGGCTTTAAAACACGACTCACATTTCATTTGTGTGTTTTAACAGGAATGTTTCTTGGAGAATGATCAGACAAGTCTTTATCAGGCTGCTAAAGGGCTAACTACTTTGCAGGCATTGTATGGAACAATACCTCAAATCTGTGGAAAGGGGGAGTGTGCAAGGGTAAAATTATTTTAATCCATTATCTATACACACTTTCATTTTACATAGTATATGGGCATAATGGCAACACACAAGCTACTGTGATGCTATCCTACACATAGATTTCTTTGTTACCTAATCAGGTCAAACAAGATCCATTCACAGCTTGATATCAAGTTTTTAAAAATATCTTTTACAGAACTAATTTATTAAAAGAAAAATTTAATTGAACTTTATAAGACACCCATTGACCTGACATTATTATTATTGGGAGGGGTAGGGTGTCTCAAACATTCATAAGTTTGAGAATGTTTCCCGTGGCCCAAGGGGTTTGTGTAACAAAGTTGCCCAAAATCTGTGAGGCCTACATTAAGGTTCTTACAGGGTTATTCAATAAAAGTTCTTATCGTTTAAAATGGTGCTAATTTTGCCCCAACCAATCAGATGTTAGCTTTCAAATGTTAAATAAGATCTGATTGGTTGGGGCAAAATTAGCACCATTTTAAATATTAAGAACTTTTTTTGAATCTCCCTGTTAGTTTTGAAATTTTTTGAGCGATAGTGTTGGATTTGTGTTACCTTGCTGTGTACCTAGTTTTATTTGTATTGTAGGTGTACTGGAGGGTAATCCTGAGTATTTCTCGGGGTTCTAAATAATAAAAAAAATAAATAAATTGTAAAGTATAATTAAAATATGTAAATGTGAGCATGTTAAGAAGAACTAGATGAAGTATCTGTGTGTATGTAGTGTCAGACCACATCTCCTGACCTCAGTCACATGCTTCCTTGCTTTCTCTGTCCTGTAAAAGGATTTGCTAGAGATTATTAAAGGGGCAGTTCAGTGGAAATTGTCAATATTTGTTAATTGTTAGTTTGTGTAATGCCTTTTTAGTTATTCTACATATTCTCTTCCATTTTGAAAAATCAGTTGATTTCATACCCTTTGCTGTTCCCTGCTGTTGACATTAGTGAGCTGACATTTCAGGTTCAGATCTTCTTCCCAGGATGCACCATATCCTTGGAATGTTCCTAACAGTTATTTCTACTGATTGGCTGTTGGATGGGTCAAACATGCTCAGATCTCTACTGAGCAACTGAATCAACCCAGGCGCTGGGTCAAGGGCAAAACCATTACAGTCTCTAATAGGGGTCCTGCAAACAGGAAGTCAGTATTTCGGTTGCATTTATTTATACACAGACAAAATGCTGAACAGATTAAGGTCATTGGCATGAAAAAATACTGCTCTTTTTTTCTGAAAAGCATATGTATTTGCACTGAACTTCCCCTTTAATTGGTGTGTCCAACTGTAAAAAGGTTCTGCCATAGCTAAGGACTGAGCATGTGCATAACATAATGGTCGTTGACCAAACTGTGTGATACTAGAATGTTGTGAAGCACAAACCATATGTTATTTAGGTAAATTTCCCAGCGACCGTATCAAAATGAGAGGTAAGACACAGATTACTGCTTTTTTTTTTTTTTTTTTATCAAGGTGTTCTGCCTTCTTGTTCAGTGTTGTTAAGTTGTCCTTTAAGACTATCAAATGCTTTTTAGATATCTAAGGATAGGATTCCTCCTTGCAATTTGTGGGTGTTCATGTATGAAATTATATTGCATAAGCATCTTTACGTTATTGCTGGCTTGCCTTCCCGGGACGAAGCCAACTTGGTCTGTAAGATTTTGGGCTAGAAGGAATTAATTTGAGTTGTATTTTCAAGTCTTGATTGATTATATGCTTGTGAAGGTTCTCATTCATCCAGGTCATGGTATATCTGTTGTATTCAATTAGATCAACTGGACTTGAAATGTAGTTCTTGAAGACGTTTCGCTAGTCATCCGACTGGCTTCTCAATTCAGAATGACTTGTACAAGAATCTGTGGCAATTATGTACCCTGGAAATCCCAATTAGCATATCACAGCCAGGTGTTAAGGTGGGGTGATTAGATAGTGGCAAGAGGTGTTATAGGAACGCCCAGAGTAAGGTGTTAAAACAGCATGTACATGGCAGACAGTTGGTGTCGAACCCCACCACTCTATTTTAGGCTTTGAGATTGTAATGTTAACATACTGGCGAAGGAAACGTGACTGGTTCAAGAGAGGGTGTTAAGGAGGCCATTTATGTGAAAATAAAGAAACCAAGCCTAAATAGAGGTGGGGGGGTTCGACACCAACTGTTGCCATGTCAATGTGTTTTAACACCTTACTCTGGGCGTTCCTATAACACCTCTTAGCCACTATCTAACACACCCTTAACACCTGGCTGTGATAGTAATTGGGATTTTCCAGGGTACATAATTGCCACAGGTTCTGTACAAGTCATTCTGAATTGAGAAAGCCAGTCGGATGACTAGCGAAACGTCTTCAAGAACTAC
This sequence comes from Hymenochirus boettgeri, assembly GCA_019447015.1. Classification (NCBI taxonomy): domain Eukaryota; kingdom Metazoa; phylum Chordata; class Amphibia; order Anura; family Pipidae; genus Hymenochirus; species Hymenochirus boettgeri. Next base: position 309,801,675 of record CM033469.1, read on the forward strand.
ATTTCAAGTTCAGTTGATCTAATTGAATACAACAGATATCTTGATTGATTAGTGAGATTGGGGGATACTGCAGATTTACCTTGTTTGGACATGGATTCATTTCTTTGGACATGGATTCTCCTTGCCTGAAGAGGTTGTAGAGGTTTTCCAGTTGTGTGGTTAGGATGTGGGAGATTTTTTTTTATTACAGTAAATACCTGAAAACCCATCAGGTCCAGGGGCCTTGTGAGGTTTATTAGCTTGGGTATTCCAGTGGTGGATATAGGTTTGTAAATGAGAGTGTAAGGAATATGGCCTTGATGGCCGTGGTACTCACAAGTACGCTTTCAGGAGGAGGCTGATAGTCCGGAAAATGTAGGACACAGTGGCTGCTGGGAACAGTAGGCTGGATTCTGGAACAAGGTGCTGCTGGGAACTGTAGGCTGGATTCTGGAACAAGGTGCTGCTGGGAACTGTATTCTGAATACTGGAACAAGCAGGGTAAGTAGGCACAGAAACAGGCTAGGTAAGTGTTCACAGGAGCAGGCAAGGTAGGTATAGTCTCTGTTTGCTATTGGATGTCTGGGTGGGTAGAGGAAAGCACCTATAATGAGTCCGTCCTCATGGCTGCTCACGAGTGCCCCCCCCTTATTATTTTAGTTGCCCTTCTCTGAACTCTTTCCATTTCCAAGATATCCTTTTTTTATATGCCAAAACTGCATGGCATATACCAAATAAGGCCTTACCAGTGCCTTGTAAAGAGAGAGAATAATATTTTCTCCCTTGAATCTTTTCTTCTCTTTACATAGGACAATATCTTAACTAGCTCTAGTTGTTGCTGCCTGGTATTGTTTGCTACAGCTACATCTGTTATTTATTAGAATCCCCAAAACTTTTTCCAACAGAAATTAACCCAGCACAAAGTAATTTAATGGTTTTGGCGGCTCAAGGATTGTTTAAGAATTGTGAAGTCAGTAAAATAAATCCATAAGGGAAAGTGAAACCTGCAGCCCTTCAGGTGTTTTGTAAACTACATCTCCCAAGCATTCCCTGGTTGCATACTGATTTTTTTTCTCTTTCCAGCATGTGGCTAACATGATGATAAGGATGAAGAGGGAACTTGGGGGATGTCAGAACCAGATAACTCCTGTGTTTGACACCCTTTTGCTGCTGGATCGGAATGTCGACCTGCTGACTCCTTTAGCCACACAGCTCACTTATGAAGGGCTTATTGATGAAGTTTATGGGATTCAGAATAGTATGTTGGATATTTTTATTTTGTTTTGGTGTAGATTATTACTGTGTATTGATAACATATTATATAGTCTTCCTAAGTTCAGCTATCCTTAATTCATTATTTATTTTAGCTAGCTTAATTGGTTTACCATCTTAAATGGCTTACCATCCCTAGAGTTATTATAGTTCCTAAAGGCCCGTTCTGTTCCCTCTGTCTTAAAGGTTTTAAATGCCATTATGTAGATCCAATGCACATCCAATCCCCGGATGCTAGATGACGCCTAGTGACCTCTTATTCCAGAGGTCCAACAGCTCACAATAATGGAGTGTAGCACACCTAAAGTAATTCTTTAATCCACCAGGTGCATCAGTCACAACGTTTTGGCGTTCTTCCCCCTTCATCAGATGATGAGAAAGGGTAAACACCGCCAAAATGTTGTCTGATGCAAAGTTTTAGCTCTTTACCTTAGGTGTGCTACATTTCATTATTTCTTTTTTTTGAATCCCCTCCTATTGGAGGTCATTTATTGAGCATAAATCAAACCAAGTCTAATCATTTAAGTACATACATAATAAACCCAATAATTTCATTATTTTTTTTTTTTTTTCCCATTTCCCTCTTTACATCTCAGTTGATACGTTGATTTATTTTTATCTAGAGACGATTTTCTTTCCTGAAATTAAGTCTTTGTTAACCCAGTACACTTATCTTTTTTATAACATACGTTAAAGGGTATCTCCACTCGTTTTAAAAAGTTTTGTGAATCCAGTTCTATTGAAGAACGGGAGGTAAAGGAGCTGTGCCAGCATTTGGTGGCTTGTAGCGGACACCAACAATAACATTACCCCCTTCCTGTTGCCCAATTCCACCTATACTGCCTCCACCTTCCATATCAACAGTTTTGTCTTCTTTTAAATTTGGCTTCATCTCTTGTATAACATAAATACAACTCTCCCCTTTCCTATTTTCTCTGTCATGCCTAAACAGGGAGTATTGTTCTAAATTTACAGTTGTTCAACCATTCGTCAGCCATACCTTTTACATCATTATTACCTTACCATCATGCTTACCTCCTGTGATGTCTGTACCGCCTGTAGCCGACGGTAAAGTCCGCCCAGTTCTCTTAAAACCCAAAGCCCTCCTTACACCAATCTCTTAGCCATGCATTAATACTCCTAAGCTCCCACTGACTCCCTAGACTAGCACGTAGATGCGGTATTAATTCCTAAAAATACTACCCTGGATTTCCTTGCTTTTAACCTGGCCCCTAGCACTTGGATATTAATATATAAGGATCTCTCCTCCTCCTCTAAGTTTGTCATTGGCTCCAATGTAAACCAAAACTGCTGATCCACCACATGTCGAACCCTAGCACCAGGCAGGCAACACACTGTTCGGCATGTAGGGTCTTGGTGGCGAATGACCATATCCATCTTTCTAATAATGGAGGTTCCTATCACAACCACTTGTCTAACCTTCCTGGCCCTAAGTTCTCCCTCCCTAGTATTAGAGATGGCAGTCCCCTGGGTGCTCAAGAGATCGGCCTGCTTCTTTAGAGATGCCCTTCTCCTCTTCATCATCTCAGAGGGCAAATCTGTTGGGATCGCCAAACTGGAAAGAATTGACCCTACCCTTACACCCCCCACTTCCCCTAGAAACCCTCACAAAACCACTTTCTCCCCCCCCAACCTTCACTGCCCCACTTTGTATTTGACCCCCCCAAGATCTGGGTTATGACTCGCCTCTTTTATAAAAGGCAATGAGATTTTATAAACATAAAACCATGTTGGGACCTACTTAGAATGTTCTAATCTAAAATGTATTTGAATATTTTAAACATTGATATTTTTTCTAAAAGCTTTCCAACCACAGATGTTAAACTGAAAGGCCTATAATTACCTGGCTTGGATTTACCACATTAGCAATCCACCAATCACTTGGAATAATACCAGATCTTACAACATCCAAAAATACTAGATACAATCGTCTGGCACTGAGCTTAGTTCCTTTAGAATACTGGGATGAATACCATCTGGCCCGGACCTTTGGTTATATTTAAGAGGATTAGTCTCTTTTGCACCTTCATTCTTGAGTCAGACAAATTTCTGTTTTCAATGAGCAAGAAGTGGGTCCATTATAGGGCTACACTTGTTTACTGGTGCCTCACTAATGTAAACTGAAGCAAAGAAGGATGTTTCTGCCTTCTCTTTGTTACTATCTACCAGCTTGTCAGTCTCTGAAAGTAAGAGACCCAATTAATCTTGTTGTTTTTTTTTTTTACTATTAATATTTTTAAAAATAAAATAATTTGGAATTTGATTTTTCATATTTTGCTTGCTTGATGATTATTTTCTTGCTGACAAACCACTCCGTCGCTCTTAGATTCAACATTTGTCTTATGAGAGATTGGATGTCTGTATAATGTCTTAAAAGGTATGTCCACCCTTCAAAACATTTTTTAACCAAACATTGCCCCTGTCCCCCCAGCCCCAACCGCTATGTTAGTAATATCAGAAAATGCCCAGAACTTTACTTACCTTCTCTCTTGCCTCCGCCGCGCTGCCAGGCCCTCTGCTTGCAAGAAAATGCAAGCAGAGGGGTGGGACCAGCAGTCGCTTCTGTGATTGGCTGAGCGGCAGCCAATCACGGACGATGCTGCCGGGAGTTCAGTGCGGCGGAGGGAAGAGGGAAGGTAAGTAATGTTCTGGGCATTTTCTGATATTACTAACATAGCGGTTGGGGCTGGGGGGACAGGGGCAATGTTTGGTAAAAAGGGATTTACACTAGGGGGAGGGAATCCTAATTGGGAAGGGGAGGGAGGGGGAGAAGGGCTGCAGTACGCATGCCAAACTTCTCCCGGAGGCCAGGTAGGAGGCAGAGTCCCCCCGAAAACTCTGTGGAAACAGCCTTTGAGAGAGATGGGCTGTAGATTCCCTTACCTTCTCTGCAGCTGCAGGTCCTTCACACAGCAGAGAGGAGGGACTTCCTGTCTCCCTCACACACTGAGGGAGTCTGAGGCTGTGCTCGCCGGCGGCACTGTGCAGGAGAAGCCTCAGGAATGTCACATGTCCGCCTCCCACCCTTTAACTTTCTGGTCAGTCATTTCTGTATATCTTGGGCTGTGGAGCACGTAGAGAGGTGGTTGATGGCTCGTTTAGCTAGGAAACTGGCCTTTCATTTAAACTCAACTTGTTTGGAGACCACAGTTCCCCATTTAAGGTTCGTACACACGCTCAATTTGCAAGCGAGCCACGACCCGCGACACCTATCGATACACGCGGTGAAAGGCCATTTCGGCTGAGAATCGTCCGTGTGCATGCGTTCGGCCAGGGGTCGTTCATCGCTGGGCGCATCAATGAACGACCCCCGACCATATGTTTGTACGAACCTTTAAATGGCTTTAATTTGTAAGATTTAGTGATGTAAAAACAATGATTAATTGTATTCTTTTTAACATCATGCACATATTCTGGCATTGATTATGTGTATGATAATAAAGAGATGAGGTAGCAACTGTAATGAAATGAAAAATACATTTGAGAGTTTTTAATTTTTTTATCAAAAAAATTTGATTCTAAAATTTGCTGCTTTTCACCCCCTTGCTATTTTAATCATATTGCATATTACATTGTCTCTTTCAGTTAGATGCATGCTTCCATGGTAACTCCTCAGTAACTGATTGGAATTAAATGTTATGTGTTTTTAAGGCCATGTAAAGCTTCCACCAGAAAAGTTTGCTCTTAAAAAGCAAGGAGAAGGGGGAAAAGATCTCCCAACAGAACCAAAGAAACTACTACTAAACTCTGCAGAGGAGCTTTATGCGGAGATAAGAGACAAAAATTTCAATGCTGTGGGCTCGGTGCTGAGTAAGAAGGCCAAGATCATATCTGCAGCTTTTGAGGTAATAAGGACACTTTTCTTTTTTTTTCTTTTATTAATTTTTGTTTGTGCAGCTGGAGTCTCTACTGACTTTTTTTGCACATCCAGATTTATTTGTGATATTTTGTATATTGTTTTGGGATGCACCTGGGCCAAAAAAAGTGTAAAAAGATGGAGTGCTTTCCTGTTTCACAGTAGTGGGGGAAAAAGATTTGATCTGTACTTTACTGAAATTTGATATATTAAATGTCATGCTGAGTTTAAATATTGTGCATTAACCAAGGACTTGTCTACATTAAGTGTTAATGAGATTACACTGACTTGTTACCATCAGGGAATTAAGAACTAGATGTCATTTTCACTTTCATGCCCAGTCTTGTCCAATTGTTCAAAATGAAGCCGTTTAAAATAAAATAATAATGCCAGTGACTGCTACCTATTGATGCTATCAGAAGAACTTTTAGCATTTCAGAAAGTATGTGGCATTAATTTTTCCATTATCCTCCTTTTTTACAGCTGATTTGCAGTTTTTAAATATATTTTGATGTAGCTCAAACATTGCAGTCATTTCATGAATAATAATTAGTCTTTACCTCACTGATGATTGGTGCATTATTGATCAAGTAGGTGTTAAGGTTTCTTTAATATTGGTGTTTAGTTGGTAGAATTCTGCAATCACAAATACGATATTGTATAAAATTATACAATAAATAGCTATCGGCAAGCCACTAAAACATTTTGTTTTTATATTAAAAGGGAAGACACAATGCAAAGACTGTGGGAGAGATCAAGCAGTTTGTTTCCCAGTTACCCCACATGCAAGCTGAGAAATCTTCCTTAGCTAACCACACATCCATTGCTGAACTTATTAAGGACATAACAAGTAAGTGATTCTGTATGTTGACTGAACCATACTGTTTGACCCTCCAAGTGAGCATAAAAGTTAAACCATTAGACTGCACACTGGAAATAATAATGCATCTAACTCATTTCCTTTTACCTTTTAATAGAGAAAATGTGATATTTTTATGACCAACGGATAACATTTAATATCCATGTGTTTCAAAGCATTTGTCTTTACTATTTCAGCTTCAGAAGCTTTTTTTGATAATTTAACAGTGGAACAAGAATTTATGTCTGGGTTTGACACAGATAAGGTCAGTTATCCTGCATTTTGTTCTTAGACATGGTAGTATGGTATTGTCTATGCATTGTATCTTATTCATTATTTTAAAACATTCAGCTTCTCAATGAAAAATCAAAGGGCATGTCCACCCCCAAAACTAAATTTTAACCTGATACTGGCCCCACTGTGTAGTGTTAAAAAATCCTTACCTTACATCTCTGCTCCTTATGGTTGTCCTCCATGAAGAGTAGGAGCTGTCTTCCTGGAAAAAGGTTTCTGCCTTCTGTCTTGCCTCCAGGAGGGATGGTAAAATGCACAGGGGTGCCCTTTTCCCCCACCTTCCAAATCCCTCTATGGCTGCCCTTCCACCTTCCTTAAACTTTCAATATCTTGTAGGGCACCCCTGCCCACCCCCAACCGCTGAGTTACATTTCTAAAAAAAGAATCAGACACATACTTACAGCCCTTTGCTCCTGCTGCTGTCTTTATAGCCAGCTGCCCCTTCTGTGATTGGCTGCCGGTCTGGCCCCTGTTTGCAAGTTACAGCAAATGGGGAGCTGGGAAAGACAGCTTCTGGAGTGAAGAGGAGCTGTATGTCCCCGTTTTTTTTTTTTTTTTTTTAGAAATGTAACTCGGCGGTTGGGGGTGGGCAGTTTTTATTTAAGGTGGACGTGCCCTTTTAAAGAAACATAACAATATCAACACTTGCAGTTATTTAGTGATTCTTCTCTTCTAAAATACCCTTTTCCTTCTGACAGACTGCACCTTAAACTATTTTTCTTTTTTCTCCATTTAAGTGCAAGCTTGTGTGTTTTTTTCCTCGTGGTAGATAGTGGAACATGATAGAGATTTCTTTTCCTCTCATTAATGTCCTTATCTATTCCCCATTGCTAATGATTGGGTCACGTGGAAGGGGGGGCAATAAAAAACAATTAAGCAAAAAGTTTCCACTGGTCTTTAAAAATGGAATGGGTATTACAGAGACATGTCATTGTTTTCAACAGTGAATTATGAGATTCTGGTTAGGGATTTATGAATTGGAAGCTAAGAATCAAAGACCAGGAACATGTTATATTTATATATTAAAGTTTTACTCCTAAATGAGTGATTTCTTAATAACTTTTATTGTCAATTTAGATATATGATGTTAATGGTCTCCTAATTTACTTGAGGCTTATAGTGGTATTTATTTTAAGGGTTTTTTCTCAGTATTGCATCAACTTTATTGTGTTTCTGTATAATTTTGCCCACTTGCCTTTTAGATACTTTTTGTCTTGTGAACCTAACATATATTTGTGTTTGTGCAATTAGGTAAATGCATATATTGAGGACTGTATTGCAAAGAAAGATCCTCTGATAAAGATACTGAGGTTAGTCTGCCTTCAGTCTGTGTGCAACACTGGGCTAAAACAAAAGGTGCTGGACTACTACAAACGGGAGATCCTGCAGGTTAGTGACACAATCCATATTATAAATACCAAATGAAAAAAGAAATGTGTATTGCATCTAATATCCAGCATGCTTTGCACAGGTTGTGCCATCCCCATTCAGGTCATTTTAACTGGCCATGCATATATTTTTCTGATTATTGACCACATGTATGGTAAGGATATGATTGTTTAGATGTTGATGATTTACTGCTTTAGAATCCGGATCTGTGGTTCTGAACATTTAGGATGGGTACACACGGCTGGACTATTTGTCCCGACCGAGTGCTCGCTACAAGCGAGCGCTTGGCCAGGACAAATGCCCGTCAGTTGCGAGCGATCGCTCATGCGGTCCATAGGGACCCGGCCGCCCCACACCAGCCGATATTCACAGCTGAAAGTGCTGTGAATCAGTCAGTCGGCCAAAAATATCGTCTGGTGTGTACCCAGCCTTACATAATGTTGTTTTTGGTTCTTCGCTTAATTAGAGGTAACAAATAACATTGTAAAATGTGGACACGAAGGATGGCAGCCTTAAACTATTGAAAAAATATGGTCTGCTGCAACAGGGGGATAGCTTGGGAAGCACCCAATAAATACTTTTTGTAGCTCAGGTCCATATTTATAAAGGAGCAACATGGCAATAATGTTTTTATAGTGGTCACTAAATATTAATTCTGCACATATTTTACAACATGGTCATAAAATACCAATACTGATCATTGTTATATGGTTCTGTCTTTATTTTATGTCCGACACATAAAATACCTGCTTGGTCAGTGAGTTCTGTTGCATTTATAAATACTGATTCTGTAGGACGTAGCTAGGATGAGCATGTAGAAGCACAGAGTAAGAGCTCCATCCATCTAATATACTTTATATAGAATCCTGAGAGGTCCAGAAAGCTAGGAACTCTATCATCCCTTCCTGACCTGATCCTAGCCCGAATGATTCATCTAACGCCGCAGCAGCTAAACTGCAAAAATACTCACACAAAGACCGCGCTACAGACTCTTCCCCGGCTGAGCTGCCATTTCCCCTCAATTCACATAGCATATACCCGACCCGATCCACCTGGGCTGGCTGGAAATTGGACATTCCACCTAAGCTACGGACGATCCAAACATGTATACTGGCAGCTATATAGGACAGTAAAACCCTTTTTGATGGTAATGATGGAGGAGCTGAAGGTTAATATCAGCCTGCACCGACAAGACTTCCAAACACTGCGACGGTTACACAGAAGCAGAAGGCTGCATCTCCACCCTTGAAGACACAGTGGCCCCACTGATCCCTGAAGTCTCTCGTATTCAGCAACAACTAAGCTCCTACCACCTAAAGATAGAGGTCTTAGAAAATAGAATGCGGCGGCATTACATGAGGTAATGCCACTGAAAGCTTCATAGAGCGCTGGATAACCCAGACATTCCCAGATGCAGGCCTCTCCCCTACATCTTCTGTAGAACAGGCCCACCGGATACCAGCTAGGGCCCACTGCCAGGATCAAGAGCTAGACCACTCATCGCCCGTATATTGAGCGCCAGAGATAGGGACCGCATTCTCAGAGCCGTTAGAGGGTGGACCAACCCACCATAGATGAAACTTCAGTAATGATATTCCACGATTTATCCACCAACCTGCAAAAGAAGAGATCCATTGTTTGAGCCATCAGACACTGACTGCCCTTTCCAGCTAGACTACTTGTGGCAGCTGACAACTGCACTCACTTTTTTGATTCTGCAGAGGAGTGTTCACTCTGGCTTGATGCACGGATGAAAGGAGGACTCCGATCAAGACGGGGATAACCTGCACCATGAGCTACTAACACCCCCCCCCCCCCCATTTACCAATCTTCAACGTACCCTTGACTACCTGGAAGAGACTGCAAAATGACCCTTGTACCCAACTTACTCAATGTGTTACTAACTGGGAGATAACTTGGGAAGCGCCCAATAAATTTGCATGAAAGGCCGCACCAGAGAGGAATACCAGAGTCTTCCCCTTTTTGTTTTTACAAGCTTAAAAAGCCTCCGACTGCCGATTAGTATGTGTGCAATCAGAATGTGAAATATAATTAATAACGTGTTCTGCAAGCCATATCAATTAACCTCCCTCAGTATCACAGTTGACCAATAATCAGACTTAGACGCTGGACTGAAAATTCCCCTATGAAAAATTAAACTTACCTTAAAACTTGGCCTGGATTTTCCTACTTGATATATTAGATACATTAATATGTAATGCACACAAAGAAAAGAGACCTATTATTAACTATGAAACATCAAAATGCAGTAACTGCTTGAAAACATAAATTGACATCCAATAACTATACACCCTATGGAACCACAAACACACAAACTGTAACCCCTTACTCCATAGACCAATCAGCCCAATGACCGGGCGAAAGAGAATCTGTAGCATAGTAATTGAGGTTGAATAAAGACATACGTCCATCAAGTCCAACCTATTTGGGGAATTCCTTCCTGACTCCAAACGGCAATCGGTTATACAGCATATGTTATTAATACCAGTAATTCTCAATATTTTTTAGTTTTAGAAACTTATCCGGCCTTTTTACTGAACTTGCCATTACCACATCTGCTGGAAGACAGTTCCACAGTTTCACCGCTCTCACTGTAAAGAACCTGAAGATGAAACTTCTTTTCTTCCAACCTTAAAGGATGTCCACGAGTCCTCTGATATGACCTATTTGTGAACAGTGCACCAGAGAGTTTATTGTATGGCCCATTAATATATTTGTATAAGGTGATCATATCCCCGCGCAAACGTTGCTTCTCCAATGAAAACAGCCCTAACTTGTCCAATCTGCCTGCATATTTAAGTGCCTCCATTCCCCTTATTAATTTAGTTGCCCTTCTTTGAACTGCTTCCATTTCCAAGATGTCCCTTTTGTATATGGGATTCCAAAACTGCACAGTATATTCCAAATGAGGCCTTACCAATACCTTGAAAGAGAGAGAATATTTTTCTCTCTAACCTATTTCTCTCTTTATAACAAGACAAATAATCTTGCTAAGCTCTGCCGTGGCTGTCTGGCATTGTTTGCTACAGCTAAGTCTGTTATCTACCAGAACCCCTAAATCTTTTTCCATTACAGATTCACTTAACACAGAGTTATTTATGGTGTAGGTGGCACAGGGATTATTAAATTTATCATTTATCAACATTGAATCTCATCTGCCATTCTGCTGCCCATTTTGATAATCTATCTAGGTCTGCTTGAAGCACTTGCACATCATTTGAAGTTTCCAAAGCTCTGCATAGTTTAGTGTCATCAGCAAACACTGAGACCTTGCTCTCAATGCCCCCTTCTAAGTCCTTTATAAACAGATTAAAAAGAAGCGGCCCCAGTACAGAACCCTGAGGCACACTGCTTAGAACTTAAGCCCACATAGATGTAGCTCCATTTACCACCACTCTGTTCGCGATCCAATAACCAATTCTCTATCCATGAACAAATGTTTTCTTCTAGGCCAACAGTCCTAAGTTTATACATTAGTCATCTATGTGGCACAGTATCAAAAGCTTTCGCAAAATCCAAGTATGCTACATCTACTGCTATGCCAGAATCTAAATTCTTACTCCCTTCTTCATAAAAACCAAGTAAATTTGTCTGGCATGATCTATTTCTCATAAATCCATGCTGACTACTACTTATAAGATCAGTTCAAGAATATGATCCCGTAACAATGTTTCCAGCAACTTCCCTACCACTGATGTTAGGCTTACAGGTCTATAGTTACCAGACTGTGAACGACTACCTATTTTTAATATTGGTATACATTGGCTTTTTTCCAATCCAGCGGCACATCCCCAGACCAAAGTGAATCTGAAAAGATGAGAAACGGTGGTCTAGATAGAACTCCACTAAGCTCTTTTAAAATACGGGGATGCAATCCATCTGGTCCTGGGGCTTTATTGATATTAACTTTGTTTCCGTACCATATCCTCCGTCAGCCAATGTGAATACTCCTCATTTCTTCCCTGCATATTATTACACTCCCTGCTGTAAGGACTAGGATTCTCTATAGTGAAAACCGATGTAAAAAAAGGTTCAGTAGATTCGCCTTTTTGGCATCCTCTACAACCATCTCAGCCCCATTGTTTAACAGTCCTCATCTTTTTACCATTTATATACTTATAAAACATTTTGGGGTTGGACTTGCTTTGTTCGGCTATCCGTATTTCATTTTCTATTTTAGCTAGTCTAATTGCTTTATTGCACTCTTTATTATAGCTTTTATACTGTAAGCCTTTTTCATTTTTTCATTTCCCTTTTTACCTGAGCATTAAGCCATGCAGGAGAGGACCTACTTTTTTTTTACACTTGTTCCCTAAAGGTACAAATTTAGAAATGTAATAGTTTAATATCCCTTTAAAAGTGGTCCACATCTGCCCACTATCTTTACCTAGAAACAATTTCCCTCAGTCTCCCCAGTGTGAATGGGGAATTTGATGCAAGTTATACATTACGGTAAATTATCTTTTATGTTTTACCCCAATATTTGTGATATTATACATATAACAACAATCTATATGTCTTGGGTAGAACTGCTTGATTGAACGGTATGATAAAAGTTATGTATATGCACTGCATTTAGCCTCTTAAGGCTTTGGAAGTGTGCAGCATTGGTCAACTGGAAAATGAGTAACGTTCATATATGTGGTTTGTTTTTGTGGTTTGTTTTATCTGGTTTGTTTTTCACGTGTGTAGATAGACCTATATAATAAGTTAATGGATAATTTATAATGTTTAGTGATGATACAGTCAACCGCTGGTATTAACAGATTAACGTCTATATATAAGCACAGATCTCTATGAAGGCCACAAAGACAATATGGCTTTTTGGCGTCACTTTGCAGAGGGAAGCAGATGCTACGTGCTTGGTATTTTCTTCATATATCAAAGATCCCAAAAGACTTTCATGAACTTAATATATAATCACTACTGATCACATTCCGTAGCAAAATACGGGCATGGGCCAATCTCCCTCTCAATTTGATAGGAAGGATTAATCTGGTAAAAATAATCCTCCGCCCAAAGCTTCTTATACACTGTGGAACACTCACCGATATACTTTACTAAAAATAAATACCATGCATACCAGACTTGCAGTCCTGTGTACTTTATTATATTGCACACAGGAACATCTAAGTGACGTTTCGGTACATAATGTACCTTCTTCAGCCAAAAGTGTAACAATAAAACATACAATTCACATCTTTATAGTCTTAGGAAACAAATCTCTAGTGCCACCTAGAGAAAGATAAATGTATCTACACATCAAAGCTTAAAACAAATTCAGTTCTTATCTTTTGCAGCCAATCACAGATGCGTCTGCCGGTCCCGCCCCCTGCTTGCATTTCCATGCAAGCAGAGGGCCAGGGAGTGTGGCGAAGGAGCGAGGCATGGTAAGTAACTATTTGGGGACTTTCTAAGAAAATTATTATAGCGGTTGGAGCTGGGGGCACATATACTATTATATACTAAAAATGTTAATTACGGGTGGACATACCCTTTAAATGGTAAGGCAGTCACAGATGAAGTAGTTACTTTATCTTAAAAAACTCTTTTAACTTTAAAGACTTCTCCAATTTAAACCGTTCTACCTCAAATTCAAAGGCATTAAAATGGTTAGTGTACTGAAACGATAGACCATGGCTGAGTAGTAAAAATGTACTCACCGTTAGTGGGTGGGAAGATAGATTAAACACTACTTGTTCCAATGTTGTATACTTAACTAAGAAACTATTTTCAGGGTCTTTAACTACCTTTTTAATGGGCCAAATGGGCAAGGGGCGAGCTAGACTTGAGCTTAGCAATCTGCAGCAACCGAAAGATAGTGCTGGCCTGGCGCTTCCTAACTTTCAAATGTTTTATCTGTAGTATCCGATAACTACTATAGAAACTTGAAAGATGCTGATTGACAATGCATTAGACATATAATAACTGCAGACACGCTGTTGTAAATAGTTTATTAAAAATAAAAACGAGTTTTAAAAAAAATACTGATACTGTAGCTTTATAATGTGTAACCATTTTGAAAGCTTACAAATAAAGCAGTTAACTTTCTCATTTTATAGGGAATCCAGTTTTTATTAGACTATAATTCTCCTAAAATTTATCTTAATTTTGAATGGACATTTTGTAATTTAGCATTTGTAATTTTTTTTTGTCTTGAAGACTTACGGATATGAGCACATATTAACCCTGCACAATTTGGAAAAGGCTGGATTACTTAAACCTCAGACCAGCAGCAGAAATAATTACCCAACAATCCGGAAAACTCTTCGCCTTTGGATGGATGATGTCAATGAGCAGGTAAATTGATTAATTGTAAATTTTACATTGTATTTAACGAGTTAGCAGTTTTTAACTTTAAAGGGTAACTGTAGTCTCTATACGAGTGCCGTTTATAAAAAGAGCACATTCATAGCTTTAAAATGGTATGGTCCAGGATCAGTTTTCTAGCAGCAGTCTGCCCATGGTTACAGCAGTATAAAGATGGTGTTTCCAGCTAGCATATGACCTGAACCGTTGCTCCGTCCTCACTGCCACATGCACTGAGCACGCCCAGTTGTATTCAACTGCCGAAACAGAGCATCATGAGTCCCGCCCCCAAACTTCTTAATCATTTTTAAGGATAGACCCAACCTGAAAAGAAAACTAGGTAGATGAATGGACAGAGAATGGTTGCAGATCTTTAAACCGCTTCAGACAGCACATCATGTAACTCCCACACGTCCTGGTTTAACCTGACTATCTGAGTCCAACTTTAAAAGCCTACTTAAAGGGCATCTATAGTGGGAAAATTAACTTTTTATTCTTTCTTTCCATGTGTTCTATAATTCCCCATAACCCCTAGAGTGTCTTCACTTCCCTCTCTGTCCTGAGATACACCAGTTAGAAGAATAGTGATTGCATTCCTGTACTCCTACTTGGACTGTCAATCAAATCCCTGTGACGTGATCCCCCCTCCCTGCTCTGTAATAAACATAGAGATAAGAGCATTTGCAGGGGGAGAGAGGTAGCTTTGATGGTAGATATAAGGCTGCACTTGACCCCCCTTCTTAATAGCTTACACTGATTGATGATGGGTCACAAAGTGAGAGATCGTAAACTGTACTGTTCTCCTTCTTCTTCCGTGTCTCCAGGACCGCTTGCTTTCTATTGGCTACTGTGCGTGGGTGTGTTTTTCAGGATGTTGAACTTTTAACTCCTACTGCACATAAGCTTGTCGGCAAGCCGGAGTTGAGACATGGAGGAGGTAACAGAGGGGAGGGGGGAGTACTGCACAGAGATCTGACACCATGGAAAAACAAAGTCACTGACAGAGATAGGATTAAGGCAGCACAGAATACATGAATTTAACTTTAGGCTTGTTTGAAAGGTAGAAGAGAGTACTTGTATGGAGATCAGTTACCCTTAAAGGGAATTTACATAACTTTATACATTTTAATTTTGTATTAATATTCATTACTTTTATTCCTTCCTTATTGAAAAAGCAGCACAGTGTGGTAGGTCATAGACAGTTTTTATTGTATTTATTTTAAGACTTTTGCCTCTTTTTCTGTGTATCCCAGAATCCAAATGACATTTCTTACGTATATAGCGGATATGCTCCTCTGAGTGTGCGATTGGCTCAGATTCTGGTTCGCCCTGGGTGGAGAAGCATTGAAGAAGTTCTCAAAATACTTCCTGGTCCGCAATTTGAAGAAAGACAGTCGCTTCCTCCTGGTTTGCTTAAAAAAAGTAAGTAGTAGGACGTGCCCCTACATCTCCTTATTCCATTCTACTTATAAACTGTTTCCTCTGTGTGCACATGCATATCTGTGCACATATTAAATTAAATGTTGTGCACTACATACCACAGTAATAATATTTAGCAGATTTTTGTGTGGCAACCTATTTAATCTGTTTGTGCAAACTTGCTGAGCTGTGTGCAGGAGCACACAGCTTATAGGGTACATGGCGTATAAAGGTCATTTTGGCAGCAGGTTTAGCTGATGAGCTTGATTTTCCTCTTTCAGGAAACACTTTTTTTTTTTGCTCAATTTTAACTAGAAATAAATAAATTGCTGTCATTTATCTGCTCAAGTTTACCACCACTTATTAGTAACTTCAAACAAGGTAATTTGTTTTTTTTATCAAGGGAGCAGGGTTGTCAGTAGTAGATTGATTCGTTTGGTGTTAGGAGAGGAATCTGCCACTTAAGACAATTAAGGACTGTGTGACACATATTTCACCTTTTCTGGATCTGGATTTTGATATTGTTTAGAATGTTTATAAAAAGTACCTTTGGCTAGTTTTACGTTTTTGTCTGTACTTTAAACTTATTACAAAAGGCAGGATTCAATGCTCCTTTTCTTCAGACACAAACAATATGGCCATATAGTTTAATATGTTAATATAGTTTTATATTAATATATTTTATTTAAAAAAAAGGACAACAATAAGGAAACATGATCATCTGTCAGACAGTGAACCACCACTTTCTTCCCATTGCAAACAGTCTGAAACATTGGGACTACTGCTTCAAAGTATAGACGTCCTTATTTCCAAATGATGAATGTTCCTAAAGCACAAATGCTTGATATTGGTTGCATGAAGTGACCGACGAACGTTCTGTAAATGTGTCTTTATGCTGTAGTTCCACCAGCAACACTTGTACATGAACTACAGTTGGTAGATATTTTGTGCGTGTATTCAAACAAGAGAAAGGTTACGTTCGTAATATCATATGTTTTAGTAATGCTGCGCATGAGCAATTCTTGTTTGTAATGTACAAACATACAATAATTGGTAGAACAAATCCGCCAAGTTGATCTTTAAAAAATGCGGAGAACAGTATTAGATTGTTGGTCTTAGGGTTCGTTCACACTAAGTCAGTTTGTGTCAGTTTTTAAAGTGGTTTTTAAAAATGCAACCAAAATTGCATTGGAACGTAACGGACATAAACGCATATAAAAACGGACCTAAACGGATACCATCGCACACGCAAACGTATAGTAACGGATACAAAAATGCATAAAAACGTACCAAATAGAGTACTTTTTTGTTGCGTTTTTATCCGTTCCGTTCCTAGTCTGAACCTAGCCTAACTTGGTTTGTTGCAGCTTCTTTTTCATATGAATGTCGCACAATGGATCATTTGTCAGTCAACTTTTCTGCATGAATTACACAGAATAGCATACATGGATACATTATATTAATCTGCAGTTTTAAATCAGGAAACTTTTTTTTCTATTCGCTGTAGATCTTACTTTTGAATTTAGGATGCTCAATGGGCTTTAGCTTGGTGGCACTTCTGGAATAAATAAAGGAATTATTTTTGGCTGGTTATGGGATCACTTTTTAGAATAAGAAGCTATGATTCACTAAACATGGCATACTTCTTTATTTGAATAAAAATCTATTTTCTAATTTTGTATTGTTAGTATGATTAATGCTTTAAACACTGGGAATATGATTTATTTGTTAGTGCAGTAATCCAGAATTTGGCTTTTTTTTTTTTTTTTACATTACAGGGCAGCAAGGAGAAAACAAGGTGATGTTGATCTTCTTCCTGGGCGGAGTCACATTTGCAGAGATTGCAGCTTTGCGCTTCCTGTCTCAGATGGAGGATGGAGGAACAGAATATATCATAGCCACTACTAAACTGATTAATGGAACAACATGGATTAAATCTCTGATGGAAAAGCTAGAGCCACCTCCATTTTAAATATTATTTACACACAGCTTAGAGCTTATAAATCAACCAAGATGCAAGATACTTAGCAATGGACAGTAAATGTCTGCACAGTAAGACTTGCACTGCCAGCAAGTGTCAGTATGTGACTATATGTTTAAAGGGGAACTGTGGTCCAAAAATAACTTTAGGTAAATTGATAAGAATTGCTCCTGAGAATTTTTGCAATTTATTTTCATTGTTTATTTTGTATAGTTTAGAAGATATTTAAATTTTTGTGTGTGTTATGGCAGCAGCATCACCAGGTCCCCTGCACTTCCTGCTCTAAAACCACGTCAGTGGATGATCATGTCTCCTCCTCCCCTTGCAGCCCCCTGGTCCCTCCTACTCATGGACCCCATGGACCCTCCCTTTGCAGGCCCCCCTTGGCCCCTTACCCCCTTAACTTAGAGTGTCGTGGGTCACTCAGACCCCCCTACAGAAAACTGTGTAAAAACAGCCTTTTCAGGCAGAGTGAGAACTCTTTATCATATAGTGGGAGAGTAGGGCTGTAGATTCCCTTACCTTCTCTGTGGGTATCTTCCTGTCTCCTGTCCTGTCACAGAAGTCTGAGGCTGTGTCACATGTCAGCCTCCCACCCATTAACTTTCTGGTCAGTAATTTCTTTATATCTTGGGCTGTGGAGCATGTAGAGAGGTGGTTGATGGCTCATTTTAAAGGGAGGAAAATGACCTTTCATTTAAACTCAACTTGTTTAAACATGGTATCAAGAGGAAATTAACAACAGTTTGTGGGAGGGGGCATAGACATGGATTTAAATGTGCAGCACACTGTGTTTATTTGTTTTTATTAACTGTCACTCTACAAGCAAACCTTGTAGTTTTATGTCCATTTCCAGCATTACGTACCAATAACACTATTTTAGACCAGGGTGCATCTAATTCACTGCATATTATGCCATATATACTGGTGCATTACACAATGAAAATTTTTCATTGAAAAGCAAACACCACATATGCATTTTGGCCCTTTTGTAGTCATTATCAGGATATCTGATTACATCACTTCTCTAACAGGTGAGCAGCCCCTTATCACACCCTTAGGACCACCCACTAAAAACATTCCAATCATTATCACATCTTGTATACTGCAAAAGTCGACACACACCACTACAAAACATAAAATGAAACACAGAAAAGTAGCAAATACACAGCCCCTACATAATAATGCTCATTGAGGTGCCCTGTGGCTAAAGTGCCAGTGCATGTAATCCAATACATTTTTAAGCAGGAGGGTTTGGTTTCAATTTACTCCATTGACTGCATGCTTCTTCTAAGTTGCCACCTAATGCATACTTGCTAATGGGTGCTGTGCTCTTTTGAAATATTTAAAAATTCAGTGGCCTATTCCAGTGCTTTTTTCCTTCCTATGTGTTGCTTGTCATAAGCCTTAGTGTAAAGGTGCCCATACATTAGTACCCACCGACCGATCCGCGAGATTTAATCAATATTTCCGGAACTCTCTTTCCTTTACTCTTTCTGGAAAAATATACCTGAAGCGGAACCTGCCTCTTCTTAAGACAATTAAGGAACACTTTACCCATATTTCACCTTTTCTGGATCTGGATATTGGTACTGTCTAGAATGTTTATAAAAAGTACTTTTGCCTAGTTTTTGTTTTTTCAATGCAGGATTCAATGCTCTTTTTCTTCAGACACAACTTGGCAATAACACAAACAATATGGCCGTATAGTTTAGTGGTCAAATAATATAAATGCATATAACAAGATAACAATGCCACTTTGGGATCCGGGAGAGGTTGATCAGGACAGTTGAGGTGATCTCAAATATTTTGGACCACCAAGTTGTGACTACTGGGCATGATCACCATGTGTGGTAGAATGACCCTAATTTTGTACAGCCTCTGAAACATTCAGGGGTAATGTTTGGGTATATTTTAGCTAGGAGTGTAGGCACTCTATATGTTCTGTATAATACCTTTAAGGATGTTTCCCTAAGGGCTACATTTAATCCTCTTTGTTTATTGTTAAGAAGGTATCTGTCCATTGTTCATTGGATAATGGACGTACAGTTTAATATTTAATATTCTGTCAGATCATCTGCCCTTTTTATTCCCGGGGAAGAATGTGGTGAAAAAAGAACCATCTTACATTTCAGCTGTCAATAAAGTTCCTAAAGCTTCGCACAAATGCTAGATATTGGTTGCATGAAATGACAGACAAACGTTCTGTGAATGGGTTGTTATGCTATAGTTCAACCAGAAACGCTTGTACATGAACGACAGTTGGTAGATAGTTTGTGTGTGTATTCAAACAAGAGAGGTTATGTTCATAATATTGTGTGTTCTAGTACTTACCCACTGACCGATCCGCGAGATTCAATCAATATTTCTGGAATGGTCTCTCCTATTCTTCTTTGCCACCGCCATACGATCGAGATTGAATCTTGCGGATTGGTCGGCGGGTAAGTAATTATGTATGGGCAACTTTACACCCCACAGTCCAATATGACACGGGCTTATGCAATAAGAGATGCAACAGTTTTCTCATGCAATTCATTTGCAGAAACCAATCAGATTTTGGCTTTTTGTTGCTTTACTGCAGCTAGAGAGCATCTGATTGGTTGGCACA
Source organism: Hymenochirus boettgeri (assembly GCA_019447015.1). Taxonomy (NCBI): domain Eukaryota; kingdom Metazoa; phylum Chordata; class Amphibia; order Anura; family Pipidae; genus Hymenochirus; species Hymenochirus boettgeri. Next base: position 309,821,683 of record CM033469.1, read on the forward strand.
GGTGAATAGCAGAGGCAAACTTTAGTACCAGTGGTGGGTGGGAAGGGGAGTGGGGCTAGCATAGGGGATAGGGAGGCATGTGTATTAAAGTGTATAAATAAATGACAAGACCATAATCTAAAATGTAGTTTGCAAATGCGAGAAGCCTAGCTGACAAAATGGGTGAATTTGAGATTATGGTGTTGAATGAAAAGTATGATGTAATAGCTATAGCAGAAACGTGGTTGAACAGTTCTCACGACTGGGCTGTAAATTTAGAAGGATACTCCTTGTTTAGGCAGGACAGAGAAAAAAGGAAAGGGGGAGGAGTATGTGTTTATGTTAAAAAAGAATTGAAGCCAAATTTAAAGGAAGAGATAACTGGCAATAGGGATATTAAAGCGGAGAAACAAGCAGCAACAGCCAGAGCTAGCATGGTAGTATCTTGTATAAAGAGAGGTATGGTTTCAAGGGAGAAAAATGTTATTCTCCCTCTTTACAAATTATTGGTAAGGCCTCATTTGGAATATGCAGTGCAATTTTGGAATCCTGTGTACAAAAAGGACATCTTTGAAATGGAAAGGGTTTAGAGAAGGGCAACTAAATTAATAAGGGGATTGGGGGAGCTTGAAGTTGAAGAGACTGGATAAGTTACAATTATGTACGCTAGAGAAAAGGCGCCTACGTGCGGATTTGATTACTGTGTATAAATACATTCGTGGGCCATACAATAAACTATCTGGGGCATTGTTCACCAATAGAGCATGTCAGAGGACATGGGGACATTCCTTAAGAAAAAAAATTTAGGTTTCAAGCTCAAGTTTCAGTCTTCCAGTGGACGTTGTTATGGCAGGTTCATTGGACAGTTTAAAAAAAAAAAAAAAAAAAAAGCTGGATGAGTGTCTGCAAACAAGGAATGTTGCAAGTTACTGGTATTGATATATAAAGTAGAGTTGATCCAGGGATATTTCCGATTGCCACTTGGAGTCAGGAAGGAATTTTTTCCCCCTTCATAAATTTGTTGTTTTTTTTTGCCTTCCTCTGGATCAACAGTTAGGCAGGAAATGAGGATATTGCTAGATGGGTTGGACTGGATGGACATATGTCTTTATTCAACCTCAAATACTATACTATACTGTTTATTGCACAAACTTGGGAGAACAACTACTCCTTTTCTTCTATTACTAAACCTACTTTTCCCACTTTAATAGTACAAATGCTTTAATGTGCATTTTAAGTTTAGTCAAAAAAAAATTGCAAGCTCTTTGTTGATCATTCTTACTATATATTAACCTGCAACTGTACAAACCACAAGAAAGCGGCTTGATTTAAAAGGCATCTATAGTGGGAAAATTAACTTTTTTTCCCCTTTCTTTCCATGTGTTCTATAATTCCCCACAACCCCCAGAGTGTCTTCACGTTTTTCAGATTCCCTCTCTGTCCTGAGATACACCAGTTAGAAGAATACGTGATTGCATTCCTCTACTCCTACTTGGACTGTCAATCAAATCCCTGTGACGTGATCCCCCCTCCCTGCTCTGTAATAAACAGGGATAAGAGCATTAGCAGGGGGAGAGAGGTAGCTTTGATGGTAGATATAAGGCAGCACTTGACCCCCCTTCTTAGTAGCTTTCACTGATTGATGATGGGTCACAAAGTGAGAGATCGTAAACTGTACTGTTCTCCTTCTTCTTCCGTGTCTAAAAAAAAAAAAAAAAAAAAAGCTGGATGAGTGTCTGCAAACAAGGAATGTTGCAAGTTACTGGTATTGATATATAAAGTAGAGTTGATCCAGGGATATTTCCGATTGCCACTTGGAGTCAGGAAGGAATTTTTTACCCCTTCATAAATTTGTTGTTTTTTTTTGCCTTCCTCTGGATCAACAGTTAGGCAGGAAATGAGGATATTGCTAGATGGGTTGGACTGGATGGACATATGTCTTTATTCAACCTCAAATACTATACTATACTGTTTATTGCACAAACTTGGGAGAACAACTACTCCTTTTCTTCTATTACTAAACCTACTTTTCCCACTTTAATAGTACAAATGCTTTAATGTGCATTTTAAGTTTAGTCAAAAAAAAATTGCAAGCTCTTTGTTGATCATTCTTACTATATATTAACCTGCAACTGTACAAACCACAAGAAAGCGGCTTGATTTAAAAGGCATCTATAGTGGGAAAATTAACTTTTTTTCCCTTTTCTTTCCATGTGTTCTATAATTCCCCACAACCCCCAGAGTGTCTTCACGTTTTTCAGATTCCCTCTCTGTCCTGAGATACACCAGTTAGAAGAATACGTGATTGCATTCCTCTACTCCTACTTGGACTGTCAATCAAATCCCTATGACGTGATCCCCCCTCCCTGCTCTGTAATAAACAGGGATAAGAGCATTAGCAGGGGGAGAGAGGTAGCTTTGATGGTAGATATAAGGCAGCACTTGACCCCCCTTCTTAGTAGCTTTCACTGATTGATGATGGGTCACAAAGTGAGAGATCGTAAACTGTACTGTTCTCCTTCTTCTTCCGTGTCTCCAGGACCGCTTGCTTTCTATTGGCCACTGTGCGTGGGTGTGTTTTTCAGGATGTTGAACTTTTAACTCCTACTGCGCATAAGCTTGTCGGCAAGCCGGAGTTGAGACATGGAGGAGGTAACAGAGGTGAGGGGGGAGTGCTGCACAGAGATCTGACACCATGGTTAAACAAATTCACTGACATAGATAGGATTAAGGTAGCACAGAGTACATGAATTTAACTTTGCAAGGGGGCAATGTGTTTTTTTCACTATAGATGCCCTTTAAATGAGGTATTTAACATAATTTTGGTTCTGCTGAGAAGTCAGTGATCGGAGATAATAAAAAGTAAAAGCCAAGCTCTAGATCAGTGTTAGTGAAAAGTTTTATAAACTTGCATACAATGTTTTAGTCTGTCTCTGTTATTGCTGATTTCTTCTAAACGTTATCCTATAAATATACATAATTATGCACCAGCCTAAACATAAAGCAGCTTTTGTGTATTGAAGATCCATCCTGTTGTTTGTGGTGGTCACTAATAATCAGTGTAGTCTCACTCTAGGTCAGACAAGTAGATCTGGGTGCTTTGTGATTTTGAGTCTGATGCACACAAAAAAAAATAATTGTTCAAGGCAACACAAATCACGTTAAACTGAATTAAGTTTATTGTATTTAGCTTTCCCCACTGACTAATGAAATAATGAATAACACCTGATAAAGGGCTGAGAAGATTTTAGCAGAACTTTGCATGAGTTTTTTTGCTTTGGTTTTTTTTTTTATGCAACAGGCATAAAAAAAACCCCACAGCTTCATGCAGTTTGTTAGTGCCCTCTTAGGGGAATGAGGAATATAGTTGTAGTATTTATGGTTAATAATCATGTCTGCTCAATTTATTTCACCAGTATCAAGTTTTAAATACATATGTCAATCATATGTTTTAAAAACAACAAGCCCCATACAATTCTGCCAGCTGAAGCATGCAACAAACTTTGAACAAACAAAAAAAAACAATGTCTTTGGCTGACAATTATATGTGTTTGGCAGCTACCATTTTTGTAATTTGGGGTCCATCCTGGTAGATAAATGAACGCCAGCGCAAGCCACTAAACATGTAACGTTCGGCGGCCAGTTTCACACGACTGCAATATTATGTCTGTATGGTTAGAATTTTGCTACATGTTGATTAGAGAAAGAATCCCCTTAACAGAATATTTCAACTTTTTTGGGAGTTTTGACTGGATTTGTGGGTCACATATAAAAAAGTAAAATGTTCAGCAGCTTCTCACCAGCTGACCGGAATGTGCTCCCATCTTTATTATAGACTCACATGCGCAAAACTTAGGAGCAAGCCACCTACTGGTGAGAAGTGTAGCGTGGCAAGTGAGGTTAAAATTTGGAACACAGGTGTTCTATTTTTCATAGGAGTGTTGGATTAAGTGGTCTCACCTCCAATTAATAAAAATGCAAGTTACATGATTAGTTTTAGTCCCTTTAACACCCCCCCCAAGAAAAAAAAAATATATATGTTGTGTGAAGGACCTCTAAGACCACAAAACTTTTATCCTAAGGTCCCATAAGAGAGGTGTTGCTCCCAATATTTGATGGCCAGACTGACTGTTTCACACCTCCTTTTCAAGCTCAATGAGCTTTTTATAGGCTTGCCCCAGAAAGCAGTTGTGACTGGTAGCCACTACTTGGAAGGACATGGAAGACTAGTGGAGATCAGGAGGAATCTTTGCTTATCACACAGCAAAGATGAGTGCTAAAAGCCCGCCTCCTAGATGGCCCAGGGCCATGGTTAACATATCATGTCATTGGCTGGTGGGAATGTCTGTTACAACCTATCTCCTCTATCTGTTGTATTTAATTAGATCAACTGAACTTGAAGTTTAGTTCTTGAAGACGTTTCGCTAGTCATCCGACTGGCTTTCTCAATTCAGAATGTTCTCAATTCAGAATGACTTGTACAAGAATCTTTGGCAATTATGTACCCTGGAAAATCCCAATTAGCATATCACAGCCAAGTGTTAAGGGCGTGATTGGATAGTGGCTAAGAGGTGTTATAGGAATGCCCAGAGTAAGGTGTTAAAACAGCACTGTACATGGCAGACAGTTGGTGTTGAACCCCCCCACCTCTATTTAGGCTTGGTTTCTTTATTTTCACATAAATGGCCTCCTTAACACCTCTTTTGAACCAATCACGTCGCTTTTCATGTGTTTCGGTATTGGGTCTTTTGGATGTACCAATTGTTGCCTCAGTGTGTTGTTCGGTTTAAAGCAGACAGGGATACAGTGTATTTTGAAAATTCTTCTTAATTTCTCGGAGACCCCTGCTACATATGGGATGACCATGTTCTTTCTCCTGTCTTGCTTTTCTCCTTCACTGTTGGTATTAGTGTTCTTTTCTTTCCTTCTACTTCTTTTGACAAAGGCCCAGTCTGGATATCCACAAGTTTTAAGGGCTCCTCTGAGATGTTTCATTTCTTTAGCCTTCGCCTCGGTGCTAGTGGGGATGTTCTCAGCTCTGTGTTGCAGGGTTCTGATGACACCCAGCTTATGATCTAAAGGGTGGTGGGAGTCAAACATCAAATACTGATCTGTGTGTGTTGGTTTTCTGTAAACCTCTACTTCCAGTTTACCATTTTCCTTAACTTCTACCAAGCAGTCCAAGAAAGTCAGTTTGTTGTTTTGTACCTCTTCCCTTGTAAATTAAAAATGTTCAGGTGTCATCCACATATTCTGGATTGAGAAAGCCAGTCGGATGAATAGCGAAACGTCTTCAAGGACTAAACTTCAAGTCCAGTTGATCTAATTGAATATAACAGATATACCATGACCTGGATGAATGAGAACCTTCACAAGCATATTTCAAACCTATCTCCTCCTTCTCTGACGGTTAAACAAACTTGAAATTTCCGGTTGCTAGGATACAGCCTACATAATCAAGCTGGGTGGAGGAGTGTTTTCTCCCATGCTAGCATTGAGTGACAGTTAGTGGCAGACAGAATTGTTACGCCCCCTTCACAGCATGGCTAATTGAAGGCAGAGAGCAGCTCAAAATCAGGAAAAAATGTATAGGGAGGGCTGCATACCTTTACTCTTTTTAAAGTAATTAAAAAAAAAAAATGCATTGAGGCAATACAGTTATCTTAAATCTGCTTCCAGCAAGAGATCTTATACTTATAAGCTCCACGATCCACCATCGCTTCCTGCCTCCAATGCGGCTGCTGTGTTCTTTTTGTGTTCCCGAGCAGCCGCAGTATAGACTGCTCCGGGAATGGCAGTCAGTGATTGGCCATGATGTCATTGTCACGGCCGACACTGACTGCCTTACCCGGAAATGGAGAGCGGATTGCAGAGCTTGTAAGTATAAAATCTTTTGCTGGATTTTTTTTTGCACAATACACTCATTTTTGCCTAGAGGGGTGGACATTCCCATTAAATGCCCTACCAACAACATATCTGGTCCTAACCTATAATGAGATCATGCAAGATCTCTACCTCCCTCGTTTACCAGCTCCCATATGGTAACTATACCCATGCCAGATAAAACCCCTCACTCTGTGCTAGTTACAGACCCATAGCATTATTAAATTCTGACTATAAACTACTTACAAAACCACTAGAAAATTGGCTAGCCACAACACTACCAACAGTAATCAATAAAGACCAAGTAGGCTTCATTCGCTTGAGCATGAGACAACACACGAAGAACCCTAAATATAATTTAACTCCTTCATAAAAGATCACAACCAGCAGTAATGCTAAGCTTGCACGTGGAAAAGGCCTTCGATGGGCTTGGCTGTCCATTCATGTTCTCCACATTACGCTACCTAGGGATGAAAGAAGGTTTTCTGAAAGCCCTTTTAACCTTATATTTAACACCTCAAACCGCAGTAAAGTTCCCCATGAAAACTTCAGCATTTTTTCCCATCTCTAATGGTACAAGCCAGAGTTGTCCCCTGTCCCCCTTTCTCTACGTTATCTGCATTGAACAACTAGCCTGCCACATCAGAGTAAATCCAGATATCACAGGTATCCAGTTATAATATATATGAGGATATATGAGTTATAATATATATGAGGATAATAATCCTCATATACAATCAGGGAGATTCAATAAAAGGTCTTAACGTTTAAAATGGTGCTAATTTAGCCCCAACCAATCAGATCTTATTTAACATTTGAAAGCAAACATCTGATTGGTTGGGGCAAAATTAGCGCCATTTTAAACGTTAAGACCTTTTATTGAATAACCCCCCATATCTTTATTCACAGACAATGAACTTTTCACAATCACCCCCTGATTTCCTTACACAAAGAACTAGACACCTACAGTTGGCTATAAGCTTAATCAGACTAAAACAGAAGCCTTACCTATTAACCCCCTCAAACCTACAAATACTAACACAAAATTTCCCCTTCTCTTGGAAATAAGACTATTAAATATTGCGGCTTACGTATTACGCCACAATTCTACTCATTATTTACAGCCAACTATCCCCCACTATTAAGAGACACAAGAAAACAACTACAATCCTGGAAATCCCACACTCTCTCTTGATTTGGGAAAATTACAACTAGGTACAATTAGGTAGGATAGATGTCTATCCTACCTAAATGGCTATACCTATTTGAAAATCTGCCAGTACAAATACCACATTAATTCTTATTAACAGTTCAGAAAAAAATACCCTTGATTTCATTTGGGGAAATAAAGCTCATAGAATTTCCAAAAAAACAATTATGATGAGTCGGGTGGATTGGCAGTCCCAAACATAACTAAATACTACCAAGCAGCTCAGCTGCGCCATACTCTACATTGGTTCTCCACACCTCCACAGACCAGATGTACTCAACTAGAAATAGACTGGCATTACCCTCTACACTTTACTCTTACAAACTCCATCCTCTATATAAGGAAACAAACAGCAAATACCCATGGGACCCATACAAACGACTATAACCAAATGTTAAAATACACATAGGACTACCAATCTACTCTCCACACCAACCACACTAACCCCAATAACCGGTAACCCAGAACTAAAGTCAAGTCTGACACCACAGTATATAAAAACCTAAATTTTCCCATAAGAAACTACCAGAAACACCTACCATCAAATCAGACACTATGTCACTACACTATCCCCAAATGTATCTTTCAGTTTGAACATACAGTGTTACAAGCACCAACAAACATTTAATATCCTATTTATACAGCCTACTAACCATACCCACTTCAACAGAACCCCAAATTACACATAAATACATGCATCACTGGGAGAAATTATTAAATAGGGAAATCACTAAAGAAAACTGTCTCAGTATCTGGGAAACAGCAGCCAAATCTTCCTCCATTTGTACAACATACAAAGAGAATGCTTATAAAGTGATGCTGGAGTGGTATTACACTCCAGAGAAGCTCCATAGAATCTGTCCAGAATCCACAGAAAGATGATGGAGGGGGTGTGGTGGGAATGGCTCGCTTACACATATGGGAATGCCCCTTCATCAAGGAAACCTGGCTACAGACCTCTAGAATAATCCACTCTCTGTTTGGCTTCGACCCACCCATGGAGCCCATACATTGGGTCCTAGGACTACCATTTAGGGGGCTAGGCAGGGCCTCTAGGAAACTTTACCCACATACAAGTGGCAATTAGACGCCTGATCACAAGACATTGGAAACAACCTCCCACTGAATCCACCTTGCTACACTCCATACATGAAATAAGAAGTATGGAAAAACTAACAGCCCTAGTTCATGAAAATATAGATACATTTACTAAAATATGGGCCTCGTGGGATATCCTAATGGGGGTCATGTGAGCGGCGTGTGGGCTCTCAAGGCTGAGAGCTTAAAGGGCAATTTAAATTCCTTCTAATCTAAGTCATCCCAACCACCAGGGTACCTTAAGTTTCTTTAAATTCTTCATAGACCCTGAGATATAAGCCTTTGAATATGCTGTGATTTGTAGGAGCTGCTACACATCATCTGTCACTCAAAGGCACACACCCACACAATCCAAAGCTCCCATGCAGTACAGTCACACACTCCCTCACCCACAAGTACAACACATAGTGCTAAACACAATCAATAAACCATTAACCCAGCAATATGAGCATAACACACTATAAAACAGCCCCTCCCCTTATATACATACAAAACCAGTGACTCAAATGGAACACTAATACAGTATATATAATACAATAATACAGACTATATACCAAACAAGACACACAGTGCAATCTATGAAATATATAGACTAAAGCAACTGAAATGTATCAGGATAACAAGCAGTGTCACTGTGTTTGTGAAGGTCTCTCACTACAGCTGCTGCTGCTAAACTGACTCTCTCCAGTGATTATGATCTCAGCTAAGCAGGGGAAGAGATATTAACTTTAGGTACAAAAACAAATAACAATTAGCAAACTTAGAGAACAGGCAGAGTTCAGTAACTTACTTGTATAGAATCTCAGCACCACTTGTCCTCCTCTCTCCCCCTCTGCCCCTCCCTTCAGCATATTGCTACTTTATTCCACACTTTGCTTGCTTGCAGTCTAGCTCTGGAAGGAAGGGGTCAACAGGATGTCAGCACTTCATTTAAAGTGCTTTCAACTGAGCATGCCCGGACTTTTCATACAGCCCTTTAGTGCTTGAGGGGGGACTAGACAGAGAGGGGAGGGGGGACTACACAGCTTGGTTCAAACTTCTGCCAGTGTGAAGAAACGAAGCCACACAGCAACATGAAAGTCAAGCAGCTTATACTAAGTTATCTGTACATTGTATATAGACAAAGTGTTTTTTTCACTATAATTGCCCTTTAAGTTCGACCTTCCCTATTCTATTCTAAGTTTACTTGATTGTTTTTGAAATTTCTTGTTCCTTTTCATTTTCATGTATGTTTTTTCAAATGTTAAACAGTAATAACCCTATACAACTCGGATTATACGTTCACCAAGTCTAAACATACTAGGGTTCACTCAGGACCTCCAACAACATAATGATATCTCAACAACCAAATCTTATCCTTTTGAGATCTTATGGAGAACTATAAGGGCTAGGCCACACTAACACGTTTTTAGCACATTTGAGCATACGATTGTGCATGCAATTTTGGTTAAAATGGAAATCGCGGGAATGCAAAAATTCCTGCGAATTCCGATGTGTATGCGATTGCGGATTCGTTTCCGTTTTGGTAATGTGTGCATTCACCATTTTTTTTGTGCAATAACGCATGCATTTCCACACCGAAAAACGCCTAAAATGCATGCGCACATGCACATCGCACAAGAACTGCACACATAATCGCATGCGATAACGCACATGATTCCGTGCGTGATTCTGGCACGTTGCAGTGTGGTCTCAGCCTAAATATTTTATTCCTCAAGACTATTAGGCTGAGGCCACACTAAAACGCACTAAAGCGTGCACATTTTCGCACACGTTATTGCAAGCGCAATTTCCGTGCATTCGCTCACATGCGAAAAAATGCTTGAACGCAAAATGGAAACAGATGCGCAATTGCATGCGCAACAGAAATCGCAGGAATGCAAACATTCCTGCGATTTCCATGTTAGCGGAGACCGCGGGCGCAACCGCAAGTGAAAATGAGCGTGAAAAACACGCTTGTGTGGCCTAGCCCTTAAGGACAAGGAAACTACTGCAATATCGGACTTGAAAGGAACAAAGACAACAGACATTCCAACACCCAAATATCATCTGAGCAGTTTTACTATAATAAAAATAAAGTTATTTGAAAAAATGCCCTAACAAAATATTTTAATAGCCAACAACTTTCAGCTGTTTACATTCCTTTGATTTGTGCATGCAGAATTCCTTATGCTGAACATGCAATTATATTAAAGGGCATTTTCAACCTCTCAACAAAAAGCTGTATAGTATCTACATGTAACCACCAAGTGCCACCTTTTTATGGTACAACATAATAGCTTATGGTTATTGTACTGGGCAGCTATGGACTTGTCCCTTATTGCAGTGTTACATAGCACATTGATAGAGTTGTAATTCACACCATGATTGTGTCAAGATAATTAGCAGTTTTACTACAGATGTAAATTAGTAGGACATTGCTTGACAATTGACCAAGGGAATAAAGGCTATTTTTATGTTAAAGTAAACTATTGCTTTGGAATATCCTTTTAACTAATAATTTGGGCAGTAAAAACTTGGGTGGAACGTATGGATAATTACAGCTGTTTAATGACATCTGTGGTAAAGGAACGGTATCATGGAATGGTGCAACATCTCTGGGGACCCACAAGGGAAAGCAGAGAAAACCCACTTTGGGGGGGATTTGTAAGACAAATGTACATTTTAACACCAGTTTGGTCGCTCCCCATTGTGGTTTACTAGTCACAGGCATTTAAAACTACCCCCCAACACCATTTTCAAGCAATTCCTCATAGTTAGCATTTGGATGTGTATCAACTGTTAAAGGGAGCACCTCATAGTTTTGGGGTGGGTGCTAGAAATCTTCAAAAATGTCTTCTACTTTTCACTTTGTCATTGCTAGGGGCTTGAAATTAAGAAAATGAATGGGGTCAGGGGGCTCATCTAAGCCAACATTTGTGATTTAAGCATGCACAGCAATGGAGCTGTACTTGCTTAAAACTTTGTGTTTCTATCCTTTAAGTAGCAACAAACTAGGTATAAGCTAGGCATTTCACAGAATAACTATGCAAGTTAGCCCTGAGAACATGCAGATACATTGTGGTTCATCCAAGTTGTAAGGACTAGGCCCCACTAGGCTATTTTGCTGTGCGCTGTCTTAGCTCAGTGCACACCAATAGAAGAGGATGAGGATGGCCCCACTATCTCTATTGCCCTGGGCTGCCATGTCTACCCTTTTTGCGGTGCATGCAATCACCATTTTGGGTGCACATCGCCTGTGGCGTGATAGGTTAACATCAAAGAAATCGCAGCGCATGTGCTGGGTAGTGCACATGAATTGCAATTGCATGATATTGTGATTGCGTCACGTAAATCTTGTGAGCTGCCTAGTTGGGCCTAGCCCAAAGGGCTCAGAGCAGCAGCTCTGCAAATATGTTCCATTTATTATTTATTTATTAAAATACTATTTTCACATTTCAACTTTCATTGGAGAAGAGATTAAACTTTCCCAGTTAAAAGGGCATGTCCACATCTTTTTTAAAAATTTGCTGTAGTGTAGGGGACCCTCTGCCACCCCCAACCACTATAGTAGTTTGTAAAAAAACTAATCCAATCTGTACTTACACAGCCTTGTTCCCCGGGGGCCGGACTGGCAGCCCCACCTGTGATTGGCTGAGAAGCGACTTCCGGCAGTACAGAATGCCAGGTGGAAAAGTCTGTGTAAGTAGAGTTAAGCTTAGTTTTTTTTACAAACTACTATAGCGGTTGGATTACATGCTAGGGCAACAGGGAGGAAACAGGGACCAGAATGGGGGGGGGGGGGGGGCTGCACTGAGCAAGCCAGAAATGTCTCAGAGGACACCTAAGAGGCGGAAATGATTTCCCTCCTGGTCTTCACTTTCTAGGAATTCGGCAGACATTGCAGGAGAACTATTTGGAGCAGAGAGGTAAGGTAAGGCCAGTAGTTGGTGTGAATGTAGTTTTAGGGGTGGACATGCCCTTCAATAAATGAATTATTTATCAGTTTAGATATGAGTGAATCCTTTGCATTGGCAAACATTCGTTGCCGATTCATTGCCAAACTGAAGGGACAGCCAGTACTCTTCAGTTTCCTGGAATTTGGACATGGACTGCAGAAGAACCATAAGGAGCAGGAATGTAAGGTAAGGGTTTTTTAAAACTATACAGAGGGACCAGTGGATTCAATTTTAGTTTGGGGGTAGACATGCCCATAAACAGTGGCCTATGTGACTAGCAACCATGAGATCCGTATCCCTGCCTCTTTCTTCCTTCCACCCAACTCTCCAATTAGAACTTAAAAGAGAAAGTGAGGAGTGAACAATTCAATGGAGGAGACATGGAAAGCAGGTACATAGTGTATATCATGTCAATGCTGGCAGCTGAAAGGGTTAAAGTTAATACTGTGCTGGCCCCGATAGTGTTAATGGCAATACTCTGGAAGAGATATGCCACATTACTGCACATTTAAGCGCAATGGGATTGCATTCTGATCACAGGTATCCCACTGATCCCAGATCTTCCGGGAGTCTCCCGCAAATCGGGGTGGTCTCCCGCGCTCCCACCCCGATCTCCCGCAACAGAGGAGTCCTGAATCTCCTCCCTGTTACGCCCCCTTTATGTGTGTCACGCCCCTGGACCGCCCACGCCCATACCACAGCCCTAACCCCGCCTCCCCCACCCCTAGCCCGTATGCCGTCAATGACGTCACACCGCGTAGCCACGCCCCCTCGTCCACCCTGCCTGGAAGGACGAAGAGGCAGGGTGGGATGTCTGTGATCACGCTAGGGCACCAAAATAGCTAGAAATAGCCCTGCACTGACATGACAGTAAGTCAGCTGCACTCCACCTTTTACAGCATGTATGTATATATTTAACTGTAAGCCTATAAGCTTCAGAAGAGCAGGTTTGGGGCTCCCTGAAGGAGCAATTATCACTAACAAGCTTCCTGTACAGCTTGATAATGCTCTTATTCCATGTGGGGCCTTTCTGCCAGAGAGGCAGTAATTTAATAAACAGAGCTGCTGATTAAATTAAGGGGCCATTTGTGCCTACTGGACTCTGTATTATTTTTCTAGACCAGAGATTTGGTTTATGGTACATTAATTTTTCTTACACTATTTCTTCAGATTGAAATGAAGCAAAATATCTGTGCTTAGCTGACAACTCTGCAATCAACCACAAAAACAACTGCTAAATAGATACCAGCAGACAGGAGAGCACATTGCATGTGGGATCATTCAATGTGTGTTATATCTTATTTGTTCTCATTATATGTTGTCCTTTAATTGCTAAAGAAATATACCTACCATGTAAAAATTGCCAGAGACCCCACACATGTAACAAAGCCTGTGATATTGAATGTATTGTAAATTCAGTACTTAACAGATCTGTTTAAAATCTGCTGTGTAGATAGTGCATGCTTCGCTGCCAGGTATGTGGTCGGGTTTCACCTCTTCATCGCTCCATTCCCAGCAGCCAAGTGACACATAAGAGGTTAAGGAAGGGGACGTCATGCAGTTGTACTGCTAAACTATGTTTTTATTAGACATTTGGTCCACATGTAGACCTCTGTCAAGAAAATGCTGTGACCAATCAGTGTTCCATTGTATTAGTTGGGTAATACTGTAAGAGGTGAGTCGATCCAGGGTGACCATATTTTTTGAAATTTGTCTGGGCAGCCTCTGTGTTTGTATAAAATTAGTTATTTAATTTAATCCAGACTTTCACCTTGGGTCTTTTGTGTGATGCCCACCTTAAAATGATTATTTATCTGGCATTAAAGGACAACTAAACTGTAAAAATTTACTTTTTAAAAATGAAAAGCAACTGGGGCAAGGAGATAGAATTGATTATTCCTACCTCCCAATATTATTTTGTTGAGGAGCTACAGCACATACAGTTTTCATCTGCCAGGTTATGGCCCTGGGCCATTCTATATTAAAGATAGTGCTGAAGCATACAGAAAGACTGGCAGAAGCAGTTTTCTTTGTCTTGCTGCCCCTCATAGAAAGGATATTGGGAGGTAAAAAGCACTAATCCTGCCTCAGGTACTTTTTATTTTAACTGTTTTTGAAAAAACTATACGCACAATAGTTTCCCTTTAAATAGTGCTCCCTGCAGGAACAATAACTCATATCTAGACCAGATGTCCCCATTCAGAATCCTAAACAAACAAGCCTGAGGTGTTTGATACATAGAGTGGGGGGGACAGATGGCCCAATAGCTGGAGGACATCCTCCCAAAAACCACTTACTCTTGGGCATTCCCAAAGAAGATGCATAAACTCTGCATTAGCCAGGTGGCACTTGGGGCAATTCGCTACTCCTGAAGGGGTGAAATGTCTCATCTGTCTAGGGGTACAATATGCCTGGTGTAGGATTTTAAACTGGATCAATTTATTGTTTACTGATTGTGTTGTATTGGTGGGAGCTAGTCAGCTCCACCCACTGCTCGCCATCTAGATCCTCACGGGGTTCATTTGTGTTTAAAATCTCCTGTAGTCGCTTGTGATTTGCTTTGTATCAAATGTGTATAAAGTTTAGAAATAATACCACGCAGCCCTTGGGTTCCGACAATTCCGATAACTGGGTGTTTTGCAGGTCCATTTGCAATCCGTTCCATGTAGGATCCCAGTGCATGCCTGAGTTGTAGATAGCGGAAGTGCATTATATTGGATAAATTATATTTGGCTTGTAAGTCCCGGTAGGGAACCAGTTCTCCCTGTTCATCCATATCTCCCAGCTCCACAACTCCCGCAGCAGCAATGCTCTAAGTCCCCCCACCTAACTCTGTCACAAGTTTACTCAATCTCAGTGGCTACATACACATTCAGGGTTATTCAATAAAAGTTCTTATCATTTAAAATGGTGCTAATTTTGCCCCAACCAATCAGATGTTAGCTTTCAAATGTTAAATAAGATCTTATCGGTTGGGACAAAATTAGCACCATTTTAAATGATAAGAACATTTATTGAATAACCCTGATACTGTCCAAAGAGGTCAGTTTTTAAAGATAACATTTTGTGTCTGATAGTTTTCCTAATTAATATAGACGCTTTTTTGATTAGCAGAGCTTATACTGTGGGTGCCTACCCCACCTAGGGCTTCTGGAGAAATTTTGTGGTGGTGGTCAATAGGTATGTTTCCTGCAGGCAAACTTTGTCTGGTTGGTATTGTAAAGATAGATAAAGACCTGTGTATGTTTAGCTGCCTGGCCTAGGCCTCTTACATTCCATCAGAACAGTTTAATAATTTTGGCTGACTAACCCTTGATCTGGTCCCTATGCCTAAGTGGCAGGGAACTGAGAAGCTATTAAACATCTTAAGATGTCAGGGATGGGGGGTGGGCCTGACATGACGGAAGACGTGCTGAGCTTCAGCTCCGCTCGGGCATAATCCTTAAACACAAAATTAAGGGTTCCCCATCCCCCAACTTTACCCAAAGTAAGGCACAATCCCACCTGCACGGAAGGAGCACAGCCAGACAGAATGTCTCCGCCAAAAAAAGAAGCCGCTCGTGGGCTTGATAAGTTCCAGCGCCAAACTGAAAATGAGGACGCTCCAGGCCCAGGTGTATCAGCTCCACACACCACCGAGGCGCTGCAACCGAACACAGCCACTAAGGCCCTAGAGGCGATAGCCAACTGTCAGACCACGCTGAGTGCTAAAATACAGGAGGTAAAGGTGGACAAATCGCTGATCCGCCAGGACTTACATACCCTACGCGACAGAGTGGCAGACACCGAACACCGCATCAGTAACATCGAGCACACACTCTCCCCGATGCAGCACACCGTGGAGGCCCGTGGAGACACCACTCTCCAAGCGCGACAAGAAGACTTGGTGGACGCAATGGAGACACTTACACCCTAACGATGTGGAATTCTCCTGCTTCTCCACCTCATATAACACTATGTCAAGAATTGACATGATACTGGTACAAGCAACCTTAACCCCCTATTTGACCCAAGCGAAATATGCCCCAAGGATTTTATCAGACCATGCCCCTTGCTGTTTTGACCTCACTTGGTCACAGGGCGCCACCCCACGACCATGGAAGCTAAACCCATAGTGGTTTACCCTGTTGCCAGAGGAGGACAAACTATCTGGGGATTGGGAATTGTTTTATACTAATGTGAATAGTACTAACGCGATTCGGGTATGGGAAACATTTAAATTGTATGCACAAATGAGCATCACATCCACCATTAATAGAATTAAACACAGATCTTCTGAAATAGAGGAAAAGGCCTCCAGCACTCTACAGCAGGCACACTTGACATTTACTAGAAATCCCTCAACAGAAAACGCCGAAGCCCTTACTTAAGCTGCAAACAGCATAACAAAACCCAAAATATTAGAGGCGAAGTCCCAAAAATTTAACTGTCCTCTTTTACTTTAGATTTCCATGATTTGTTTTTTTTTGTTTTTGTCCTTTTTTTTTTTTTGTAAATTGTCTTTTGTAGGAGGTTTTTTAATATTAAGTATGCAATTATAAAACATATAATGAGTATTAACTATTTTTAAACCTACCATTGTGGTCGGTGTCATTTTAGTAAATACAGTTTATACAGGTTATATTCAGGTTATAACAGATTATAATTAGTAGTGCCTCCTGTTGGTTCATCCCTTTACGAGTAGTACATAGTATATGTATGTTGGGTTTAGTGCCCATTTCCCTCCCATCTCCCCCCGTAGATTCCAACGTCCTCACCCCGCACCTGGGTCTATAGCGTCGTACCAGGGGCCCAGATTCTATCAAATTTTTTTGGTATTTCCTCTATTGTGGTATATGATTCTCAGTTTGGGCAGCATATTATTTATGAAGGCTCTCCAGACGGCCAACTGGGTGATTCGGGTGCCATCCATACCATGATTATAGTTTCCTGGCATAATAAAGGGTTTCTCGGAGCAATGACAGGTGGTACCTGTCCAGGAGTCTTCTGCAGGATTCCCAGCAGACATAATTTGGGCTCCGTTTCAACTGTAATATGTATAAACGCTAGGAGATAGTGTGTAACTTTGGCCCAGAAACGGATAACCCGTGGGCATGACCAGATCAGATGCCAGAAATCGGCGGTTCCATATTACATTTGGGACAGGATGGTTTAAGGTAGGTGAAGTGGGATTTCTAGAGGGGTAATATACACCTGGTGCAGGATATAGAAACTGCATCAGCTTGTTCGCTGCTGCTGGAGAGACATGTAAATGTGATTCCGCTACTTCGCACCAGTCTGAGTCTCCAGCTCAGGAATATATCTTTTCCATTCTGCAAGATATTAACAGTTCCTGTGTTGAGTTTAGCATGTATCAAACAGGAGTAGAATTTGGATATACTACATTTCCCATCTTCTGTTTCGTTAGCTCAGTGATGGGTGGGATTGTAGTGTGATACGAGAGCCCTGGAACTCAGACATTAAGCAGTATCTCAATTGGAGATATCTGAACATAAACTGGTCTGTTGTTTGGAATCTTTGTTTGAATGTAGCGAAGGGGAGTAGCTGGTCATTTTCTATAATTTGTGTGAGAAGGAGTATATACCTAGTCGTTCAAAGGTGTGGGTACTGGGAATGCAGCTAGGTTGGGAAATCTGGGGTTATGCCAGAGTTGGTGTCGTGTGATATTCCCTCCCAGTTTAGGTGTCTCTGGACCCTCTTCCAGACTTTAAATTGTTGGTTATGGAGGCAGGGCCTCCTCCTGGTATGGGTGGGGCAGGAGTCCAGAAAAGTTAGGGGATGGGATGGGAGATAGGCATGTAGCATGCCCTCCATATCATATATTGTGGTGGTTCTCTGTCTGGGAGGGCTGGTGGTGAGTGTAGCCATGCCTGATAGTATTAAGCTGGCCTGCCCAGTGTACAGGCGGAAATCTGGGAGCGCCAGGCCCGCATTGTTTGGGCCTCTGTAGTGTAGTGATTTTTACTCTTGCTCTGCCCGAATTCCAGAGGAAGGGATCATGCAGGATTGTAGTCTGGTGAAGAAGGAGTCGGGGATATATGTCATGCGCGTGCTGGAGGATGTAGAGGAGTTTAGGTAGAATGATAATTTTGATTAGAGTTATACGGCCAATCAGGTTAATGGGTAGGGGTTCCATGTTTTGAGTCTGTTCATTACCATGTCTAATAGGGTGTGTGATGTTTCGGTTGTAGAAGTCTGTGGGGGAGCGCGGTGACGTATATACCAAGGTATTTAAAATGTCCACCACAGGTACCAGGTCTCTTACAAATGGGGGGATATGAGTTCCGTTGTCAATTGGGAGCAGTGCGGACTTACTCCAGTTTATGAGAAGGCCCGATATGGGTCCGTACTGGGTGATTATCTCATAGGTGAGCGGAGGAGAGTTGTGGGTCTGCCAGATATAGGACAAGGTCATCTGCATACGACTGAGTAGAGAGGTGTGTGTGCCTAGTGATAGACCGACTATGCTTGGGTGGGAACGGAGCTGGATAGCGAGAGGCTCATGGCAAGTGCGAACAAGTATGGGGACAATGGACAGCCCTTGTCTAGTCCCCTGCATAGTGGGAAGAATGGGGATATTTACTGTTAATCTTATGGCGGCCATGGGATTAGTGACAGGATTTGGACCCATTTTATAAATTTGGCGCCGAAGCCAAATCTCTCATCACAGCTCCACAGGAACGACCACTCACACCGAGTCGAAGGCCTTTGGGCGTCTAGAGATAGCATACATCTCCCCCTGAGTTTCATGGTCGACCTGGGTGTGTATGAGAGTTTTTCTGATGTTTATTGGGGTCGACTTCCCGGCATGAGACCAGTCTGGTCTTTGTGTATGATTCGAGTAATGACCTTTTTGAAGTCTGTTTGCTAGGCCTTTGCCAGAATTTTATAATCATTGTTGGAGGAGAGAGATATCGGACGGTAAGACTCGCAGTCTAGGGGTCTTTTCCTGGCTTAGGTATCAGGACCACATGTGCTTCACACATAGATAAGGGTAGGGAGCCGTCTGGTAGGCCGTTTGGAGGGTGTTTAATAGTTGTGGGAGAGGTGTGGTCACTGTATCTTTTATATTTCTATGGGGATGCCGTCCGTCCCGGGGATTTTCCGGGGGCCATGCTGGCAACTGAGCCTGTAGTTCCGGTAGCGTTTATTCGGTCTCCAGAGTTGAGGCTTTTGAGTGTGTAAGTGTTGGGAAGTTTATGTTGGTTAGTAGTGTTTGGGGGACGTGGTGGAGGTGGGGGAGTTTGGATTTATACAGATTGGTATAGTATGAAGTGAAGTGATTAAGGATGTCAGGGGTGTCTGTTAGTTTTTGTTTGTTGTTGTCTTTAATTTGCATAATGGTGTTTTGGTCAGAGGGGCCATGTGCCAGGCGGGCTAGTAGTCTGGCAGACTGGTGGCCGAACTCAAAGTATCTTTGTTTTTGGAAGAACAATTTCCTGGCATATTTCTCTGTCGTAGAGAGTATATAGCGATTGTGCTAGTGCCAGACAGATCTGGTACTTGGAGAGGATTTTGACGTATAGGCTGTTTCGGCAGTCTGGGAGTGCCTTTGCCAGTTGCTGCTCATTCTGGGTTGAGGATTTTTTGATGTGCGATATAGTGTTTTGTAGGTTCCTCTCAGTACTGCTTAAAGGCGTCCCATACCACCTCTGCAGCTACTGTGTTTATGTGTGTCTTCAAAGAATTGTTTGAATCTGGGGGGGGGGTGGGGTCAGGGTCTGGGAAAGGGGCAGCCAGAAAGAGTTTATACGCCAAGGGATCGGGGGAGGTGTTCTGGGTGTGTGGTCTGTTATTGAGTGGATGGTGAATGATCCGAGAGACCTCTTGGAAGGTGTATTGTCCTTAGCTTTAGGCTTAAACGTCTATTAGTAAATATATAGTCGATGCGAGATAGGGTATTGTGCGTTTTGGAGTGGCATGTAAATTCCTTACAGATGGGTGCCGAAGTCTCCAGATATCCACCCATTGGGTTCAGTTTGTATTATTTTGTTGTAGTGGGGTAATGGGATTTGGGGAGCTGTTTACAGTTTTTGATGTATATAGTTTGTCTATGGTGGGATCCATAAGGGCGTTAAAATCGCCCAGCATAATACAGAGGCCTGGGTGGTATTTGAGTAAAAAGGGGATGGTATCTCTTAAGGGGTGTTGGTATGCCGGGGGGGAGGGTCATATATTCCAATTATGACGTATGGGGCACCTTCTATGTCAAGAGCAATACATAAATATTCCCGGTTTATCTGATTAACTTCAGTGATGGAGTACCGTAGTTGTTTACGCAACAGTACAGAGACCCCTGGAGTAGGAGGAGTAGTGTGCTGTGTGCGGTCCGCCTATCCATGCCTTTGGAGATATTGGGTGGTGTGGGAATGAGGTTGTGTTCCTGGAGACATATTATATCAGGTTGGTAGGCTTGGAGCTGGGAGAAGACCGCTAGTCTTTTTTGAGGGTCATTGACCTCGTACATTCCATGTTATGCTTTAATCAGTGTTAACGGGGGTATGGTTGGTCTGGGAGTACCAAAGTGGTGCGGGATATGGGAGAGGATAAATACCAGCTTGGAGGCGCTTGTCCAGTGGTGGTTGTATACAACTTGAGCAAGACACTTTAACTGTAGCAACTTTGATGATATATTTTACCAGTATAAATAATTAAACCGGAGAAATTTCTAATAATAACAATAAAACTGTAACTAGAACAGAACATTGTTCTAAGAAGTATTAGAACTAAGTATTGGGGATGCACGTAGTGCGGTTTCTGCAGAAAGAGCAGAAACGGCATTGGTTTGTGCGTCCCTAGACTGATATTAGATTTAAACATTTAACATATACAAAAAGCTGTGCCAGCTTGCTTTTAGGGTGTTATACCACTTGCTGATGGTTATTAACTGTATTATTGTTATCTTCTGGAGGGTTCAACCAAGCCCACCCAGCTCCCCGAGATCAATGTACAGTATCACCAATTATTAATGTAGTGTTCTCATTTTTTTTTTTCCCCGCTTGGTCAGACAGCACAATTGGCACCGGATCTAGTGTAGATTCAGCAGTGACAGGTGGGCGCTCCTTAATGGGCTGTGTTG
Source organism: Hymenochirus boettgeri (assembly GCA_019447015.1). NCBI lineage: Eukaryota > Metazoa > Chordata > Amphibia > Anura > Pipidae > Hymenochirus > Hymenochirus boettgeri. Next base: position 309,842,870 of record CM033469.1, read on the forward strand.
CAAATGCAGCCCCCAGAGCCACCCCTCCACCCCCGGCGCCGGGTGCCTCCGCTACAGCCAAGGGGGGTTGGGGCCGCGGCAGTGTCTATTGATTCAGGGTGGTATATGTCTGGTGTGGACGGCCAGCCTCTAGTCCCTCCATATAGGTGACAAGTAATTCAGATGAAGGGCCCGCCGGGGGGCGTCCCAAGCGCGGTGGCAACCATATAGTCTAGTGTCTTTTATAGCGGGTGGCCGTCTTTGGTCTATCACGACAGGGAGCAGGGAGGGGGAGGGCAACCGCCCGGCTGTACTCACCGGGCCCCGGGGGCCAGTAGTCTGGTCCTTTTTGCATTGTGGGTGTCAGGGTCCGGTGTTTGCTTGGTGCACCAGGGGGAGGGATCTAGTAAGATGATTATTCCATGGGTGGCATAAGCGGTGTCCCTGGGTCAGGGGTAGCAGATGTTTGGGCGGACCCCTGGTTCTAGCGGGAGTCCAGCCAATTACAGGCCTCAGTAGGTGTTTCGAAGAATTTCACTTTCCCTCGATTGCACTCGGAGGCGGGCCGGGTAGGCCATCGAGTAGGTGATGCCCGCTGGGCTAGTCTTTTTTTTACATCATGAAGTTTGCTCGTCTTTTGGAGATCAATTGAGTAATCGGGAAACAGTTTATTACTGCGTTTTCAAATTTTAGATCTCCTGTGTACGGGCCAGGCTCAGCAGGCCATCCTGTCTTTCGCGTTTAGCAGTCTAGCTATCATCGGTCTGGGGGGGGCCCCAGGGACAGGGTCTTTGCCGGATTCGGTGTGCTCTCTCGATTGCGAACTGTGGGGAGATTCTGATTCGGCGAAGTGGGATCTGATCCATCTCTCAAGGAACGAGATGGGTCTTGGGCCTCCGCTCCCTCTGGAAAGCCGATAAAGCGGAGGTTCTGTCTCCGAGATCGATTTTCCAGGTCATCATTTTGCTGCGGGTGAGCTGGAGCTCCTGCTGGAGTTGTGCGATTTGTCGTACCTGCGGGCCCATCGTGTCCTCAGTGTTGAAATGGGTTCGGTTTCTCCGATCTTTGGCGCATTTTTGCCAGATCTGTCTCAGAGGCAGAAATCGGATTTAACCTCTTCCAGTAGTGTAGTTAGAGTTTTTTTCGTGTCTGTTATGGGCCTAGTAGGTCTTTTTTCTGGTCTCGCATGGAGCAATCTGGTTCGGAGGTTGCTTGGTGAGCATGTGGTGCGGAGAGGGGGTCTCCTCCTCTAGTGGTGAGTGTTGGCGTGCAGCCATTGGTGCGGCTGGTTTGGGCTGGAGCCTTTCCACACGTTTTGTGGAGTTTGTTTTTGGCTGGCGTGCCTGTTTTGGTGACTTTGTGTTTGGTCATCGGGTGTCCTCCGTCTCCACCTCTACTGCTGCAAGGTTGGGGGCAAACAGTGATGTTTTAAGCAGGTATTAGCCTAGGATGTGTGTGCAGTCTCAGATCACAGAGCTTTACGAATATGGAGAGAGATGTGGGAAGCTGTAGGCATATTTAGCTAATAATGAACACAAACCCCCCTACGGTCATCACCTTACGTGCCAGATGGAACCCCAATAACCAACCTACATGAAGTCGCAAACAGTTTCTTACATAGTATAAATTGTCAGGGATAGAAGCTCCCCAGTTATTACTGATTGTCCACAGTCCCCTCTATCCTGTAAGCTTTAGCTTTATCTTGTTATCTTGTTTAACAATAATTTGTTTCTATATTTCACAAATACAAGGAAAGGGGAATGTGGGCAGAGGGTAGCATACAGTTCTACACTAGCTAAAGCAACTACTGTATATATTATACATTAAACATTAACCCCCCCCCCACCCCAGAACATTACCATTCTGGAGGTCCGCAAAATAGTCTGGGAATATCAAGACTGCAGAGTTTTCGATTCTTATTTCCCCTTTCTCCCTGGCCATCAGAATCCCTATCTCTAGCATTTATCAAGCGAGCCAGCAGAGGCCTGGACCTAGAACCGGGGGGGGTAAGGACTGGTTGGGACACGGTGGGCCCTCTCAACCATATACTGGTGAGAGCTGTTGCACCACAAATGTCTTGTTGATAATGTCTCTAGGTAGCTTTCAGGATCCCTACCTTCCAGATCCTCCGGTATTCCCACAAGGCAGATATTCTGTCGTCGTGCATGGTTTTCCAGGTCCTCTGAACAGCCTGCTGGGCCTGAATCTGTTTGAGGGATGCCAGCCACCAAGTAATGATGGACAGTGTTCTTCTGTAGTTGAGACCCTGTCCTCCAGCTCACCCACTCGCCCATGTCCACATAACCTCCTCTATTAGAACAGTGAGTGAGGCCTTATTGTCTTGTTGGCTGCCAACTGCAGAGAGGAGGATGTGCCAGGGATGTTGGTTCCACACGGTCCAGTCTGGCTGCAGCCACCTGCGCCATATTGGAGGAGGACTGTATCTTGTAGGGCTAGGCCCACTTACGCGTTTTTAAGCGTTTGCGCACGCGTTTGCGTTCGCGAAAGTGCATGCGATTTGGTTATAATGGAAATCGGGGAATGCAAAAATTTCCCATGTGAATGCGATTGCACATACGTTTTGGTAACGCATGCGTTACCCTTTTGGTGCATTAATGCATTTGTTGCCATAACGGAAAACGACAAAATCGCATACGCAAAACGCACGCACAAACGGAAAAACGCACAAGAATGACGCACACACTGCGTGCGATAACGTCACGATTGCACGCGCCATTATTGGGTTTGTAGTGGGGCATAGCCTAAAGGAGTGTGCAAACTTCCCCAGCTTCACATGGTATAGTGCACATTTGTTGTTTTTCCTGTACTTAGTCATTCCTGCAGGTGTGGAGCCTTAATTGTGGCTATTGTAAGGGTAAGCCCCTCAAGATGGTGTTTGCGGTTTGAGATCAGGAAAGCTCCGATTTCCACTTCTGCTCAGCACGACATAATGGCCACGCCCCCTAAGTTAGTTACTTTTATGTATGCTTACAAATAAGCTTATGTATGTTTAGGGCAAGGTCCCACTATATGTGCTGCATTGTGCTGTTTTGAATGCATTTGTCCACGTTCCGGTCCGTTTACAGGTTAACAGACGTGTTTTTTTCTATGCATTTGTCCGTGTGTGCCCACGTTTCCAGTCCATTTGCATGCGTGTGCAGTTTTTGGAAAATCAACAGGAAACACTGAGGAAAATGCAAAAAACCTCAGCAAAAAACAAGTTGTCCCAGTAGTGTCCATTTTTTTGCGTTGCCATAGACTATTAGAGATGGACTAGAACTCGAACTCGAATTTGAGCCAAACTATTCAAATTCTAACGAATTCGGACTTCTCGAACTATCCTGGACCCGGATTTTCGATATTTTTGGAATCGAGATAAATACGAGTGTCGACCGTTCGAATGTGCAAGTAAAATGTCTATATACCTATACACGAGCATCGAATCCGCGAGTAAAGGGTCCATTAAAACCTATACCGAGCATTGAATCCGCGAGGTAAAATGTCCATGGTATCTAGGCGCGAAGCAGCATCAAATCAACGAGTAAAGTATCCAATAAAACCTATACGCGAGCATCGAATCCGGACTAAAATGTCCATGGTATCTAGGCGCGAAGGCGAGCATCGATACTGCACGTAAAGTGTCCATTAAAACCTTTAGCGAGCATTGAATCCGCGAGTAAAATGTACATGGTACCTAGGCGCGAACGAACTCGAAAATAGCGCAAGTGAGAGTAAAATTGATTTTCGAATGTCCTGGATATTGGAACATGTTCCCCAGACCATTTCCCAGGGTCCACAGTCATTTAAATTAAGTTACCATTGATATTTTATTTGTATTTCATTAGAACTTTTCGAACTATTTGACTCCATTGACGTTAATGGGTCCGTTTTCGAACTTTGAACTTTCCATATAGTTCGAAAGTTCGGCCCTCTTATAGACTATTATAAATTGCGATTCTGACACACACAGACAAAAGTCCTGCACACATGCAGATAAAAAATGGACCACATACATTTGAAACGCAAATTATTCAATGGGATCTGATTCTTGCGATTTCCATTGTATTTTAAATTACATTTCGCAAAACGGAATGCAACGCGCATAGTGGGACCTCACCTAACATTTAGGCTGGGTACACATGGGAAAGTTATTTGTCCCAACCGAGGAATGTCATATCTGTCCCCAATATGCTGTTGCTCACCTTCCTAGTAACACTGTAAAAGTTATAATCTTGGTAAATCCCTGCAAACATGGAGAGCATGCGGTTTGTACATAAACCTGAAAATAATTTACATAAACGTTGCCTTTTCGACTTTGTCAGAGCATTACAAATTCCTGTTCATTTTAAATAAATCTATCTTGGCCTCTAATTTTCAAAACAACGTTTCTGTCATCTATAATAATTGGTTTGTGGCCACACCTAGTCCATTAGTACTTATACAGATCATTACTGTAGGATCTGGGGATTAGCAGACAGGAAAAGGATCCGACTCACAAAAGCTGTATCACAAGGCTTTCACAGAGCGAGACACACAGAAGCACTGCACGGGAGAGAGGAGGGAGCTCCAAGCAAGAAATAAAGTTTTATTAATGAAACCCATCATTTAAGGTAAGCCCCTTCATGCCAACATTAGGTGCTAGTAAAATAGTTTGCTTTCACTTGCTACTATGTTTTCAATTCTGCAAATGGTTGTGAACACTAATAAGAAAGTTTGCAGCATTTTTAATGCAAAGAAACCTTTTCCAGTTAATCTATAGATATGATTCTATGGCGTTTCATTTTCCTCTGTTAGAGATTAATGCAAACTACGGAATTACAAGGATATGCTTTGTGAGACAGAAGCAATGTATTGTAGAAATCTATATTGTGTTATTGCACAATAAACTCTAAAACTTCGCCAAAAAATTGATTTATTTTGGCTTTGTAGTTCTTGCAGCACTTACTGCCCATACACCATCTAGCAAGTGCATCCTAAGCAATTAGAACATTAAATATTAAAGCTTTTGTCCTTCCTAAGATGGATTTGTATTTTGGTTTACGAATCCCAATAAACCATCAAAACAATAAAGAAAATTGACTGAAGTCGGTCTTACATTTCCTGTCTTGATCACATTTTGCATTGATTGAACGAAAGTTTATTTTGCATAAACATAATTACAAAAAGGAAATGTTTATTATTTGGAAATGCTTAACAAAAATATATTTAGCCTATTGCAATGTTACATAATTATAAGATGTGATGATTAGATTATATATAAGACTGTTGTGTGTATTTTAGACAATTTGAATTTTAGGCTTTAGAGAAAAGGAATTTATTGTTTAAATCAGTAGCGTCTTTCAATTGGCAAGAATACGTTTTGTATTTTTCCCTGTTTGTCAATGAAATCAATGTTTGTCAGTGTAAATCAATCCATATAAAGATACAGTAGGCAGCAGGCTGTCATACTAAGACAAACTTTATTTAATCCTATTTATAAAATCAAAATACATTTTACACTGACCAGCAAATAAATAATTGGAGGACGTAGGGATTTGCAGATTTTGTACCTGCAGCCGTGAAACATGCTGAGCTGGATCCTTTCCATTGTGGCTACAAGCACGAAAATATTGAGCCCTATCTCCTTCATTTATTTTATTTCTGTGGAGTGCACATGTATATTTTGATTTATTATATGTTTTATTATATAGTTTTATTTGTATGACAACTGTCTGTCTACCTATGTTTGGATTGAGTTTTGCTGTTACTAAGTTGGAAACCACTGTGTGAGTGGTTTTGTCTGAATCAGAAGGCACCTTAATTTTTGGACCCGAGAGTTATCACATCCTGTTTGTCCACCAATCAGTGTGTTATTTATTTCCCATTCAGTGCGGTATTTATTCTCCACCCGTTCTGTTAGAAAGGACCAAAAACATTAACCAACTAATATGATTGTACTTAGTTGTGTACATATAGTTAGCTATAAAATGATACTTGCTCATTAAACTTTATTTTTCTCTGTTATTAAGGAGCTGTAGTAAAAAATGTCATTCAATTTGACTCATTCTGTATGTACCGTATGTATAATTTTATAATGTACGCTGCGCTGTACATTATAAAATACAGACAGGGTTATTCAATAAAGAGTTCTTATCATTTAAATGGTGCTAATTTTGCCCCAACCAATCAGATCTTATTTAACATTTGAAAGTTACATCTGATTGGTTGGGGCAAAATTAGCACCATTTTAAACGAATTGAACTGTTATTGAATAACCCTGAGAGATACAAATGGGGATAAGTGCAAGCCATTGTACAGATACAGTAAATGAAAATTTACATAAATAAAGTTCCAAAGGTTAAGAATCATATCTATATCTATATATAAAACTAAGTAGGGTGTGCCTTGACATATTAGGAAAGAGATTCTTCCCCGAGAGCTTACAATCTAAGTGGAAGGGACAACATAGAAATATGGGGGGAGGGATAAAGTGCTTAGACAGCTAACAATCATTAAAAGTGCTGGTTTCAGAAATGTAGGATAACAGTTTAGATTTAAAAGAGCTAAAGAATGTCACCTGGGGAAGTGAGAGAGGGAGAAGGTTCCAAAGGTAGGGAGCAAGCAAGAGAGAATGGTTTAAGACGGAAGGAAAAAGGATTCATAGGGGGCTTGTAGAGAAGATTGCTTGTAGGGAGGTGCGTAGTAGAGTGGAGGGATTTACAGTAGTCAAGTTACAGTAGTCAAGACTACTATAAGGGCATGCATGAGCCTTTTAGTAGTGGAGTGAGAGAGGAAAGGGTAGATCTTGGCAATATTACGAAGGAGAAAATGATATGTCCTCGAGACATTGTTAATGTGATGAGGAAGGAAAGAGAGGAGTCAAAGAACTCCAAGGCAGCGTGCAGATTCAACTGGGTTAATGACCATATTGTCAATAGAGATGGAGAAGGGTGGACTAGGTTCTAGTGCAGGGGGGGAAATGATCGCTACAACATCCAATAATAAGCAATAATTTAGATCGTATGGGATTTGTATTTTATTAATCATGTGTGTACTTGATAATTAATGGTCACTATTCTGACTTTATTATGGTTTGTTTGTGTGTAGATATCCTGTTACACCTGGAAGATCCTAGCGCCTGAAACCATGGTGGGAAAGAAGCCATTCACTATACTTTCTAGAGGTGCTGAAGGAGATGTTGGCTTTTGTGCGTTCAGCTACACAATTTTACTTGGTGCACTTATGCTTGCAGGATGGACAACATACCTTATGGTTGTAAAATAATTTCTGCTGTCAAGGCTCCTTCGGACCTTAAAACACAGAAGCAATTAGTGGTTGTAACATCTAATAATTGCTTGAAGCATACTTTTAGACAGTTATACTACGAAGACACAGTAATACTAATTGCAAAGTTTGTTTTATTATTATAATTTAAAGGGCACGTTCACCCTCCTACTTAGCTCTCCCCTGGACGTTCCAAAAGGAAGGTCTTCTTCTTCCTGTTCGGCTATGGGTTCATGCCTTCTTTGCGCCCTTACGAGCTTGATACAACCTTGCAAAGGAGGAGACATGGGCAAGAAGCCAAAGTCATTGGCCCTGAAATAATTGTAAAGATTTGACTGACGTCTGCTACACAAAGAAGGAGAAATGTGACAGACAGCTAGAATTGGAAAATGTTCCTAAACATCATTCTAGGCTTGTTTAAAAAGTATGTAAACCACAGTTGCCCTTTTAGGATGGTGATAATAACCCTTTATATATAATGGTGTAACTTTTGCACTGCTTCTCTTTCAGATAAGCATTGCCCCATCTACCACACAGCATTAATGATAATGCCCATATGATTAGAAATACAACAAAATAAGACACTATAGAGAAATAGACAAAATGCACATTTAAAAAAGTAATTTTATTTTAAGCAGCTTCTACCATAGTATGAGCATCCAACTCATAGTAAGACCCAAAGACGCTATCGACCTAAACCCTTTCAAATATTGGGTTAAACTGGTGAGCAAATTGCGGTAATGTAAGTGTGGACTGTACTCTACTTGGGTTGGATCCATTAAATAAGGAACTATTAGTTTAAATTTAAATGCATTGGTGAGAGTGTAAAAACTGCAGACTACATTTCTAAAAACCCTTTGTGTTATATTATAACTGATTTAATACAATATATTACAAGAACTAATGCTTTATTATGCATCAGGCTTAACATTGCACATACTGAAGAGTATTTCAAGGGTTAGTAATAGTGAATCTAGAAAAAGCTTAAACTGAATATATCAATAAGTGGAACACACTCATATGCAAGGAATTTGTGGTGTATTGTGTTCAATTCTGACACGCACACATACCGTGATACCTGAGTATAAACGAGATTTAAGGCTGAAAAAACAGCCTGAAAATCCAACCTCGTTTATACTCGAGTCGGATACTTTTCAGCCACTTACTGAATCCGGGCGCCGCTCGCTCCTCCCTGCCTGTTCTGGCGCGCTGGCTGACATCACTGCCCGGCGCAGAGTAGTGATGTCAGCCGGCACGCCAATAGAGGGAGCAAGCGAGCGGTGGACGGAGTCTATATGGATGGTTCACTAAGGATTTTCACTTCAGTCACTAAGGAATTGACTGAATCACTTCAATAGGATTAGTTGCTGTTTGCAAGAGGATGCTCACTACAGAGAGATGACACATTACCAGTAAGTCCACTGAACTGTGGGGGAGGGTGAATGTGCAGATGTTTGTGCAGATGTGCTAAGAAGGCATGCTGGGAGTTGTAGTTTCCAAACATCTGGAGTGGCTTTAGTGTCTTTTAAATGGACTGCAGAATTCTCATACAGTAATAGCCAAATCCAGTATGGCTATTACTGTATGGGAATTCTGCTGTCCATTTAAAGGGCAACTAAAGCCTCAAAACAACACAGAATCAGAAGAAGAAAGTTATATATTGTTACTTTCTGATTCTGTATTGTTTTGAGGCTTAGTTGCCCTTTAAATAGACAGCAGCATTCCCATACAGTAGTCCCATACAGTAATTCCATACTGGATTGGCTATTACTGTATGGGACTACTGTATGGGAACTCTGCTGTCCATTTAAAGGGCAACTAAGCTCAAAACAATACAGAATCAGAAGGCAGTAGTGGTAATAATTTCTACCCTCGGCTTATACTCGAGTCAATCCCTTTTACTACTTTTTCAGGTAAAAATAGGTACCTCGGTTTATACTTGGGATGGTTTAATCGAGTATATACTGTACAATGTTTCAGAAGGGTACCATCCCAATATTGTATTCCTTTTAATTATCAGCAAGTCCTCACCACAAACCTTGGATTCTGTTTGAATTTTCTCACATGCCATACTGAAAGCAGGGTTGTGATTAGTTCAGGTAAATATACAGTACCTGATACAACAAGGAATGTGAGGATATAGTTGAAACAGGTGGTCGTTTCCCTCAGCAAATTGTGTCCCTGGCAAATAAAATCAATATGACATACAATTCTGCATTCTCTTCACTCCACACTCTATAGTGTAGCATAATATTGTGTACATCAACCTTAAAAATAATTCTTTAGGGGTGTAGCTAGAAATCACAGGGCCCAATAGCAAAATTTTAGATGGGGCCACCCCAACCCACATAAAAATTAATTTGGTGCAATTCAACCTAACTTGGCCAAACTGCAACCAGGTTTTTAAAGGGGTGCAGCTAGAAATCACGGGCCCAATAGCAAAATTTTAGATGGGGCCCCCCCAACCCACATAAAAATTAATTTGGTGCAATTCAACCTAACCTGGCAAATGAACCAGGTTTTTAAAGGGCATATCCACCCCCCTAAGAAAAATTTACCTCAAATAGTTTAGCCCCCAAACCCTGTTTTCATTTTACTTACTCCTTTCAAAGATGCTCCAGGCTAGATATTATTTAAAAAACCCCAATTCCTTGCTGGCGCGGCCACCCTTCACTGTGCGTTGCAAGCTGTTAGTTATAAGTAGGCACAACGAAGAGCCATTGGCCTTAACGTCACCATCACGGACATGACTGGTGGCTATTCCCCAGTATGATGGGAGGAGCTGAATATCTGAGCCTGGGAGCATCTTTGAAAGGATTAAGTAAAATGGGGTTATGGGCTGAACTACATGAGGTCAGTTTTTTCTTAGGAAGGTGCATATGCCTTCAGGAGCCTTTGGTCAGGGCCCAATAGCAATTGCTATGGTGACCCTACTCCATTCTTCTATCTTTTTATTACAAAGACGCATCAATAAAATAAACTCTCTTGGCCAGAGAAAACTATATTTGCTTCTTCCTATTTCACAAATACATTTACTATAGAAGGTGGTTTATGGACGTTACTATTTGTGTCATGATGTTTGCTTGTTTCCCAACAATTGTCTTACAACACTACACCATCAGCCCTAACCTGGATATCATGAACCATTCTTGTACCTCATACAGATCTTTCAACAGTTTAGCAATAATTCACTGCCAGCTGGCAAGGATAGCAAATTTTAGAACTTTACTTACATAAAAGGTTTATCTGTGTGTGTATGGATGCCACTAGTCATTTCAATTAAACATTGGTGACTGTGAGACAAGATAGGGAGTGACTGTGAGAACAAGATAAGGGAACAGCGTCTATGACTAACAACTAATGTACTAATGGACGATTTCATTGTTATAGAACAGGAAAATTGATGCCTGCTCAAAATAAGAATCTGGTTGCACCAACTAACCCGGATTTAAACGGGAAATAAGTTTAAAACGTCATTCCTGGAATGTTGTATTTTTTATACTTAATTCAACATTATTTGATGAAGAGCTTTGTACACTTTCAGCACTCAGCACTAGCTTTGGCATTACCTTGTAGATGTCCATAGTGCCATAATACATTGGAACAAAACCATGTCCCTTTTTCCCACTATTGAGCATGCAAAAGATTTTCACTGAAACTGCTCAATTTAGATAATTCGGACAGCTTCTGGTGCCTCTGCTCTTGTTTGGTATTTAAACATGACAAAAGGAGAGGGGGTCTCCTCCTCTAGTGGTGAGTGTTGGCGTGCAGCCATTGGTGCGGCCTGGTTTGGGCTGGAGCCTTTCCACGCGTATTGCTGGAGTTTGTTTTTGGCTGGCGTGCCTGTTTTGGTGACTTTGTGTTTGGTCATCGGGTGTCCTCCGTCTCCACCTCTACTGCTGCAAGGTTAGGGGGCAAACAGTGATGGTTTAAAGCAGGTATTAGCCTAGGATGTGTGTGCAGTCTCAGATCACAGAGGCTTTACGAATATGGAGAGAGATGTGGGAAGCTGTAGGCATATTTAGCTAATAATGAACACAAACCCCCCTACGGTCATCACCTTACGTGCCCCAGATGGAACCCCAATAACCAACCTACATGAAGTCGCTAAACAGTTTCTTACATAGTATAAATTGTCAGGGATAGAAGCTCCCCAGTTATTACTGATTGTCCACAGTCCCCTCTATCCTGTAAGCTTTAGCTTTATCTTGTTATCTTGTTTAACAATAATTTGTTTCTATATTTCACAAATACAAGGAAAGGGGAATGTGGGAGGTAGCATACAGTTCTACACTAGCTAAAGCACTATGTAATTATATACATTAAACATTAACCCACCCCCCACCCCAGAACATTACCATTCTGGAGGTCGCAAAATAGTCTGGGAATTCAAGACGCAGAGTTTTCAATTCTTATTTCCCCTTTCTCCCTGGCCATCCGAAGGATTACATCCCTATCTCTAGCATTTATCAAGCGAGCCAGCAGAGGCCTGGACCTAGAACCGGGGGGTAAGGGGACTGGTTGGGACACGGTGGGCCCTCTCAACCATTAATACTGGTGAGAGCTGTTGCACCACAAATGTCTTGTTGATAATGTCTCTAGGTAGCTTTCAGGATCCCTACCTTCCAGATCCTCCGGTATTCCCACAAGGCAGATATTCTGTCGTCGTGCATGGTTTTCCAGGTCCTCTGAACAGCCTGCTGGGCCTGAATCTGTTTGAGGGATGCCAGCTCACCAAGTAATGGATGGACAGTGTCTTCTGTAGTTGAGACCCTGTCCTCCAGCTCACCCACTCGCCCATGTCCACCATAACCTCCTCTATTAGAACAGTGAGTGAGGCCTTATTGTCTTGTTTGGCTGCCAACTGCAGAGAGGAGGATGTGCCAGGGATGTTGGTTCCACACGGTCCAGTCTGGCTGCAGCCACCTGCGCCATATTGGAGGAGGACTGTATCTTGTAGGGCTAGGCCCCACTTACGCGTTTTTAAGCGTTTGCGCACGCGTTTTGCGTTCGCGAAAGTGCATGCGATTTGGTTATAATGGAAATCGCGGGAATGCAAAAATTTCCCATGTGAATGCGATTGCACATACGTTTTGGTAACGCATGCGTTCACCCTTTTTGGTGCATTAATGCATTTGTTGCCATAACGGAAAACGACAAAATCGCATACGCAAAACGCACGCACAAACGGAAAACGCACAAGAATGACGCACACAACTGCGTGCGATAACGCTCACGATTGCACGCGCCATTTATTGGGTTGTAGTGGGGCCATAGCCTAAAGGAGTGTGCAAACTTCCCCAGCTTCACATGGTATAGTGCACATTTGTTGTTTTTCCTGTACTTAGTCATTCCTGCAGGTGTGGAGCCTTAATTCTGTGGCTATTGTTAAGGGTAAGCCCCTCAAGATGGTGTTTGCGGTTTGAGATCAGGAAAGCTCCGATTTCCACTTCTGCTCAGCACGACATAATGGCCACGCCCCCTAAGTTAGTTACTTTTATGTATGCTTACAAATAAGCTTATGTATGTTTAGGGCAAGGTCCCACTATATGTGCTGCATTGTGCTGTTTTGAATGCATTTTGTCCACGTTCCGGTCCGTTTACAGGTTAACAGACGTGTTTTTCTATGCATTTGTCCGTGTGTGCCCACGTTTCCAGTCCATTTGCATGCGTGTGCAGTTTTTGGAAAATCAACAGGAAACACTGGAGAAAATGCAAAAAAACCTCAGCAAAAAACAAGTTTGTCCCAGTATGTCCACGTTTTTTTTTTTGCGTTCCCATAGACTATTAGAGATGGACTAGAACTCGAATTTGAGCCAAACTATTCAAATTCTAACGAATTCGGACTTCTCGAACTATCCTGGACCCGGATTTTCGATATTTTTGGACGTTCGAATGTGTAAGTAAAATGTCTATTATACCTATACACGAGCATCGAATCCGCGAGTAAAGGGTCCATTAAAACCTATACACGAGCATTGAATCCGCGAGTAAAATGTCCATGGTATCTAGGCGCGAACGCAAGCATCAAATCAACGAGTAAAGTATCCAATAAAACCTATACGCGAGCATCGAATCCGCGACTAAAATGTCCATGGTATCTAGGCGCGAAGGCGAGCATCGAATCTGCACGTAAAGTGTCCATTAAAACCTTTACGCGAGCATTGAATCCGCGAGTAAAATGTACATGGTACCTAGGCGCGAACGAACTCGAAAATAGCGCAAGTGAGAGTAAAATTGATTTTCGAATGTCCTGGATATTGGAACATGTTCCCCAGACCATTTCCCAGGTCCCACAGTCATTTAAATTAAGTTACCATTGATATTTTATTTGTATTTCATTAGAACTTTTCGAACTATTTGACTCCCATTGACGTTAATGGGTCCGTTTTCGAACTTTGAACTTTCCATATAGTTCGAAAGTTCGGCCCTCTTTATAGACTATTATTAAATTGCGATTCTGACACACACAGACCAAAAGTCCTGCACACATGCAGATAAAAAATGTACCACATACATTTGAAACGCAAATTATTCAATGGGATCTGATTCTTGCGATTTCCATTGTATTTTAAATTACATTTCGCAAAACGGAATGCAACGCGCATAGTGGGACCTCACCTAACATTTAGGCTGGGTACACATGGGAAAGTTATTTGTCCCAACCGAGGAATGTCATATCTGCTCCCCAATATGCTGTTGCCTCACCTTCCTAGTAACACTGTAAAAGTATAATCTTGGTAAATCCCTGCAAACATGGAGAGCATGCGGTTTGTACATAAACCTGAAAATAATTTACATAAACGTTGCCTTTTCGATCTTTGTCAGAGCATCTACAAATTCCTGTTCATTTTAAAATAAATCTATCTTGGCCTCTCAATTTTCAAAACAACGTTTCTGTCATCTATAATAATTGGTTTGTGGCCACACCTAGTCCATTAGTACTTATACAAGATCATTACTGTAGGATCTGGGGATTAGCAGACAGGAAAAGGATCCGACTCACAAAAGCTGTATCACAAGGCTTTCACAGAGCGAGACACACAGAAGCACTGCTACAGGGAGAGAGGAGGGAGCTCCAAGCAAAGAAATAAAGTTTTATTAAATGAAACCCATCATTTAAGGTAAGCCCCTTTCATGCAACATTATGGTGCTAGTAAAATAGTTTGCTTTCACTTGCTCCTATGTTTTCAATTCTGCAAATGGTTGTGAACACCAATAAGAAAGTTTGCAGCATTTTTAATGCAAAAAAACCCTTTCCAGTTAATCTATAGATATGATTCTATGGCGTTTCATTTTCCTCTGTTTAGAGATTAATGCAAACTACGGAATATTACAAGGATATGCTTTGTGAGACAGAAGCAATGTATTGTAGAAATCTATTATTGTGTTATTGCACAATAAACTCTAAAACTTCTGCCAATAAAATTGATTTATTTTGGCTTTGTAGTTCTTGCAGCACTTTACTGCCCATACACCATCTAGCAAGTGCATCCTAAGCAATTAGAACATTAAATATTAAAGCTTTTGTCCTTCCTAAGATGGATTTGTATTTTGGTTTACGAATCCCAATAAACCATCAAAACAATAAAGAAAATTGACTGCAAAGTCGGTCTTACATTTCCTGTCTTGATCACATTTTGCATTGATTGAACGAAAGTTTATTTTGCATAAACATAATTACAAAAAGGAAATGTTTATTATTTGGAAATGCTTAACAAAAATATATTTAGCCTTATTGCAATGTTACATAATTTATAAGATGTGATGATTAGATTATATATAAGACTGTTGTGTGTATTTTAGACAATTTGAATTTTAGGCTTTAGAGAAAAGGAATTTATTGTTTAAATCAGTAGCGTCTTTCAATTGGCAAGAATAAGTTTTGTATTTTTCCCTGTTTGTCAATGTAAATCAATGTTTGTCAGTGTAAATCAATCCATATAAAGATACAGTAGGCAGCAGGCTGTCATACTAAGACAAACTTTATTTAATCCATATTATAAAATCAAAAATACATTTTAACACTGACCAGCAAATAAATAATTGGAGGACGTAGGGATTTGCAGATTTTGTACCTGCAGCCGTGAAACATGCTGAGCTGGATCCTTTCCATTTGTGGCTACAAGCACGAAACATATTGAGCCCTATCTCCTTCATTTATTTTATTTCTGGTGAGTGCACATGTATATTTTTGATTTATTATATGTTTTATTATATAGTTTTATTTGTATGACAACTGTCTGTCTACCTATGTTTGGATTGAGTTTTGCTGTTACTAAGTTGGAAACCACTGTGTGAGTGGGTTTTGTC
This sequence comes from Hymenochirus boettgeri, assembly GCA_019447015.1. NCBI lineage: Eukaryota > Metazoa > Chordata > Amphibia > Anura > Pipidae > Hymenochirus > Hymenochirus boettgeri. The sequence continues at coordinate 309,858,425 of CM033469.1, forward strand.
TGAATCAGAAGGCACCCTTAATTTTTGGACCCGAGAGTTATCACATCCTGTTTGTCCACACAATCAGTGTGTTTATTTTTATTCCCATTCAGTGCGGTATTTTATTCTCCACCCGTTCTGTTAGAAAGGAACCAAAAACATTAACCAACTAATATGATTGTACTGTAGTTGTGTACATATAGTTTAGCTAAAATGATACTTGCTTCATTAAACTTGTTTATAGTCTCTGTTATTAAGGAGCTGTAGTAAAAAAATGTCATTCAATTTGACTCATTCTGTATGTACCGTATGTATAATTTTATAATGTACGCTGCGCTGTACATTATAAAATACAGACAGGGTTATTCAATAAAAGTTCTTATCATTTAAAATGGTGCTAATTTTGCCCCAACCAATCAGATCTTATTTAACATTTGAAAGCTTACATCTGATTGGTTGGGGCAAAATTAGCACCATTTTAAACGATATGAACTGTTATTGAATAACCCTGAGAGTATACAAATGGGGATAAGTGCAAGCCATTGTACAGATACAGTAAATGAAATTTACATAAATAAAGTTCCAAAGGTTAAGAATACATATCTATATCTATATATAAACTAAGTAGGGTGTGCCTTGACATATTAGGAAAGAGATTCTTCCCCGAAGAGCTTACAATCTAAGTGGAAGGGACAACATAGAAATATGTGGGGGGAGGGATAAAGTGCTTAGACAGCTAACAATCATTAAAAGTGCTGGTTTTCAGAAATGTAGGATAACAGTTTAGATTTAAAAGAGCTAAAGAATGTCACCTGGCGAAGTGAGAGAGGGAGAAGGTTCCAAAGGTAGGGAGCAGCAAGAGAGAATGGTTTAAGACGGAAGGAAAAAGGATTCATAGGGGGCTTGTAGAGAAGATTGCCTTGTAGGGAGGTGCAGTAGAGTGAGGGGATTTACAGTAGTCAAGTTACAGTAGTCAAGACTACTATAAGGGCATGCATGAGCCTTTTAGTAGTGGAGTGAGAGAGGAAAGGGTAGATCTTGGCAATATTACGAAGGAGAAAATGATATGTCCTCGAGACATTGTTAATGTGATGATGGAAGGAAAGAGAGGAGTCAAAGATTACTCCAAGGCAGCGTGCAGATTCAACTGGGTTAATGACCATATTGTCAATAGAGATGGAGAAGGGTGGACTAGGTCCTAGTGCAGGGGGGGAAATGATCGCTACACACATCCAATAATAAGCAAATTAATTTAGATCGTATGGGATTTGTATTTTATTAATCATGTGTGTACTTGATAATTAATGGTCACTATTCTGACTTTATTTATGGTTTGTTTGTGTGTAGATATCCTGTTACACCTGGAAGATCCTAGCGCCTGAAACCATGGTGGGAAAGAAGCCATTCACTATTCACTTTCTAGAGGTGCTGAAGGAGATGTTGGCTTTTGTGCTGTTCAGCTACACAATTTTACTTGGTGCACTTATGCTTGCAGGATGGACAACATACCTTATGGTTGTAAAATAATTTCTGCTGTCAAGGCTCCTTCGGACCTTTAAAACACAGAAGCAATTAGTGGTTGTAACATCTAATAATTGCTTGAAGCATACTTTTAGACAGTTATACTACGAAGCACACAGTAATACTAATTGCAAAGTTTGTTTTATTAATTATAATTTAAAGGGCACGTTCACCCTCCTACTTAGCTCTCCCCTGGACGTTCCAAAAGGAAGGTCTTCTTCTTCCTGTTCGGCTCATGGGTTCATGCCTTCTTTGCGCCCTTTACGAGCTTGATACAACCTTGCAAAGGAGGAGACATGGGCAAGAAGCCAAAAGTCATTGGCCCTGAAATAATTGTAAAGGATTTGACTGACGTCTGCTACACAAAGAAGGAGAAATGGTGACAGACAGCTAGAATTGGAAAATGTTCCTAAACATCATTCTAGGCTTGTTTAAAAAGTATGTAAACCACAGTTGCCCTTTTAGGATGGTGATAATACCCTTTAATATTTATAATGGTGTAACTTTTGCACTGCTTCTCTTTCAGATAAGCATTGCCCCATCTACACACAGCTATTAATGATAATGCCCATATGATTAGAAATACAACAAAATAAGACACATATAGAGAAATAGACAAAATGCACATTTAAAAAAGTAATTTTATTTTAAGCAGCTTCTACCATAGTATGAGCATCCAACTCTAATAGTAGAGCCCAAAGACGCTATCGACCTAAACCCTTTCAAATATTGGGTTAAACTGGTGAGCAAATTGCGGTAATGTAATGTGTGGACTGTACTCTACTTTGGGTTGGATCCATTAAATAAGGAACCTATTAGTTTAAATTTAAAATGCATTGGTGAGAGTGTAAAAACTGCAGACTACATTTCTAAAAACCCTTTGTGTTATATTATAACTGTATTTAATACAATATATTACAAGAACTAATGCTTTATTATGCATCAGGCTTAACATTGCACATACTGAAGATATTTCAAGTGTTTAGTAATAGTGAATCTAGAAAAAGCTTAAACTTGAATATATCAATAAAGTGGAACCACACTCATATGCAAGGAATTTGTGGTGTATTGTGTTCAATTCTGACACGCACACATACCGTATATACCTGAGTATAAACCGAGATTTTAAGGCTGAAAAATCAGCCTGAAAATCCAACCTCAGTTTATACTCGAGTCGGATACTTTTCAGCCACTTACTTTGAATCCGGGCGCCGCTCGCTTCCTCCCTGCCTGTTCTGGCGCGCTGGCTGACATCACTGCCCGGCGCAGAGTAGTGATGTCAGCCGGCACGCCAATAGAGGGAGCAAGCGAGCGGTGGACGGAGTCTATATGGATGGTTCACTAAGGATTTTCACTTCAGTCACTAAGGAATTGACTGAATCACTTCAATAAGGATTAGTTGCTGTTTGCAGAAGGATGCTCACTACAGAGAGATGCACACTTACCAGTAAGTCCACTGAACTGTGGGGGAGGGTGAATGTGCAGATGTTTGTGCAGATGTGCTAAGAAGGCATGCTGGGAGTTGTAGTTTCCAAACATCTGGAGTGGCTTTAGTTGTCTTTTAAATGGACTGCAGAATTCTCATACAGTAATAGCCAAATCCAGTATGGCTATTACTGTATGGGAATTCTGCTGTCCATTTAAAGGGCAACTAAAGCCTCAAAACAACACAGAATCAGAAGAAGAAAGTTATATATTGTTACTTTCTGATTCTGTATTGTTTTGAGGCTTTAGTTGCCCTTTAAATAGACAGCAGCATTCCCATACAGTAGTCCCATACAGTAATATCCATACTGGATTTGGCTATTACTGTATGGGACTACTGTATGGGAACTCTGCTGTCCATTTAAAGGGCAACTAAAGCCTCAAAACAATACAGAATCAGAAGGCAGTAGTGGTAATAATTTCTACCCTCGGCTTATACTCGAGTCAATCCCTTTTACTACTTTTTCAGGTAAAAATAGGTACCTCGGTTTATACTTGGGATGGTTTATACTCGAGTATATACTGTACAATGTTTCAGAAGGGGTACCATCCCAATATTTGTATTCCTTTTTAATTATCAGCAAGTCCTCACCACAAACCTTGGATTCTGTTTGAATTTTCTCACATGCCATACTGAAAGCAGGGGTTGTGATTAGTTCAGGTAAATATACAGTACCTGATACAACAAGGAATGTGAGGATATAGTTGAAACAGGTGGTCTGTTTCCCTCAGCAAATTGTGTCCCTTGGCAAATAAAATCAATATGACATACAATTCTGCATTCTCTTCACTCCACACTCTATAGTGTAGCATAATATTGTGTACATCAACCTTAAAAATAATTCTTTAGGGGTGTAGCTAGAAATCACAGGGCCCAATAGCAAAATTTTAGATGGGGCCACCCCAACCCACATAAAAATTAATTTGGTGCAATTCAACCTAACTCGGCCAAACTGCAACCAGGTTTTTAAAGGGGTGCAGCTAGAAATCACAGGGCCCAATAGCAAAATTTTAGATGGGGCCCCCCCAACCCACATAAAAATTAATTTGGTGCAATTCAACCTAACCTGGCCAAACTGCAACCAGGTTTTTAAAGGGCATATCCACCCCCCTAAGAAAATTTACCTCAAATAGTTTAGCCCCCAAACCCTGTTTTCATTTTACTTACTCCTTTCAAAGATGCTCCCAGGCTCAGATATTCTATTTACAAAACCCCAATTCCTTGCTGGCGCGGCCACCCTTCACTGCTGCTGTTGCAAGCTGGTTAGTTATAAGTAGGCACAACAGAAGAGCCATTGGCCTTAACGTCACCATCACGGACATGACTGGTGGCTATTCCCCAGTATGATGGGAGGAGCTGAATATCTGAGCCTGGGAGCATCTTTGAAAGGATTAAGTAAAATGGGGTTTATGGGGCTGAACTACATGAGGTCAGTTTTTTCTTAGGAAGGTGCATATGCCTTCAGGAGACCTTTGGCTCAGGGCCCAATAGCAATTGCTATGGTGACCCCTACTCCATTTCTTCTATCTTTTTATTACAAAGGACGCATCAATAAAATAAACTCTCTTGGCCAGAGAAAACATATATTTGCTTCTTCCTATTCTCACAAATACATTTACTATAGAAGGTGTGTTATGGACGTTACTAATTTGTGTCATGATGTTTGCTTGTTTCCCAACAATTGTCTTTACAACTACACAATCCAGCCCTAACCTGGATATCATGAAACCATCTTTGTACCTCATACAGATCTTTCAACAGTTTAGCAATAAATTCACTGCCAGCTGGCAGGATAGCATATTTTAGAACATTTACTTACATAAAAAGGTTTATCTGTGTGTGTATGGATGCCACTAGTCATTTCAATTAAACATTGGTGACTGTGAGAACAAGATAAGGGAGTGACTGTGAGAACAAGATAAGGGAACAGCGTCTATGACTAACAACTAATGTACTAATGGACCGATTTCATTGTTATAGAACAGGAAAATTGATGCCTGCTCAAAATAAGAATCTTGGTTGCACCAACTAACCCGGATTTAAACGGGAAATAAGTTATAAAACGTCATTCCTGGAATGTTGTATTTTTTTAATCTTAATTCAACATTATTTGATGAAGAGCTTTGTACACATTTCAGCACTCAGCACTAGCTTTGGCATTACCTTGTAGATGTCCATAGTGCCATAATACATTGGAACAAAACCATTGTCCCTTTTCCCACTATTGAGCAGTGCAAAAGATTTTCACTGTAAACTGCTCAATTTAGATAATTCGGACAGCTTCTGGTGCCTCTGCTCTTGTCTTGGTATTAAACATGCAAATTACTTATCTGCATGGAAACCACTACAGCCTATAGCAAATTAGCCATGCAGCATACAGACTTATCACGTTAAAAAAATGTGAAGATACTTGGGAAAGAGTAGAGTAGGTAGGGGGATGTACAGTTGTGGTGGAGGTAGGTGCACTACCAGTAAATATGTTAAAACAAGGGTTACGTTTATATCGTATATCTTCTTACTTGTAGTATTTATCACACACAATACATCTATACTAATAAAAGGCAAAGCCCTCACTCACTCACTCACTCATCACTAATTCTCCAACTTGCCGTGGAGGCAGACGGCTTAAATTTGGCAGGGTCACTCATTGCACCTTACTTACAAGAGTTAAGCAGGTTTCATTTCGAAAAGGCAAAGCCCTCACTCACTCATCACTAATTCTCCAACTTGCCGTGGAGGCAGACGGCTTAAATTTGGCAGGCTCATTCATTGCACCTTACTTACAAAAGTTAAGCAGGTTTCGTTTCAAAATTCCACCTGTAACAGTGAGTATCTGACATTGCACAGACTTATGGTTACCTAGCTTACAAGCTATACAAATCTATATGGTTGGTCCGATTTCAACCAAATTTTGTATGCATATACTCCTTTACCAGTAAAAGGTTAACGAAATATTTTTTTTGGGGGGGGGGGGGGGGGGGGGGGGAATAGAATTTTGAACTCCTGCACACTAACGGCTGGACCGATTTTTACCAAAATTTCAGGCTGTGTGCGGGGACTGGCTGAGGTGTAAGGGGAAGGGTTTGGAGGGTGAACAGAGAGGAATAGTGGGGGGTATTGGGGGCGGACGGGGAGGGGTGGTGGGGGTTATTTTCACCAAAATTTCGTAGTTGAATAAAAAATATAATATTAAAGTTAATAAGTGTTGCATTATCGTAAAGCTTATTGAATTGTCTTTCTTTAATATATCAAGTGCCGAGTGATTACAGCAATCTTGATACATTATTGCTTTCTTACTAAAAAGGTTATTTGAATACATCTCCGCTGCAAAGCGCGGGTATTTTGCTAGTTGGATATATACAGGAGCACATTAAAGGGACACTATACTGAAAAAATGACTTTGCCTCATCTTAATCTATAATTGAATACATGTAAGTAGTACGTACTCTGATTTGTGTGTGTTGCTGCATGCCTTTAATCCAGCACACATTTTGTTTCGGAGCAGTATCCCCTCTCCCTCTTTTAACCACTTCCATCCGACCTGACTTTTTTCCCACAAACCAACTGTCAAGCCTGCACACAGCATTCCAACTGTTAAATCTCTGTCACCATTCCAGCTATAGTAAAACCACTCACAGAAGAATAGTTTTTGAGAGCAAGGAACTTGATTGACAGCTGAAATATAAGAAGTTTTAGATTAAATAGGGGGCAGATCAACAAAAAAATGATACAATGGTGGTTGGGAAGGATTATAGTTTCCAGTTATGGTCAATTTAAAATAAATCATTTTTCAGTATGGATGCCCTTTAATGATATTAGAAATAGAAACCGAAATAGCCCGGTTGCCGGACATTATGTATGTTAAGGGCAACCTGAAGTGCAGGGAATAAAAAGAATACTTATGCCTTGAGGGGGCAGTACTTTATCTCTCTTATTAAAACTAAAGGTTTATTGGATTTTTGAGTTAGGAAAGGCTTTTTTGAGTCCCGAATGGCTTAAATTCAATGTTTGCTATATATGATTTATAGATCCTTGAAATACGGATTTATTATTATTAGTAAGATTTCTCCATAAGTTAGAAATTCCCATGTATTTATCTGGATACGTTTTACATGTTGGTTCTCTAAAGGTACTTACCAGACCTCGTTCTTGGCCCCTTCTGCTGCTCTTCTGAACGGATCAGCAAAAGGGATCGAAAACGCATCTGTGATTGGCTGAGACTCAGCCAATCACTGTCGCGGCTGCTGCTCTGACCTTATTTGCTCATTTGTGCGGAAGAGCAGCCAAGGGAACAAGGTCTGGTAAGTACCTTTAGCAGACAATTTTGGATTATTAAACGTAGCATCTAGGGTTGGGGGGCTTTCTTACCTTGTTTTTGCCTCAGACTCGATGCAGCCACCAAAGGGAACTGGAGGGAGGGGGAGAGAGCTCCACTGCACATGCCCCAAACCTCTCAGAGGAACAGGAAGGATTACACAAAGAGAGGCTTCCTACTCTTTCTTCAGTTTTCTGGAATTTCAACACTACACAGTGCACTCAACAGTGGGGCAAATTTTAGTTAGAGTGGTGGTCATGCCCTATAAAGATGAACTAAAGTCCCAATAGACAGAGCATATTCACAAACATTCAACATGCTAAGTCTTACCTTACCCTTTGCTGTGGCTGCTGGGTAATTTATGAATTTAACCTGTGGGTACTAGGTGTCAGCTACCTCAATCCACCTTAGCTGGGTAATTTAACCGGCAATGTCATGTCCTCAGTCCTTAAAAGCTCATGGGGGCTTTTACCCCTACCCTAACAGAGATTTTATGTGGATCCCTAGTACATGTAGGAATTTTTGCCGAACATAATGTAACAAAACGAGAAAGCAAATCTGGGGATTTGAACCTGTAACCTTTTAGAATTGAATTTTTTTTAGGGCAATGTAATAAAAGTTCTTATCGCTAAAAATGGTGCTGATTTTTCCCCAACCAATCAGATGATATCTTCCATTTTAAAGCTAACATCTGATTGGTTTGTGTCAAATTAGCACCATTTTTAACAATAGGAACTTTTATTAAAATGGTTTATGGCAGGTATGCGGAGTCCAAAACAGGTAGGTTACAAGGTGCACCACCTATGGTCTGTGCCACATCAGGTTAGTATATATAAACTTTCAAAGGGAGGCACACTCATGAATAACTTTAATATTCAACTTATTCAGGTGCTGGAACCAAACACACAACGTTTTGGGAGGCAATACCCCCTTCCTCCGAAACGTTGTGTGTTTGGTTTTAGCACTTGAATAAATTGAATATTGAATTCAAGTGTGCCTCCCTTTGAATGTTTATATATACTTTTATTACATCACCCAGATAGCCTCTAAAATATGCACTGCAGATGCATGGAGTTTAGGTACATTTAAAAAAAAATTTCTTTACTAGGAACAGAAAAATAATTTTTAAAAAGTCAGTAAAATCAGTTTTTTCACACTGACTGGTAAATAAACTGCTGGGTAATAAGCAGCTTTCAAAGTCTTATCAGGGACTTCCATATTGGTGTGTAAACATCAGTATAGCAAAAACTCTGCATAGAGATAGTGAATTCTGAGGTCATGGGGCGTGGCTTTTTGATGACTACTTGGGGTGTGGGTTGCACTTCCAACAACATGGAAGCCTTCTTAGCCTTCAAACCCAGTCTGTCTTGGAGAAACCAGTATGGTTGGAGTTATTGGCTACACACAATCCTTAACAATCTGCCTATATAAAGTATACGCCCTAGTGTTCATGGCTGGCTCTCTATACTATACTTTATGCATTTTTTACCCCTGGAATGCTGGAAAAACCTTTTGTTAGGTGAAGCATTTTGTAAGGGCTACCATGGAAACATATAAATTAACCAGAAGTCTCCGTTCCTAATTCTCTCCCTATCTTATACCGAAAAGTAGGTTATTTTAAACTGACCACAACTGGAAGATATAATTCTTCCCAACCACCACTGTATAATTTTTTTGTTTATCTGCCCCCTATTTCCTTGCTCTTAAAAACTATTCTTCTGTGAGTAATTTTACTGTAGCTGGAATGGTGACAGAGTTTGACAGTTAGAATGCTGTGTGCAGGCTTGACAGTTGGTTTGTGGGAAGTCAGGTCAGATGGAATGGGTTAAAAGAGGGAGGGGGGATACTGCTCCTAAACAAAATGGGTGCTTGATTCAGGGGCGTGCTTAGGGGGGATTCCTAGTGCCTGGAATCCCCCCTTTCTGTCTGCTCAGTGCAGGCTGCTGTTCTACCTCTCCTGATGCCCATAGACTGGTACACAGATTGTTACATTGTCAATTGAGCTGTGAGTGAGAAGCACTAACTAATCATAATTGATACAAAACTGTATCAATATTAACCCTGCAGCTGCTTAAGGTGATTGCTGAAACTGGGTTTATATACATTATTTACTATACTTACCCCACTGTGATGGAGCTTATTGAGCAGGAATTAAGAAACCCTGGAGGTGGTAGCTGACTATTAACATTTCATTATATATATTATATATACACAGGAATGATTGTTCCATATATTCCTTATACAGAATGATTGCTAAATGTGCCCATACATGGTCTAATGTTATCAGCTCCCCCTACTGTAGTAAAGGGAACTGGTAATGGAAATTTTCTGTCTTGTCCGATCCGATTGTTCGATTGTTCGATTGTCACGATACCGACAATATTCAACAAATTCTGTCAGATCCACTGTCAGTGTCACAGCTCTGACTTTGAAGGACACTAATCATATTGCAAGGCAAATGTGGATTTCTCTGTATAAGAGAACATTAGGCTGGGAACAAATGGCCAAATTTTTCATCTCGACCATTCGCCACTACGAGCAGTCGGCCGGGACAAAGCACTGTTAGTCGCAGCAAATGTCTCCTATGGACTGCACAATCTGCTGTGATTTACTGACATTGTTCGCTGCCGCCGACGAAATCCCCTTTTTTAGCCCAACCAAACGATACACATAAAAATCGGACTTCTGGGCCAAAAAATCTGCTCATATGTACCCAGCCTTAAAGGGCAAGTCCAGCCCCAAACTGAAAACTTACATACAGGTAAATCATCCCCCAAAACCCTAAACGGTAATAGTTTGAAATCTGACTAACCTGAAATCCTGCACAATGTCCTGTTGGCCCTTTATCTGCTTCCTGGTTCTTCCAGTTAGTAACTGTCAGTTATGGATTTGACAGTTGATATCTCAGCCAATGACTGAATGATAATCCCCTGTCTGCCTCTTCTGAGCATGCCCAGGCTCAGTACAGGCTCAGTACAGGTTTCTAAATTGAGGCATCCAGAAGCATAGCAGGCATACATACAGTAATGAATTCATAGGACAAACTATGATTTATCAACATATTTTAAAGAGGCCATTCTTTCTAAAATGTGTTCTTATGAGGGTGGAGTTCTCCTTTAATGAAGATACTTTATAACAAAAGTAAAGGTGATATTTGGCCAACTGTGATGATAATTATTGCAAGTACAGAATATATAATATTATTATATGATGCATATATAATAGAATATATGGATGTATTTGGTCATGAACTTCTGGGGTTGTTCGGTGGTATCCCATTCAGGAATCCCCCCTTGATAATCCTGCACTTGCCCCTGTGATTGAAGGCATGCAGCAACATACACAAATCAGAGTGCTACTTACATGTTTTCAATTATAGATTAACATGAGGCAAAGTCATTTTTTCAGTATAGTGTCCCTTTAATTAGTGCAGTTACACTACACTACAGCAAAGGGAGCGACGGGGATATATTTGGCCAGTCTAGATCATTGCCAAGGCTGCAGTGAAGGTTTATTAGCCTCGGGAAGGGGGTTTATCTGGGGCACAATCCCCTTGGAACTGACGTAATAGCCACTTTTATCGTTACTGTGTACCCAGCTTAAACGCACTGCCACTTTAAAAATACCCTACATGATCCTTTGTAAACAATGGTTTCTACATCAAGTGGCTTTCATGGCATTTCAGGAAACTGAGGGTGAGGGTGGCACCTTAATGACAATGTTTTATTTTTATCGTTTTCCAAGAAGTCCCAAACCTGTCTCCCGCTTTATTACAACTCTCGTTAAGTGCGGACTGGCACTATCACCTCTCTAGTCACGGGTCATTTCCTTTCCGGGGCCCTTCAGATCACGCACCGCGCATCAAGCTGGCGGAGGTCACTTCCGGGTGCCGCCTTCAAGATGGCGTCGCGCTGTAAGCGGTTGTTCTGGGGGGTTTCTAGCCTCTTCAGGTACTAATATAAGTGGGGGAACTACTGACAGACACAGTAGCTATGGAACCTGGCATGTGTTAATAGTAATTAGTAGCATTCCACCGGACAGTATGTGATCTAAGTATATAGATATATGTGTGTGCAGTGCTGGTCCTGTACCAGCAGTTCCTTAGCCTCCTGTTCACACAGCTTTATTGTCATTGAACAGAAGGTGCAGCCAGGGGAGGGCGGTGAATGGGAGACTAATTGGATGTCTCTGTTTAATATTGAAATAATAAAATAGACATTGTGAGGGGAAAGAAAGCAAATGCTCAGCAATGAATAACATCATTGTGTGTGCTGCTGTAAATAGAGTTGGCAACTTGGCCTTTAAGTCCCAAACAAAACATGAATGGAATCTACATGATGCAATGTTAAGTGACATTGCATTAAAGGGCATCGATAGTGGGAACATGACCTATTTGTTCTTTCTTTCCATGTGTTCTATAATTCCCCACAACCCCCAGAGTGTCATCACTTTGTTGAGATTCCCTCTCTGTCCTGAGATACACCAGTTAGAAGAATACGTGATTGCATTCCTCTACTCCTACTTGGACTGTCAAACCAATACCTGTGACGCGATCCTCTTCCCTGCTCAAGTCCCTCCTTCCTCCATGCTATGTAACAAACAGAGATAAGAACATTAGCAGAGGGAGAGGTAGCTGTGAGATAAGACTGCACTTGACCCCCCTTATTGATTTTCACCGTTTGATGATAGGTCACAAAGAGAGATGTGTTGCAGCAGTAAACTGTACTGTTCTCCTTCTTCTGTGTTTTCAGGACAGCTTGTTTTTTTATTGGACACTGTGTGCGGGTGTTTTTTTTTCTGGAGGTTGGCTTGAAGGAACTTTAACTCACCGATGCCCAACCCATGAGCCGCAAGCGTCCTGGCCACATTTTTTAGAGGCCCGCATGGAGCCATGGGTGGGTGTGGAAAAGGCGTGTTCGGGGGGCGTAACTGGGCAGGTCTGGGGCGGAGATACTCCCCACTGCCTGCTCACAGTGCTTAGTGTTGGCTGGGTTGGTCACCACGGTTTTTAATTCTTACTGTGCACAAGCAGCTTCTCGAGCAGCCGGCCTTTAGACATGGAGGAGGTAACAAAGAGAGAAGAGGGAAGTGGGAAGTCACTGACAGAGGTTTGAGAACGGCAGCACAGAGTACACTCATTTAAGGGGCAATGTGTTTTTTTTTTTTTTACTATAGATGCCCTTTAAACACATGCTTTATGGCTATGTTGAAAACAATGCAGCCTGCATCATGCTTGGCAGCCTTTTGTCCTGTAGATTTCATACGTATTTGGGTTTTGAAGGCAAAGGTGGCAACCATAGCTGTTACATTTCTTTCTTTGTATTTGTTTAGAACTAGGATGTTAAACTCATGGCTCTCCAGATGTTTGAAAACGATGCAGCCAGGGAATGCTGGGAGTTGCAGATTTCAAAACGTCTGGAGGTCCACAAGTTTGACACCCCTGGTTTATAAGTGGAAACTTGCAATTTCTACTTTTCTGTAAACCTTAAAACTTAGCTAGAAAAGAAACATTCCATCCATTGGCTTTTAAAATTGTAATATATTTTATATGAAGAATTGTATTTTTTAGGCAAAGTTTACAAGTTACTAGTAAGAGAGGTTTCCTGTTACGAAGCGGCTCATGGGCTAAATACCTTTCTCTCGGTGTAGGGGCAAGTCTCTGTGCCATTCCGGTTGGACAGGTAAATAAATTCATTTTCTATAAATCCTTTCCTACCTCAACACTATTATTTTGCAGCTTGTTATCTTTCCACAAGCTTTTGTGACTTTGACATCATATGGTCTGATGCTCGATTTGAATTTTGATTTAAAGGCAAAATGTACATAATATGATATGGTGATTGTCTGCTTAAAGTTTTTATATTTTTAACTTTCAAAATGTAACTTTATACAAAAATAAATGCTGCTCCTCCTTTTCTCTAATTGCTCGTAAAACAAGTACCAGTTATGATTGCTCCTCTCCTTATCTACCCCGTCTTTCTTTTGGCCATATAGACCCATAGTTTGAGGATAATGGTCCAGAAGTGTTGGGAGTGAATTCTAAATTGAATCCTTTTCCTGAAAAGTAATTTTGTCCCCTTTCACATTCTAAATATTATGTTTCAGGTGTCTGGGAAATGTAAATATGGCAGTGTAGTTTCCTATGTTTATTAAAAAAGGTACAAAACAACTGTTGCATATATGTTACAGATTAAAAGCAAATATGTAACATGTTTTTAATGTCATATTTGGGAATGCACTGGTTTTTGTTGATGTGTATTGTTAATTGATGGATAGGGGAGGGCCGACACAAGGGTATTTAAAGGGTTCAGTAGGTTTTAACTTTATTCTGATGACATCCCCTAAAGGAAAGCAGAAACATGTTGATGTGTTTTAATTGAAACCAATAAATAATGATTTTATTTGAAATCCGTGAGTGCGTTCTGCTACTCCTCACTATGGATAAACTAGTACCCGGGCATGAGTCTTAAGGAGTGAAGTTTCTATCTATATCTGGTATTATATATATATATACACACACACTTACATACTGTATATGCTGCCCTATCATGTTGTGTGCTGGTGTTGTTTAACATTGGAAGCTATATAGCACCATCTTGTGGTCATGAATAGATGTTGCTTTTGCTACACATGCATTGAAAGGATTTTTCTCCATATTTGTTTTTTCAATTTTTCAATGCTCTTAATAGTCAATTAAACCTTATTATCACTAACTTACTAATTTACCCTTCAGATAGAGCATATATCTGCAGAAGCATATAAAAAAAATCTGGCATGATAAAGTGTAAACATTGCATTCTGTACAATCACTCAGCCTGACAGAAAGCAGAATGTTTTTCCTTTCCAGTTAATAGACTGTGCAGCTGGAGAGCTGATCTGGATATGTGACAGATGCCTTTGTTGGGCTGATGGCCACCACTATTGGAGAATCTATTGGGTGATGTTAGTGTTCCAGTGTAGATTTATATCAATGTGTGTAGATATAATTAACTTTGAATCCAAGACTTCAGGTCTGCAAGGCATCAGTGCTATGGGTTAAATTGTCCCTCGGCTACATATGCAATGAGTTAAGCCTCATACACACATTGGATAATTTTCGTATGATGCAGCCGACGAACACGCGTTATTCGTATGAAAATATAACATCAACGATTGTCAAAGACCAACTACCATCGACTACTGTCGGCTTTTTCCGAAGATCAGCCTAGCGGATTTGTTCTGCCGATTATTATATATTTGTACATGGTTGGCAGATTATCGTTATAGTTCTACGAAAAAATATATAAAAGGCGCATGCACTGCTTTTCGTAATTGCGCAATGATACAAATGTTATGTACGAACGTCTACATCTAACCACTATCGTGGTGACTATCGTTGCTGTGTGTAAAGATGTCGTTTCAATTATGAGGATTAGCGATTATATCGTTGAACGTTTGTCGACTGCATTGTACGAAAATTATCCGTGTGTACGAGGCTTTAGTATGTTCTCTTCGTGCTTATGTGGGTTCATTCATAAAGACATAGTGATAGGTTGTGCGTGATTTAAGTGCTTGCATATTATGCTCCTTGTTTAGGGCCTGATTTGAATGTTTAAAATAGATAGAAAATGCAATGCAATTCAGCACTATATAAGAAATACATAAATACATACAAATATGTACTGGAAATGTTTGTAGTTTCATTTCACATTTGTCATGCTTTTTTTTGTCTTTAAGAGATCAGAGCCCATCCTTTCCAATGATTCCTTAATAAAGAGGGCAGCAACTTTGTTAACAGACAGTTCATCAACATTTTTATCACAGACTACTTATGCTCTTGTAGAGTCCCTTACAGAATATACCCTGGTAAGACAATATGACTGTTAGTGTCTTATTTGCCAATTAAGGTGTAAGTGAATTAATAGATTAATGTATACTTTCTATAAAAAAATTTTTTAAATAAAAGTAAAAATGGTGCTAATTTTGCCCCAACCAAAATATTAATTAAGATCTGATTAGTTGGGGCAAAATTAACACCATTTTTAAGAACTTTTATTGAATTTCCCTGTTAGTGCCCAAAATATTCAGTCAACCAGGAATTATTGAAAACCTTTTTTGTTTTTACTGCAGGCTGTATATACTCTGATATCCCTGCAGAATAAATACACTTCTCTTCTTGATAAAATGAATTCAAGTGAAGAAAATGCCATCTGGCAAGTGATCATTGGAGCACGTGTGAAGGTAAAATATTGTTAAAGGATTAGAGAGTTAATGGTTTTAAAAGCTGGTAAAGTCTATGCCATACATGTAGTTGAATTCCTACAAATTGCAGCATCAGAGCCCCTAAAATTGCCCCATAAGTAAAAGAGAAATTAGGAACAAAGGTTTATTTTTATCACTGCAGTTTTACGTTTCAGAAACCAAGATCTTCCCAGTTATAGGGATTTTTTATCTTATATAGTAAGTAGGGGAAAAGTGGATATCCGGACTGGGCCTTTGTCAAAAAGGGTAGAAGGAAAGAAAAGAACACGAATACCAACAGTGAAGGGGAAAAGCAAGACAGGAGAAAGAACATGATCCTCCATCTATAGCAGGGGTCTCTGAGAAATTAAAAAGAACTTTAAAAAAACACCGTATCCCTGTCTGGTTTAAACCGAACAACACACTGAGGCAGCAATTGGTACATTCAAAACAACCAATATTGAAATATAAGAAGGGCGACATCATATACACAGTGCAGTAAAGAGTGCTCTGATTTGTATGGGGGGAGACCAAACAGCAGATTCACCAATGTATGGCCCAGCCCAGGGTCAGGACTCTGCCGTGTACCTGCATCTTAAAGAAAAAGGACATACCTGTACCTACCTCTTGGCAAAGGAACAGGACTGGTTCAAGAGAGGTATCAAGAAGGCCATTTATGTGAAAATAAAGAAACCAAGCCTGAATATAGGTGGTGGGGTCCAACACCAGCTGTCTAACAGCAATGCATCCACCCCTAACACCTGGCTGTTTTTTTGCTAATTGGGACTTTCCAGGGTACTTAATTCCCAACAGATTCTTCTACAAGTCATTCTGAATTGAGAAAGCCAGTCGGATGACTAGCGAAACGTCTTCAAGAACTAAACTTTAAGTCCAGTTGATCTAACTGAATACAACAGATATAGGAGAAAAGTGGCATTAACCCATATGAAGCTTTTAGTTTTACTGGTCTTCTACAATTACATATTTGATTGTTTACTATGGATAAGTAACACTTTATTACATCTTTTTATCTAAAAACCTGACTTATATTAAGTATGCAAATTTAATAAATATCAATCTATTTGATCAGTCTGTAAATGACTCATGATGGAAAAGGTGGGTACACACCTTTCAATCATTTCTCCTGACCCACCGTTTGGCACTTCTATTGGCCAGGAGGAAGGACTGTCTGTCACGGCAAATAAAGTCCGACACTTTGCCGCAACCGTGTAGTTTATAGAGGGTGGCACGATTGCCCATGATTTACTGACACATCTGATCATTTGTTCGTCAGATTTGGAGAGACGAACACTTGGATGTTGGTCGCATCTGGCCGCAAAAAACTTGAAACCAATGTTTCAGCCTGACCCACGGAAACACTGAAATATTGGTTGGTCAGGACAAATTATTGGATGGTGTATACCCAGCTTATGTCAGCTGTTAATTTTCCTTTAGATGTTTGGACAATACAATTATATTCTCGGATTTGGGATAGATTGTTGCTAAAATATATGCTTGTGCACCCAACCTAAAGTGACCCATACATGCAACAATACTGATCATAAATGTCCCTAGTATCATATGATCAGTATTGGTCTAATACATTTCTAGCAAGACCAACAGGAGAAAAAATAATGGTCAGACTGTATGACAAATTTATGATATCATAAAATATTGTATGCTGTATTAGTGTATGTATTGGCCCTTGAAGTCTGTAGATTTCAGACTGCTGCATTTTGGACTGATCATTGGGTGGTCAACATTCGATTGCAAAATGAATGGGACAGTTTTGGCAACCTTGCAGAAATGTTGGGTAATAGGAGCAATGTTTTTAGATATTGGCTAGATTGAACAATTAAATATCAAATCTATCAATTATCTAATCAATGTATGGCCAGCATATCTAATGTAGTGTAATTGTTTGTGTACCAATAAACATAAAGGCTATAGACTGCTTTTTTAGTTTTCAGGCATATTATAATTTTGATGGTTTTTTTTGTGATATAACATAAAATGATGCTTTTAGGCATGTTTTCCTCATGTTTAGGTGAATCAACTAAAAGAACAATACCTTAAGTATGAATCTAGTTGGCAGAGAGCAGTGAGTCTTTCAGAAATGGCAGCAGAAGCAGCTTATCAGGCTGGTAAGTGTTAAATATATCATGAGGGTAATGGGAGCCACAATTTGAGGGTAAACCAGACTTTCAAACTGTAATTACCAAAGTTAAGGAGTTGCGTACAAAAGGTTCGCACAACCAATGGAATGAGCTGATTGTGGCTCTTTAGCGAGAGGTTTTTTTTTAACACATTTTAATGTGTAAAATTAAAGCTTTGGGAGTTGGATATGTTCTACGGTACAAAATCTTACATTTTCAGGTAACCTATTTTGATTACAAAGACAAAAAACCTGAGAAATGATTTGTTTTCTAGTATTTAGATGTTCTCCATTGATCTATCACCTTTTAAGAATGAAGTATATTGTTACATAGATTCATATTCATTAATAGCACTAGCTGTAGTGTATTTTATTTAAACTGTTGCATGTTAATGGTAACCATACTAAATAATAGAAAATTAATTCCTGTTTGTTATTTAACAATCCAATTTTTTTTTGACTAACCGTACATATTTTATAGGAGAATGAAATCCAAATAAACAAAGTTTGGGTGAGAAAATACTTAGCAACCTTCTCAGAATGGGAGACACCACTTAGCCCTTCCTTCTATAAGCTGACTTTTTAAGTTCTGCTTGTTCTCCAAAGCCAAAGCTGCCATTACTCTTTGCCAGAAAATCAGTTGCATGTTCTGCACGTGTGATCTCAACCCCAACTTCTTAACCCCTGTAATGCGAGAATACATTAAATCACATATATTTTAATCGCAGAACATGCTGGTAGGTGCAGTATGAAAGCTCTGTGCAATGCATTTTTCAGTAATTTAAAGGTGAATGTTGAGTCACATAGATCAGTCAGAAAAAGTATAGAGTGCACACCAAGGTCAGTGTGTAGGTGCACGAAACACATTTGGTCATTAGCCTGTATGTCTGTTCTGTCTGTTGAATAAAGTCTGTTTTAAATCCTGGAAGCTGCTGTGGTTTCACTTGGTGTCCATGCCATACTTCTCTTGACAGATCTAACTTTTGGCTGTAGTGATGGGCTCTGGAATTTTCTATTGTTTTTTTTGTTTTTTTCAATTATGAAGTACTGGATAATTTTGGTTATTGTGTAAACAAGCTAAATGTGTTTGCAGGTGCGGATCAAGCTTCAGTGACTGTTAGAAACCACATTCAGTTAGCACATTTGCAAGTGCAAGAAGCTCGTGAGCAGGCACAAAAAGCTGAGGTCCAGCTGACTGCCACTCAGGCAGAAGAGATCAAAAAAACTATTACGGAAGACAAAGGTAATCCCCCTAGTGGTGGGAGCCCAAGAAACAGCCTGTCAGAGGAGGAAATACCTGAAGCTTATTTACGCGAAGACTAAAGTTTTAATGGAAATTGTTGCCAGAAAGAAGGAACATTAAGCACTAAAATATTTACTAAGACTGTGGGTCACTTGTGTTCTCTATACATAAATGGCAAAAAGATAAAATGTACAGAGATTTTTTTATGCATAATGTATAAATAATACAGGGATTCAGACACTCTGTCTAGTCTCTTATAATGCAATTTTCTCAGTCTTTGTTTATTTAAAAAAGAATAACCGATTGTAAAAATAGGACAGACCGGTAGTAATACTAGTGGACTGCAGAGCCAAAGGTTACACTGTACAAAAGATTTACAATTGTCACCATGTGCTTCAGTTCCATGATATGGCGTTAGTGGACGCAGTGTGTAGTTTTACAGGTACCTCAGGTGGCAGCTTGGGGGGATTTAAGGACTTTCAAATAGAGAGTTATAGATTTTTTTCTAATTCAAAGTATTTGTAAATTACCGCCCACAGCGCAAAATACAGGTACCACACAGTAGCATACCGTATATACTCGAGTATAAGTCGAGTTTTTTAGGCTTTAAAAAAAAGCCCAAAAATCCAGCCTTCACTTATACTCGAGTCACTAACTTATCCAGTAAGCCCGCATCTGCAACGCTCTGCTCCACTGTTCTGATGGGTGACGTCAATACCTGGCGCCGGAATCATTTCCCGGCGCCGAGTAGTGACGTCAGGCGCCAGAGCAATGGAGTGGAGCAGAGCGAGCGGACGCCGGCTTACAGGATAAGAGGTTAGTGTACTGCACCATACTACACTAATCCACTGGCCTTCTCTGCACATGTACCTTTGTTCTGGGCGTGGGGGTGGGACAGTAGTCCCATACAGAAAGCCCAATTCTTGCCACTGAAGATGTTCTGAAACGACAACTCCCAGCAAATAAAGCATGCTGGGAGTTGTAGTTTTTCAAACATCTAGAGTGCCAAGGAATGGGGGTTACTGTATGAGTTTAAAGGGCAACTAATGGCTAAAACAATACATAACCAGGACCATTTTATCTATTGTTAAAAAGATGCCTTTTGATTCTGTATTGTTTTGAGGCTTTAGTTGCCCTTTAAATGGACAGCAGAATTCCCATACAGTAGTCCCATACAGTAATAGCCATACTAGATTTGCCTATTAATGTATGGGAATTCTGCTTCCCATTTAAAGGGCAACTAAAGCCTCAAAACACTACGGAATCAGAAGGCAGTAGTGGTCACATTTTCTACCCTCAACTTATACTCGAGTCAGTCGTGTTTTACTCATTTTCTAGGTAAAAATAGGTAGCTCGACTTATACTCGGACCGACTTATATTCGAGTATATACGGTATATAGGCCCACCGTTTCTCTCTTTAAAGGGACACTAAAACAATACTATAAAGTACAGTAAACCTTTATCTATTATACACAGGGAGGTGAGATCGCTTATTCCCACCTCCCTGTGAATGCTAGAAAACCCGGGTAACAGATTAATTTACCTACCAGAGCTCCACTTACAGCCTCTCCCCAGCAGGTGGTACTCGGCGCAGACTGAGCTTCTATCTTTTGCGTATGTGTGCCAATGTTAAAGATAGGAGGGCGATCAGGAAAGTGCGCCTATCCGCTGGGGAGCTGCGAGTAGAGCGCCGGTTGGTAAGTTAATCACTGTTACCCAGGCTTTCTAGTATTTACAGGGAGGTGGGAATAAGCAATCTCACTTTTGTGTGAATAATAGATAAAGATTTACTGTACTTCATTATATCGGTTTAGTGTCCCTTTAACGGCCATGTAGTAAAGTAATGACACAGCCTTAAAGCTAGGTACACACACTAACAATGTGACAGTATCGGGGATTTATAGTCTGTGTGTAGCATCTTTACCCGGTTATGCACACTGCCGCCGAATATTTCCGACGAACTCATGGTCGTTCAGGAAAGACTGAAAGTTTGCCACGGAGGTCTCCCTATAGGGGAGTCACCCTTGGTCGTGGGAAACGTGCAGTCCTAAACATTCACCCTATGCTGCGTATAGGGAGAACACTTTGGACTGTGTGTATCCTTATCTTTGAAAAATGATAGGCAGGATCTTGCAGATCCTGTCTGTCATCTTTCAAACATCTGCCATGTGTGTACCCAGCTTTAGCCACTGATTTTGGTCATTGATTTATGGCTGTGTGGTAAAATCCTGACGCTGCTATTTCAAACCAGCAATATTGTTATTGGTTTATAAATAGGCCCCTAAAATCTATAATGTCAAATAAAACATGGAAATGATATCTGAACATAGTAAAACAAATCCGAAAACAAATAAAACATGGAAATGATATCTGAACATAGTAAAACAAATCCGAAACCAAGTAAACAGACCCCCCCCCCCCCCAGAGCAACCTAATACAAAAAGCATGGTTTGTAGAAGTGCAAATTATATAACAGAATCTAAAGGCTCGTACACATGTGCGATTGCGGGTCCCGACCTGGGACGCACAATGTGTACGAATGTTTCGGCCTATAATGTTTCATTATAGATCATATTTAAATTTCAATTAATGCAGATCTTTATCTAATTGTTTCTTTACCAAATCTTCTGTCAACAAAAGTGAATTAAGGCTCGTAGACACGTGCTATCGTGGGCCCGACGCGCAATGTGTACGAACGAACGTTTTGGATGATAATCGGCCCGTGTGTAGGCGCTTTATCGGTCGAAACAGTCGTTCGTTCGGAGATCCACCAAGTCAGTCGTTCACCGATCCCCAAACAAACAACGTTTTGGCCGATAAGACGCCTACACACGGGCCGATTATTGTCCGAAACGTTCATTTGTACACATTGCGCGTCGCGGGTCGGGCCCACGATAGCACGATAGCGTCTATGAGCCTTAATTCACTTTGGTTGACAGAGGATTTGGTAAAGAAATAATTAGATAAAGCTCTGCATTAAATTAAATTTAAATATGAGTCCTTAAAGGATAACTACTGTATACTCTAAAATTTTACTTTTTAAAAATGGAAAGTACCTGGGGCAGGGAGGTAGGATTTTTGTTAAGGAGCTACAGAACTAACAGTTTTCATTTGCCAGGTTAGTCCTGGACTAATCCTGTATAGTGCTGAAGCCAGAAGGAAGACTGGCAGAATTGGTTTGGGCTGGTGCTCCTCACAGAAAAAATATTGAGAGGTAGGAATTACCAGTTCTTTATCCCTATCCCAAGTACTTTTCATTTTAACAGTATGTAAAAAAAAAAAAACTTTATACACACGATAGTTATCCTTTAAAGAGCTAAGTGCAGTTTTATCTAGGCCATTGTTTCTTGTTTTCTCAGATTTACTTTTGTCTGAAATTATGCCTTTGGGTTTGGAAAAAAACCTTGATGTAATACCAAAGTGTTGGATCACAGTCTGGTTATTAAGGACCTGTAAATTAAACATCGGTGGTTGGGAAGATATTGGGAAGCTTATTATGGAACAGTATTCTGGAATGTGTTTCAAGAACTGAATTAATGAGTAGTAATCAATATGGGTTCATAAGTAAGAGATCTTGCTAACAAGGTTTCTACAAGGAAAGAAGTACGAATTTAGGGGCGTATTTACATTTACGATTTTTGATAACCCTTGAATGTAGCCTTCGAATTAGATTTTCGATAACCCTCGAAGGTAGCCTTTAAATTGGTAACCCTCAAATATATCATTTGGTAGCCCTCAAATGTAGCTTGCGGAAACCCGACAATTGCCCGTACATGAAGAAAGAAGTGTTAAAACAAGTTTTGGTGATCGGTGCATGTTCTAATTTCCCAGGTGCCACAGCCATTTACAGTTACCAAGTTACCATTGCTATTTTATCCAAACTTTCTCCCCATTGATTTCAATTGGTTCGTTTCCGAACTTCCAAACTTTAACTGAAGTTCTTAAGTTGGAAACAAACTGAACTAAAGCCATCTTTACTGCTGACACACAACTGTGGAGAATTGACAACTACAAATAATTTTCAGTTCTTGCAGACAGATGTAGACAAATCTTTTAACAGGCAGCAAAGTGGCAGATGAGCTTTAAATGAGAACAAAACCCACATTTTTACACTCCAGAATATGACCATATACCCTTTAAAAACAACAATAAACTGTAAAATAGCAATACAGTAATTGGCATTAAAGTAAATGTTACCACTTGAACTGAGTGAAATAACTGTGTATGTACAGTGACTGACCACTCCCCTGACCTCAGCCACATGCTCCCTTGCCTATTCTGTCCTGTAAAAGGATTGGCTAGAGGATACTAGTGGGTGTGACCAACTGTACCAAGTTCCTGCAGTATCTTAGTGCTGATCATGTGTGAAGAACATAATGGTCAGTGACCACACTTTGTGATACTGGAACACTGGGAAATAGGACAAACCTCATGTAAGAAAGTTACATTTCTCAATAACCATGTTAAAATGTGAGGTGAGACTGATTACTAATTTTATAACAGGGAGATCTGCCTTCTAATCCAAGTTGTTCTGGGGCTTCAGATGTCCTTTAATGTTGATAAATGTAAGGCAAAGCATTTTGGTTTAAAAATCTATGTGCTGAATGAATGGCGTTGTGAATCTCCAACTGGCAGTAATTTTACGCTACCGTTGTTATTTTAAATTATCGGTAATTATTTTACCCAAATGGATGTTTAGTTAATGTATGATCACATTGTTATTTTCAGATTACATTGTAAAATAATGCTAATGATCATATTTTATATCTGTGTTGTAAAAGAGAGGATTGTTATTTTATATTTGCATCATAAAATAACAATGACACTTGTTACATTGCCTAATATTGTTACAATACCCTTAGGGCCGAATTGATAAAGTGGCGATATCATTAATGATACCGCAGGATTAAAACCACTGCTTGTTAGCAGTACTTTACTACCGCGATCATTAAAGACTGCTGCAATATTGTATGTTATACCACTTGGTAGAAAAATACTGCACAGTATCGTTAGGGAAACTTCGGATACCATGCTTTTATAATTAAAGCTTAGTAGTAAAAAGTCAGGCAGGGAAATCGGCTTGTAACAATATGCATTGTCTAAGGGCCGGAGGTGATGCTACTGAAAGGACTGAAGCAACAAATGCAAATAAGATTTACAGTCTAAAGCTGGCCATACATGATTCGATCGCAGTTGTCCAATATCGTTGGATCTTGACTAATTGCCAATTGCCCAACAGGCAATCCAATGTTATGATCTATGGCCACCTTAAGAGCTAGTACAAACTGGCCAACCCTGGCACAGATAATGTTGATTGACAGATTACTTGGCGCTTTGTCTACAAATTTTTTTTTTGTACATTTATTTCTGCGGTCATAACAAAACCGATGCGGTATTGTATACGCGATACTGAGCAGTAGTACAATACCGTGTGGTATCACGGGGCCCTATTTATAAAAGATCGATATCGTTATTGAAAAAAATCGTTATCGTAAAATAACGATCTGTATTTTCCGATAATCTGCATTTTCTGACAACGATCGGTATTTTACGATATCGTAAAATACAGATTGTAGTCGGAAAATACAGATCGTTATTTTACGATAACAATATCGATCTTTTATAAATAGGGCCCACGGTATCAATATTATCCAGCTGTGTTTGTAGATGTACATTTGCAGTTGTAGAAACAGAGATCATTAAAG
The DNA here is from genome assembly GCA_019447015.1 of Hymenochirus boettgeri. Classification (NCBI taxonomy): domain Eukaryota; kingdom Metazoa; phylum Chordata; class Amphibia; order Anura; family Pipidae; genus Hymenochirus; species Hymenochirus boettgeri. Next base: position 309,883,050 of record CM033469.1, read on the forward strand.
GCATGGTATTGCGCAATAGTTACTACTTTTGCCCCAATCAGATGTTAGCTTTCAATTGTTAAAGGTAAGATTGTAAGGTAATTTGTAAGATCTGAGGCAAAATTAGCAACATTTTTAATGATAAGAACATTTATTTAATCTCCCTGCTTTTTTTTTAAACCCTTTTAAATGTGAGGGGGGAACAACGTTCCTCCAAAAATGGAAATGTATGTCCGCAATCTTATGTATTTTATCATTCACATTTTTTTTTTTCTTTAGCTTCACTCTTTAAAGTAGAAGTACACTCAAAAACAAATGAATAGGGTTATTCAATAAAAGTTCTTATTGTTTAAAATGGTGCTAATTTTGCCCCAACCAATCAGATCTTAGCTTTCAAATGTTAAATAATATCTGATTGGTTGGGGCAAAATTAGGACCATTTTAAACGATAAGAACTTTTATTGAATCTCCCTGCAAGTGTAAATGGAAGCTGTAGCTTTAACCATCTCCCTTTTTTTTTTTTCTTTTGGGTCGCTTACCTGTGCTCCAGTAAAGTTCCTGACACCTTGGATCATGTTTGCAGTCACCTAAGCTCCGCCCCCGAGACTTCCTGGATCTCCTTCCAGAGTGTGTCCAAAAATCCAAGGTCAGTTGCTCCGTGCGCCTGACTTCCGCCTGTGTCATCATCAAGACGCGCCGTTACAAACACACATGCGCACATGCAGCTAACCGACAGTGGGGTGGTGCTTAGGTGACTGAAAACATAATCCAAGATGTCGGGAACTTTACTGGAGCACAGGTAGGCTCAGATGGGACCTAAAAAAAAAAAAAGGAGATGGTTAGTAAAATCTACAGCTTCCATTTGCACTTAATTTGTTTTTTGAGTGTACTTATCCTTTAAAATAAAATTGTATGGAAATAAACAACCCTTTAAACACAAATACTCCCCTTAAATACAACCGTTTTGAAATGGTTTTTAGACTTACAGCAGGTGTGCTTCTTGCATCATTACCAATCCCTCAGGATATAAAAATTAACTCTCCCTCTTACACTTGGGAGCAGGAAAAAAGTTTCCATCAAACAATAAAGATTTGGAGCTCCAGGAAACCGCTTTAAAACCCAGTTTTTTAAGGATTACAGAGTGACACTGTGCCAATCTACTGTACTCACTGAATAAGACACACTGGGCCATATTTATAAAGGCACGATCTTGCTTCTTAGCGATACCGCGCCTTTAATGATTGATTTAACTATCAAACTAACAAGAACGATCAGAAATCTACAACTGCAACCGTATATTTCTGATCCCCGTAATTTACTGATAACGCGCGTTATTGCTAATGTGCCATACTGCACGTTTATAAATATGGCCCATTGGACCATATTTATAAAGAGATGGCATCAGTAATGACCAATATCACAGTTTTTATAAATCGGCTGATTTGCAGGAGAAGCGCACACATGTCCCTCTGCTTGTGTGGCCACAACAATTGGTCGACACTTATGTGCACTTTTTAACACGTGATCAGATTGCGTGCTAAAACGCAATGCTGTTATCTAGTGATTGCTTGTAATGTTTTGCCAAAAAAAAAAAAATGCGTGCTCGCTTGTTTTCCACAAGGTACAATACTCATACACTTGCCCTACAGACGCCGTATTTATAAAGGTTCATTATTGGCAATGTCTGATAATGAATCTTTGTAGCGATAATTTTTACACTGTCGTTATTGCTTGCCTGTGGCCTAAAAGTGGATACCAGTCAGTATCGCACCATTGATGGACCAGTTTTTAACATTTAGAACAAAAAAAGGTTAAGTCACCAAATAAATATTGGAGCAATGAGTAAAATTCCACCTGAAGAAGAACCGATATTGGTGATGAGTAGTGAGAGGAAAGATACAGAGGCCATAGAAAGGGAAAATTAGTAATCTAAGCAGTTTAGTAAGTATATGTTTTGTCATTGCCTTGTTACTTGCAATAAGCAACCAGACATCTGTTTAATTTATTTTTCTTTCTGCAGCACTGCAGTTTGCTTGAAAAATTCAATTGGCCTTAATATATGTGTGTTTAAATACAAACAGTATGCATGCTGAAAAACATTCCTTCCTTTTATCATTAGCTGTAACACCACCACCAAATGTAGGAGGAAGTGCATGTTTGAAACAGGGAGATGTAATAAAAGTTCTTGTTAATAATGGTGCTAATTTTGCCCAATAGATGTTAGCTTTCAAATGGTCCACATCTGATTGGTTGGGGCAAAATTAGCACAATTTTTAAAGATAAGAACTTTTATTACATCTCCCAGTAATATCCTATGGCAACACATTAGAGGCCATATTCATAAACGCGTGTTATCGATAATGTACGACCGTACATTTACGTCAAACGTTCGGTCGTAGAATACCATGCGGTAGTAAATTACTGCAATGGTATTCTAAGAGGATCGTAAATCTACGATGTTGATCATAATTTAACAATCGCTACACTGATCGTTAAAAGTACGGTATATGGCCCTGGGGGCCATATTTATAAAGCCTCGGTATCGCTTTTTAGCGATACCGTGATTTTAACGATCGGTACCGTGAATTTACGATCGTTAAACCGGATAGGAGATTAATGATCGGTTTAACGATAGTAAATCTACAATAACAAAATCATAGATTTACGATCCCCATAGAATACCATAGCGGTAGTTTACTACCACACTGTATTCTATGATCGAATATTCGTTAATTAACGAAAGTTCAGTCGTAAATGTACGATCGCAATCATATTTATGACCGCAATCGTAAATGAACCCGCGGTATTGCTAAAAATTGATACCGCGGCTTTATAAATATGGCCCTAGGTGCCAGAGTTTAAGTTAACCACATAGACTGTAAGATGGGGGGGGGGATACTTGTAGTGAATCAACCAATGTATTTTGAAGTATTGTTTGCCTAGCATATTATAGCGAAGGAAAGGAGCGACCCAGCATATCAAGAAATGTAAAGATATAAATAATTGTAAAACTGGAAAACATGTAAACAATCAAAATTTATAAACATTTTAATGTTTTTTTTCCCAGTGGTCTTTTTGTCATATTTAGCAACAGTGTGTTTTGGAAAGTCCTTTTAGACTTTTAGTGCACAACGCATTTCCTCGTCACTAACCAAGGACCACATAATCCACATCTCTGTAGGATTTAATTTGTGCACAACCATGAGCCCTTTGTATAAACATGGGTCAAACTGATTCACTGGTTTTTGAATTCCAAAAGTTTTAAACCCTGAATGAAACTGAGGAGTTACATTCATTTTTTCTAGGCACATCCCGACAAATACATCATCAATGGGAAAAAGGTCAACATTTTCAGCAGTAGAAAACAGATGATGAGTTGTCTTTCTGGACATGACATAACCGCCTCCTCCAGCGTACGAAGGATAATGCGGTAAATTATACATAGATTTTGGGATGAAATATTTAACTTTTGTGTTTCTGATCGGGAAAGCTTTGGTAATAACATCGCCAACAAAAAGTTCATCATCCGGGTTTAACTCTTCAAGAAATTCCACAATATTGAATGTATTGATAAAAACATCATCATCTCCTTTCAACACATACCTAGCACATGGACATTCGTTTGTGAACCACCTAAGAAAATGAATCTCCTTGAGAGTTAGATTGAAAAAGTTGTCCACAAAGTCCCATTGGATTAGGTCTTTAAATTCCCTGCTTTCATAAGCCAATAGTTGATGAAGAGACTGAACTGGTAAATTGGACTCTGACTTCCCAAGCAAGAAAAGCAGCTTAATCTTTTTGTTAACACTTTCTAGCTGTTTTCCCCAAGTATTCCTAATAGCAATCCGTCTATCAATGTTAATAGGCAAAGACTTAATGGCCAGTAACAAAAATGTATCTTCTTCACATTTACTTGGCTTCAGTAAAGTAGAAAAGTTCCTGCAGTGTTTATACATCAAAAATAAGCGGTGAGGTTCAGGAAGAGATACTGAAACATTGGAGTGTGATGTATTGGGGTCACACTTAGTAAATGTGTTGGATGTAGAAGCCCAGGAAAATAGTCCTTTTGGTGTTGTCTCGGTTTTGGGGATTACAGGATTTACAAGAGGTTTAGTCTCTTTATTAAAGTATAAGAAAAGTCCAAAAATGACAGACGATAAGACATAAAGCAGGAGCCTTTTCAGTCTTGGAAACATCTTGAGAGTATCTGATGCCTCTGTAATGGATGACATGAAATAAAGTTAATTTGTTTGCAACAGCCATTGCAGAAAAATACACATTATCTCCAAAAAATATTTACAGATTTTGATAAAAGGGATATTTTCAATTCTTTGGTAAATTGCATGTGCAGTATAAATATAAATTCTATTATTCTGAAATGTTGATCTGGAAATCACATCAATGTGTGTTTGGTTGTGTCATTGTCAATTTCTGCAACAACTTGTGTTGTTCTACCATGAAATGGGATCCGAATGGCCATTGAGTACCATTGCGGTATTTTCCTACTGCCCGGTATTCTATGACTGAACGTTCGCTGATTTATGAAGAATTGTGCCATACATTTATGGGAACGATCGTACATTAACGATAACACGCAGTATTTGGAGAGGGACATCCTGTGATGGGTACACAATGGGTGAGCAAATAAAATAAGTGTAATGATAGAGAAAAGCGTAAATAACAGTGCTTGGCAGTCATTTTACTAAAAGGCCTTGGGTGCCACGCACTGCCACTATGAACACTAGACATCCTCCCTAAATTGACCATTGTTTAAGCCCCTGACAAATCAGTGACAAAACAGAGAAGCAGCAAGGAAAAAGGTCTGCAGTGGGTCTTACAATTACTAGTTTTCAAGGCCTTTAAAGGATAAGTACACTCAAAAAACAAATTAAGTGTAAATGGAAGCTGTAGCTTTAACTAACCACCCCCCTTTTTTTCCCTTTTATGTCCCTTCTGAGCCTACCTGTGCTCCAGTAAAGTTCCTGACATCTTGGAACATGTTTGTAGTCACCTAAGCTCCACCCCCCGAGATTTCCTGGATCTCCTTCCAGAATGTGTCCAAAAATCCACGGTCAGTTAGCTCTGTGCGTGTGCGCGGTCCTCGGCGTGCGCATGCATGACATCCTGGTGCTCACAACATCAGCATGCGCACAGTCGTGCGCACGTGATGTCATCACATCGCGCTTGTAACAACGCGGTGTGGTGTGATGACGTCACACGCACACGGAGCTAACTGACCGTGGATTTTTGGACACACTCTGGAAGGAGATCCAGGAAGTCTCGAGGGGCGGAGCTTAGGTGACTACAAACATGTTCCAATATGTCAGGAACTTTACTGAAGCACAGGTGGGCTCAAAAGGGAAAAAAAGCTACAGCTTCCATTTACACTTACATTTTTTTTTTAAGTGTACTTATCCTTTAATCCATCACTACAAAGTTGCTACAACTAGAGACAAAACAAATTATCTTTAAAACGACAAGGAAGACAAAACAAAAGAACGTTAATTTCGAAATAATGGCATAAAGTGCTTACATTTTATAAAATGCTCCTCATTGCTTCCTCTTTGTCGAGCGCTGCACTGTGGTAACATGCAAGAGAAACAAAGAAAATTACACTGATGTCCAATCACTGCTTGAAAGCAAAAAAAAATTCTAACAGTATTTAAACCAAACAGGAAATAATCATTACGGTAACCACCCATTATTTAGCTTACCTAGCCTATCTTTTTGTGGAACTTATTTTTAAATACCGACCTAAAATCTTCACAAGAATCCTAGCTAATGCACTTGTGCACAAACAATCATAAATAGTTCACCCACATCAAGTTGGATCTAGTAGGCTGGGGACAATACATGGTGAGTTGTTGACTTAATAGATATATTAAACCGAAAAGGCAAGAAAGTAAATAATAAAAACAGAGATATCCTTACCAGAACTAAGACTAAATTCCCCACAAATATGGAAAGTACACACTTTAAAGAGCAATTAGACCCAATGTAAGCTTCATCTGCCATGGGTTTTTGCCCTAAGGTCCACTTGTTCCCCAGGTAAGGCCTTCCAGCAGACATTTTTTAAAAAAAAACTCCTTCATTCTGATTTGGGAACATTAACACCACAAAAGCACATATACATACAAGTGTGAAAACATGGAAAACGGTCTTTGATATTCAGATGGAAATTTTTCAAATTGATCAGAATAGGGATTCTGTGTATGGGAAAATGATTTTGTCAAACAAACTTGCTTGGCTTTTATGAGAAAGTGAGTAGGAATTTGGACTCTGGCATTGCAGTAGATGTGGTTTACTTGGATTTTGCTAAGACTTTTGATGCAGTACAATAGAAGACTAATATAAAAGCTAAGGTCTGTTGGGCTGGGTTGCCATTGTACATGGATAGAAAGTTGGTTAATGAATAGGATTCAGAGAGTAGTTGTTAATGGGGCTTCATCATTATGGACTAAAGTGCTAAGTGGGGTGACACAGGATTCTGTGTTGGGGTTACTTCTATTTAATCTGTTTATTAATGATTCGGAGTGAGTATTGTCCACAAGGTTGACCATTAGAAGTTGCAGATGAAATGCAATCAATGCAGGTGGATCTAGATAGATTATCACATTGGGATGCCAAGTGGCAGATGAGATTCAATGTTGATAAATGTAAGGTGATGCATTTTGGACATTCGGTTTATACTATAAATGGCACTGTGTTAAGTTAATCTCCGTTGGAAAGGGTTCTTGGAGTTTTGGTAGATAAACTTAAATGTAGCAAGCAGTGCCAGGCAGCAACTGCTAGAGCCAGCAAAGTCTTGTCTGGAATAAAGAGGAGAATAGATTTAAGGGAGAAAAATATTATTCTCCCTTATTACAAAGCACTGGTAAGGCCTCATTTGAAATATGCGGTGCAGTTATGGAATCCTGTGTACAAAAAAGACATCTGGGACAGAGTGGTAACTGCAGGGGCCCATGCCCCCTTTTTTAAAAACAGCTGATCACAGAGGTTTTGGCGGGCCCACCGATGCCACCGATCTTGGAAGGGCAACTAAATGAATAAAGGGACTGAAGACAGATTAAATAAGTTACAATTATGTACAACTAGCAATTGTACCTGGCGTTGCCTTTGTACACATGTGGGTAAAGTATTTTTACGTGCAGGTGTGTGTTTGGCTTAGATGGGAGAGACAGGCAGAAAAAGAAGTTCCCAGTTGGTAATGTAAGTCATGTATTTTATAGTTATGAGTTGAGGAGGTGACATTGCTTGAGGCGACGTTATAGCACATTGTTTATTGCAAAACTATATACAACGTTATCGTTTTTTACTTTGGAGCGTAAATATACAAAGTTGTGGTGAACATGCCGTTGGAAAAACAGTTGAGTGCAATTGAATACCGAGCACTTGAACGACTGATGGGCGTCAGTGTCTCTGATCATGTGACGTGCTCTTGTCTGTGTTGTTAAAGCCGGGCTTCATTCTTTTGCGCTGTCTGACTCTGTGTGGTTTTATTTTAGTTTTTTTGCACATTTGTTAGCAGTATGTCACTTGTTTGCACTTTAACCACTTATTTCCACCGTTTTTTTGTTTTTTTGTTTTTGGTTTGTTGTTTTTTTGTTGTTGCTCAAGGACCACTTTATATTGATTATTAGATCCCAATCAATAAAGTTACTTTCTGGTCCGAATTGAAAGTGCCATGATGTCTTTGTTCTTTTAGTTGTAACTATCTGTGAAGTGTGTGACAAGTGGGCAGTGTGTGTCTGTTTCTTAAGTCCAGGTAATGCAGGTAATTCCTGTGTACCATACCCCCCAACCATCCCGGTTTGAATAGGTGGATGGGGCATGTCTGCGATGTTGCGGTGGGTGGGGGCACGGCATTCTAGGGTGTGGACGGTCTGGGTCGTGTCTGTGATGTTGTGGTGTCCAGGAGGCTTGGACGTGACATATGGTGGTTGCGATATTGGGGGCATGGCCACACCGTTTCAAAGTGTGGGCGTGGCTGTGCCATTTAGGGGCATGGGTGTGGTGTTTGGGGGTGTGCCTGTGATGTTTGGGGGGCATGGACAGGATGTTTGTGTATGTGGGTGTGATTCGGGAACAGACCTGGGATGTTTGGGGATGTGCCCATGATGTATGGGAGCGGACCATAATGTTTTGGGGGGTTTTGGGGAGTGACCACAATATCTGGTAGTGTGGTCACAACATTTGGGGTCATGGTTGCAATGCATGGCAGTTATCTTTGGGGGCCTTGATAGTTGGGGTATGAGCGTGACGTTTGGGTGTGTGGCCGTGACAGCAATATTTGGGGGCATGGTCACATTCCAGTAGGATCTGCTTTAAATTTCTTAGCATGACAATAACCGCAAATCTGGTTCATATCACCGATAGTAACAGTCTATCCAGGGTTAATATTTAAAACCTTCCAGGAGCAAATTGTGATGTCTTACAGACCGTAAGTGCACGGCCACACTGCAATTGTGTATCGCAAATGGAAAGGCCATTGCATGCGTTGTCGCGATTGTAATGTTAGCTAAAATCGCATGCGCAAATGCAAAACAAATTACGCTAGTGTGGCCTAGCTCTAAGGGAAATGTCTGGTTCCCTCTGCTATAGAAGCTGTTGTTCTGTGTGTGCAGCTCTCTGAGTTGTGTAGCGTACATTACACTGTTGTTGTGTCACTGACGTGGACTGTCTGTGTTGTTGAAGTCGTGCAGCACACAGAGCCTAGGCCCTTCATCTGAGTTACTGAATTGGGGAATCACACTCTGCAAATGACGTGCAGGCTTTTTATTGGTCAAACTGGACTTCATGGGCGTCGTCCCTATCAGAGGGCGTCGCCGTTATGTTGAGTCATTCAAGGGTGTGGCTGTGTGGTGAGCACATACATACATACATACATGATTTCTGCTTTTTATAGTAGATAGCCAAAAGGCTCTTGTGTGGGGATATGATTACTGTGTATAAATATAATAAAGCGTCATACAATAAACTATCTGGGGCATTGTTCACCAATAGAACATGTCAGAGGACACAAGAACATCCCTTAAGAATGGAACAACTTTTTTCACAGGGTTTTTCACAGTGAGAATGGTAAAACTATGGAACAGTCTTCCATTGAACATAGTGATGGCAGGTTAATTGGATAGTTTTAAAAAAAAAAAAAGTTTTACCTACTATACAGTGACAGATAACTAACATCTTTAAAGCCTGTCATCTGACTTGGAGATTTCCAAAATATACCCTCACGAAAAATAGAACTAAGAATTACAAACCGATATTTGGAGGAAAAATGGTACAATGCAATAAAAATATCAAACAGTCTATCAAAATGTGACACTGGGAAGCCAATGTAAAAATTAGACTTCAGTAGTATAAAATCCAGACTCTACAAATATGTCTTAGAGATAAGTTAAGAATGTTGGAAACAATGTAGGCAAAGAGTTTCCCTGCTCCATACATTTTGGAGCTGTCCTAAAATACATAGCTATGGTATGAAACGTTCAAACTTCTATCAAATATTTTAGCTTGGCATTACCATCTAACCCTGCCCAAGCTTTTTTTAAGGGCATGTCCAGCCTTAAAACAAAAAACTGGTCAATTTACCTGTCCCCAACTGATATATTTTGCACTTTATTACCTGCATTACTAACCAGATATTTAGGCATAATAACCAGCAGAGTAAACTGGCCCTTCCCTCCATGCAGTCAATCAAGGCTGTGACAACTGACATAACAGCCAATGATTGACTTATGTCTCACCTGCTGCCTCTTTGCACATGCTCAAGCTTAGATAAAGAGGGAGGAGGCAGATACCTTTTGCCAGAATGAAATAGAACGTATCATTAAATATCTGGTTTTAAATGCATATAATAAACTGGGAAAAAAACGTTAGTTATCTGCCCGCAAACCCAACATGTCAGTTTTGTGTTTTAAGGGTGGATATGCCCTTGATGAATGTCAAGACTTTATATAACAACAATAGTTTTCCAATTCCCTGAACCCGGCATTTTTTAGTACCCCTCCATTAAATTCCGCAAATTGCCTTCCTACAGTGGATCTGAGATCTTAGATAAAGGCCAATCAGTGATAACCAATCCAAGTATCCACTGGAATAGGCTCACAATCCCAGCAAAAAAAACATATATAAACAATAAAGATATACAGATACTTTGATATAGATAAAAAAGGAATATTACTTTAATAATTCTGCCAACGAGGTGTATACCATTATAAATATATATAACACATCTATGTCAATAAATAACAAAAAATATCAAACTGCTACAGTGCTCCGTTGATATAACGCAAATAATAGTACAGGAATTATAAGTCAGTGTAAATCACTGTTGTTTAAGTGATATAAATGACGTTTTAAGGTGGCCATACACTTGCGATTTCCATCGCAATGTGCCGACAGATCACATTGGTATCTGTAAGCAAATTGCGAAAGGAACCTGCACACGTGGAACCGACCGATCCCCATAAGCATTAGGGTGGGGGGAGAAATCGGTCGGTCGTGCGGCCATACACATTACAATCGTATCGGCTCCCGACCGACAGAAATTTTTCGGCTTTCTCGACCGACCGTAGTGGTATGGTCGTTCGTCAGCACTATGATCGGTTGGGAAAAGCCCATACACTTGAACGATAATGGGTAAATTCCGTCGTGGAAGGACAGGATATACCCATTATCATTCATATGTATGGCCACCTTAAGTCTTAAACACCACTTACCCCTTCTCTACTGTCTACCTCAACTCCAGTGTGCTGCACAATTCCGGCCACCTCACCCCTACTGCGGTCTCCTCCACCGGTCAGCTCTCCTCTCCTGCACTGCTAATTCCACCTATGCCTGGTCTCTCATTTTTACTGCAACGCCAACGGTTAGCACTCTGGAGTAGCGTCTTAGACCCACGCGGCTCGTCTCCAGCTGGTTGAAAGGAGTTCCAGTACCTGGATGGATCCCTCCGCCTGTGATGACTCCAGGGAATGAGGACGCTGTACAAACACATCGTGGCTACCACCCTAATCCCATCTTTGAGTATCTTGTCTGTGCCCAAACCTCTCTTTAGAATTGGGAGATGTCTATAGACTTTTTACAAAATCAGACAAACACTGTAAACTAATAAATTGGATTCCTACCTTCTTTCTGGGTTCCAGTGATGTAACTAGGAATCACTGGGCCCCCCAGCAAAACTATGATGGGGCCCCTATCCGTGTCTCATTCACAGTGGTTTTCTGGGAGGAGGCTATAGCTGTCATAGGAAAAATAAAAAGATGGGGCCCCCTTGTCTCCTGGGCCCCCCTGTGCTTGCTCCCCCTGCTCCCTAGTAGTTACGCCCCTGCTGGGTTCCATTAACAATTGATTTATATTTTTAGCTGTTAAATATGCCCCCTCTCTACTAATTCCTTATTGTGCCCCCTCTAAATGAATCTCTTCTTTAACTCCATTGTTTGTTCAATAAATTGCCCTGTATGTATGCCTCTAATAATATGTTTGGAATGGCAACTCGTGGCTTCCAACAAAATATTTCTTGCCACTGTCTTCCTTATAGGGCATGTCCACCCCCCACAACCAACTATGAGGGTAAGGTAGGTAACCCCTACCCACCCCCAACCACCACAATATTTAATTTGATCTCTATCTTCCAACAGGTACGCATATCTACATACATTGCTTTACCGTTTCTATATTTCAACTTCATCCTATGTATTTCTCATAATTTGGTTGCACAGCTGGTGATTACTTTGTTGTGGTAATTGCACTGTGCTAATTACTTAATTTCCCTGTCCTGTGTCTGAATTCAGACACTGCATAGGGGATAGCTTTGCAGGGAAGGCCATCCAATCTGAAGCTCATCCAAAGTGAAGCCATACTAAGTGAAATTGGAGTTTAACAAGGGAGTTCAAAAGGAGATTGACAAATAAATCACTACCTGACTTATACAGTTTTTCAACAATGTATACAATTGTGCTCTGCTTTTGTCTTATCTACTCCCTGGCTCCAAAACCTCCTTCCCACTCATTCACTTCCTATCCCTATTCCGTCTTTATCTCTGCCTCTCTTCTTCCATCCAATTACCAACATTCCTTCAGGGCTAGGCCACACTAGTGCATTTTCCTGCGATTTCCTATGCGAATGAGATTGCGCATCCATTTGCATTTTGGTAACGCATGCGTTCACCATTTTTGGTGCGTTAACGCATGCGTTTCCATAACGGAAAACGTCAAAGCAAAACGCACAAGAATCGCGCACACAATTGGTGCGATAATGCTCGAGATTTTGTTTGGATTCGCAGTGTGCCTCAGCCTCACACTATATCAGCATTTACAAAATACTGTTCTTTTCTCCAAGTCCAACACACCAGGAAACATCAGTACAATCCAGCCCACCTCCATTTATATTTTCCTTCTTGCTGCTGGGGTTATTGCTCCCAACCCTGGATCCTGCAACATTTCATCTGCCATCGTCCTCGCCTTTCTACCCCCCATACTTATTCCTTTAGAGCTCTAATCTTTCTAATATTATAACTGTCCCTACTCTTTCACCTTCGCTTCTTCCTTTTCCTGTGGTCTTTTTAACACATGCTCTCTTGCTAACAAACACACCTTTATTCATGACCTGTTGTGTTCTAACGCCTTTCATCTCCTGGCTCTTACAGAGACTTGGATCTCCCACCATGATACTGCGGTCGAAGCTTTGATCACGCATGGCGGTCTATCTTTCTCTCATTCGCTTCTTTCCTCAGGACGGGGTGAAGGGGTAGGTCTTCTCTTTTCCCCTATCTGCTGCTTTAAACTTCTTTCTCTTCTGCCCTCTGTTGCTTTTTCATCATTTCAAGTCCATGCTGTTCAACTTTTCCACCCCTTATGAATACGAGTAGCAGTCATATACAGACTCCCTTCTGCCTCAGCCCCAGCCACTTTCCTTACAGAGTTTGAAACCTGGCTCTCTTTCTTTCCTGCGACTCTCAGGCTATAATTCTAGGTGACTTCAATTGTCACATTGATGACGCTAAGCAATCCTGGCCCTCTCGCTTTCTACACCTAACTTTTTCCTTCTCCCTCCAGCAGTGGACCAGCACTAGCACCCATAAGGATGGTCACTTCCTGGACTTGGTCTTTACTAAAAATCTTTCTGTCTCCCAGTTTGCTAGTAACTCCTTCCCACTCTCTGATCACAATCTAATTACTTTCTCTACCACCTACTCTCCCCTCTCCTCTGACACTCCATCTACTGTCCTTGTTCGCAACACCCGTGCAATAGACCTTTCAGCTCTCTCCTACTCTCTCGGTTCTAGCCTCTCTGCCCTCATGTCTGACTCTAACCCCGATTCCCTAATACATTCATATAACTCTATCTTATCCACTACTATTGACTCCTTTGCCCCCCTACAAACTCATAACTGTCGCCCCGCTAATCCCCGTCCTTGGCTCAATTCAGATACCAAGTTTCTCCTCTACTGTACTTGTGCAGCTGAGCGGCTGTGGAAAAGGTCACTCACTCAGGCGGAGTTTAACCACTACAAGCTCATGTTGTCGTGTCTTAATTCATCTCTTTCAGCAGCAAAACACTCCTACTTTAGCACGCTTATAAACATTAAAAAAAATAACCCACGTCGTTTATTTTCTCCATTTACCACTCTCTTGCAGCCCTCGTCTACGGACACACTTCATTCCATTAATGCTCCTCAGGATTTTGCAGACTACTTCAGAAATAAAATAGACAATATGCGTACTTTAATTTCTACATCCCAAGACAACTCTCGTCTTCTTTTGCCTGCCCCCACTGCCTGCAGTTCTGGAATCTTTCATCCTTCACCCAGTCTGAAGTCTTCGACCTCCTGTTGTCCTCGCCGCTTACAATGTGTACCCTTGATCCCATGCCCTCCTTCTTACTCAGACACTTCTTTTAATTCCTCCCTGACCTCTAGGACTTTTCCTGCTGCCTTTAAACATGCATGTGTCAAACCTCTTCTTAAAAAACCCTCTCTGGACCCTACCTGTCTCCCTTTTACCGTTTTCTTCAAAACTCTTAGAACGTCTCGTCTCTACATGCATTACTAAATACCTCCATGCTAATAACTTATTGGACCTGTTGCAATCAAGATTCCGACCGGGTCATTCAACTGAAACGTCCTCCTGCAAAGTCTCAAATGACCTACAAGCTACCAAAGCCAAAAGGACAGTTCTCGGTCCTCATTCTTCTTGACATATCGTCTGCCTTTGATAATGTGGACAAGATTCTATATTATATATCTCTGGGCATCAGAAATCAAGCTGCTGCGTGGTTGTCTTCTTATCTCTCTAACAGATCTTTCACTGTCTCTTTTGCCAATAAGACTTCCTCTCCTGTTCCGCTTAGTGTGGGGGTCCCTCAGGGCTTGGTTTTAGGACCCATTTAGGACTTAAACTCAATCTATTCAAAACGGAATTAATAATTTCCCCCCCCTAAACTGGGACCTAGTCCACCATTCTCCTTCTCTATTGACAATATGGTCATTAACCCAGTTGAATCTGCACGCTGCCTTGGAGTGATCTTTGACTCCTCTCTTTCCTTCCATCATCACATTAACAATGTCGCTAGGACCTGTCGTTTTCTCTTTCGCAATTTTGCCAAGATCTGCCCTTTTCTCTCTTTCTCCACTACTAAAATGCTCATCCATGCCCTTATAATCTCCTGTCTCGACTACTGTAACATTCGACTGCTTGGACTCCCAGCCTGTCATCTCTCTTCTCTCCAGTCTATATAATACTCGGCAACTCGGATCATCCCGGTTTCCTCCAAAAGAAAACCACCAACCCTAATACTTTAGTCCGTAGGGTGGCTTCCCATCTGGGTTCTGCGCATGCCCCAAACCTTGACGAGGATTCAGCACAGATCAGAAGCCTCACAGACAGCTTGGACTCTTCAGTTTCCTGGACTTTGAAAAGGCATATCTTAGGAACCATAGGGAGCAGAGATGTAAGGTAAGATTTATTTTAAACTAAAGAATTGTGCCAATAGTGTGTTTAATTATAGTTTTGGGGGTGGACATGCCCTTTAAAATACTTGTTTCTATCTCTCTCATTTTCAAGTTCCCTTTCAAAGAGAGACCCAAGATTTGTATTACCTCTTCACTTGTGTACCTGTAAAAATGAAATTCAAATTATTTACATACTAGATAAAAACATCCATACAATCTCCTGTGCACTAGAATTCTCTACCACTCTACCAAAATATAGAGAGGAGCACACAAACCTCACAAGCAAAAATCATAAACGAGGTAAAACAGGAGATCTCCCAACTAGGGGAACGAGTAGCTATACTTGAGAACACCACGGAATCCCTTTCCTCCTACTGCCAGCAGACCGAGATTGAGCTGCAAGAGATCCAACACGACATCTCACTGACCCGAGACTCAGTGGAGGATTTCCAAAACCGATCTTGGCGAAACAATGTTAGAATAAGAGGGGTACCAGAGGAGGTGGTGGACATACACTCCTACCTCCACAACCTGTTCCAACAAATCCTACCGGATGGCCACAAAATGGACTGCCTAATGGATAGGGCACACAGAGCCCTTAGAGGTCGTCCCACTGCAGATGAACCCCCGAGAGACATTATATGCAGGCTGCATTATTTTCGGACCAAGGAGGCCATCATGGCGACAGCGTGGAACCTAGATGCTATAGAGATGGAAGGAGCAAAGATAAAGCTATTCCAGGACCTAGCACCGGCCACTCTCGCTAAAAGGAGGGAACTCAGACCAGTCCTGGAAATCCTACAAAAGAACAAAATCCGTTATAGATGGGGATTCCCATTTAAATTGATGGTACTACATGGGGGCCGGGTGATTGCACTAACTACGATGGAGCACCAGGAAGTATTCTTAAAGAGATTGGGCCTACGACCGGAGGATTCAACCCAAGCCCTCAACACCCTTCCCTCAAGAGCCTCACCCCCAAAAAATATATGGACCCAAGTGCAACCGAAGCCTCAGCGACCTCGTAAAGAAGATACGATGGACGACACTCTCAAAATTTGAGCCGACTCCTCAAACAACCGCAAGTACTTTTGCAATAGGCAACATGGTGGTACGGGGTCCCCCCCCTACAATCTCCAACCGACTTTGCACAATTATATACACTAAAGAGGGACTGACCATTCTCCCCCACCTTGGCGTATGCTATGGGGTAGGCCCCCCCTAAGGGCCCGGGTAGACCGATATGAACAATTAAAAAGCATAAAGAAAAGGGGACAAGTATAGAAAAGAGGGTAGAAATGAAGGGCCAAGGGAGGGAATGGACGAAGGACTGGACAGGGAAAGGAATGAAGGGTAACCCTGTTCTGGATGTGATTCTTCTTTCCCATTTTGAGGGGGGGGGGGAGAGAAATAACGCTACTATGCAACACACTTTTAAAAGTTAAAAATGTTATGGGTTATATAACATGTTCATTATAAGTTTGGGGTTTTTTTGTGTCTATTCATGGAAACATGTTTTATAGGCTGGAATTAAGAAAAGGGAGGAAAAGAGGGAATGGCACAAAAATAGGGGAAATGAAAGCCATAATTCTCTCACATAACGTTAAAGGATTAAATGCACCCCAAAAACGCAGAATGGCGCTTCAATACTATAGAACTCCCAACCCAGATATTTTAATGATGCAGGAGACTCATTTCAAGTCAGGAAGGGAACCCAAATATTGGGGAAAGAAATTCCCAATTCAATACTATGCATCTACAATTAATAAGAAGGCCGGGGTGGCAATATTACTGAGTAAACAGATAGGATTTATTGAGGAATCATGCAGAAGAGACCCACTGGGAAGATACATAATTCTCAACGGCACCCTCCAAAACACTAAAGTTACACTTGTAAATTTTTATGCTCCAAACACGCAACAAAAGAAATTTCTCCAACAATTAAAAAATGAAATTATACAAAATGCTACGGGGATCGGGGATGCTAATTATAATGGGCGATTTTAATATAGCTATTGATCCCACCTTGGACAGATCTAAACCCTTTGGGAAAGCACCCACCTAGTAGGTGCTTAACCTCCTTCCTTAGGAACTGCGGAGTCCTAGATGGATGGAGAATTCTAAACCCAACAACTAAAGAGTACACTTTTTTCACAGTACATTTTAGTTACAAGACTTGACTATGCTTTCTTGGCACCGCAGCTACTCCCCCATTCCCCAGATATTCAATTGTCAGAAATATCATGGTCGGATCATGCTTATGTGCTACTTAAGATCCACAACCTGATGAAAGCCAAACCCCCACCTAATTGGCGATTGAATGGGTCAATGCTCGCTAGAGAGGAAGATATCAACATACTACAAAGAGCTCTGAAAGAGTACTTTGAAATAAACACAACCCCAGATATTCCCCCCTCAATAACCTGGGCGGCCCATAAAGCAGTCATAAGAGGGAAACTGATTCAAATGGGAGCCAAACTAAAAAGACAAAGGAACAAGCATATCTCAGATTTGCTGACCGCAGTACACAATAGAAGTAAAAATCTAAGTAAAAACTGGTCCAACGAGGAGGCAGACACACTAAAAATACAAAAACAGGAACTATCAGATATACTATTCTGCTATATACTATCAGATATAGCAGAAAAAGCAATGAGGTTCACGAATCAGAAATTCTTTTATAAAAGTAACAAGCCAGATACCATGTTGGCTAACAAACTACACCACAAAATGACAGCGAATGCCTTTCTTTCCATCAGAGACAAACAAGGCACACTACAATATGACCCCCAATGGATAGCAAACCAATTTGCTGAATACTACCAACAATTATATGGTGGACACACAATAAAACATACAGAAACAACCCAAACACAAATATCACAATTCTTACAACATATAGAACATATAGACCTCCCCGTTATCTCAACAGATATGTCACAAAAAATGACAACCCAAATCACAGAGGAGGAAATGAGGGCAATAATTAAAGAATTTAAAATTAGAAAGTCTCCAGGACCGGATGGGTTTACCGCCCTATACTATAGAAAATTTATGAAGGAACTGCTCCCACATTTAACCAAAGTGTATAATATGATCCTCCAGGGTGGGGACACATTCCCACCAGAGATGCTGGAAAGCAATATAGTGGTGATCCCTAAACCAGATAGGGACACCACACAAGTCACAAACTATCGCCCAATCTCCTTAAAGGGTATGTCCACCCTTAATTACAACTTTTGGCATATAATAGAATACTGCCCCCCAGCCCCAACCGCTATAAAAATAATTTCAGAAAGTGCCCAGCCACTTCAGCGGAGGAAAGAGGAGAGGAAGTAAGAGTTTGGGGAGCTTTCTTAAAATAAAAATTATTGCGGTTGGGGCTGGGGGACCAGTGGGAAGCCTATACTAAAAGGGTTTAATGCTAGGGGGAGGGAACGGAGAGGGAGGGAAGGGAGGGGAAGAAGGGCTGCAGTACGCATGGCAAAAAAATCTACCTGAGGCCAGGTAGGAGGCAGAGTCCTATATGGACTCTGCTAGCTCCTGGTGGGCAGTTTTTGGGACTTTGGGGGGGGGACTACAGGAGAACCCTATGGAGCTGGGATGTTAGGTAAGGATTAACTACATACATTGTGGGGCCAGTAGTTGGGGGGGATTATAGTTTGGGGGGGACATGCCCTTTAAAAAAAAAAACTCCTTATTCTGATTTGGGAACATTAACACCACAAAAGCACATATACTACAAGTGTGAAAACATGGAAAACGGTCTTTGATATTCAGATGGAAATTTTCAAATTGATCAGAATAGGGATTCTGTGTATGGGAAAATGATTTGTCAAACAAACTTGCTTGGCTTTTATGAGAAAGTGAGTAGGAATTTGGACTCTGGCATTGCAGTAGATGTGGTTACTTGGATTTTGCTAAGACTTTTGATGCAGTACAATAGAAGACTAATATAAAAGCTAAGGTCTGTTGGGCTGGGTTGCCATTGTACATGGATAGAAAGTTGGTTAATGAATAGGATTCAGAGAGTAGGTGTTAATGGGGCTTCAATTATGGACTAAAGTGCTAGGGGGGTGACCAGGATTCTGTGTTGGGTTACTTCTAATTAATCTGTTTATTAATGATTCGGAGTGAGTTGTCCACAAGGTTGACCATTAGAAGTTGCAGATGAAATGCAATCAATGCAGTGGATCTAGATAGTTATCACATTGGGCTGCCAAGTGGCAGATGAGATTCAATGTTGATAAATGTAAGGTGATGCATTTTGGACATTCGGTTTATACTATAAATGGCACTGTGTTAATTAATCTCCGTTGGAAAGGGTTCTTGGAGTTTTGGTAGATAAACTTAAATGTAGCAAGCAGTGCCAGGCAGCAACTGCTAGAGCCAGCAAAGTCTTGTCTGGAATAAAGAGGAGAATAGATTAAGGGAGAAAAATATTATTCTCCCTTATTACAAAGCACACTGGTAAGGCCTCATTTGGAATATGCGGTGTGCAGTTATGGAATCCTGTGTACAAAAAGACATCTGGGACAGAGTGGTAACTGCAGGGGCCCATGCCCCTTTTTAAAAACAGCTGATCACAGAGGTTTGGCGGGCCCACCGATGCCACCGATCTTGGAAGGGCAACTAAATGAAAAAAGGGACTGAAGACAGATTAAATAAGTTACAATTATGTACAACATAGCAATTGTACCTGGCGTTGCCTTTGTACACATGTGGGTAAAGTATTTTTACGTGCAGGTGTGTGTTTGGCTTAGATGGGAGAGACAGGCAGAAAAAGAAGTTCCCAGTTGGTAATGTAAGTCATGTATTTATAGTTATGAGTGAGGAGGTGACATTGCTTGAGGGACATATAGCACATTTGTTTATTGCAAAACTTATATACAACGTTATCAGTTTTTCTACTTGGAGCGTAAATATACAAATGTTGTGGTGAACATGCCGTTGGAAAAACATGTTGAGTGCAATTGAATACCGCAGCACTTGACCGACTGATGGGCGTCAGTGTCTCTGATCATGTGACGTGCTCTTTGTCTGTGTTGTTAAAGCCGGGCTTCATTCTTTTGCGCTGTCTGACTCTGTGTGTTTTTATTTAGTTTTTTTGCACATTTGTTAGCAGTATGTCACCCTTGTTTGCACTTTAACATATTATCCTTGCTCAAGGACCACTTTATATTGATTATTAGATCCCATCAATAAAGTTACTTTCTGGTCTGAATGAAAGTGCCATGATGTCTTGTCTTTTAGTTGTAACTATCTGTGAAGTGTGTGACAAGTGGGCAGTGTGTGTCTGTT
This sequence comes from Hymenochirus boettgeri, assembly GCA_019447015.1. NCBI lineage: Eukaryota > Metazoa > Chordata > Amphibia > Anura > Pipidae > Hymenochirus > Hymenochirus boettgeri. The sequence goes on from CM033469.1 coordinate 309,903,283, forward strand.
TCTTAAGTCCAGGTAATGCAGGTAATTCCTGTGTACCATACCCCCCAACCATCCCGGTTTGAATAGGTGGATGGGGCATGTCTGCGATGTTGGGGGGGTGGGGGCACGGCATCTAGGGTGTGGACGGTCTGGGTCGTGTCTGTGATGTTGTGGTGTCCAGGAGGCTTGGACGTGACATATGGTGGTTGCGATATTGGGGCATGGCCACACCGTTTCAAAGTGTGGCGGTGGCTGTGCCATTTAGGGCATGGGTGTGGTGTTTGGGGGTGTGCCTGTGATGTTTGGGGGCATGGACAGGTGTTTGTGTATGTGGGTGTGATTCGGGAACAGACCTGGGATGTTGGGGATGTGCCCATGATGTATGGGAGCGGACATAATGTTTTGGGGAGTGACCACAATATCGGTAGGTGGTCACACATTTGGGGTCATGGTTGCAATGCATGGCAGTTATCTTGGGGGCCTTGATAGTTGGGGTATGAGCGTGACGTTTGGGTGTGTGGCCGTGACAGCAATATTTGGGGGCATGGTCACATTCCAGTAGGATTGCTTTAAATTTCTTAGCATGACAATAACCGCAAATCTGGTTCATATCACCGATAGTAACAGTCTATCCAGGGTTAAATTTAAAACCTTCCAGGAGCAAATTGTGATGTACCGTAAGTGCACGGCCACACTGCAATTGTGTATCGCAAATGGAAAGGCCATTGCATGCGTTGTCGCGATTGTAATGGTAGCTAAAATCGCATGCGCAAATGCAAAACAATTACGCTAGTGTGGCCTAGCTCTAAGGGAAATGTCTGGTTCCCTCTGCATGAAGCTGTTGTTCGTGTGTGCAGCTCTCTGAGTTGTGTAGCGTACATTACATGTTGTTGTGTCACTGACGTGGACTGTGTCTGTGTTGTTGAATCGTGCAGCACACAGAGCCTAGGCCCTTCATCTGAGTTACTGAATTGGGAATCACACTCTGCAAATGACGTGCAGGCTTTTATTGGTCAAACTGGACTTCATGGGCGTCGTCCCTATCAGAGGGCGTTCCGTTATGTTGAGTCATTCAAGGGTGTGGCTGTGTGGTGAGACAACATACATACATCATACATACATACATACATACATGATTCTGCTTTATAGTAGATAGCCAAAAGGCGCTTGTGTGGGGATAGATTACTGTGGTATAAATATAATAAAGCGTCATACAATAAACTATCTGGGGCATTGTTCACCAATAGAACAGTCAGAGGACACAAGAACATCCTTAAGAATGGAACAACTTTTTTCACAGGGTTTTTCACAGTGGAGAGGTAAAACTATGGAACAGTCTTCCTTGAACATAGTGATGGCAGGTTAATTGGATAGTTTTAAAAAAAAAAAAAAGTTTTACCTACTATACAGTGACAGATAACTAAACATCTTTAAAGCCTGTCATCTGACTTGGAGATTTCCAAAAATACCTCACGAAAAATAGAACTAAGAATTACAACCGATATTTGGAGGAAAAATGGTACAATGCAATAAAAATATCAAACAGTCTATCAAAATGTGACACTGGGAAGCCAAGTAAAAATTAGACTTCGTAGTATAAAATCCAGACTCTACAAATATGTCTAGAGATAAGTTAAGAATGTTGGAAACAATGTGGCAAAGAGTTTTCTGCTCCATACATTTTGGAGCTGTCCTAAATACATAGCTATGGTATGAAACGTTAACTTCTATCAAATATTTTAGCTTGGCATTACCATCTAACCTGCCCAAGCTTTTTTTAAGGGCATGTCCAGCCTTAAAACAAAAAACTGGTCAATTTACCTGTCCCCAACTGATATATTTTGCACTTTATTACCTGCATTACTAAACAGATATTAGGCATAATAACCAGCAGAGTAAAATGGCCCTCCCTCCATGCAGTCAATCAAGGCTGTGACAACTGACATAACAGCAATGATGACTGTGTCTCACCTGCTGCTCTTTGCACATGCTCAAGCTTAGATAAAGAGGGAGGAGGCAGATACCTTTTGCCAGAATGAAATAGAACGTATCATTAAATATTTGGTTTAAATCCATATAATAAACTGGAAAAAAACGTTAGTTATCTGCCCGCAAACCCACATGTCAGTTTTGTGTTTTAAGGGTGGATATGCCCTTGATGAATGTCAAGACTTTATATAACAACAATAGTTTTCCAATTCCCTGAACCCGCATTTTTTAGTACCCCTCCATTAAATTCGCAAATTGCCTTCCTACAGTGGATCTGAGATCTTAGATAAAGGCCAATCAGTGATAACCAACCAAGTATCACATGGATAGGCTCACAATCCCAGCAAAAAAAACATATATAAACAATAAAGATATACAGATACTTTGATAAGATAAAAAAGGAATATCTTTAATATTCTGCCAACGAGGTGTATACCATATAAAATATATAAACACATCTATGTCAATAATAACAAAAAATATCAAACTGACAGTGCTCCGTTGATAACGCAAAAATAATGTACAGGAATATAAGTCAGTGTAAATCACGTTGTTTAAGTGATATAAATGACGTTTTAAGGTGGCCATACACTTGCGATTCCATCGCAATGTGCCGACAGATCACATTGGTATCTGTAAGCAAATTGCGAAGGAACCTGCACACGTGGAACCGACCGATCCCCATAAGCATTAGGGTGGGGGGAGAAATCGGTCGGTCGTGCGGCCATACACATTACAATCGTATCGGCTCCCGACCGACAGAATTTTTCGGCTTTCTCGACCGACCGTAGTGGTATGGTCGTTCGTCAGCACTATGATCGGTTGGGAAAAGCCCATACACTTGAACGATAATGGGTAAATTCCGTTGTGGAAGGACAGGATATACCCATTATCATTCATATGTATGGCCACCTTAAGTCTTAAACACCACTTACCCCTTCTCACTGTCTACCTCAACTCCAGTGGGCTGCACAATTCCGGCCACCTCACCCCTACTGCGGTCTCCTCTCACCGGTCAGCTCTCCTCTCCTGACTGCTAATTCCAACTTGCCTGGTCTCTCATTTTTACTGCAACGCAACGGTTAGCACTCTGGAGTAGCGTCTTAGACCCACGCGGCTCGTCTCCAGCTGTTGAAAGGAGTTCCAGTACGGATGGATCCTCCGCCTGTGATGATCCAGGGAATGAGGACGCTGTACAAACAATCGTGGCTACCACCCTAATCCCATCTTTGAGTATCTTGTCTGTGCCCAAACCTCTCTTTAGAAATGGGAGATGTCTATAGACTTTTTACAAAATCAGACAAACAATGTAAAATAATAAATTGGATCCTACCTCTTCTGGGTTCACGTGATGTACTAGGAATCACTGGGCCCCCCAGCAAAAATATGATGGGGCCCACCGTGTTCTCATTCACAGTGGTTTTCTGGGGAGGGTATAGCTGTCATAGGAAAAATAAAAAGATGGGGCCCCCTTGTCTCCTGGGCCCCCCTGTGCTTGCTCCCCCTGCTCCCTAGTAGTTACGCCCCTGCTGGGTTCCATTAACAATTGATTTATATTTTAGTATGTTAAATATGCCCCCTCTCTACTAATTCCTTATTGTGCCCCCTCTAAATGAATCTCTTCTTTAACTCCATTTGTTGTTCAATAAATTGCCCTGTATGTATGCCTCTAATAATATGTTTGGAATGGCAACTCGTGGCTTCCAACAAAATATTTCTTGCCACTGTCTTCCTTATAGGGCATGTCCACCCCCCACAACCAACTATGAGGGTAAGGTAGGTAACCCTACCCACCCCCCAACACCCACAATATTTATTTGATCTCTATCTTCCAACAGGTACGCATATCTACATACATTGCTTTACCGTTTCTATATTTCAACTTCATCCTATGTATTTTCATAATTTGGTTGCACAGCTGGTGATTACTTTGGTGGTAATTGCACTGTGCTAATTACTTAATTTCCCTGTCTGTGTTGAATTCAGACACTGCATAGGGGATAGCTTTGCAGGGAAGGCCATCCAATCTGAAGCTCATCCAAAGTGAAGCCATACTAAGTGAAATTGGAGTTTAACAAGGGAGTTCAAAGGAGATGACAAATAAATCACTACCTGACTTATACAGTTTTTCAACAATGTATACAATTGGCTCTGCTTTTGTCTTATCTACTCCCTGGCTCCAAAACCTCCTTCCCACTCATTCACTTCTATCATTCCGTCTTTATCTCTGCCTCTCTTCCATCCAATTACCAAATTCCTTCAGGGTAGGCCACACTAGTGCATTTTCCTGCATTTTCTGCGAATGAGATTGCGCATCCATTTGCATTTTGGTAACGCATGCGGTTCACCATTTTTTGTGCGTTAACGCATGCGTTTCCATAACGGAAAACGTCAAAGCAAAACGCACAAGAATCGCGCACACAATTGCGTGCGATAATGCTCGAGATTTTGTTTGCGATCTTGCTTGCAGTGTGCCTCAGCCTCACACTATATCAGCATTTACCAAATACTGTTCTTTCTCCAAGTCCAAACATCCCAGGAAACATCAGTACAAATCCTTAGCCCACCTCCATTTATTATTTTCCTTCTTGCTGCTGGGGTTATTGCTCCCAACCCTGGATCCTGCAACATTTCCATCTGCCATCGTCCTCGCTTTCTACACCCCCATACTTATTCCTTTAGAGGCTCTAATCTTTCTAATATTATAACTGTCCCTACTCTTTCACCTTCGCTTCTTCCTTTTCCTGTGGTCTTTTTAACACACGCTCTCTTGCTACAACACACCTTTATTCATGAACTGTTGTGTTCTAACGCCTTTCATCTCCTGGCTCTTACAGAGACTTGGATCTCCCACCATGATACTGCGTCGAAGCTTGATCACGCATGGGGGTCTATTTCTCTCATTCGCTTCTTTCCTCAGGACGGGGTGAAGGGGTAGGTCTTCTCTTTTCCCCTATCTGCTGCTTTAAACTTTTCTCTTCTGCCCTCTGTTGCTTTTTCATCATTTCAAGTCCATGCTGTTCAACTTTTCCACCCCTTATGAATACGAGTAGCAGTCATATACAGACTCCCTTCTGCCTCAGCCCCAGCCACTTTCCTTACAGAGTTTGAAACCTGGCTTCTTTCTTTCCTGCGACTCTCAGGCTTAATTCTAGGTGACTTCAATTGTCACATTGATGACGCTAAGCAATCCTGGCCCTCTCGCTTTCTACACCTAACTTTTTCCTTTCCCTCCAGCAGTGGACCAGCACTAGCACCCATAAGGATGGTCACTTCCTGGACTTGGTCTTTACTAAAAATCTTTCTGTCTCCATTTGCTAGTAACTCCTTCCCACTCTTGTCACAATCTAATTACTTTCTCTACCACCTACTCTCCCCTCTCTCTGACACTCATCTACTGTCCTTGTTCGCAACACCGTGCAATAGACCTTTCAGCTCTCTACTCTCTCGGTTCTAGCCTCTCTGCCCCATGTCGACTCTAACCCCGATTCCCTAATACATTCATATAACTCTACTCTTCCACTACTATTGACTCCTTTGCCCCCCTACAAACTCATAACTGTCGCCCCGCTAATCCCCGTCTTGGCTCAATCAGATACCAAGTTTCTCCTCTAGTACTTGTGCAGCTGAGCGCTGTGGAAAAGGTCACTCCACTCAGGCGGAGTTTAACCACTACAAGCTCATGTTGTCGTGTCTTAATTCATCTCTTTCAGCAGCAAAACACTCTACTTTAGCACGCTTATAAACATTAAAAAAATAACCCACGTCGTTTATTTTCTCCATTTACCACTCTCTTGCAGCCCTCGTCTACGGACACACTTCATTCATTAATGCTCCTCAGGATTTTGCAGACTACTTCAGAAATAAAATAGACATATGCGTACTTTAATTTCTACCCCAAGACAACTCTGTCTTCTTTTGCCTGCCCCCACTGCCTGCAGTTCTGGAATCTTTCATCCTTCACCCAGTCTGAAGTCTTCGACCTCTGTTGTCCTCGCCGCTTACAATGTGTACCCTTGATCCCATGCCTCCTTCTTACTCAGACACTTCTTTTAATTCCTCTGACCTCTAGGACTTTTCCTGCTGCCTTTAAACATGCATGTGTCAAACCTCTTCTTAAAAACCCTCTCTGGACCCTACCTGTCTCCCTTTTACCGTTTTCTTCAAAACTCTTAGAACGTCTGTCTCTACATGCATTACTAAATACCTCCATGCTAATAATTATTGGACCTGTTGCAATCAAGATTCGACCGGGTCATTCAACTGAAACGTCCCCTGCAAGTCTCAAATGACCTACAAGCTACCAAAGCCAAAAGGACAGTTCTCGGTCCTCATCTTCTTGACATATCGTCTGCCTTTGATAAGTGGACAGATTCTATATTATATATCTCTGGGCATCAGAAATCAAGCTGCTGCGTGGTTGTCTTCTTATCTCTCAACAGATCTTTCACTGTCTCTTTTGCCAATAAGACTTCCTCTCCTGTTCCCGTTAGTGTGGGGGTCCCTCAGGGCTTGGTTTTAGGACCATTTAGGACTTAAACAATCTATTCAAAAGGAATTAATAATTTCTCCCCCTAAACTGGGACCTAGTCCACCATTCTCCTTTCTATTGAACATATGGTCATTAACCAGTTGAATCTGCACCGCTGCCTTGAGTGAGTGATCTTTGACTCCTCTCTTTCCTTCCATCATCACATTAACAATGTCGCTAGGACCTGTCGTTTTCTCTTTCGCCATTTTGCCAAGATCTGCCCTTTTCTCTCTTTCTCACTACTAAAATGCTCACCATGCCCTTATAATCTCCTGTCTCGAATACTGTAACATTCGACTGCTTGGACTCCCAGCTGTCATCTCTTCTCTCCAGTCTATAAATACTCGGCAACTCGGATCATCCCGGTTTCCTCCAAAAGAAAACCAACAACCCTAATACTTTAGTCCTAGGGTGGTTCCCATCTGGGTTCTGCGCATGCCCCAAACCTTGACGAGGATTCAGCACAGATCAGAAGCCTCACAGACAGCTGGACTCTTCAGTTTCCTGGACTTTGAAAAGGCATATCTTAGGAACCATAGGGAGCAGATATGTAAGGTAAGATTTATTTTAAACTAAAGAATTGTGCCAATAGTGTGTTTAATTATGTTTTGGGGGTGGACACGCCCTTTAAAATCTTGTTTCTATCTCTCTCATTTTCAAGTTCCCTTTCAAAGAGAGACCCAAGATTTGTATTACTCTTCACTTGTGTACCTGTAAAAATGAAATTCAAATTATTTACATACTAGATAAAAACATCCATACAATCTCCTGTGCATAGAATTTCTTACCACTCTACCAAAATATAGAGAGGAGACACACAACCTCACAAGCAAAAATCATAAACGAGGTTAAAACAGGAGATCTCCCAACAGGGGAACGAGTAGCTATACTTGAGAACACCACGGAATCCCTTTCCTCCTACTGCCAGCAGACCGAGATTGGATGCAAGAGATCCAACACGACATCTCACTGACCCGAGACTCAGTGGAGGATTTCCAAAACCGATCTTGGCGAAACAATGTTAGAATAAGAGGGGTACCAGAGGAGGTGGTGGACATACACTCCTACCTCACAACCTGTTCCAACAAATCCTACCGGATGGCCACAAAATGGACTGCCTAATGGATAGGGCACACAGAGCCCTAGGGTCGTCCCACTGCAGATGAACCCCCGAGAGACATTATATGCAGGCTGCATTATTTTCGGACCAAGGAGGCCATCATGGCGCAGCGGGAACCTAGATGCTATAGAGATGGAAGGAGCAAAGATAAGCTATTCCAGGACTAGCACGGCCACCCTTCGCTAAAAGGAGGGAACTCAGACACGTCCTGGAAATCTACAAAGAACAAAATCCGTGGGTATGTCCACCCTTAATTACAACTTTTGGCATATAATAGAATACTGCCCCCCAGCCCCAACCGCTATAAAATAATTTCAGAAAGTGCCCAGATGTTTACTTACCTTCCCTCTCTCCTCCGATGCCCGGCCCGGCCTTCTGCTTGCGAGACACTGCAAGCAGGGGGGCGGGACCGGCAGCCGCGTCCGTGATTGGCTGAGAGGCAGCCAATCACTGGTGCGGCTGCCGGCTTCTCAGAATGCCATGGGAGTGAGGGAAGGTAAGTAGAGTTCTGGGGACTTTCTAAAAATAAGTGTACTTATCCTTTAATCCATCACTACAAAGTTGCTACAACTAGAGACAAAACAAATTATCTTTAAAACGACAAGGAACGACAAAACAAAAGAACGTTATTTCGAAATAATGGCATAAAGTGCTTACATTTTATAAAATGCTCCTCATTGCTTCCTCTTTGTCGAGCGCTGCACTGTTTAACATGCCAAGAAGAAACAAAGAAAATTACACTGATGTCCAATCACTGCTTGAAAGCAAAAAAAAATTCTAACAGTATTTAAACCAAACAGGAAATAATCATTACGGTAACCACCCATTATTTAGCTTACCTAGCCTATCTTTTTGTGGAACTTATTTTTAAATACCGACCTAAAATCTTCACAAGAATCCTAGCTAATGCACTTGTGCAAAACAATCATAAATAGTTCACCCACATCAAGTTGGATCTAGTAGGCTGGGGACAATACATGGTGAGATTGTTGACTTAATAGAATATTATAACCGAAAAGGCAAGAAAGTACTCATCCTTTCCTTATGCAGAAAAAGCCTTTTGAAAGGCTGGATTGAACATTTAAATTTTAAACAAACCTACAGCACATAGGTACTGTATATACCTCTCCCCATAATTTTGCAAAATGCATTATCCTTAGCAGTATACATCAGAAACAACCTAGAAATCATGGTTACACTACTAAGGATTGCTTTTTGCGAATGATATCCATTAACATAATAAAACAGAGATATCCTTCCAGAACTAAGACTAAATTCCCCACAATATGGAAAGTACACACTTTAAAGAGCAATTGACCCAATGTAAGCTTCATCTGCCATGGGTTTTTGCCCTAAGGTCCACTTGTTCCCCAGGTAAGGCCTTCCAGCAACATTTTTAAAAAAACTCCTTCATTCTGATTTGGGAACATTAACACCACAAAAGCACATATACATACAAGTGTGAAAACATGGAAAACGGTCTTTGATATTCAGATGGAAATTTTTCAAATTGATCAGAATAGGGATTCTGTGTATGGGAAAATGATTTTGTCAAACAAACTTGCTTGGCTTTTATGAGAAAGTGAGTAGGAATTTGGACTCTGGCATTGCAGTAGATGTGTGTTACTTGGATTTTGCTAAGACTTTTGATGCAGTACAATAGAAGACTAATATAAAAGCTAAGGTCTGTTGGGCTGGGTTGCCATTGTACATGGATAGAAAGTTGGTTAATGAATAGGATTCAGAGAGTAGTTGTTAATGGGGCTTCATCATTATGGACTAAAGTGCTAAGTGGGGTGACACAGGATTCTGTGTTGGGGTTACTTCTATTTAATCTGTTTATTAATGATTCGGAATGAGTATTGTCCACAAGGTTGACCATTAGAAGTTGCAGATGAAATGCAATCAATGCAGGTGGATCTAGATAGATTATCACATTGGGTGCCAAGTGGCAGATGAGATTCAATGTTGATAAATGTAAGGTGATGCATTTTGGACATTCGGTTTATACTATAAATGGCTCTGTGTTAAGTTAATCTCCGTTGGAAAGGGTTCTTGGAGTTTTGGTAGATAAACTTAAATGTAGCAAGCAGTGCCAGGCAGCAACTGCTAGAGCCAGCAAAGTCTTGTCTGGAATAAAGAGGAGAATAGATTTAAGGGAGAAAAATATTTTCTCCCTTATTACAAAGCACTGGTAAGGCCTCATTTGAAATATGCGGTGCAGTTATGGAATCCTGTGTACAAAAAAGACATCTGGGACAGAGTGGTAACTGCAGGGGCCATGCCCCTTTTTTAAAACAGCTGATCACAGAGGTTTTGGCGGGCCACCGATGCCACCGATCTTGGAAGGGCAACTAAATGAATAAAGGGACTGAAGACAGATTAAATAAGTTACAATTATGTACAACTAGCAATTGTACCTGGCGTTGCCTTTGTACCATGTGGGTAAAGTATTTTTACGTGCAGGGTGTGTTTGGCTTAGGAGGAGAGACAGGCAGAAAAAGAAGTTCCCAGTTGGTAATGTAAGTCATGTATTTTATAGTTATGAGTTGAGGAGGTGACATTGCTTGAGGGACGTATAGCACATTTGTTTATTGCAAAACTTTATATACAACGTTATCAGTTTTTCTACTTGGAGCGTAAATATACAAATGTTGTGGTGAACATGCCTTGGAAAAACATGTTGAGTGCAATTGAATACCGCAGCACTTGACCGACTGATGGGCGTCAGTGTCTCTGATCATGTGACGTGCTCTTTGTCTGTGTTGTTAAAGCCGGGCTTCATTCTTTTGCGCTGTCTGAGCTCTGTGTGTTTTTATTTTAGTTTTTTTGCACATTTGTTAGCAGTATGTCACATGTTTGCACTTTAACACTTTACCTTGCTCAAGGACCACTTTTATATTGATTTAGATCCCAATCAATAAAGTTACTTTCTGGTCTGAATTGAAAGTGCCATGATGTCTTTGTTCTTTTAGTTGTAACTATCTGTGAAGTGTGTGACAAGTGGGCAGTGTGTGTCTGTTTCTTAAGTCCAGGTAATGCAGGTAATTCCTGTGTACCATACCCCCCAACCATCCCGGTTTGAATAGGTGGATGGGGCATGTCTGCGATGTTGCGGTGGGTGGGGGCACGGCATTCTAGGGTGTGGACGGTCTGGGTCGTGTCTGTGATGTTGTGTGTGTCCAGGAGGCTTGGACGTGACATATGGTGGTTGCGATATTGGGGGCATGGCCACACCGTTTCAAAGTGTGGCGTGGCTGTGCCATTTAGGGCATGGGTGTGGTGTTTGGGGGTGTGCCTGTGATGTTTGGGGGCATGGACAGGATGTTTGTGTATGTGGGTGTGATTCGGGAACAGACCTGGGATGTTTGGGGATGTGCCCATGATGTATGGGAGCGGACCATAATGTTTTGGGGGGTTTGGGGAGTGACCACAATATCTGTAGTGTGGTCACAACATTTGGGGTCATGGTTGCAATGCATGGCAGTTATCTTGGGGGCCTTATAGTTGGGGTATGAGCGTGACGTTTGGGTGTGTGGCGTGACAGCAATATTTGGGGGCATGGTCACATTCCAGTAGGATCTGCTTTAAATTTCTTAGCATGACAATAACCGCAAATCTGGTTCATATCACCGATAGTAACAGTCTATCCAGGGTTAATATTTAAAACCTTCCAGGAGCAAATTGTGATGTCTTACAGACCGTAAGTGCACGGCCACACTGCAATTGTGTATCGCAAATGGAAAGGCCATTGCATGCGTTGTCGCGATTGTAATGTTAGCTAAAATCGCATGCGCAAATGCAAAACAATTACGCTAGTGTGGCCTAGCTCTAAGGGAAATGTCTGGTTCCCTCTGCTATAGAAGCTGTTGTTCTGTTGTGCAGCTCTCTGAGTTGTGTAGCGTACATTACACTGTTGTTGTGTCACTGACGTGGACTGTCTGTGTTGTTGAAGTCGTGCAGCACACAGAGCCTAGGCCCTTCATCTGAGTTACTGAATTGGGGAATCACACTCTGCAAATGACGTGCAGGCTTTTTATTGGTCAAACTGGACTTCATGGCGTCGTCCCTATCAGAGGGCGTCGCCGTTATGTTGAGTCATTAAGGGTGTGGCTGTGTGGTGAGCACATACATACATACATACCTGATTTTCTGCTTTTTATAGTAGATAGCCAAAAGGCTCTTGTGTGGGGATATGATTACTGTGTAAATATAATAAAGCGTCATACAATAAACTATCTGGGGCATTGTTCACCAATAGAACATGTCAGAGGACACAAGAACATCCCTTAAGAATGGAACAACTTTTTTCACAGGGTTTTTCACAGTGAGAATGGTAAAACTATGGAACAGTTCTCCATTGAACATAGTGATGGCAGGTTAATTGGATAGTTTTAAAAAAAAAAAAAGTTTTACCTACTATACAGTGACAGATAACTAACATCTTTAAAGCCTGTCATCTGACTTGGAGATTTCCAAAATATACCCTCACGAAAAATAGAACTAAGAATTACAAACCGATATTTGGAGGAAAAATGGTACAAATGCATAAAAATATCAAACAGTCTATCAAAATGTGACACTGGGAAGCCATGTAAAAATTAGACTTCAGTAGTAAAAATCCAGACTCTACAAATAGTCTTAGAGATAAGTTAAGAATGTTGGAAACAATGTTGGCAAAGAGTTTCCCTGCTCCATACATTTTGGAGCTGTCCTAAAATACATAGCTATGTATGAAACGTTCAAACTTCTATCAAATATTTTAGCTTGGCATTACCATCTAACCCTGCCCAACTTTTTTTAAGGGCATGTCCAGCCTTAAAACAAAAAACTGGTCAATTTACCTGTCCCCAACTGATATATTTTGCACTTTATTACCTGCATTACTAACCAGATATTTAGGCATAATAACCAGCAGAGTAAACTGGCCCTTCCCTCCATGCAGTCAATCAAGGCTGTGACAACTGACATAACAGCCAATGATTGACTTGTGTCTCACCTGCTGCCTCTTTGCACATGCTCAAGCTTAGATAAAGAGGGAGGAGGCAGATACCTTTTGCCAGAATGAAATAGAACGTATCATTAAATATCTGGTTTCAAATCCATATAATAAACTGGAAAAAAACGTTAGTTATCTGCCCGCAAACCCAACATGTCAGTTTTGTGTTTTAAGGGTGGATATGCCTTGATGAATTTCAAGACTTTTATAACAACAATAGTTTTCCAATTCCCTGAACCCGGCTTTTTTTGTACCCCTCCTTAAATTCCGCAAATTGCCTTCCTACAGTGGATCTGAGATCTTAGATAAAGGCCAATCAGTGATAACCAATCCAGTATCCCTGGAATAGGCTCACAATCCCAGCAAAAAAAACATATATAAACATAAAGATATACAGATACTTTGATATAGATAAAAAAGGAATATTCCTTTAATAATTCTGCCAACGAGGTGTATACCATTATAATATATATAACACATCTATGTCAATAAATAACAAAAAATATCAAACTGCTACAGTGCTCCTTTGATATAACGCAAAAATAGTACAGGAATTATAAGTCAGTGTAAATCACTGTTGTTTAAGTGATATAAATGACGTTTTAAGGTGGCCATACACTTGCGATTTCCATCGCAATGTGCCGACAGATCACATTGGTATCTGTAAGCAAATTGCGAAAAACCTGCACACGTGGAACCGACCGATCCCCATAAGCATTAGGGGTGGGGGAGAAATCGGTCGGTCGTGCGGCCATACACATTACAATCGTATCGGCTCCCGACCGACAGAAATTTTTCGGCTTTCTCGACCGACCGTAGTGGTATGTCTTCGTCAGCACTATGATCGGTTGGGAAAAGCCCATACACTTGAACGATAATGGGTAAATTCCGTCGTGGAAGGACAGGATATACCCATTTCATTCATATGTATGGCACCTTAAGTCTTAAACACCACTTACCCCTTCTCTACTGTCTACCTCAACTCCAGTGTGCTGCACAATTCCGGCCACCTCACCCCTACTGCGGTCTCCTCCACCGGTCAGCTCTCCTCTCCTGCCACTGCTAATTCCACCTATGCCTGGTCTCTCATTTTTACTGCAACGCCAACGGTTAGCACTCTGGAGTAGCGTCTTAGACCCACGCGGCTCGTCTCCAGCTGGTTGAAAGGAGTTCCAGTACCTGGATGGATCCCTCCGCCTGTGATGACTCCAGGGAATGAGGACGCTGTACAAACACACTCGTGGCTACCACCCTAATCCCATCTTTGAGTATCTTGTCTGTGCCCAAACCTCTCTTTAGAATTGGGAGATGTCTATAGACTTTTTACAAAATCAGACAAACACTGTAAACTAATAAATTGGATTCCTACCTTCTTTCTGGGTTCCAGTGATGTAACTAGGAATCACTGGGCCCCCCAGCAAAACTATGATGGGGCCCCTATCCGTGTCTCATTCACAGTGTGTTTCTGGGAGGGGCTATAGCTGTCATAGGAAAAATAAAAAGATGGGGCCCCCTTGTCTCCTGGGCCCCCCTGTGCTTGCTCCCCCTGCTCCCTAGTAGTTACGCCCCTGCTGGTTCCATTAACAATTGATTTCTATTTTTAGCTGTTAAATATGCCCCCTCTCTACTAATTCCTTATTGTGCCCCCTCTAAATGAATCTCTTCTTTAACTCCATTGTTTGTTCAATAAATTGCCCTGTATGTATGCCTCTAATAATATGTTTGGAATGGCAACTCGTGGCTTCCAACAAAATATTTCTTGCCACTGTCTTCCTTATAGGGCATGTCCACCCCCCACAACCAACTATGAGGGTAAGGTAGGTAACCCCTACCCACCCCCAACCACCACAATATTTATTTGATCTCTATCTTCCAACAGGTACGCATATCTACATACATTGCTTTACCGTTTCTATATTTCAACTTCATCCTATGTATTTCTCATAATTTGGTTGCACAGCTGGTGATTACTTTGTTGTGGTAATTGCACTGTGCTAATTACTTAATTTCCCTGTCCTGTGTCTGAATTCAGACACTGCATAGGGGATAGCTTTGCAGGGAAGGCCATCCAATCTGAAGCTCATCCAAAGTGAAGCCATACTAAGTGAAATTGGAGTTTAACAAGGGAGTTCAAAAGGAGATTGACAAATAAACACTACCTGACTTATACAGTTTTTCAACAATGTATACAATGAGCTCTGCTTTTGTCTTATCTACTCCCTGGCTCCAAAACCTCCTTCCCACTCATTCACTTCTATCCCTATTCCGTCTTTATCTCTGCCTCTCTTCTTCCATCCAATTACCAACATTCTTCAGGGCTAGGCCACACTAGTGCATTTTCCTGCAATTTCCTATGCGAATGAGATTGCGCATCCATTCGCATTTTGGTAACGCATGCGTTCACCATTTTTGGTGCGTTAACGCATGCGTTTCCATAACGGAAAACGTCAAAGCAAAACGCACAAGAATCGCGCACACAATTGCGTGCGATAATGCTCGAGATTTTGTTTGCGATTCCTGTGCGTTGCAGTGTGGCCTCAGCCTCACACTATATCAGCATTTACAAAATACTGTTCTTTCACCAAGTCCAAACATCCCAGGAAACATCAGTACAAATCCTTAGCCCACCTCCATTTATTATTTTCCTTCTTGCTGCTGGGGTTATTGCTCCCAACCCTGGATCCTGCAACATTTCCATCTGCCATCGTCCTCGTCTTTCTACCCCCCATACTTATTCCTTTAGAGACTCTAATCTTTCTAATATTATAACTGTCCCTACTCTTTCACCTTCGCTTCTTCCTTTCCTGTGGTCTCTTTAACACACGCTCTCTTGCTAACACACCTTTATTCATGACCTGTGTGTTTCTAACGCCTTTCATCTCCTGGCTCTTACAGAGACTTGGTCTCCCACCATGATACTGCGGTCGAAGCTTGATCACGCATGGTGTTCTATCTTTCTCTCATTCGCTTCTTTCCTCAGGACGGGTGAAGGGTAGGTCTTCTCTTTTCCCCTATCTGCTGCTTTAAACTTTTCTCTTCTGCCCTCTGTTGCTTTTTCATCATTTCAAGTCCATGCTGTTCAACTTTTCCACCCCTTATGAATACGAGTAGCAGTCATATACAGACTTCCCTTCTGCCTCAGCCCCAGCCACTTTCCTTACAGAGTTTGAAACCTGGCTCTCTTTCTTTCCTGCGACTCTCAGGCTATAATTCTAGGTGACTTCAATTGTCACATTGATGACGCTAAGCAATCCTGGCCCTCTCGCTTTCTACACCTAACTTTTTCCTTCTCCCTCCAGCAGTGGACCAGCACTAGCACATAGGATGGTCACTTCCTGACTTGGTCTTTCTAAATCTCGCTCCATTGCTAGTACTACTCTGATCACAGACTCTACTTCATCTCAACTCTCTCTTCACATCTAATTACTTCTCTACCACTACTCTCTCCCCCTCTGACACTCATCTACTGTCCTTGTTCGCAACACCCGTGCAATAGACCTTTCAGCTCTCTCCTCTCTCTCGGTTCTAGCCTCTCTGCCCTCATGTCTGACTCTAACCCCGATTCCCTAATACATTCATATAACTCTATCTTATCCACTACTATTGACTCCTTTGCCCCCCTACAAACTCATAACTGTCGCCCCGCTAATCCCCGTCCTTGGCTCAATTCAGATACCAAGTTTCTCCTCTACGTACTTGTGCAGCTGAGCGGCTGTGGAAAAGGTCACTCACTCAGGCGGAGTTTAACCACTACAAGCTCATGTTGTCGTGTCTTAATTCATCTCTTTCAGCAGCAAAACACTCCTACTTTAGCACGCTTATAAACATTAAAAAAATAACCCACGTCGTTATTTTCTCCATTTACCACTCTCGCAGCCCTCGTCTACGGACACACTTCATTCCATTAATGCTCCTCAGGATTTTGCAGACTACTTCAGAAATAAAATAGACGATATGCGTACTTTAATTTCTACATCCCAAGACAACTCTCGTCTTCTTTTGCCTGCCCCCACTGCCTGCAGTTCTGGAATCTTTCATCCTTCACCCAGTCTGAAGTCTTCGACCTCCTGTTGTCCTCGCCGCTTACAATGTGTACCCTTGATCCCATGCCCTCCTCTTACTCAGACACTTCTTTTAATTCCTCCCTGACCTCTAGGACTTTTCCTGCTGCCTTTAACATGCTGTGTCAAACCTCTTCTTAAAAAACCCTCTCTGGACCCTACCTGTCTCCCTTTTACCGTTTTCTTCAAAACTCTTAGAACGTCTCGTCTCTACATGCATTACTAAATACCTCCATGCTAATAACTTATTGGACCTGTTGCAATCAAGATTCCGACCGGGTCATTCAACTGAAACGTCCCCTGCAAAGTCTCAATGACCTACAAGCTACCAAGCCAAAAGGACAGTTCTCGGTCCTCATTCCTCTTGACATATCGCTGCCTTTGATAATGTGGACAGATTCTATATTATATATCTTGGGCATCAGAAATCAAGCTGCTGCGTGGTTGTCTTCTTATCTCTCTAACAGATCTTTCACTGTCTCTTTTGCCAATAAGACTTCCTCTCCTGTCCGCTTAGTGTGGGGGTCCCTCAGGGCTTGGTTTTAGGACCCATTTAGGACTTAAACTCAATCTATTCAAAACGGAATTAATAATTTCCCCCCCTAAACTGGGACCTAGTCCACCATTCTCCTTCTCTATTGACAATATGGTCATTAACCCAGTTGAATCTGCACGCTGCCTTGGAGTGATCTTTGACTCCTCTCTTTCCTTCCATCATCACATTAACAATGTCGCTAGGACCTGTCGTTTTCTCTCGCAATTTTGCCAAGATCTGCCCTTTTCTCTCTTTCTCCACTACTAAAATGCTCATCCATGCCCTTATAATCTCCTGTCTCGACTACTGTAACATTCGACTGCTTGGACTCCCAGCCTGTCATCTCTCTTCTCTCCAGTCTATCTAATACTCGGCAACTCGGATCATCCCGGTTTCCTCCAAAAGAAAACCACCAACCCTAATACTTTAGTCCGTAGGGTGGCTTCCCATCTGGGTTCTGCGCATGCCCCAAACCTTGACGAGGATTCAGCACAGATCAGAAGCCTCACAGACAGCTTGGACTCTTCAGTTTCCTGGACTTTGAAAAGGCATATCTTAGGAACCATAGGGAGCAAGATGTAAGGTAAGATTTATTTTAAACTAAAGAATTGTGCCAATAGTGTGTTTAATTATAGTTTGGGGGTGGACAGCCCTTTAAAATACTTGTTTCTATCTCTCTCATTTTCAAGTTCCCTTTCAAAGAGAGACCCAAGATTTGTATTACCTCTTCACTTGTGTACCTGTAAAAATGAAATTCAAATTATTTACATACTAGATAAAACATCCATACAATCTCTGTGCACTAGAATTCTCTACCACTCTACCAAAATATAGAGAGGAGCACACAAACCTCACAAGCAAAAATCATAAACGAGGTAAAAACAGGAGATCTCCCACTAGGGGAACGAGTAGCTATACTTGAGAACACCACGGAATCCCTTTCCTCCTACTGCCAGCAGACCGAGATTGAGCTGCAAGAGATCCAACACGACATCTCACTGACCCGAGACTCAGTGGAGGATTTCCAAAACCGATCTTGGCGAAACAATGTTAGAATAAGAGGGGTACCAGAGGAGGTGGTGGACATACACTCCTACCTCCACAACCTGTTCCAACAAATCCTACCGGATGGCCACAAAATGGACTGCCTAATGATAGGGCACACAGAGCCCTTAGAGGTCGTCCCACTGCAGATGAACCCCCGAGAGACATTATATGCAGGCTGCATTATTTTCGGACCAAGGAGGCCATCATGGCGGCAGCGAGGAACCTAGATGCTATAGAGATGGAAGGAGCAAAGATAAAGCTATTCCAGGACCTAGCACCGGCCACTCTCGCTAAAAGGAGGGAACTCAGACCAGTCCTGGAAATCCTACAAAAGAACAAAATCCGTTATAGATGGGGATTCCCATTTAAATTATGGTACTACATGGGGGCCGGGTGATTGCACAACTACGATGGAGCACCAGGAAGTATTCTTAAAGAGATTGGGCCTACGACCGGAGGATTCAACACCCAAGCCCTCAACACCCTTCCCTCAAGAGCCTCACCCCCAAAAAATATATGGACCCAAGTGCAACCGAAGCCTCAGCGACCTCGTAAGAAGATACGATGGACGACACTCTCAAAATTTGAGCCGACTCCTCAAACAACCGCAAGTACTTTTGCAATAGGCAACATGGTGGTACGGGGTCCCCCCCTACAATCTCCAACCGACTTTGCACAATTATATACACTAAAGAGGGACTGACCATTCTCCCCCACCTTGGCGTATGCTATGGGTAGGCCCCCCCTAAGGCCCGGGTAGACCGATATGAACAATTAAAAAGCATAAATACAGGAGAACCAGATGGAGCTGGGATGTGAGGTAAGGATTAAACTACACTACATGGTGGGGCCAGTAGTGGGGGGGATTATAGTTTTGGGGGTGGACATGCCCTTTAATAAATGTGGATCTAAAAGTTTTCGCGAAAATTCTAGCTAACAGAATCAAATCAGCACTCCCATTAATTATTTTACCTACTATACAGTGACAGTAACTAACATCTTTAAAGCCTGTCATCTGACTTGGAGATTTCCAAATATACCCTCACGAAAAATAGAACTAAGAATTACAAACCGATATTTGGAGAAAAATGGTACATGCAATTAAAATAATCAAACAGTCTATCAAAATGTGACACTGGAAGCCAATGTAAAATTGACTTCAGTAGTATAAAATCCAGACTCTACAATATGTCTAGAGATAAGTTAGAATGTTGGAAACAATGTTGGCAAAGAGTTTCCCTGCCCATACATTTTGGAGCTGTCCTAAAATACATAGCTATGGTATGAAACGTTCAACTTCTATCATATTAGCTTGGCATTACATCTAACCCTGCCCAAGCTTTTTTTAAGGGCATGTCCAGCTTAAAACAAAAAACTGGTCAATTTACCTGTCCCCAACTGATATATTTTGCACTTTATTACCTGCATTCCTAACCAGATATTTAGGCATAATACCACAGAGTAAACTGCCCTTCCCTCCATGCAGTTCAATCAAGGCTGTGACAACGACATAACAGCCAATGATTGACTTGGTCTCACCTGCTGCCTCTTTGCACTGCTCAAGCTTAGATAAAGAGGGGAGGAGGCAGATACCTTTTGCCAGAATAAAATAGAACGTATCATTAAATATCTGGTTTACAATCCATATAATAACTGGAAAAAAACTTTAGTTATCTGCCCGCAAACCCAACTGTCAGTTTTGTGTTTTAAGGGTGGATATGCCCTTGATAATGTCAAGACTTTATATAACAACAATAGTTTTCCAATTCCCTAAACCCGGCATTTTTTAGTACCCCTCCATTAAATTCCGCAAATTGCCTTCCTACATGGGATCTGAGATCTTAGATAAAGGCCAATCAGTGATAACAATCCAAGTATCCACTGGAATAGGCTCACAATCCCAGCAAAAAAAACATTATATAACATAAAGATATACAGATACTTTGATATAGATAAAAAAGGAATATTCCTTTAATAATTCTGCCAACGAGGTGTATACCATTATAAATATATATAACACATCAGTCAATAAATAACAAAAATATCAAACTGCTACAGTCCTCCGTTATATAACGCAAATAATAGTACAGGAATTAGTCAGTGTAAATCACTGTTGTTTAAGTGATATAAATGACGTTTTAAGGTGGCCATACACTTGCGATTTCCATCGCATGTGCCGACAGATCACATGGTATCGTAAGCAAATTGCGAAAGGAACCTGCACACGTGGAACCGCCGATCCCCATAAGCTATAGGGTGGGGGGAGAAATCGGTCGGTCGTGCGGCCATACACATTACAATCGTTCGGCTCCCGACCGACAGAAATTTTTCGGCTTTCCTACCGACCGTAGTGGTATGGTCGTTCGTCAGCACTATGATCGTTGAAAAGCCCATACACTTGAACGATAATGGGTAAATTCCGTCGTGGAAGGACAGGATATACCCATTATCATTCATATGTATGGCCACCTTAGTCTTAAACACCACTTACCCCTTCTCTACTGTCTACCTCAACTCCAGTGTGCTGCACAATTCCGGCCACCTCACCCTACTGCGGTCTCCTCCCACCGGTCAGCTCTCCTCTCCTGCACTGCTAATTCCACCTATGCCTGGTCTCCAATTTTTTACTGCAACGCCAACGTGTTAGCACTCTGGAGTAGCGTCTTAGACCCACGCGGCTCGTCTCCAGCTGGTTGAAAGGAGTTCCAGTACCTGGATGGATCCCTCCGCTGTGATGACTCCAGGAATGAGGACGCTGTACAAACACATCGTGGCTACCACCCTAATCCCATCTTTGAGTATCTTGTCGTGTGCCCAAACCTCTCTTTAGAATTGGGAGATGTCTATAGACTTTTATACAAATCAACAAACACTGTAACTAATAATTGGATTCCTACCTTCTTTCGGGTTCCAGTGATGTAACTAGGAATCACTGGGCCCCCCAGCAAACTATGATGGGCCCCTATCCGTGTCCATTCACAGTGGTTTTCTGGAGGAGGCTATAGCTGTCATAGGAAAAATAAAAGATGGGGCCCCCTTGTCTCCTGGGCCCCCTGTGCTTGCTCCCCTGTCTCCCTAGTAGTTACGCCCCTGCTGGGTTCCATTACATTGATTCTATTTTTAGCTGTTAAATATGCCCCCTCTCTACTATATTCCTTATTGTGCCCCCTCTAAATGAATCTCTTCTTTAACTCCATTGTTTGTTCAATAATTGCCCTGGTGATGCCTCTAATAATATGTTTGGAATGGCAACTCGTGGCTTCCAACAAATATTCTTGCCACTGTCTTCCTTTAGGGCATGTCCACCCCCCACAACCAACTATGAGGGTAAGGTAGGTAACCCCTACCCACCCCCAACCACCACAATATTTAATTTGATCTCTATCTATCTTCCAACAGGTACGCATATCTACATACATTGCTTTCCGTTTCTATATTTCAACTTCATCCTATGTATTTCTCATAATTTGGTTGCACACAGCTGGTGATTACTTTGTTGTGGTAATGGCACTGTGCTAATTACTTAATTTCCCTGTCCGTGTCTGAATTCAGACACTGCATAGGGGATAGCTTTGCAGGGAAGGCCATCCAATCGAAGCTCATCCAAAGTGAAGCCATACTAAGTGAATTGGAGTTTAACAAGGGATTCAAAAGGAGATGACAAATAAATCACTACCTGACTTATACAGTTTTTCAACAATGTATACAATTGAGCTCTGCTTTGTCTTATCTACTCCCTGGCTCCAAAACCTCCTTCCCACTCATTCACTTCCTATCCCTATCCGTCTTTATCTCTGCTCTCTTCTTCCATCCAATTACCAACATCCTCAGGGCTAGGCCACTAGTGCATTTTCCTGCAATTTCCTATGCGAATGAGATTGCGCATCCATTCGCATTTTGGTAACGCATGCGTTCACCATTTTTGGTGCGTTAACGCATGCGTTTCCATAACGGAAAACGTCAAGCAAACGCACAAGAATCGCGCACAACATTGCGTCCGATAATGCTCGATATTTGTTTGCGATTCCTGTGCGTTGCAGTGTGGCCTCACCTCACACTATATCAGCATTACAAATACTGTTCTTTTCACCATCCAAACATCCCAGAAACATCAGTACAATCCTTAGCCCACCCCATTTATTATTCCTTCTTGCTGCTGGGGTTTTGTCCAAACCCTGGATCCTGCACATTTCCATCTCCATCTCAGTCCGCCTCACAAAACTACCTCTATCACTGACCCGTAAAAACACTGCCAAACCAACGCAAATACACCAACTACTACTTAGCAGGCGTCCTTCTACTTCTGGCCGTGTCTAGTTTATCCTCTCTCGGGCTTCATACAACCTACCTCTAACCATCTACGCCATCGTCCTCGTCTTTCTACCCCCCAAATTATTCCTTTAGAGCTCTAAT
Organism: Hymenochirus boettgeri; assembly: GCA_019447015.1. NCBI lineage: Eukaryota > Metazoa > Chordata > Amphibia > Anura > Pipidae > Hymenochirus > Hymenochirus boettgeri. The sequence goes on from CM033469.1 coordinate 309,925,957, forward strand.
CTTTCTAATATTATAACTGTCCCTACTCTTTCACCTTCGCTTCTTCCTTTTCCTGTGGTCTCTTTAACACACGCTCTCTTGCTAACACACCTTTATTCATGACCTGTTGTTCTAACGCCTTCATCTCCTGGCTCTACAGAGACTTGGATCTCCCACCATGATACTGCGGTCGAAGCTTGATCACGCATGGTGGTCTATCTTTCTCTCATTCGCTTCTTCCTCAGGACGGGTGAAGGGGTAGGTCTTCTCTTTTCCCCTATCTGCTGCTTTAAACTTTTCTTCTGCCCTCTGTTGCTTTTTCATCATTTCAAGTCCATGCTGTTCAACTTTTCCACCCCTTATGAATACGAGTAGCAGTCATATACAGACTCCCTTCTGCCTCAGCCCCAGCCACTTTCCTTACAGAGTTTGAAACCTGGCTCTCTTTCTTTCCTGCGACTCTCAGGCTATAATTCTAGGTGACTTCAATTGTCACATTGATGACGCTAAGCAATCCTGGCCCTCTCGCTTTCTACACCTAACTTTTTCCTTCTCCCTCCAGCAGTGGACCAGCACTAGCACCCATAAGGATGGTCACTTCCTGGACTTGGTCTTTACTAAAAATCTTTCTGTCTCCCAGTTTGCTAGTAACTCCTTCCCACTCTCTGATCACAATCTAATTACTTTCTCTACCACCTACTCTCCCCTCTCCTCTGACACTCCATCTACTGTCCTTGTTCGCAACACCCGTGCAATAGACCTTTCAGCTCTCTCCTACTCTCTCGGTTCTAGCCTCTCTGCCCTCATGTCTGACTCTAACCCCGATTCCCTAATACATTCATATAACTCTATCTTATCCACTACTATTGACTCCTTTGCCCCCCTACAAACTCATAACTGTCGCCCCGCTAATCCCCGTCCTTGGCTCAATTCAGATACCAAGTTTCTCCTCTACTGTACTTGTGCAGCTGAGCGGCTGTGGAAAAGGTCACTCACTCAGGCGGAGTTTAACCACTACAACTCATGTTGTCGTGTCTTAATTCATCTCTTTCAGCAGCAAAACACTCCTACTTTAGCACGCTTATAACATTAATAAAAATAACCCACGTCGTTTATTTTCTCCATTTACCACTCTCTGCAGCCCTCGTCTACGGACACACTTCATTCCATTAATGCTCCTCAGGATTTTGCAGACTACTTCAGAAATAAAATAGACGATATGCGTACTTTAATTTCTACATCCCAAGACAACTCTCGTCTTCTTTGCCTGCCCCCACTGCCTGCAGTTCTGGAATCTTTCATCCTTCACCCAGTCTGAAGTCTTCGACCTCCTGTTGTCCTCGCCGCTTACATGTGTACCCTTGATCCCATGCCCTCCTTCTTACTCAGACACTTCTTTTAATTCCTCCCTGACCTCTAGGACTTTTCCTGCTGCCTTTAAACATGCATGTGTCAAACCTCTTCTTAAAAAACCCTCTCTGGACCCTACCTGTCTCCCTTTTACCGTTTTCTTCAAAACTCTTAGAACGTCTCGTCTCTACATGCATTACTAAATACCTCCATGCTAATAACTTATTGGACCTGTTGCAATCAAGATTCCGACCGGGTCTTCAACTGAAACGTCCCCTGCAAAGTCTCAAATGACCTACAAGCTACCAAGCCAAAAGGACAGTTCTCGGTCCTCATTCTCCTTGACATATCGTCTGCCTTTGATAATGTGGACAGATTCTATATTATATATCTCTGGGCATCAGAAATCAAGCTGCTGCGTGGTTGTCTTCTTATCTCTCTAACAGTCTTTCACTGTCTCTTTTGCCAATAAGACTTCCTCTCCTGTTCCGCTTAGTGTGGGGGTCCTCAGGGCTTGGTTTTAGGACCCATTTAGGACTTAAACTCAATCTATTCAAAACGGAATTAATAATTTCCCCCCCTAAACTGGGACCTAGTCCACCATTCTCCTTCTCTATTGACAATATGGTCATTAACCCAGTTGAATCTGCACGCTGCCTTGGAGTGATCTTTGACTCCTCTCTTTCCTTCCATCATCACATTAACAATGTCGCTAGGACCTGTCGTTTTCTCTTTCGCATTTTGCCAAGATCTGCCCTTTTCTCTCTTTCTCCATACTAAAATGCTCATCCATGCCCTTATAATCTCCTGTCTCGACTACTGTAACATTCGACTGCTTGGACTCCCAGCCTTCATCTCTCTTCTCTCCAGTCTATCTAATACTCGGCAACTCGGATCATCCGGTTTCCTCCAAAAGAAAACCACCAACCCTAATACTTTAGTCCGTAGGGTGGCTTCCCATCTGGGTTCTGCGCATGCCCCAAACCTTGACGAGGATTCAGCACAGATCAGAAGCCTCACAGACAGCTTGGACTCTTCAGTTTCCTGGACTTTGAAAAGGCATATCTTAGGAACCATAGGGAGCAGGATGTAAGGTAAGATTATTTTTAAACTAAAGAATTGTGCCAATAGTGGTGTTTAATTATAGTTTTGGGGGTGGACATCCCTTTAAAATACTTGTTTCTATCTCTCTCATTTTCAAGTTCCCTTTCAAAGAGAGACCCAAGATTTGTATTACCTTCACTTGTGTACCTGTAAAAATGAAATTCAAATTATTTACATACTAGATAAAAAAACATCCATACAATCTCCTGTGCACTAGAATTCTCTACCACTCTACCAAAATATAGAGAGGAGCACACAAACCTCACAAGCAAAAATCATAAACGAGGTGTAAAACAGGAGATCTCCCAACTAGGGGAACGAGTAGCTATACTTGAGAACACCACGGAATCCCTTTCCTCCTACTGCCAGCAGACCGAGATTGAGCTGCAAGAGATCCAACACGACATCTCACTGACCCGAGACTCAGTGGAGGATTTCCAAAACCGATCTTGGCGAAACAATGTTAGAATAAGAGGGGTACCAGAGGAGGTGGTGGACATACACTCCTACCTCCACAACCTTTCCAACAAATCCTACCGGATGGCCACAAAAGGACTGCCTAATGGATAGGGCACACAGAGCCCTTAGAGTCGTCCCACTGCAGATGAACCCCCAGGAGACATTATATGCAGGCTGCATTATTTCGGACCAAGGAGGCCATCATGGCGGCAGCGAGGAACCTAGATGCTATAGAGATGGAAGGAGCAAAGATAAAGCTATTCCAGGACCAGCACCGGCCACTCTCGCTAAAAGGAGGGAACTCAGACCTCCTGGAAATCCTACAAAAGAACAAAATCCGTTTATATAGGGATTCCATTTAAATTGATGGTACTACATGGGGGCCGGGTGATTGCACTAACTACGATGGAGCACCAGGAAGTATTCTTAAAGAGATTGGGCCTACGACCGGAGGATTCAACCCAAGCCCTCAACACCCTTCCCTCAAGAGCCTCCCCCAAAAAATATATGGACCCAGTGCAACCGCCTCAGCGACCTCGTAAAGAAGATACGATGGACGACACTCTCAAAATTTGAGCCGACTCCTCAACAAAACCGCAAGTACTTTTGCAATAGGCAACATGGTGGACTGGGTCCCCCCCTACAATCTCCAACCGACTTTGCACAATTATATACACTAAAAGGGACTGACTTCCTCCCCACCTTGGCGTATGCTATGGGGTAGGCCCCCCCTAAGGGCCCGGTAACCGATATGAACAATTAAAAAGCTAAAGAAAGGGGACAAGTATAGAAAAGAGGGTAGAAATGAAGGGCCAAGGGGGAGGAATGGACGAAGGACTGGACAGGGAAAGGAATAAGGGTAACCCTGTTCTGGATGTGATTCTTCTTTCCCATTTTGGGGGGGGGGGGGGGGAGAGAAATAACGCTACTATGCAACACACATTTTAAAAGTTAAAAGTTATGGGTTATATAACATGTTCATTATAATTTGGTTTTTTTTTGTGTCTATTCATGGAAACATGTTTTATAGGCTGAATTAGAAAAGGGAGGAAAAGGGATGGCACAAAAATAGGGGAAATGAAAGCCATAATTCTCTCACATAACTTAGGATTAAATGCACCCCAAAAACGCAGAATGGCGCTTCAATCTATAGAACTCCCAACCCAGATATTTTAATGATGCAGGAGACTCATTTCAAGTCAGGAAGGGAACCCAAATATTGGGAAAGAAATTCCCAATTCAATACTATGCATCTACAATTAATAAGAAGGCCGGGGTGGCAAATTACTGAGTAAACAGATAGGATTTATTGAGGAATCATGCAGAAGAGACCCACTGGGAAGATACATATTCTCAACGGCACCCTCCAAAACACTAAAGTTACACTTGTAAATTTTATGAGCTCCAAACACGCAACAAAAGAATTTCTCCAACAATTAAAAAATGAAATTATACAAAATGCTACGGGGATCGGGGATGCTAATTATAATGGGCGATTTTAATATAGCTATTGACCCACCTTGGACAGATCTAAACCCTTTGGGAAACACCCACCTAGTAGGTGCTTACCTCCTTCCTTAGGACCTGCGGAGTCCTAGATGGATGGAGAATTCTAAACCAACAACTAAAGAGTACACTTTTTTCACAGTACTCTTAGTTACAAGACTTGACTATGCTTTCTTGGCACCGCAGCTAATCCCCCATTCCCCAGATATTCAATTGTCAGAAATATCATGGTCGGATCATGCTTATGTGCTACTTAAGATCCACACCTGATGAAAGCCAAACCTCCACCTAATTGGCGATTGAATGGGTCAATGCTCGCTAGAGAGGAAGATATCAACATACTACAAAGAGCTCTGAAAGAGTACTTTGAAATAAACACAACCCCAGATATTCCCCCCTCAATAACCTGGGCGGCCCATAAAGCAGTCATAAGAGGGAAACTGATTCAAATGGGAGCCAAACTAAAAAGACAAAGGAACAAGCATATCTCAGATTTGCTGACCGCAGTACACAATAGAAGTAAAAATCTAAGTAAAAACTGGTCCAACGAGGAGGCAGACACACTAAAAATACAAAAACAGGAACTATCATATACTATTCTGCTATATACTATCAATAAGCAGAAAAAGCAATGAGGTTCACGAATCAGAAATTCTTTTATAAAAGTAACAAGCCAGATACCATGTTGGCTAACAAACTACACACAAAATGACAGCGAATGCCTTTCTTTCCATCAGAGACAAAACAGGCACACTACAATATGACCCCCAATGGATAGCAAACCAATTTGCTGAATACTACCAACAATTATATGGTGGACACACAATAAAACATACAGAAACAACCCAAACACAAATATCACAATTCTTACAACATATAGACCTCCCAGTTATCTCAACAGATATGTCACAAAAAATGACAACCCAAATCACAGAGGAGGAAATAAGGGCAATAATTAAAGAATTTAAAATTAGAAAGTCTCCAGGACCGGATGGGTTTACCGCCCTATACTATAGAAAATTTATGAAGGAACTGCTCCCACATTAACCAAAGTGTATAATATATCCTCCAGGGTGGGGACACATTCCCACCAGAGATGCTGGAAAGCAATATAGTGGTGATCCCTAAACCAGATAGGGACACCACACAGTCACAAAACTATCGCCCAATCTCCTTAAAGGGTATGTCCACCCTTAATTACAACTTTTGGCATATAATAGAATACTGCCCCCCAGCCCCAACCGCTATAAAATAATTTCAGAAAGTGCCCAGATGTTTACTTACCTTCCCTCTCTCCTCCGATGCCCGGCCCGGCCTTCTGCTTGCGAGGCACTGCAAGCAGGGGGCAGGACCGGCAGCCCGTCCGTGATTGGCTGAAGGCAGCCAATCACTGGCGCGGCTCCGGCTTCTCAGAATGCCATGGGAGTGAGGGAAGGTAAGTAGAGTTCTGGGGACCTTCCTAAAAATAATTTTTATGCGGTTGGGGCTGGGGGAACATATTTTATTAAATGGGTAAGGGGTTTTATGGTAGGGGGAGGGATAGCAAAACGGGAGGAGAGGGAGGGGGAGGGAGGGAGAGAAGGGCTGCAGTACGCATGCCAAACTTCTCCCGGAGGCCAGGTAGGAGGCAGAGTCCTATATGGACTCTGCTATCCTCCTGGTGGGCAGTTTTTGGGACTTGGGGGGGGGGGGACTACAGGAGAACCAGATGGAGCTGGGATGTGAGGTAAGGATTAAACTACACTACATGGTGGGGCCAGTAGTGGGGGGGATTATAGTTTTGGGGGTGGACATGCCCTTTAATAAATGTGGATCTAAAAGTTTTCGCGAAAATTCTAGCTAACAGAATCAAATCAGCACTCCCATTAATTATTAACTATGACCAAACAGGATTTATACTAGGAAGGCAGACTACAGATGGAATTAGAAAAGCTTTAACGGTGCTTCAGTCGGCCCTGTCGGAGAATATCCCCGCAATGCACCTATCTCTGGATGTAGAGAAGGCCTTTGACAGGGTCGATTGGACATACCTAAAATTAACCATGGAAATGTTTGGGTTCCCCGCATCTCTAACACAAGCCATTCTCTGCTTATACAACTACCCAAAGGCAAGAATAAAGAATATGGGTTACGCCTTGAAATATATCACTATAATTAATGGCAGGTGACAGGGCTGTCCGCTATCCCCTCTTCTATTCGCCTTATGCATGGAACCTTTGGCAGAGAGGCTTCGTGGCAATCCAGATATCCATGGAATCAAAGTAGGCGCAATAGAAACAAAACTTTCTTTATTTGCAGATGACACCCTTTTATTTAAAACTCAACCACAAATAACCCTCCCCTCTATTTTCCAATTTCTGAAACAATTTGGTCGGATGTCAGGGTTCAAAGTTAATCATTTCAAGTCAAAGATTAAGATGCAGGTTCATGGCTGAGTCCTGACCCGAGAATATGGGCAGGTACCGATATAAAGAAACGTTTGAGAAATGTGTCTGCTAAGAAGGTAAAAAACCCAGCTGAATAAAGCAAACCTTGAAGTGGTTGCTGGGCTTAAAATATTTGGCCAAGTTTATTTATTATAATTTATCCAGAAGAATGGGAAGGCATTTTAAAGTTGCAATAAAATGGTAACACAAAATGTAAGCAATATAATTAGATGTGCACTAGGGTTCATTTTTTGTGAGCATTAAGTCCACACCCACTTCCACAAACCATGGCCACCTCCACAAGCAACACTGAGTTTCCCCAAAGAAGCCACAACCCCTGTCTGCCTATAAGCACCATTCAAAAATTGTTCAAGTGCCAAAAAACCTAGGAACACCCCGATCTGAAACTAAAGAACAAATGTTGGATTGTGCTACTAGATACAAGCCTGGCATGCCCAACTCCTTCCAAATAATATTGCACAACAGTTGGCTTTCCATTATTGTGTGGTATTAGGAGTTCAGAGCCATCCTTCTTGGTAGGACAGGTATTCTGGTGGACAAAACTGACTGGGCAGAATTGGTTTACTAAGCCAGAGCTTTAGAAAAGGATATGTAAAGTTCAAGTAGCACATCACTATTTTATAATCTTTAAATACTAAAAAATAAATATGGGTGAGTATATGTACAGGGATACTCAGGAAGAATGCTACACTTAAAGGGATGTAACACCCTGAAAAAAGCATTGATAGAAACCCCACAAACAAATTCATTGGAATACATTCATGTGAAATCAACTATTATTCAACTATCATCATGGTATCATAGTAATACAGCAATGAAAATGTTCTAGTTTCTGTTTTGTGTGTGAAATATGAGATCCTTTTGTTGCAGGATAATTTAATCTTGTCACTATGTGTTATTAAACCGTCCAACTAGGGCTGAGAAACTACAGAATCCTATCTATATCTGTTTTCTTGTAATTTTCTGCTTAAGACAAAAGCTGGGTTACTGGGTACAAACAGTACAGATTTTTGAAAGATGACAGACAGTCTTGAAGATCCTGTCGTATTTTTCAAAGATCTGCATACACAAAGAATGCTTAGGACTGTGTGTTTCCCTCAGCCGAGGCAGACTCCCTCTATAGGAATACCGTGCACAAAGAAAATGGAAGATCAGTTCCTAAGGCTCGCCGCACTCACCGCTGGTAGAAAGGAACAGCAGAGTCTCCATGAAGTTAAAACTTCAGCTTTATTACAAGCATTTAAAACACGGACGCCTGACGCGTTTCGAGTGATACCCACGCAATTAATCATAGGCCTAAATGGAATTTAGAATTCCTTTCAGCCATCTTTCACTATAATTTTGTACTTTTTTGGTTATCCTAAAAGTAGTTTAAGCCAAATAACAATGAATACTAATTAGTTATATCAATGTTCAGGCCTGCTAAAGTATAATCTTCTTGGAGAGGTCACCCAGATGCTGGGTCATTTATGTGGGTACTACAAGTCAACTCCCATAATCCACCTTACCTACGCAGCACACTTACATGCTTTTAGTGCTTAACAGATCAAAACAAGGAAGCAGCAGCCTTGCTTCCTACAAGCTGACAGACAATCAATCATATAACAGCTCAGATCATCCCTCTCCTTGACAGGGAGAACAGAGAACAGGGAATTCAGTTCAGTTTTTGTGTAAACATATTTAAACTTGTCCTGTCCCTAAAAAGGATATATTCCTTTGCTTTTTATACCAAAAAAAAGTAATCTTTGCAGTTTATTTCTTGCTAGCATGGATGTAAGAAACTCAACCAATCTCATGTGCTGTAATGGAAACAATACAAAAACTAAGGTAGGTCTGGGGATTAAATCCCGAGATCACAAGTGTGATCTTTAACCAGCAAATTCATTTCATTCAAATTCATTGAATACAAATTAATTCAGAAATTTTTATTCCCTGAACTGTGGACTTAATAGGGACAGATTTTTATGGGCAAATATCAACTTATTCTACATCCCCACCCAGACTAAACCCACTCACCAGGACACGTTCTTGTACTGTTTAATACATTCAAAAGACATTTTCCATTTAAAGGACACTGTTCTCACATTATTACAGCTATCTGCTTGCTATCTGCTTACCCCCAGAGCTGTATCTGCACCTGGTCATCTGTTGAATTTGTTTGATGTTTTACTGTCCCAATGGTTATATAAGTTTGTGATTTCTCGGTTTCTTTTGTAACATCGCCTGATGAATGGGGCTTAGGACTCCCGAAAGCTGACTTTGGGTAAAATGACTTTGGGTAAATTGACAGGAATTGCTTTCCTGAGTATTTTTGCAATTTACTTCATTGTTCTTTTTGCATAGTTTTGAAAATATTTACATTTTTGTGTGTGATAAAAATGATTTACTGTAGTATGGTATGATACACACTAGTAATACCAATATCTGTGATACAGGTCCCTATAAATTTATTTAGTATAGTATGATACACAGTAGTTGAGGACATTTAATTAGCCAAGATCTCCATTCTGTTCTTCACAGCCTAAAAAGTCCCACTGTTTTTCCGCCACATGGGAAAAATAGTTTATAAAAGCCAGGAGGACAAAAGGCCTGAAAAAAAAAATTCAATGCTGTAGATTATCCAAAAATGTATCTTATTGTTATTTAATTAATGTTATAATTTGTTTAATTCAAATGGATGAGGGGATTATTAGCTTTGGATGTAGAATCTTTGTACTCTTGCATAAACCATGATTTAGGACTTTTAGCCACAAAATATTTTCTACAAGGTGGGATATTCGCCTTATACAAAGGTATGAATTCTTGCCAATCTCCTTAAATTGTCTTGGAACATAAATTTTGTTTTTGATCACAAATATTTTTTGCAATCCAGAGGGACTGCCAAGGGTGCCAAATGTGCTCCGTCCTATGCTAACTTGTTCGGGTTGGTGGGGAGAGGAGGTGGTCTTTCCACCCCAGGAGACAGAGCAGGGTTTGGCATCATGGTAGCCCTCGGGGTGCTTTATTGACGATATTGTATTTATCTGGAAGGGAGGCAAAGAAAATTTGTTAACATTTCTTAAAAGATTGAACAACAAAACTTAAACATAAAACTAACTCATAATTTTTCAGCCAATTAAAGTTGGCAAGAATAGACGACTAGAAACCTGTCTATACAGAAAAGAAACGGCTACCAATTCTTTATTACATTATGCAGTGGCCACCCGAGAAATTTGATAGAAGGTATCGCTAAGGGTCAATTCTATAGGGTCAGGCACAATTGTAGTGACAAACAGGTTTACAAGTCTGAAGCAACTGACCTGACCTCTAGATTTCTAGACAAGGCTACCCAAAAACACTTTTAAAGGGGAACGTAGTCTCCAATAAGTTTATTGTAAACGAAAGGCCAGGTTCCTACTTTTAAAATGAGCCATCAACGACCTCTCTATGTGCTTCACAGCCCAAAATATGAAGAAATCAATGATCAGAAAGTTAGGGTGGGGGGTGGGAGGTTCTGAATCTGTGGTCAGAAATACTGTTTCCTCCTCTAATCTTCGGTTGGCACATGCTCAGTGCATGACTGAAGGGTAGGAGGGGGTGGGGAGAACAGCACAGCCCACAGCACTGCTTTTTTTTAAAGCCTCCCACTTGCTGGCCCTTCCCAACGTGGGCCCTGGTCCCCCTCCCTTGCAGCCCCCTCCCACTCACGGACTCTGTGGCTCCGCACATTCGCGGGTCCTGTGGCCCCTCTGAGTGGGGGGGGCAGTGGGAGGGGCCCCAGGGCCATGAGTGGGAGTGGCCCCGGGAGGCTGCAAGGAAAGGCCCAAGGGTCTGCAAGGGGAGGGGCCATGGGGTCCCACGAGGAGGAGGAAACACAGAAGAGGGACTGTCACATGGTTTCAGTGCAGGAAGCAGGAAGTGCAGGGGATCTGGTGATGCGCAACCATAACACACATATAAATGTAAATATCAAAACTATGTAAATAAATAATGAAAGTAAATTGCAAAAATCCTCAGGAAAGCAATTCCTGTCAATTTACCTAAAGTCATTTTTGGACCACAGTTACGCTTTAAAACCTGTAATTCCCTAGCCAAAAAAAGAACACAATTGGAGTTGCTTACACCCAAACAGAGAACTAGGGATAACAAATTACGTTATATAACAACTTATGGCAAGCAATGGAATACCTTAAGATCAATGCTTAGCAGCACTGGGCTATTTTGACCTCAGATGAAATAGTGATTGAGATCCAAAACAGATTGGATTGCAGATTGAGATATCAACGTATATGAATTGAATCTGTGCTGTATATCTTTAATGTGCTGTTCTAATTGTGGTCAAAGATTTTGTTATATATCTAGTATCTAAAAGTTCTTAGACCATTATGCATGTTTGCAAATTCTAGTACAATACATTAGATCAAATGGTTAACAATGAATACTATAAATTATTTAAGTTATTTTATGTAGTTAAAATCAGAGTATAGACAAATTGTGGTAAATTGGTGTACAGACCATGTATATAGAAATATATCGACTATAGATAACTAATGTGGGTTGGCAACCTTGTACAAAAGGTATATATTGCTTTCCCAATAAACTATAGTCTTACAAAAAGACTAATAATGTCCAATATTTAGGTCTCTAGAGGATAGATCGCTACAAATTAGTGCATTTGTTAAACTTGGACATTTGGTGCCGTTATAGCGCCACCTGCATTAAAAATGTAGACATTCGGAGGGGCGGGGTCTGACTGGCAAGTGAGTGGACGTCTCGGTGGAAGGCTCGGACTAAACGGCCGAATCAAAGTTATAAAACTGATCTAACAACGCAAAAAAACGGAAGCCCTTACTCTCCCAAGAAGGGACACAAAAGAGAGGGCCCTAGAAAACAACAACAACAACAAGGGAAGGGCGACATCACGACTTTCTAAATAGGCCTAACACCCGCGAACAAACCAAGATGGCGCCAGCCCTTCAAGGCAACAAGACACAGAGCCTTGTATGTGGGAGGATCTCTCACACTCTACCAAAATATAGAGAGGAGCATACAAACCTCACAACAAAAATCATAAACGAGGTAAAACAAGAGATCACCAACTGGGGGGAACGAGTAGTAGCAACACTTGAGAACACCACGGAATCCATTCCTCCTATTGCCAACAGACAGAGATAGACTACAAGAGATCCGACACGACATCTCATTAATTCGGGACTTAATGGAGGACTTCAGAAAACCGATCTCAGAAGAAACAATGTCAGAATAAAGGGGGTACCAGAGGAGGGTAGTGGACATACACTCCTACCTACATAACCTGTTCCAACAAATCTACCGGAAGGCCACAATATGGAATGCCTAATGGAAAGGGCACACAGAGCCCTTAGAGGCCGTCCCACAGCAGATGAACCCCCGAGAGGCATTGTATGCAGGCTGCACTACTTTTGAACCAAGGAGGCTATAATGGCGGCAGCGAGGAACTTGGACACCATAGAAAGGAAGAACAAAGTAAAACTTTTCCAGGACCTGCTCCATCCACCCTAGCTAAAAGGAGAGAACTCAAACCAGTCCTGGAAATCTTACAAAAAAACAAAATCCGTTACAGATGGGGGTTCCCATTAAATTGATGGTGCTAGATGGGGGCCGAGTGTCGCACTAACTACATGGAGCAACAGGAAGGATTTTTAAAGAGATTGGGCTTACGATCGGAGGATCAACCCACATCCCCAACACCCCCCCCCCCAAGTACAATCGAAACCTCAAAGATCAGCAAAGATGAAAAAATATTTTATGAATATATTCATTACTCAAATATTGAACTGAACTTCCAAACAACCGCAAGTACTTTAATAATAGCAATATGGAGACAAGGGGTCTCCCCCCTATAACAACCATCTGACATAGCATAACTACAACACTAAAGAGAGACTACCTACTCCCCACACTAATGAATGAAAAGATAAATGATAGACCCCCCCCCGTATTCCCAGACAAATCAAAATGAACAACAAAAAGTATAAAGTATAAAGAAAAGGGGACAAACACAGTAAAGAGGGTAAAACAAGGGTTATACACTTCTAAAAGTTAAAAAGTTAAAAGCTATAAACATGCTCATAACAATATGTGTTTTTTTTTTGTAGGAAGGGAGAAAACAGCCTCATCATCCAACGGTTTAAAAATGACTATTATAAAATATTGAGAAATAGTGGAAGGGAAGGGGGAGGGGAAGGAAAAGGGGGAAAAAAGAAAAAGGGGAGAACCTCCCAGTGAGGTGGATCTGTAATATGGAGTCTCCAAATATTTTAACTCCCACTTTAGGGGGTAGGGAAAGAAAGAGTAACATAAAATGGGGAAAAAGGGATAATATGGTAAGAACGTAGCTGTTTGTAGTCACAAAGTAATTACAAAAAATTGACCGGGAGGTCCGGGCATGACCGACAAAGATTACCTCCGGACCCGACACCTTTGGGAGTATAGACATACCCCCCGCGAGATGGGATACTTAATTCCTGTCCAAAGACCGTAAGAAGTAAGGAAAATCTCCTTACCCAGGTCCCCATAAAAATATGGGAACCCATATGCAATTAATCTTCAAACAGCTAACAATCTAAGTTACAAAATGTTATGGTTTTGTGTTTGTTGTGGATGGCTGAAAAATGTTAAGTTAAAAAACTACAAAAATATATAACAAACTGTTGAATATCTGTTGTCTTTTATGGTTTTTTACACAAATTCGATCCAGAAGAGGGGCCGCAACGGGCACCGACCCCCAGGGGGCCGAGGGCTTAACACTACCAAAGGGATCACCAGAGACTACTCTACCAAGATATACTCCAGAGGTCGTAAGTACGATTTTAACTCCCAACTTGTGCTCGTTGCGTGGACCCACCATGGATAGCGAACTAAAATACTCTCACATAATGTTAAGGGATTAAATGCACCCCAGAAGCGCAGAATGGCGCACAATATTACAGAAATCCCAATCCAGATATACTAATGATGCAGGAGTTCAAGTCAGGAAGGGAACCCAAATATGGGGAAAGAAATTCCCAATTCAATACTATGCATCAACAACTAACAAGAAGGCCGGGGTGGCAATATTACTGAGTAAACAGATAGGTATTATTGAGGAATCATGCAGAAGAGACCCACGGGAAGATACATAATACTCAATGGCATCATTCAAAACACTAAAGTTACACTTGTAAATGTTATGGTCCAAACACACAAGAAAAGAAATTTCTCCAACAATTAAAAAATGAAATCTACAAAATGCATAGAGGATGCTAATCATAATGGGCGACGTAATATAGCTATTGACCCCACTATGGACAGATCTAAACCCTATGGGAGAGCACTCCCTGCAGCCCAGTAGGTGTTTAACATCCTTCCTTAAGACCTGCGGAGTCTTAGATGGATGGAGAATTTAAACCAACAAACCAAAGAGTACACTTTTCACACCCGTACACTCTCTCTTACAAGATTAGACTATGCCTTTTTAGCACCGCAACTACTCACTCACTCCCCAGATATCCAATATCAGAAATATCATGGTCGGATCATGCATGTGCTACTGAAGATCCAAACCTGATGAAAGCAAACCCCCTTTAACTGGCAATTGAACGAGTCAATGCTAGCAGGAGAGAAGATATTAACATAATAAAAAAGACGCTGGAAGAATATTTTGAAATAAATACAACCCCCAGATATTCCCCCCTCAATAACCGGGCAGCCCACAAAGCAAGTGATAAGAGGGAAAATAATTCAAATGGGAGCCAAACAAAAGAAAACAAAAAAATAAACATATCTCAGACTTGCTGATCGCAAAGAAGTAAAAATCAAAGTAAAAACTGGTCTGACGAGGGGGAAGCAGATAAAATAAAAAATACAAGAACTATCAGATATATTAACAAATAAAGCAGAAGAAAAGCAAGAGGTTACAATCAGAATTCCTCTATAAAAGTAACAAGCCAGATACCATGCTGGCCAACAACTTCATCACAAAATGAGGGCCAATGCCTTTCTTCCCATCAGGGACAAACAAGGCGCACTACAATACGACCCCCAATGGATAGCTAATCCAATTTGCTGAATTTATCAACAATTATATGGGGACAAACAATAAACACAAAGAAACAACACAAACACAAATATCGAACTTCCTACAACAATAGACCTCCCCGCTATCACACAAGACATGTCCAAAAAATGATAACTCAAATTACAGAAGAGGAAATAAGAACAATAATTAATGAATTTAAAATTAGAAAGTCCCCAGGACCAGACAGATTACCGCCCTATACTATAGAAAATTTGCGAGGAATGATCCCACACTTAGCAAAAATTATACAATATAATCCTCCAGGGAGGGGACACATTACCACCGGAGAGCGCGAAAGCAATATAGTGGTGATCCCTAAGCCGGCAGGAGGACACCACACAAGTTACAAACTATCGCCCCAATCCCTCATTAAATGTGGATCTGAAAATTTTCGCTAAAATCTTACCCGCGAGAGAACATATCTTTAAAGATAACTACACTAATACAATAACACACCTCAAAGTTGTTAAGGGATTGGAAACCATATAATATCTCTCTGATGGGAAGGATAGCGGCAATTAAAATGACTATTCTCCCAAAGATATTATATATATTTAGAGCACTTCCATTCAGGATAACAAAGAAAGATCTACAAAAATTACAAACAGAAATAAATACATTTATTTGGAAGGGAGGTAGAACACGCATAAGATATCTTACTATGGCAAGACACAAAGATAAAAGGAGGGTTTGCAGCACCAATTCTGTACTCATACTATAAAGCAGCAAGATTAGCTCAATGTGCACAATGGTTCAGGGGTGCAGGGATAGTTGGATGGGTGGATCTGGAAAATGATTTAATGTTTCCTATGCACACCTCCTCTATACTATGGGTGAGCCCAAAGGACAGACCAAACTATAAAAACGTGGGACCAATGCAACCGCAAGTATACACTCACCCACGGACCCGCACTATATCTTCCCCTAGTCCACACGCCCTATTTTAGGCTTGAATCAGACAACAGAGAAGCAATATTCTGGATTTCGAAGGGTATTTCTCAGATTAGCGATCTATGTGATCAGCAAGGTAGACTGCTAGAATCAACCCGACATTATCAGATCTGTGTTTCAGGGGATGTGGTCTACCCGCGAATCAACTACACTGTTGGTGGGACTGCCCTGAGATTAAAAAACCATGGAACCACTGTGCAACAATTTATTTGCAATAAACAACCAACTCTCCCCATATACGCCCTATTTAATCTCCCTATTCACAAACTGAATAGAAATGCTAACCTTCTGGTGGGTCATATATGTTTGGCAACAAGATGTATTATTGCAAGCACCTGGAAAGGAGGCGACCTTACAAAAGCGAGATTAATAGCAAAAATATGGTGGGTGCACGATAATGAGTACACAGCGTACGTGCTTACAAACAATCTTAAAAAATGGACCAAAGTCTGGGATATTTGGACTTAACGAATACCCCCCAAGGCCCAGGGTGTAGAGCAGTGTGCCTGGGGACCCTTGTGGTGGGGGCGCCTGGGGCCAATCCAAAATCCAACTTATAGAAGAAGACGGTGATATAATATAGACACTGATGCACCTAGAAGACAACCCAGCTCCATAAGTGATTGACCTTATTAGAGACAACAGCAATGATAATGGACATAATACAGAGTTCAACTCAAACACTGTTTTGTTTTGTTAAAAAGTAATGCGCAAACTGTACAAAATGCTGAAAAGAAATGTTATAATTTTAATAAAAATCTATTGAACTAAAAAGAAAATAAAAAGTTCCGGTCATCTGCTCATGGTGCGACCCTGTAATGCATTAGGAGACATTACTCACAGTAGGAATCACCTCCTAAGGAGGACAATAACATCAGACCATATATGGGCAAATTGAACTATCATTATTTATTTATAAAGAATATATCATATGGAACAATCATTCCTGTGTGTGGATAGATATATTATATAGATTTAGGTTTAATATTATGTTGACAGTCGGATATACAACCACCTTCAGGATTTCCCTTATTCCTGCTCACTAAGCTCCATCACAGTGTAGTAGGTACAGTATATATACCGTAGTAATGTATATAAACCCAGTCTCAGCAATCACCTCAGGCAGCTGCAGGGTTAATATTAATACAGATCTCTATGCTGCTGTCAATCACAGGGCAGACTGGATACATTTTTGATACATACAAATGCTGCTTCTAACTCACAGCTCAATTAACAATGTATGTAACAGTCTATATAACAGTCTATGGACACCAGGAGAGGTAGAACAGCAGACTGCACTGAGCAGGCAGAAAGGGGGGATTCTAGGCACCAGCAATCCCCCCTAAACACACCCCTGAGGGAAGGGGAAAGGGACAGGGAGGAGACCAACATTTTACACAGGAAGACAGCTCCTATTTTTCACTTTCTTGGGCTTTGGACAAGCACTGCAGGAGAACCTTTTGGAGCAGAGATGTAAGTTAAGGATTTTTTTTTTTTTTAACACTACACAGTGGGGCCAGTAGTGGGTTAAATTTTAGTTTGGGGGTGGAGATTGTGATCATGTGGATCAAAAGATTTTTTTATTAAAATTCAGATTAGGTAGTCTGCTTGTGAAGGTTCTCATTCATCCAGGTCATGGTATATCTGTTGTATTCAATTAGATCAACTGGACTTGAAGTTTAGTTCTTGAAGACGTTTCGCTAGTCATCCGACTGGCTTTCTCAATTCAGAATGACTTGTACAAGAACCTTTGGCAATTATGTACCCTGGAAAATCCCAATTAGCATATCACAGCCAAGTGTTAAGGTTACAATCATCAAAAGGTATGTCCTTTTTGCTTAAGATGCAGGTTCATGGCTGAGTCCTGACCCGAGAATATGGGCAGGTACCGATATAAAGAAAACGTTTGAGAAATATGTCTGCTAAGAAGGTAAAAAACCCAGCTGAATAAAGCAAACCTTGAAGTGGTTGCTGGGCTTAAAATAATTTGGCCAAGTTTATTTATTTATAATTTATCCAGAGAGAATGGGAAGGCATTTTAAAGTTGCAATAAAATGGTAACACAAAATGTAAGCAATATAATTAGATGTGCACTAGGGTTCTATTTTTTGTGAGCATTAAGTCCACACCCACTTCCACAAACCATGGCCACCTCCACAAGCAACACTGAGTTTCCCCAAAGAAGCCACACCCCTGTCTGCCTATAAGCACCATTCAAAAATTGTTTCAAGTGCCAAAAACCCTAGGAACACCCCCGATCTGAAACTAAAGAGACAAATGTTGGATTGCTGCTACTAGATACAAGCCTGGCATGCCCAACTCATTCCAAATAATATTGCACAACAGTTGGCTTTCCATTATTGTGTGGTATTAGGAGTTCAGAGCCATCCTTCCTTGGTAGGACAGGTATTCTGGTTGGACAAAACTGACTGGGCAGAATTTGGTTTACTAAGCCAGAGCTTTAGAAAAGGATATGTAAAGTTCAAGTAGCACATCACTATTTTATATATCTTTTAAATACTAAAAATATAAATATGGGTGAGTATATGTACAGGGATACTCAGGAAGAATGCTACACTTAAAGGGATGTTAACACCCTGAAAAAAGCATTGATGAAAACCCACAAACAAATTCATTGGAATACATT
This sequence comes from Hymenochirus boettgeri, assembly GCA_019447015.1. Taxonomy (NCBI): domain Eukaryota; kingdom Metazoa; phylum Chordata; class Amphibia; order Anura; family Pipidae; genus Hymenochirus; species Hymenochirus boettgeri. Next base: position 309,944,477 of record CM033469.1, read on the forward strand.
CATTGTGAAATCAACTATTATTCAACTATCATCATGGTATCATAGTAATACAGCACTGAAAATGTTCTAGTTTCTTGTTTTGGTGTGAAATATGAGATCCTTTTGTTGCAGGATAATTTTAATCTTGTCACCTATTGCGTTATATAAACAGTCCAACTAGGGCTGAGAAACTACAGAATCCTATCTATATCTGTTTTCTTGTAATTTTCTGCTTAAGACAAAAGCTGGGTTACTGGGTACAAACAGTACAGATTTTTGAAAGATGACAGACAGGATCTTCAAGATCTGCATACACAAAGAATGCTTAGGACTGTGTGTTTCCCTCAGCCGAGGCAGACTCCCTCTATAGGAAGTTACCGTGCACAAAGAAAATGGAAGATCAGTTCCTAAGGCTCGCCGCACTCACCGCTGGTAGAAAGGAACAGCAGAGTCTCTCCATGAAGTTAAAACTTCAGCTTTATTACAAGCATTTAAAACACGGACGCCTGACGCGTTTCGAGTGATACCCACGCAATTAATCATAGGCCTAAATGGAATTTAGAATTCCTTTCAGCCATCTTTCACTATAATTTTGTACTTTTTTGGTTATCCTAAAAGTAGTTTAAGCCAAATAACAATGAATACTAATTAGTTATATCAATGTTCAGGCCTGCTAAAGTATAATCTTCTTGGAGAGGTCACCCAGATGCTGGGTCATTTATGTGGGTACTACAAGTCAACTCCCATAATCCACCTTACCTACGCAGCACACTTCACATGCTTTTAGTGCTTAACAGATCAAAACAAGGAAGCCGCAGCCTTGCTTCCTACAAGCTGACAGACAATCAATCATATAACAGCTCAGATCATCCCTCTCCTTGACAGGGAGAACAGAGAACAGGGAATTCAGTTCAGTTTTTGTGTAAACATATTTAAACTTGTTCCTGTCCCTAAAAAGGATATATTCCTTTGCTTTTTATACCAAAAAAAAAAGTAATCTTTGCAGTTTATTTCTTAGCTAGCATGGATGTAAGAAACTCAACCAATCTCATGTGCTGTAATGGAAACAATACAAAAACTAAGGTAGGTCTGGGGATTAGATCCCGAGATCACACAAGTGTGATCTTTAACCAGCAAATTCATTTCATTCAAATTCATTGAATACAAATTAATTCAGAAATTTTTATTCCCTGAACTGTGGACTTAATAGGGACATGATTTTTATGGGCAAATATCAACTTATTCTACATCCCCACCCAGACTAAACCCACTCACCAGGACACGTTCTTGTACTGTTTAATACATTCAAAAGACATTTTCCATTTCAAAGGACACTGTTCTCACATTATTACAGCTATCTGCTTGCTATCTGCTTACCCCCAGAGTCTGTATCTGCACCTGGTCATCTGTTGAATTTGTTTGATGTTTACTGTCCCAATGTGTATATAAGTTTGTGATTTCTCGGTTTCTTTTGTAACATCGCCTGATGAATGGGGCTTAGGACTCCCGAAAGCTGACTTTGGGTAAAATGACTTTGGGTAAATTGACAGGAATTGCTTTCCTGAGTATTTTTGCAATTTACTTTCATTGTTTCTTTTTTGCATAGTTTTGAAAATATTTACATTTTTGTGTGTGATAAAAATGATTTGCTGTAGTATGGTATGATACACACTAGTTAATACCAATATCTGTGATACAGGTCCCTATAAATTTATTTAGTATAGTATGATACACAGTAGTTGAGGACATTTAATTAGCCAAGATCTCCATTCTGTTCCTTCACAGCCTAAAAAGTCCCACTGTCTTTATACGTTTATAAAGCCAGGAGGACAAAAGGCCTGAAAAAAAAAAATTCAATGCTGTAGATTATCCAATAAATGTATTGTTTATTGTTATTTTAATTAATGTTATAATTTGTTTAATTCAACTGGATGAGGGGGATTTATTAGCTTTGGATGTAGAATCTTTGTACTCTTGCATAAACCATGATTTAGGACTTTTAGCCACAAAATATTTTCTACAAGGTGGTGATATTCGCCTTATACAAAAGGTATGAATTCCTTGCCAATCTCCTTAAATTTGTCTTAGAACATAATTATTTTGTTTTTGATCACAAATATTTTTTGCAATCCAGAGGGACTGCCATGGGTGCCAAATGTGCTCCGTCCTATGCTAACTTGTTCCTGGGTTGGTGGGAGAGAGAGGTGGTCTTTCCACCCCAGGAGACAGAGCAGGGTTTGGCATCCATGGTAGCCCTCTGGGTGTGCTTTATTGACGATATTGTATTTATCTGGAAGGGAGGCAAAGAAAATTTGTTAACATTTCTTAAAAGATTGAACGACAATAACTTAAACATAAAACTAACTCATAATTTTTCAGCCAATTAAAGTTGGCAAGAATAGACGACTAGAAACCTGTCTATACAGAAAAGAAACGGCTACCAATTCTTTATTACATTATGCCAGTGGCCACCCGAGAAATTTGATAGAAGGTATCGCTAAGGGTCAATTCTATAGGGTCAGGCACAATTGTAGTGACAAACAGGTTTACAAGTCTGAAGCAACTGACCTGACCTCTAGATTTCTAGACATAGACTACCCAAAAACACTTTTAAAGGGGAACGGTAGTCTCCAAACAAGTTTATTTTAAACGAAAGGCCAGGTTCCTACTTTTAAAATGAGCCATCAACGACCTCTCTATGTGCTTCACAGCCCAAAATATGAAGAAATCACTGATCAGAAAGTTAGGGGGGTGGGAGGTTCTGAATCTGTGGTCAGAAATACTGTTTCCTCCTCTAATCTTCGGTTGGCACATGCTCAGTGCATGACTGAAGGGTAGGAGGGGGTGGGGAGAACAGCACAGCCCACAGCACTGCTTTTTTTTAAATGCCTCCCACTTGCTGGCCCTTCCCAACCGTGGGCCCTGTGTCCCCTCCCCTTGCAGCCCCCTCCCACTCACGGACTCTGTGGCTCCGCACATTTGCGGGTCCTGTGGCCCCTCTGAGTGGGGGGGGCAAGTGGGAGGGGCCCCAGGGCCATGAGTGGGAGCGGCCCCGGGAGGCTGCAAGGGAAAGGCCCAAGGGTCTGCAAGGGGAGGGGCCATGGGGTCCCACGAGGAGGAGGAAACACAGAAGAGGGACTGTCACATGGTTTCAGTGCAGGAAGCAGGAAGTGCAGGGGATCTGGTGATGCTGCAACCATATCACACATATAAATGTAAATATCTTCAAAACTATGTAAAATAAATAATGAAAGTAAATTGCAAAAATCCTCAGGAAAGCAATTCCTGTCAATTTACCTAAAGTCATTTTTTGGACCAGTTACGCTTTACAACATTGTATTGTTAATTCCCTAGCCAAAAAAAGAACACAATTGGAGTTGCTTACACCCAAACAGAGAACTAGGGATAACAAATTACGTTATATAACAACTTATGGCAAGCAATGGAATACCTTAAGATCAATGCTTAGCAGACACTGGGCTATTTTGACCTCAGATGAAATAGTGATTGAGATCCAAACAGATTGGATTGCAGATTGAGATATTCAACGTATATGAATTGAATCTGGTGCTGTATATCTTTAATGTGCTGTTCTAATTGTGTCTAAATGATTTTGTTATATATCTAGTATCTAATTTAGTTCTTAGACCATTATGCATGTTTTGCAACATTCTAGTACATTACATTAGATCAAATGGTAACAATGAATACTATAAATTATTTAAGTTATTTTATGTAGTTAAAATCAGAGTTATAGACAAATTGTGGTAAATTGGTGTTACAGACCATGTAATATAGAAATATATCGACTATAGATAACTAATGTGGGTTGGCAACCTTGTACAAAAGGATATATTGCTTTCCCAATAAACTATAGTCTTACAAAAGACTAATAATGTCCAAATATTAAGGTCTCTAGAGGATAGATCGCTACAAATTAGTGCATTTGTTAAACTTGGACATTTGGTGCAGTTATAGCGCCACCTGCATTTAAAAATGTAGACATTCGGAGGGGCGGAGTCTGACTGGCAATGTGAGTGGACGTCTCGGTGGAAGGCTCCGGACTAAACGGCCGAATCAAAGTTATAAAACTGATCTAACAACGCAAAAGAAACAGAAACCCTTACTCTTCCAAGAAGGGACACAAAAGAGATGGGCCCTAGAAAACAACAACAACAAGGGAAGGGCGGACATCACGACTTTCTAAATAGGCCTAACACCCGCGAAACAAACCAAGATGGCGCCAGCCCTTCAAGGCAACAAGACACAGAGCCTTGTAGTGGGAGGTCTCTCACACTCTACCAAAATATAGAGAGGAGCATACAAACCTCACAACAAAAATCATAAACGAGGTAAAACAAGAGATCACCCAACTGGGGGAACGAGTAGCAACACTTGAGAACACCACCGGAATCCATTCCTCCTATTGCCAACAGACAGAGATAGAACTACAAGAGATCCGACACGACATCTCATTAATTCGGGACTAATGGAGGACTTCGAAAACCGATCTCGAAGAAACAATGTCAGAATAAGAGGGGTACCAGAGGAGGTAGTGGACATACACTCCTACCTACATAACCTGTTCCAACAAATCCTACCGGAAGGCCACAATATGGACTGCCTAATGGAAAGGGCACACAGAGCCCTTAGAGGCCATCCCACAGCAGATGAACCCCCGAGAGACATTGTATGCAGGCTGCACTACTTTCGAACCAAGGAGGCTATAATGGCGGCAGCGAGGAACTTGGACACCATAGAAATGGAAGGAACAAAGATAAAACTTTTCCAGGACCTAGCTCCATCCACCCTAGCTAAAAGGAGAGAACTCAAACCAGTCCTGGAAATCTTACAAAAAAACAAAATCCGTTACAGATGGGGGTTCCCATTTAAATTGATGGTGCTAGATGGGGGCCGAGTGATCGCACTAACTACAATGGAGCAACAGGAAGGATTTTTAAAGAGATTGGGCTTACGATCGGAGGATTCAACCCACATCCCCAACACATCCCCCTCGAGTACAATAGAAACCTCAAAGATCACGCAAAGATGAAAAAATGGACGAAATACTCAAATATTGACCTGAACTTCCAAACAACCGCAAGTACTTTAATAATAGACAATATGGAGACAAGGGGTCTCCCCCCTATAACACCCATCTGACATAGCATAACTACAAACACTAAAGAGAGACTACCTACTCTCCCACACTAATGAATGAAAAGATAAATGATAGACCCCCCCCCCGTATTCCCAGACAAATCAAAATGAACAACAAAAAGTATAAAGTATAAAGAAAAGGGGACAAACACAGTAAAGAGGGTACAAACAAAGGGTTATACACTTCTAAAAGTTAAAAATGTTAAAAGCTATATAACATGCTCATAACAATATGTGTTTTGTTTTTTTTTGTAGAAAGGGGAGAAACAGCTCTATCATCCAACAGGTTTAAAAATGCTATTTATAAAATATTGAGAAATAGTGGAAGGGAAGGGGGAGGGGAAGGAAAAGGGGAAAAAAAAGAAAAAGGGGAGACCTCCCAGTGCAGGTGGATCTGTAATATGGAGTCTCCAAATATTTTAACTCCCACTTAAGGGGGGATAGGGAAAGAAAGAGTAACTATAAAATGGGGAAAAGGGATTAATATGGTAAGAACGTAGCTGTTTGAAGTCACAAAGTAATTACAAAAAATTTGACCGGGAGGTCCAGGGCATGACCGACAAAGATCTACCTCCGGACCAGACACCTTTGGGAGTATAGACATACCCCCCGCGAGATGGGATACTTAATTCCTGTCCAAAGACCGTAAGAAGTAAGGAAATATCTCCTTACCCAGGTCCCCATAAAATTATGGGAACCCATATGCAATTAATCTTCAAACAGCTAACAATCTAAGTTACAAAATGTTATGGTTTTGTGTTTGTTGTGGATGGCTGAAAAATGTTAAGTTTAAAAAAACTACAAAAATATATAACAAACTGTTGAATATCTGTTGTCTTTTATGGTTTTACACAAATTCGATCCAGAAGAGGGGCCGCAACGGGCACCGACCCCCCAGGGGGCCGAGGCTTAACACTACCAAAGGGACCACCAGAGACTACTCTACCCAGATATACTCCAGAGGTCGTAAGTACGATTTTAACTCCCTAACTTGTGCTCGTTGCGTGGACCCACCACGGATAGCGAACTAAAATACTCTCACAATGTTAAGGGATTAAATGCACCCCAGAAGCGCAGAATGGCGCTACAATATTACAGAAATCCCAATCCAGATATACTAATGATGCAGGAGTTCAAGTCAGGAAGGGAACCCAAATACTGGGGAAAGAAATTCCCAATTCAATACTATGCATCAACAACTAACAAGAAGGCCGGGGTGGCAATATTACTGAGTAAACAGATAGGATTTATTGAGGAATCATGCAGAAGAGACCCACTGGGAAGATACATAATACTCAATGGCATCATTCAAAACACTAAAGTTACACTTGTAAATGTTTATGCTCCAAACACACAAGAAAATAAATTTCTCCAACAATTAAAAAATGAAATCATACAAAATGCTACGAGGATGCTAATCATAATGGGCGACGTTAATATAGCTATTGACCCCACTATGGACAGATCTAAACCCTATGGGAGAGCACTCACCCTGCAGCCCAGTAGGTGTTTAACATCCTTCCTTAAGACCTGCGGAGTCTTAGATGGATGGAGAATTTTAAACCCAACAACCAAAGAGTACACTTTTTTCACACCCGTACACTCTCTTCTTACAAGATTAGACTATGCCTTTTTAGCACCGCAACTACTCACTCACTCCCCAGATATCCAATTATCAGAAATATCATGGTCGGATCATGCATATGTGCTACTGAAGATCCACAACCTGATGAAAGCCAAACCCCCCTTTAATTGGAGATTGAATGAATCAATGCTAGTCAGGGAGGAAGATAGAAGATATAATAAAAAAGACGCTGGAAAAGATTTTGAAATAAATACAACCCCAGATATTCCCCCCTCCATAACTGGGCAGCCCACAAAGCAGTGATAAGAGGGAAACTAATTCAAATGGGAGCCAAACTAAAAAGACAAAAAATAAACATATCTCAGACTTGCTGATCGCAATAGAAGTAAAAATCAAAGTAAAACTGGTCTGACGAGAAGCATAAAATAAAAAAACAAAACTATCAGATATATTAACAAATAAAGCAGAAAAGCAATGAGTGTTACAAATCAAAATTCCTCTATAAAAGTAACAAGCCAGATACCATGCTGCCAACAAACTTCATCACAAAATGAGGGCCAATGCCTTTCTTCCCATCAGGGACAAACAAGGCGCACTACAATACGACCCCCAATGGATAGCTAACAATTTGCTGAATATTATCAACAATTATATGGAGGACACAATAAAAACACCAGAAAACAACACAACACAAATATCGAACTTCCTACAACATATAGACCTCCCGCTATCACACCAGACATGTCAAAAAAAATGATAACTCAAATTACAGAAGAGGAAATAAGAACAATAATTAATGAATTTAAATTAGAAAGTCCCCAGGACCAGACAGATTTACCGCCCTATACTATAGAAAATTTGCGAAGAATTGATCCCACACTTAGCAAAAATATACAATATAATCCTCCAGGAGGGGACACATTCCCACAGGAGATGCTCGAAAGCATATAGTGGTGATCCCTAAGCCGGCTAGGACACCACACAAGTTACAAACTATCGCCCAATCTCCTTAATAAATGTGGATCTGAAAATTTTCGCTAAAATTTTAGCGACAGAATCAAATTAGCACTCCCACTAATAATCAACTACGACCAAACAGGATTTATCGGGTAGGCCAGACCCAGACGGAATTAGAAAGGTGTTGACAGTGCTTCAGTCGGCCTGTCGGAGAATCCCCTGCAATCTCTATCTCTAGATGTAGAGAAAGCCTTCGATGGGGCAATTGGACCTACCTAAAATTAGCCATGGAAAAGTTTGGGTTCCCTGCAACTCTACACACAGCTATTCTCTGCTTAATAAATACCCAAAGAGCAAGAATAGAATATGGTACGCATCGAAATACATCACCATTAACAATGGCACAAGACAAGGCTGCCCGCTATCACCCCTTCTATTCGCCTTATGTATGGAGCCCTTGGCAGAGGGATCCGAGTAACCCAGATATTCATGGAATCAAGTAGGAGCAATAGAAACAAAACTCTCTTTTTCGCAGACGACACACACTTTTATTTATAACCCACCACCCAAATAACTCTCCCTCCATATCTGTTGTTTCAATTAGATCAACTGGACTTGAAATGTAGTTCTTGAAGACGTTTCGCTAGTCATCGGACTGCTTTCTCAATTCAGAATGACTTGTAACAAGAATCTGTGGCATTATGTACCCTGAAAATCCCAATTAGCATATCACAGCCAGGTGTTAAGGGGTGTGATGAGATAGTGGCTAAGAGGTGTTATAGGAACGCCCAGAGTAAGGTTGTTAAAACAGCATTGTACATGGCAGACAGTTGGGTGTCGAACCCCCCACCTCTATTTAGGCTTGGTTTCTTTATTTTCACATAAATGGCCTCCTTAACACCTCTCTTGAACCAGTCACGTTCCTTCGCCAGTATGTTAACATTACAATCTTCAAAGGTATCCTTTATCCTTAAGTGCAGATACACGGCTGAGTCCTACCCGAGGAATTGGCTCTTCTGTTGGGCCATACGTTGATGCAGTTGCTGTTGTGTCTCCCCCACATACAATCAGAGCATTCTCACTGCACTGCACCGCATATATGATGTCGCTTTTTCTTGTGTTTTGGGATTGGGTCTTTTGGATGTACCAATTGCTGCCTCAGTGTGTTGTTCGGTTTAAAGCAGACAGGGGATACGATGTTTTTGAAATTCTCTTAATTTCTCGGAGACCCTGCTACATATGGGATGACCATGTTTCTCTTCCTGCTCCGTCTTGCTTTTTTTCCCCTTCACTGTTTTATTAATTGAGAAAGCCAGTCCGATGACTAGCGAAACGTCTTCAAGAACTACATTTCAAGTCCAGTTGATCTAATTGAATATAACAGATATACCATGACCTGGATGAATGAGAACCTTCACAAGCATCTCCCCTCCATCTTCCAATTTCTGAAACAATTTGGCCAGATATCAGGATTCAAAGTCAATCATTCCAAGTCAAAAGCAATAACTATACATATACTACATAATTTACAAAATAATCTACAATCCTCATTTAGTTTCAAATGAACGCAGAACTCATTGAAATACTTAGGCATTCACCTAAGCACGAACAGAGAGCAGATCTTTAAAGATAACTACACTAACACATTAACACACCTCATACAATTATTGAGGGAATGGACACCATATAACATCTCCCTGATGGGAAGGATAGCGGCAGTCAAAATTACTATTCTTCCAAAAATATTATATATATTTAGAGCACTTCCACTCAGGATAACAAAGAAAGACATACAAAAATTACAAACAAATTCATTTGGAGGGGAAGTAGAACCCGCATAAAATATCTTACAATAGCAAGACACAAAGACAAAGGAGGGTTTGCAGCACCGCACCTGTACTCATAAAGCAGCAAGATTAACTCAATGTGTACAATGGTACAGGGGTGCAGGAAAGATAGGGTGGGTGGACCTAGAAAATGAACTGATAGCCCCTATGCAAACCTCCTCAATATTATGGGTGAACCCAAAAGGACAGACCAAAATATAATAACATCCAATTCTCAATAATTAAAGATTCCCTACAAATATGGGACCAATGCAACCGCAAGTATACACTCACTCCACGCTCTTCATGTGGTATCTCCCCCTATTCCAGACTAGAACCTGACAAAACAGAAGTAACATTCTGGATATCAAAGGGTATTTCTCAAATCAGCAATCTATGTAATCAACAGGGAAGACTGCTAGAATGGGAAACAGCAACCCAAAAATATAAGGCTACTCAACAAACAATGGTTCTCATACACACGCATCTTACACTTGCCAATCCATATTAAAAAAAAAAAAAAAAAAAAACCAAACGGACACAAACCCCCACACAGTTCGACTATTCTCAACCTACCACTCAACAAACAAATCTCTCTCCCTCTTACATCTACTTTGGCATGAGAACAACAATAAATCAATCCACTCATCAAAGTGGGAACTTAGACTGAATCAAGTGCTGGATGAAACCCAGTGGGTCTCTATCTACAAATCCATGGCAGTATGCTCAAAAAATATAATAGTGAGAGAAAAATCGTACAAAATATTATACGATTGGTACGTTACCCCGGTCTTCTTAAATAAAATCAACCCGAAATTACCAGACCTATGTTTTAGGGGATGTGGCCTACCCGCAAATCAACAACACTGTTGGTGGGAATGCCCTGAGATTAAAAAACTATGGAACCACTGTGAAACAATAATACAGGATATTTTTGCTATAAAAGACCAACTCTCTCCATATACGGCCCTATTTAATCTCCCAATCCACAAACTGAATAGAAATGCAAACATCCTAGTAGGCCATATATGTTCGGCAACAAGATGTATTATTGCAAGCACCTGGAAGGGAGGGGACCTTACAAAAATAAGACTGGTCGCAAAAGTCTGGTGGGTTCACGATAACGAATACACAGCGCACGTGCTTACAAACAACCTCAAAAAATGGTCCAAGGTTTGGGATGTATGGACTTTGCGAATACCCCCAAGACCCGGGGCGGAGGGGAGGATGCCTGGGGACCCGTGGGGGGGGGGCGCCAGGGAGCGGCACAAAAAACAAACTGCAGAAGAAGATGGAGGCATAATAAGTACACCCGAAGCAAAAAGAATACAACCCAACTCGCACACAAAGTTCAAAATCAAACACTGTTTAGTAATGTTAAAAGTTAAAAAAATGCATAAAATGTAAAAAAAATGCAGAAAAGAAATGTTATAAACTTAATAAAAAATTATTGAACAAAAAAAAAAAAAAAAAAAAATGTAGACATTCGGGCCATACACTTTAAATAGCCTCAGGGAACAAAGTGATTTTAAGCCGCATTCTGAAGCCGTCATTGGCGAGCACGTACGGCGTTCCCGCGTGGTAGACCTGCACCAATTTTAAGCGATGGACTGTTTCCTCTGATCCGCTGCTAAGCCCCATTGGCAATCAAGTTAGTCCCTTTAGCCTGTCCGCGACATTAGGACTGTGAGTGTATTATATGTTGACTGTTACATAGAGAGTTTGTTTATACAATAGATTTCACTTTAATAATTTTTGTACTGTTTTTGTATAGATGTGACAGTCAACACGCTATGTATATATTAGATTTTTAATTGTTTTTAATGAGTTAGGAGGTATTTGGGTAGATATGTCCCTAAGTGTTAAATAAAGAATTTTTACTTTATTATATAGAGAGTGTGCAGATTGTTTCTTTGTGAAAGGGATTCTGTGGGTTCTTTTTATATAAATTGTAATATATAATCCCTATCTAGCACCTCCCATAAATATTCCAGTATTGGGAAAGGGTAAATAATCAATAATACAATTTTGTACCTTCACTAGTGCCCTATCTTAAATTTTGTTTCTCGTTATAACTTGTTTAATTAATGTTATTTTTGTTTAATTAATGGATTTCAGTCTCCAAACTATTGGGGAGGTTTTCCTTTTTTAAGCTTCGTACACACCTTCTCTCTTGGCACCGACCCCCACCCATGACGAATGGGCTTTTCTGACGATAATCGCACATGTGTAGAGGTCGTTCATGATCTGCCATGACGGATCAACAAATGACCCCTGACCAAACGCATACACACGTGTAATTATTGCCCGAAACGGACATTTGTAGCACACATGAACACGCTCGGGGGTCGTGTGTCGGTGCCAAGATCGGGAGTGTGTACCAGGTTTTACAGACATTTAGAATTCCCCCAAATAATATCAGATTACACAGTCACAGTTATGACTCTTTTCAGTTCACACAATGCGGACTTTTTTGCCTACAGATTCTGTTGTACAACATTTGATATAAGGTTATTGTGAGTGTTCACGTTTGAGGAAATAATGAAACCAGATTGGCATCACATTACAGCTGGTGTGAAGAAATAAATGAAAACAAGTCCGGTTATGCAGTTCAAAAGCACCAAAATACAAATATGGCTTACACCACCGGTCCCACCTTTCCGGGTGAATTAGACAATACAATAAAATAAAGAAGGTGTTGGCATATGAAGACAGTACTGCTGCTGTGTAAAAGGCAAATCAAGATGTGCTTGAGAAAAGACCTGTGTCCGAAACATGTATCACATGTTTCTGTAATAAACTTGATTTGCCTTTTACACAGCAGCAGTACTGTGTCTTCTTATGCCAACACCTACTTTATTTTTTATATGCTCAGAAGAGGCAGCTAGGGGAATAGCATTTAGTCATTGGCTAAGAGAAGTGACAGAAAATCTGTCAGCTGGGGTGTAACTACCAGGGGAGCAACATAAGGGGGGGCCCCGAGCCAAGTGGGCCCCATCTTCTTTATTTTTCCTATGACAGAAATAGCCTCCACCCAGAAAACCACTGTAGATGAAGCACAGATAGGGGCCCCATCATAGTTTTACTGGTCGTTTTGAGGTTGTGTTGACCTCGAAACGTACGTCAGTCTGTACTGTACATACAGACAGTATGCATGGCTCCCAAAGTCACTTGTATGCTGTTAGATAAAAGCCACTAATAGTGTGTATGGCTATTAATGTAGGGGAATACATTAACAATGCTGACTAGGAGAGAGCTGTCCACGACCATTTCCATCTGGAGTTCTTTATATTATGATGGTTCTATAAAAAAAACAATTTGGTTTTAATATATATATATATATATATATATTAGCAAAAGTGTGCCCGTTGGTGATATATGTGGGTGTATGTTTATCTATGTGGATACAGATGATATAAAATCTTTATACACACTACTATAAAAAAAAATAAAGGCAAGATGTTAAAAATAAAAGAAATCCAGAAGAGGCAGAAGGGAACCTATTGGGTATACCCCAATAGGTATTAGAGGGGACATATATACACACACATCTTTTGGATTGTACTGGAAGTGTCAATGCTTTAGAAAACATGTTAAATATACATAAAGTGCAGCCTAACATCTAGATAAGACAGACATTATCCATCTTATATTTGTTATATAACACTATCACATTTTTCTATTTTGTTTATCGATTTGTTTTGATAAATGTATACAGGAAGATATTTAAATCCAGGGTTTTGAGAGATGAGCGAAACTGCTAAAATTCATTCCGGTTGTGGACCTGGAAAATGGTCTGGGAAAAAACGTACATACATCCAGAAGCAGGCGCAATCGCGAGGAAAAACGTGCGAAAAGCACGCTACTGTGGCCTAGCCCTAACTCACAGCTGTCACCAGGGATTCTATTACAGAGAGATCACTATTGGTCAATGTGTTAGAGAGGGATCACCATTGGTAAATGTGAGGTCCTATAAAGAACCCAGACTATCCTGTCATGTTTCAATCTTATTACATTTTATCAGTTCAGGACACAGGTTCATTGCTTCTATGGGGTCTATTGCTTAAATAATGTAATAAACCATTAACAAACTCACTTAATTGTCTCAGAGAAATGGGCATGGAGATGTTTTCCTTTCAGTTCCCCTATCATATATAGCAGGAATAAGCAACCAGTAGATCTCCAGATGTTTGAAAACTACAATTCCCAGCAGTCCTCTACAAGCACTCTGTAGTTAGGAAATTCAAACTACAACTCCCAGCATTCCACTACAAGCACTCTGTAGTTAGGGAATTCTGGGAGTTGTATTTTCCAAAACATCTGGAGATTTACTGGTTGCCTATCCCTGATATATAGATATATCTTACTGTCCAGCAAACAGCAGCTCTCCTTTGTTTCTATTGAGAAGGTAGAGTGGGATGAGAGACTGTCACATGTTTTACAAAGGAAGTGACATATAAGTCTTGAAACTTCCTACTAACTTCCTACTTACACTCAGAAAATGTTTTGATTGGCTAACACTGCTGTCAATCTAATATTAAGCACACCATTGGATACAACACTAAAAGGAAAGTGAGAAATATGTTCCTTTGTAAGCTTCCATTGCCTCCCTGTAAAACTTCCTGAGGTGCTGCTTAAAGGGAATGTCCACCCCCCAAACTAACTTTCTATATTTATTTTGCCCAAATAACTGCTCCAAAACAAACTTTACAGCATCTAAATCGGTCCAGCAGTTCAAAAGTTACTCACCTTTCTAGCTGGCTTAAAGGTCCATGCTGGCAGCATGGACCAGTACAGCGATGAACAGAATCAGGTTACGTTACCTTGCCTCTGTTCTTTTCATGTTCTCGCATGTCTGTTAACATCCAGCAGCGAGCACAGAGGAAGTCACATCCAGTAATGATCTGACCCCTGGATCCTGCCCTCTTTTGCTAATCAACCAATTGACAGCCGTAACGTTTTGTTTATGGAAGTAATCCAGGATTCACATGTTGCAGCCGCTCGTATATGTGATTAGTTTGGCTCCGGTCTGCACCGCAACACACACTAAAAAGTTTGTTTACACAGCTCCGTGAATGCTGTGTTCTCATTGGCTTTGAGTCTGGGAAGCCGCGCGAGAGGAGGAATGTTTTTTTTTTTGTATGCTGCAGTGTGTGGTCAGCTAACGTCGCGGGAGAGAGGAAGTGGTGCGGAAGTGCAAGCTTGATGCGGTCTGATGTATATCTCATTAAATATTGGGCAAAGCAAATGTTTTTCAGAAAAACCAACATGCCGTTTGAGGTTGGTGCTATTATATAAAGAACATATAAAAAGTTTATTTTTTGGGTGGACATACCCTTTAACAGTCCATTTTGAAGAAACCATTACAAAACACGAGTGGGGACTGTGCAAGTAGTTTTATTTATAGATTTTGCCTTATTTACGTTTCTATATACTTTAATGTCATTACTACATATTTGTTAATATTGATATAACTTTATTTAGTGCTTAAACAACACATAAACACTGTCCCTATGTATATTACTTTGACCCACCCCCACCAACATAGTACCTCCGAAAAACCCAATGTATTCCCCATGAAATTATAAATTTATTTACATAAGGGATATGTGTGTGTTGATCTGACATAACTTGCCTTTAACATACACATCAAAATCACCATAAAAAATTAAACAATGTGCTATGTACAGACATTTCAACAAATTTTAAAGGTAATTGTTGAAAGCCTTGTATTAACCTGGGACACAAAATAAATGTGCTTGAGGCCAAGGTCACAATAAGCATGCGTTTTGGTATCCGCTTGCACTGCCTTCCCTGTTCCATTCAACAGATTGCAATACACCAGGCCCCAGTGCCCCTAGCGCGGCCAGTCCAGTTGATCTACACTAGCGTGCGCTTTTTGACAGCTGCCCTGTTCCCCCAATAACAGGTTATCAGATACCCCGTTCCCCCATAACAGGTTACCAGATACCCCGTTCCCCCCATAACAGGTACCAGATTTGTTTTTGTTTTGTTTTTTTTTTTTTTTTTTACCCCCCCCCCCCCGTTCCCCCCATAACAGGTTACCAGATACCCCGTTCCCCCCATAACAGGTTACCAGATACCCCGTTCCCCCCATAACAGGTTACCAGATACCCCGTTCCCCCGATAACAGGTTACCAGATACCCTGTTCCCCGGACAACCTGTCCAGGTGCTGACAGAATACCAGCCATTAGTGTTCCTATCCTACAGGGTGTGGTCTCCCTCCAGCTACACTGTCTGGATCATGTGTCTATTGAATATTTCAGTAATTAAGTAACCCTGGTAATAAACCCACACATGGAAAGCAATAGGAACATCATGTAATAAACAGAACATTACATTAGGAGTTATTGAACTTTTTGTTCTGTAATTTGACTTTATGTAGGACTTTCCTCTTATTTCCTATGAGGTAAACAGACAATATTCAAGTAACAAGCATAGCCTTATGGTGGGACATTGGAAATGCTGGATAATGGCTGCCCACAGTAATGTGCATGGTGTGATAATGATGTGCACCTGGAGCACTCCCACAATTCCCTCTAACACTAACCAACACTTTACCTGATCGGGATACAAAACCAGAGAATCCGGTGCAGGAGTCGAACCCGTTTTCCACATTGAAATGAGACCCAGGCTGCCGGCAGATCCCCCGCTTTAACTGAAACTGACCGGCACTCGTACAAACCACAGATGCAAAGGGTTTGGCAAGTCAGTGCGCACAGAATCTTTAAGGAACTGACCAATCACAGACAAGCTGCTAAGCGTTGCCCCGGTAACAGGTATTCTCCCTAGGAGCGTTCCCAGACTGATAACTGGGATCTTTTCCGCGTATGGACATTCAGCTATACAGACCACTGGTGTAGGGGATTCCTCATGCACAAAATGGAACGGCTGGGACTCCATTGGTCTAGTTCAATCAAGGGGCATTTTTAGACCAGTTGGCTCCTAAGTCAAAGTTTTAAAAAGCTGCCCCTCTAACTTCCAGCACTACAGAAAGGTAGGTGTGGTGGGCTAGCTAACACTGGCTGTGAACTGGAGGACTACATTCAAACAGTGGCTGCTGACGGGTGTTTTCTAATGAGGCAATATGAGCAAAATGCTCAGCGCAGCGCCCCTGCTAAATATCAAAGAGGCTAAATATCAAAGAGGCTACCGACAGTGCTCACTTTAAAATTGTTTTTTTTTAGAAAAGTGGTAGGCAGAGCAGAAGAAAAAGAAACAAACCGTCCACTAAGTACATAGGGGCAGCATTCAAAAGTTTGGCTCAGGTGGCAAAAACACTAGACACCCCTGGCTGCTGAACCCTCCAGTTCACAAGCCAATGTAAGGAGATCTGACATTTGTGCTGCCATCTGTTGGTGAATCAAATGATCACCCCAATGATGAGATCTAACCCACAGGTTACCTGATTTGCAGGTCGGAGACACCAATTCCTATTAACGGCCACTCCACATTTTACCAAGATTTATGGGAAAATTTACTGAAAATCTCCCTAATGCTCTAGTTAAAGTCACACTATCTTGTTTGCAATTGGTTAGTGTGACTTTAGGACTGGAAATGTGCCTGCTAATTTTTAATTCCATGCCCCCACACATTCACAATTATTGAAAAATGCATTGCACAATGCAGAGCTAAGCTCGCATTCACTTAATTATCCTTTCTCTGCAGTTCTTCACTATGTTATTTCTATGAGTGTAACAATTATAGGGGTTACAGGGGAAGGTACAGAATGCCAGCAAAATGGTTGGTGTTAAAATCACGTTAAAGGGCATGTCCAGCATAAAAAAAAACTTTTTACAGTCATGTAGAGCACCCCTCCCCCAAACCCCATTTTTGCAATATGTAAAATTGCCAAAGATGCCCAGGGACTTACCTGACCCAGTCCCTTGCTGCTCCTCCTCTGCTGTGCGGTGCTTCTACTTTAATGTGCCTGTTAATTAAGGCGCAACGTGATGTCACGCCCAATTACCTGACAGCCGCGACCAGGAGTCGCTGTCAGAGAAGAGCCTCACTTCTCATGTTTTTGCTCGAAATACGAGCAGGGGGCGGCGTCCAGGTGAGGGAACGGGTCAGGTAAGTCCAGAGGCATTGTTGGCAATTATACATAATGCAAAAATGGGGTTTTTATGCTGGACATGCCCTTTAATATGAAAACTGCAGCAGTTTTTATGAAGTCACACACGTCCACCACATACAATTAACAAACACCATTGTGTCACTTTTGCGTGACATAGTTGGCATTAAAGT
Source organism: Hymenochirus boettgeri (assembly GCA_019447015.1). NCBI lineage: Eukaryota > Metazoa > Chordata > Amphibia > Anura > Pipidae > Hymenochirus > Hymenochirus boettgeri. The sequence goes on from CM033469.1 coordinate 309,962,253, forward strand.
TCATCACAAATCACATTGGTAAATCTACATTCTACCACCAATGCAGAGCAATAAAGGCTCTCTGTAAATTCCATTATGTATATAGATACACACACTGATGGTTACCACTAAAACTGGGCCAAGATATTGTAAATAGAGACAGATTTGCATGTGCAGACATTGAGAAGTAAATATGGTAGGTGCACTTCACTTAAGCATGCCATACACGGGTCGATGTTTTTCCGATAGGCCGAAACAATCTTAAATATGATCGGAAGAACCAATAAAAATTCCCCACCTTGCGCTGTCGATCTCTTTTAGATTTCAGCTTGAAAATTTTGGAAAATATGTTCTGGAAGATGGGGTTGATGTAAAATTTCCTTAATTTTTTTCGATAAACCAGTCGATATCATTGATCTATTAAAAGCACAGGAAACTGTCACGATAACATAGTCAATTTGATTGAATTCGACTATTTGATCAGAATATTGATGTCGTATATGGGGGGCTTTAATCAAATTACAACCTAACCCTGTAGTTGCAACAATAGTTAGGGACCAAGACATAGTAGATTACTGAAGGACTTAAATGTTTGGATCTATGTGAGGCATGTGTTAGATCTATGAGAGGCATACATATGTGTAGTATATAATTAAATAAATGAAAATAAATACTTGTTAAATACTCCACTTAAGAGGGAATGTCCACCCTTAAAAGCAAAAACCTGCCCTAAATCCTAACTATGTTCAGCACATTATTATATGTATTACTAACCAGATTTTCTCCACTGATAAAAGTCACCTGGGTTGTAAGGATAGATATATATATATATAAATTAAAGAACAGGTAGATTGAGGCACTTCAGATAGGCTGTGCTGTAAAGGCTTTAATTGTAGTTCTTGCACCACTACATGTTTCGGGTATCAAGTACCCTTTTCAAGTGACTTGATACCCGAAACATGTAGTGGTGCAAGAACTACAATTAAAGCCTTTACAGCACAGCCTGCCTGAAGTGCCTCAATCTACCTGTTCTTTAATTTATATATATGTGTTAAGGGTAAGAGTGGAGACCCTGGTAGATTACTGAGACCAACCTGAAGCCTTAGTAGCAGTAGTGGTCCAACTATTTATTGATGCAAGGATAGATATATGTAAGGTGGAATGTACCTGCAGTATCCTGTATGTTTGAGCAGTAGTTTAGAAGAAATTCAATGAGTTTCTCCCTGAACGCTGTGGATGGTGTAGGTCCTGAAAAGAAACAAAGTAGATTTGCACTCCAATGTGAACGGTTTATTGTGAGCCAAACATCAACAGGTCCTGATGAAGGGGGTGCTACCCTTGAAACATTGTGCTACCTGTTGATGTTTGAAGTGCAAGTCGACTTTGCTTCTTTTCAGTACTTCATTCCCTTTGAAGTAGGGGAATTGGACTTTTTGCACCCATTCAGGGTTAGTGTGCATATGGACCTTTGTTGCCTATTTGGATGGTGTAGGTCCACCCACTTTCAGTGACTGCCTGCGAAATGTCCGATGCGCGCGTTCCTTTAGTGCATGCGCAGAACGTGTGAGGGTGCTTCGGGACTGTGTCATCCAACTGGCTGGTCAATTCTACAAAACATGCATGCACGCACGCACACACACACACTGTGTGATTAATGGAGGAATAATCACATGACCATCACAGCCGCTTGCTGAGTTTAATAATTAATGGAGGAGTAATCAGGTACTATCTTTTTCTCTCTCCCACCCCCTCCCATACCAGATTGCCTTATATTCCCAGCATCCCCTATGAAATCAATCTTCAACCACCCCTTTCAGAGTTAGACACACAAAAAAAATCTTTATTAAAAACAACACAAGTCCCCATGCCTTTGTTACAGTATTGTGGGAAGAGGGTTTAACTTTTCCTCCCCTGTCTCTCTCTGCCTGATCAGCTGTAAAATGAACTTAGAGGGTCAGGGAGGAAAGGATTTCTTTCTGCAGCTAAGTGGGTGTGTCTTACCATGATGATGCACATTGAGTGACAGCACTCCTAGCACAGGGGAAGACACACCCCCAGGAACCAGCACAACTTTCCCATACTGCTGCAATCAAACAATGGCAAATTCTGGGGGAAAAAGGTAGGGGGAGGGTTGGGGGATGGTGTACTTTAAAATTAACCCCCCCCCCAAAAAAAATGCTTTTTCCTCAGTGGAGATACCCTTTAAGGATAATTGTTGCCTCCATTTTGGCAGAGAAAGTTGACTCCTCCCTCCTTGCAGTCAATCAAGACTGGGACTGCATACATGACGACCAATGATTAACTGCTTTTTCACCTGCTACATCCTTTGCACATGCTCAAGCTTAAAAAAAAGCTCTGTGAGCCAAAGCTGGAGGCAGATCTTTTTTTATAATGGGAAAAAAAAACTTATGATTAAATATCTGGTTACAAATGCATGCAAAAAAAACAGATAAAAATGTCTGTTTAGGCAGATAACTGACAAGACCGGTTTTTGTTTTAACGGTGTCCCAAGTCGAAATTGTATACTTACCTTGATTTGTGCCAAGAGCCTTTAGAATGCTTTTCTATAACCTTACACTTTCCATGGGTGTAACAAATGGCCTTATAATCCATCCCTTCCATGGAAGTCAATGGGGCCAATATGTAAATAATAATCTTATAATACGAGTGCTACTATGTAGTAGCGCGCCGCCGATTTTAACTTTCTGGAAGTGGTTCCCCTCTCCTCTCCCCCTGGCTCACTTCCCCCACCTCTGTTTTCTCCTCCCTTCAGGTTTACCTTCTGTTTAATTGCCTCCCCTGAGTTCCGCCCCACTGTGGCCTGCGGCCTCATGCTTTTATATGGTCACGGAACTCCTCTGTGACTTCTAATATCCTTATAATTTACAGTAGGGGGTACATTATCTACTATATATATTTGTTCCCATTGTACATATTCAAAATGCAAGTATTTGACAGATGACAGGAGGAAGATGAAAAATTAAATTGAAGAGAACATAGATTACTACATATATTATATAGTATATTATTTTCACACAGGAATGGGTACTTTAAAGGGCAACTAAAGCTCCAGAGCAACACTGAACCAGAAGGCAGAACATCTTGATATAAAACCAGTAATCTGTGTCTTAACTCTCATTTTGATACAGGCACTGGGAAATTCACCTAAATAACATATGGTTTGTGCTTTACTTCATAACATTCTAGTATCGCACAGTTTGGTCAACGACCATTATGTTTTGCACATGCTCAATCCTTGACTATGACAGAAACTTGTTACAGTTGGCCACACTCATTACAAATCTCTAGCCAATCCTTTTACAGGACAGATAAAGCAAGGAAGCATGTGACTGAGGTCAGGAGGTGTGGTCTGACACTGCACATACACACAGATACTTCATATAGTTCTTAACAGGCTTAAATTAACTTTAATACAATTTACTGAAGTGGTATTTTATAGCTTATTGGTATTTTTAGGGGGGTTGTTTTCAGATTCTGGAGTATATAAAATTGGGTTTAGTTCTCCTTTAAAATCTGAGATATTTATAGACACAGAAGAAAAACAGAGTATTTATTACGTTTAGATGTACCATGCTATTCTTGTAGTCTCTAAAGTGTAACTCTGCAGAGACCAAGAAAATATACACAAACATACATAAACAGTTATTGGCCTGTGGACATGATCTGTGCTTTCCTTTTTGACTGTGCTCTATTAGTGGGGAACAAGTTAATTTAGTTCATACTTCAACAAAACTGCATACTGGATTTCCATCTATTACTAAGCTGGAAGAATCTATTCCGAATTTTCATATTCCTTTTTGGCTTTCAATGATGAACTTAACTGAATGATTTGAATTTGGATTTCCATAGTTAGCGGTACTGGCTCAGAAAGAAGTTGGTCCTCAGTGGGCTTGATTTCAGAAGGGTTTTTATGTCTGGATTTACCTGAAAGTGAATGCATAAAAAAATCATAATTATAAATCATATATAATATTCTAATTATAGGATAATTAAAACAATCCATAGCGTAACTACTCTTCAGCAGAGGGCCTGCGATCAGCTGTTTTTAAACAGCTGATCACGCGTCCTCCTCAGTAAAGATACGCGCAACCGGTACCGGTACCGGTACCGGTGATCGCGTGCATCTTTACGGTGGATGCTCGATTGGGCCAGAGCCAGTGGCGTAACTACTTTTGGTGAAAAAAGTTAAGTTAACAACTGGTTGTTTGTATTGTAGTTACAGTTAAAGGGCTGGCATCTGTGGGGGGACAAAATTTTGCAGAGGGTCCAACTGATTTCTAGTTACGCCCCTGAAACAAATCGGGGAGATTCAATAAAAGTTCTTCTCGTTTAAAACGGTGCTAATTTTGCCCCAACCAATCAAATCTTATTTAACATTTGAAAGCTAACATCTGATTGGTTGGGGCAAAATTAGCACTATTTTAAACGAGAAGAACTTTTATTGAATAACCCTGAATGTATTTTGGAAAGAATTTTTTTTGCAATTTTAAGTAAAAAAGACCAACTTCCCCAGTTGCCAGTGCATCAAAATTTGCTGTGGCCCCATCGAATGGGCTGGGAAAGGTCAACTCCCCAGCCTCTATGGAATCCAGATTTTTAAAAACACTAATTATGATCAATGATCTGGGGTTCTGGATTGCTGACTCTCTCTCTTACTTTTACATTTTAATTATCCTTCCCAAGCTCCTTTAATGCAGACACCTTCTGGCCAATTAAAAATGCATTTTTTCATAACGGAAAAAAAACTTATGATTGGTACAAGTGCCACAAAGATAAATGGAGCTGACATTGCATACCTTGCTGCATAAAAACGCACGTTTTTATGGGTCTTTTGCCATTTAACCTAAAAACGCACTGAAAAACGCATACAAACGCTTGGAACCACTATGCAGTCCAATGCGTTTTTCATGCCTTTTGCGTTGTGTAGTGTGAACATATCCTCACTGGCTACACACAAAGGGATTCTTTGTCTCAACTGAACGTTCGCTGCTAGTGAGCTCTCGGCCGGGACAAATCACTGTCGGTCACGGCAAAAGCCGCCTTGAATGATCGTGCGGCCCCATAGAGCCCCATGTCCGATTGCCTGTTGTTTCCGATCTGGTACCGACATCAATTGTGGTCGTGCCCAAAACCAGCTTACATTTTTCCGCCCAACCTTAATGATACATGGAAGTATCTGTTGAATGGGCCTAAGCAGTTCTATTTTATCTGAGCTTCCAAGGAAGACCACATAAAACACTAAAAACCAAAAACATCTATGGAGAATGGCATTATTAACTAGTGAGAACCTGAATTAAGAATTTTACTGCACTGGCCAAAATGCATGAAAGTCATGTAAAAGAAGAATGGGATTACCTGCAGAATTGCTAGACTTTGTTTGGATGTCTGCACTTGTCCTTCCACTTATCTTTCTTTCTTTGTTTTTTTTACCTTCCTGCAAATAAATGAATAAATATATGCTTTATTTTATGTTGCATACAATAATTAAAACCAATCAGGGTTATTCAATAAAAGTTTTTAATGGAGATTCAATAAAAGTTCTTATTGTTTAAAATGGTGCAAATTTTGCCCCAACCAATCAGATCTTATTTAACATTTGAAAGCTAACATCTGATTGGTTGGGGCAAAATTAGCACCATTTTAAACGATAAGAACTTTTATTGAATAACCCTGTTAATCTTTAAAAATGTTGCTAATTTTGCCCCAACCAATCAGATGCTAGCTTTCAAATGTTAAATACGATCTGATTGGTTGGGGCAAAACTAGCACCATTTTTAACGATGAAAGCTTTTATTACATCTCCCTGAAAGTGATTTTTAAGTGACCGTTGAAAGGTACTTTTGTATTTACTATTTTTTGGCTGGCTCTGAGGGAGAAAGTTATTAAAGGGAAAGCTGTAAAGTATAACGCAAAGTGCGCACATTAGATAAAGTTCATTCAGGCTAATCATTAGATGTTTGGTCCAACAATTTTCATCTAAGGACTCCCCCACAGACAGGCTGCTCAGCCTGTTAATGGAAAGAGACCAGGAGATGTAACCAGGAGACCTCCCTTGGTATGAGAGAACAAAGGCTGTGGATCACTTACAGTGGCTCATTTTTTAGTGATCTGGCAGGGTGGATCACAAAACATTTTCAGGGGGGAAATATACACATGTTAGATTGTCATCTGGGGCTGTTTGTCATCTGGTAGCAATTATGAAAAGGTAAAGTCCATTTTCTTTGCAGTTTATTAGTAATGAAACATAATTTGTACACACTTTTCTCCACCTCAAAACTAAAATTTCCCCATTGCTGGCCCCACTGTGTAGTGATAAACATTCCTTACCTTTCTCCTCAGCTCTTTATGGTTGTCCTGCTGGGCCTGAAAGTCCAGGAACCTGAAGAGTAGGATCCATCTGTGTCACCCCGTGCCTGCTACTTTCCTGTCCTCCTGGAGGACTGACTCTGGCATATGCAGGGAAGCTCTTCCCCCTCCATCTATGCTACAGTAAGTAGCCCAAAATAAACTTTTCTGTAGTGTAGGGGACCCTCCTCAAACCATAATCGCTAGGGTTTTAACAATAAAAGTGCCCAGAAATAGATTTATCTACCTTCATTCCCTCCTCTCTCACAATAGCCAGCAGCCGTGTCTGTAATTGGCTGACTCTCAGCCAATTACAGACGCAGCTGCCGGTTAGGCCTCTATTGCGATTTCTGGGCTATTTATAAAGTGAAAACCCTAACATTTAGGGTCCCCTATACTTCAGAAAAACTTCTTTTGGGGGCAGAGATACCCTTTAATTACATGTTTTGGGGTTTCTGCAAAACATTTTTTGTGGTAAGAATTTCCCATAAGTTTATAATCTATTATCTCTGCAAAGTAGCTTCTGCGTTAATCCGCTTGGTTCCCCAGTGCACATAGTACATATGTTATGTCAATACTAAAAATCCAGCTCATTGTAAAATGTATCCTATATACTAAAACAAACCTGTCGATATGCAAGGAGGCTGGACCCATCTGTGCACGCACGTGACATCATCCAACATCATCGCCGAACACAGGTGGGTCTGGTAGGGTATGGTGGTCTGCGGGTTTTGCTACTTCATTACTGAACAGAAAAGAAACAATCCACTAAACTTTTTTTTTTACTTACGGTCTTGTCACAAACACTTGACTGAGCTTCTTGTTCAGCACAACACGTTCCAAAGTTCCAAACTGTAGAGACTTGCATTTCACCATAGACAAGACTTTCTAGGTTCACATGGGCAGAACCAAGAACCTTTACAATAGCTGGATCCCTTCGAAGTTCATCTAAATTTTCATTTTTCTTTTTTGTCTTTGAACCACCTTTACTTCCCTAAAACAGAAGATACTTCATTAATGAAATCATTTCCTCTGCTAGAGGACAATATTGTAGAATTTAAATCCTGCCGCACTGTACACCCTTCATTTCAAAACTTACTTGTTACTACCCCAGTGCTCAGAGTGCATAGCCAGAAGAAACAATGAAAAAAATACAAATAAATCCAATTTCCTCCACGCTACAACTATATAAATACACACATATATAAAATATGCACTTTATTACAAAATTAACAAAAAATATGTGACACAATATACGACCATAAATAACCTGCCTATACTGTATATTAAACTGCCAGCAAGCTATACACCAGGGATTTTTTAAACAATTTGCCTCCAATGTTTGGAAACTCCCAGCATTCCCTAGCTTCCCTTTGTAGTTAAAGGGACAGTTCAGTTTAAATTATCAATATTTGTTAAATTGTTAGTTTGTGCAATGCCTTCTTAGTTACTCTACATATTCTCTTCCATTTTGAAAAATCAGTTGATTTCATACCCTTTGCTGTTCCCTGCTGTTGACATTAGTGAGCTGACATTTCAGTTTCTAACGGTCCTTCTTCTTCCCAGGATGCATCACATCCTTGGAATGTTCCTAACAGTTATTTCTACTGATTGGCTGTTGGATGGGTCAAAGATGCTCAGATCTCTACTGAGCAACTGAATAAACCCAGGCTCTGGGTTATGGGCAAGACCATAATGGTCTCTACTAGGGGTCCTGCAAACAGGAAGTCAGTATTTCGGTTGCATTTATTTATACACAGACAAAATGCTGAATGGGCAGATTAAGGTAAATCGGGATGAAAAAATACTGCTCTTTTTTCTGAAAAGCATATGTATTTACACTGAACTTCCCCTTTAAGAAATGCTAGTTTTCAAACATCTGGAGGCAAACCGTATGAGAATGCCTGATGTGCACGGTTGAATATACTTCAACATTTACACCAATATGTATAGCTCAACTAAAATAATTAAAATAAATTATTCCCTCTTTTTGCCACCCTTATTCTGTCTATTTATAACTAGCTGCACGTATTAGGGTAAAGGTTGAAGTATATTCCCCCGTGTATACCTCACCAGCAAGTTAAAATATAGACAGGTTATAGAGTTATACTCTATATTATGGACACATTTTTAAATGTTTTAATGGTTTATTTTAGTGGTGTATTAAAGTGTATATTTTACATGGGTGTGTATATATATATAATTATATAGTGGGAGTAATTGGATTTATTTATATTTTTACATGTGTCCGAATATTTGAGATTGGTGGTAGAGCATAATTCATAGCTGCATTTCCATTACCATTTTCACACTATGCTCATAATGCTTGTTCCCATGTTCTTATTTTTCCATTTATTGTTATTAGATAAATGTCTGGCATACTACATACACTGTCCTGCTGAGGTGTATATATTGGAGGATAGGGCTGTAATCATATCTTAAGTCCACACTCACCTTAGAACTAGACCTGCCTTTGTCTTTTTCCTTTCTTCCAACTTTTTTCTCAGATTTAGCAGCAGTTGTCTCTTGGTCCAAGGGCCACAGTAATGTCTGTATGGAGAAAATGTCAACAGAATATTTTATACTGTGAAAATATTGGGAGAGAAAATATTTTAGGCAAACAGGTCTGTAAATCAAGTTACACCAATGCATAAAATATTTGACGAAAATTGAATACCCTTAAAAATAAACAGGGAGATTCAATAAGTTCTTATCATTAAATATGGGGCTAATTTTGCCCCAACCTATCAGATGTTAGCTTTTAAATGTTAAATAAGATCTGATTGGTTGGGGAAAAATTAGCACCATTGTAATTGATAAGAACTTTTACTGAATCTCCCTGAGGCCAAGGCCACACTACAGCACACCAAATCGCACACCAAATTGTGAGCGTTATCGGAAAAATGGTTGAACGCAAATGGACGTGCAACCGCATGCCCAACACAAATCGGGGGAATTTTCGCATACCCATTTTAGCAAAATATATGGATGAAGTACGCTGGGCACACCAGTCCTAGTGAATCAAATTATTATTTATTAGTAACGATTCGGAACCCGTGCGGTTCCTTCCTCAGACCAAATAATAGGAAGGAACCGCACGGTTCCAAAACGTTACTAATAAATTTGAATCACTAGGACTGGTGTGCCCAGCCTACTCCATACATATATTTGTCTACTGTTGGCTACAGTGCTTGGAGCACCCAGCATTTTGGAACTGAATTTACACCTTTGGTTTAGGTGTGCAGGGTCCTATCCATTATATTTGTCTTCATTTTAGCGAAAATCGTGGGCGCATTCACGAGCGAAAACGCATGTGCAAACACACGAAAAAATAGCTAGTGTGGCCCAGCCCTAAAATACGTAAATTAGCGCAATGTTTCTTTTGTACTTATACGCCATTACAAGTCTCACCAATTGCAATATACTACAGCCATGGACAGCATAAAATGTTTTAAACTGAATGAAATTTGTATTAATGAAAGACTCATTGGGTAAGGGACACTTGATGCTTTATTGTAAGGTCAGTTTAATGGCATATCAACCCTTCACACTATGTTAATTATGGATAATTCTATGCTATAAATGACGCATATACCTGAGGAAGGGGGCTCCTCAAAACATTCTATATGTTTTTTGCACAAAAAATTTTAAATCACAGATATAGTGCCCGTCTCATCTTTTTTACTGTCGGACTTCAACAACTCCAGGGTAGTGGGTACGTGGAGGATTGCACCTACTAATTTTCGGCAATTGCCCACCCAGGACTGCTAGGGTGACCATATATTTTTTGGACTCTTAATAACACGGACACCTTTGTTTCATAGGTTTGATTGTTGTTTGTTACAATTGTAATCTGTACAACTTTGTTTTATTAAATCAATAAAAATTGATTAAAAAGTAAAATATTTCAAAAAGAGTAAAGTGGCAAAAATGAATTAGTGAGTAAAATCCAATCCTCCTCTACAAAGACCATTTAGTGACCAAAAAGGAATTGATTGTCACTGACTAAAGCTGGGAACACACCATCCAATAATTCGGCCCGCCCGCCCAACATTTCAGTGTATCGGTCGAAATATTGGAGTGTGTATATATATATATATATATAATTGTGGGGTCCTCTACCTTTGCTGGGACGAGAGAATCTACAGGTGTGTTCCTAGATTTAGTTAACTGACATTAAACATGTATTTGTGATCAATCATATGCAGAAGACACTACATTGCACCAATGGTAAACATACTGTAATTTTCTAGAACGCCACTGTTATATATAAATAACCACCTTTTCCTCTGTAACTGTAACCATCATTCCAGAAAGAAGAAAAGACTTCAGTGCCAGCAGTTCCCCCACCACATGTTTCTGTTTATAATTAAAGTCAATAACATCCAGCCAGGGTACTCCATTAGTTCTGTAGGAACCTGTAGATAAAGACAGGAAATAGCACGCATAAGCAAGTGTCAGTATCCAAAGAACTGCCATTTGCTAACAACAGACCCTCCCATATGTGTGATGATGACATACAAGAAAGTATTCTCCTAGGGCTGCAAAGCAGGAGACAACATTGCCTTCTGGTTACATCAATAATTATAGTTTGAGGGGCCCAATCATGACCAAAACTCTTGCAGTGGTGAAAGACCAAAGGAGCCTGCAATGCATTGCCCTCTATATCTCACTTGATGGTGACCTTAGCTATAGACTTCCGCAATGTCATTTTATCTCTGCAGCACAACAAACCTTATCTATGGAAGGGGATTTCAGGCATTTGGTTGCTGTTATTTATCTGGAACTAAGTCCTTCAGATTGTATTGAATAATTAGGTTACTGGTATTTACTTCATTCTGAAGTCAGACAACAAATTGGGAAAGGGAGCAAAAACAGTTAGGTGACTAGATACAGGAGCAAAAGGGCCGAAGACTGGATACAAGAGCAGAAAAGCACACATAAGATCAAACAAGCAGATATTCAGGGCGCGGAGTCTAAGTGGCCATGTGAACGGATGTACAGGGGAAGACGCACCAGTCCTTTGTCAACATGTTGACATTACAATCTTCAAAGGTATGTGAAAATAAAGAAACCAAGCCTGAATAGAGGTGGGGGGGGGTTCGACACCAACTGTCTTCCATGTACAATGCTGCTTTGACACCTTACCCTAGGCAGTTCCTATAACACCTCTTAGCCACAATGCAATTACGCCTTGGATTCAGAAGGTTCCTAACACCTGGCTGTCATTTGCTAATTGAGACTTTCCAGGGTACATAATTGCCAACAGATTCTTGTACAAGTCATTCTGAATTGAGAAAGCCAGTCGGATGACTAGCTAAATGTCTTCAAGAACTAAACTTTAAGTCCAGTTGATTTAACTGAATACAAGAGATATACCATGACCTGGATCAGGGATGTCCAACCTGCGGCCTTCCAGCATTCACTACAACAGCATTTTTTTGGTTTCTTCTGCAATGGAGAAATGATGGGAGTTTTAGTTTGGAGGGCCACAGGTTGGACATCCCTGACCTGGATGAATGAGCACCTTCACAAGCAACGGGAGGTAAGGCATAGCTCCTTAACCTCCTGGTCTGCAATCAATACATTAAAGGAATAGTTCACTTTTTGAATGAACTATTCCTTTAATTAAAGGAATTTTATTTGATTTGATTTAACCAACAGTTTAGCATGCAGAACAACGTATGTCCCCATGTCTATAAAAGTACGTAAAAAAATTACCTGTTTGAAATGGGATAACTGGCAGAAAAAAACTTTGTGCTCCTTTTGGGTTTCTTTTACTTTCCATGGACACTGGCTTGTTCATGATGGAGATATCTGTCTGGAAACAAAAATGTATATATATAAAATAAAGTTCTCACAAGCCACAATATGTTTAAAATAATGTATTGCTTGCATCTAAATTAATGTCCTTTGCAGAGAAATGGAAACGTCTGTATCTTAACGTCAAAAGAGAAAGCCAATCATATCACAAGCTTATAAGCTTAAAAGTGAAAAGCCTTCCAACCACGTCAAGGTAACCCCAATATGGAAGTTCCTAACAATTCACCTTGGATCATTTATCTGGGCTGACACTCCCTGCTTGGTTGCATTTTCATGGGAAGGTTGTCTCCCTGACCTTGCATTGGATTAGTATTGAAGGCTATCACTTCCCCCCACCTACTGGCTTTTAACAAGGAGGGAAGAGGCCTATTATCCAATGCTTAGTATTCAAGGTATAAGACTTGAGTGTTTCAACATCCACTTGGATGTTTCATCCAAGTAGCTTCCTCAGGACCTATACTTCAAAGGTACAAAGTGCCACTCAGCAAATGCATGGCCCAATGCAGGAGACCAAACTCATTGAGGGCAGGATTCTGCAGTATTTATTTGCCTTAAGTAAACCATTGACTTTTTTAAGGAAGAGGAATCACTAGTTTGCAAGAGGAGTGAAAAAGGCCATACATGTATATATGATCGGGATGTCCCTACCACTGAGTTCAAAGAAGTACCTGGACATTGTTTTTCTCTCTGCTTGTTTGATCCTTAACAAATTCATAGGTCACGTAATAATCATATTTAATCACAGGATATTCGGTTGATTCTTGTGGTTCGGACAGTTTAGTTGGATTTGGAATCCCTTTTAGTTTGCCTATATTCACCTGTAACTGTGCTGTGTTTTGAAGAACCTCTGTAAAAAAATTAATTTAACGTATACAAGTAGGATCTTTACATACTATTAATAAATAAAAGTACACAATAGAGAAAGGGTGCTAAACCAAAAAAGACACTGAGAATAAAGGTGAGAAGAGAAAGGATAAAAATAGTTTAGTGGTCCTTTAGTATTCAATTTCCCTAATTCCATCTACTGGAATTACTTTGATAGGTAGAAACTATATCTATCTCACTGAGTGACAAGAAACTGTTAATAACAATTTATAAATATAAAGCTTTGGTATCTAAAGAAATAATCAAACAGTTCTGAGCAAGGGTCTTGGTTTTAAAATAATAGAAAAATGAATGTTGGTTTTTATAAAGGGAGACATACATTTAAAGAGGTGGTTAATTGTTTACAGTTTTGCCTTGAAGACTCACTTTTATTTTTTGAGATTCCACTAAACTGATGTCTCTCATCAGGCAATATAGGAATATCATCAAGTGCAAAGAGCAATGGAAGACTATCTAGTGTGAAACCCCGGTAAGGCGTGATGAAAGACAGAGGGTTTCCCTGTAGAACAAGAACACGCAGATGCTCCAAACTGGAGAGTCTGTTGACCAGGTCAAAAAGTTCTGTGAGGTCATTGAAGCTTAAGTCAAGTGAAACTAAATTTGGCCTAGAAAGACAAATGTTTATTAGGGAATTCAAAACTAAAGACAGTTGTTTCAAGTAATATTTTGTTCAGTATAATACAGGGATAGGCAACCAGTAGATCTCTAGATGTTTGAAGACTACAACTTCCAGAATTCCTTAACTACAGAGTGCTTGGGAGTTGTAGTTTTCAAACATCTGAAGATCTACTGGCTGCCTATCCCCTTCTTAACTTAAGCTGGGTACACATAGTATCAATCTTTCAAAGATGACAAGATTCTGTCTGTTACCTTTGAAAGATGTGGCTGCACAAATTCACAAGCGTTCTTTCTGTCTAAAGTATCGGGAAATCGTTTGTCACTGCCATACTCCCTACAATCGCAGGCGACTCTCTATACTTTATATTGAACTAACTTGTTTAGTGTTACATGAAATGTTTAAAAATATTTTTTTCTTAAAGGGAATTCTTAGGAACAAAAATATTTTTTCTGTTTTATAACCCCAAAGCTGTTTGAGTTAAATGATGCATCATTAAAAATACAACAGTTTAATGTTTTTTTTATACCCAATAACCACTGCCCCTGGTGCCTGCCCCCTCCCCAGTCCTGCCCCTTGGGCATGCTCAGTGTGATTCATCCTGCAAGAGAGAGAATAGCTCTACAATCAGCTACTTTGCATCTCTCTGTGCTGAGTGCAAGGGGAGTAAGAAGGCATCTTGAATGTTTACTTTGGTTAAAGATCTTCCAATATTTATAATGCTGTATCTTTATGAAGAAATTTACATAGAAAGGCAAGCTTTATACCATTTTAACCAGCAGTTTCTAGGCTTTTATTTAGGCTAAAGATTTTCTTGATGGATAAATACAGGCATATATGGTTCCATTTTTTGGTGGGTTTTTATTGAGTTAGCAAAAAAAATAAACCTCATATGTCGCCAGTGGCGTAACTACCGCCCCCTCCATCACGGGGGGCCCCAGACAGTGGTAGGGCCCACCACAAGCCCAAGATCTCTTTCGCAATCAGCCTTTTTAAACAGCTGATCTCACCTATGTTTCATTCATATGTGGAAGAGCTCTTGGAGGGGAGGGGGGCGGCCCCTGCAGGTATGCCCGTGTGTCGCATCCGTTCTACAGACTGCGTAGAGATATTGAACGAAAGCTGATCAGACCTGTCAGAAAATTTCCCCAAATTTTTTTTAAATCTGCTGAAGATTGATGGTTACGGTGCAGTTCGATCTGTACTTCTGATCGACTAAGAAATCCTTTTGTGTTTTTAGGCCACAAATTATCCTTTAAGGATCATTATACTCACTGAAACAACTTTACATTATTTGAAACTACAATTATGGTTGTAAAATGGTGGTACTCACATATTGATCTGTGTTTGCTTTGTCATTTAATTATTGATGTTTGGTGAGTACTCCTAATTTCCCCCACCCTTACTCCCTGCCTTCTTGTAGTGTCTGCGACACTTATAAGTTCTACACGGCCTCACCATGGACACTGCTCTGCTTACACATCTCCCCCTCCCTCCCCCCTGCCTTCTTTTCTCTGTTAAATCTCCTGATTGTTGCAGAAAGTGTGGTGGTAGGCAGCCAAAGAGCCTAATTAGAGGTCAGGAAAGGAACGGGGCACATATTATAATATCTGCTCCTGGAGTGACAGGTCTTCCCCTGTAAATGTTGTGATTCAAATGATGATTTCTCAGGATCTACAGCTCAGATTTAAAGGATAACTATTGCCTCAATGCATTTTTTGTTTTTAATTGCATTAAAAAGAGTAAAGGTACACAGCCCTCCCCATACATTTTTTTCCTGATTTCGAGCCTCACTCTGCCTTCAATTAGCCATGCTGTGAAGGGGGCATAACAATTCTGTCTGCCTCTAACTGTCATTCAAAGCTAGCAAGCGAGAAAACACTACTCCACCCGCCCTTGATCAGCTTGATTATGTAGGCTGTATCCTAGCAACAGGACATTTCAATTTTGTTTAACTGGAAGAGAAGGAGGAGAGAGGTTGTAACAGACATTCCCACCAGCCAATGACAAGTGTTATGTTAATCATGGCCCTGGGCTGTCTAGGAGGCGGGCTTTTAGCACTCATCTTTGCTGTGTGATATCTCAGCAAAGGGCAGCACAGCTGTAAAAGTAAGTGATTTCAGCTTCTGGAAGTGTGGACATGTAATGGGGTGATATTGTTATTTTTTAAATTGTTGTCCTTTAAAATCCGAAAAAAGTTTTGGTTGAGTGGGATCTTGTATCTAAAAAGGTACAATATTTGAAAATTCTAATTTTTTAAGGGAAAAAATACCCTTTAATAAAGTGGGATTACAGCCCTTCACTATTAGCAATGTCATTTACATTTTGAATCATTGGTATGATTAACGTTTTTTTTTTAAATTTAAAATTGTTTGAAGAAAAGTACAAAAACATTTCTATTTATATTTTGCTGCTCCAAGTCACAGGAGAAGATTTTTTATTAACATCAGAAGCATAGATGAAGTCAAAAACCACACAAATTCCCTAACCACCCCCCCCCGTGAAGTTGAAACCTTGGCACTCAAGATGTTTTGGAAACTACAAATCCCAGCATGCAGCTGTAGTTGCATGATTCAACATCCCTGCTCTAGCCTTTATGTAAGCAGCTCTTACTTAAATACGTATGCTCTTTCCAGACTGGCTGACATCTTCCCCTATTTCAGATAAATATAGTGCTTTTTATCATCCCAACTTACCAGAAGTCAGCAGTGAGATACTTGGTATCAGTAGAATGGTCGATCCTGTTGTAAGAAAGACCCAAATGCTGTAACTTTGGAGGTGGATTCACACTTAGATCTCTCAAGTTTGAAATCTGATTGGAACCAAGCTCCAGTACCTTGTAAATACCAAGATTAAAACAAAGAGGATTCAGAATCACTTGCCAACTTAAGCTTCTTGGAACCAAATAATATAAATGACCAAATTAACCTTTACAGTGCGTGGCAGATTTGAAGACAGTATTGTTGATATTTTATTGGCACTTAACACAAGCTCTTCTAAGTTCTGGAATTTAAGAAGCTCTTCATCTACTGTGGTCACCTGCAGGAGATATAAATGGGAAATACATAAAACATGAAGACAATCCCTTGTAGATGGGTGAGGAACAAGGAAAAGTTTATTCTGCTCTATACTCTATTCTGCTCTATATTATCAGTTCAGATTATTGCATTTCTAAGGGAACCACATAGCTGACCAATGACTTTTGGCTTAACAGTGGGTAGAAACAACAATTCATACATTGCATTCAATATTGCAGGTCTCACACTGTAAACAAGCCTGTATGTTCTAATGTGGAACAGAAACAGCAAACTTTCAGCACTGTAAATGAACTTGCCCGATTATTTAATAATTTTGCACAAAGTGGTGTAACTACCACCCCAAGACCCCTGTCGTTGTAGGGGGGAAAGGCACATTGGGGCTGTAGAGAAGAGAAGATAGTGTTTCTCTGTGGATCAATATGAGCTACTGATAAGTTAAATACATTAAATAGCACTTTACCATGGATAAGGGGGTTATAGGAGGGACAGATTTCAAAAACAAACAGCATCTTAAACTAAGGAGACATGAGCTGTTAAAGTGACATACTTAACAAAAAAACAAATCAGAACTAGATCCCTAGAAAAGAAACTGAAAAAGGATTACAAAAAAGGCAAACAAAACTCAGTGTTCTCTCTAGGGTCTTCTAGCTGGGCGGCCCACCTGGCTACTTTTTCATGCCACCCGGGTGGAAAAACATTCTTGAAAGAACAATTGTGATTTAATAAAGAATTTAGATGTAGGTTTAATAGGTGTTCCATTAGGTAAGCAAAAACTCCCTGGTCTTTTTTTTACACTGCAGAAGGGTGGCACAGCAAACCTGCAACTCACTCTGTATGCGGGTCACATGCGTTTGTGCTGCCATGTTACATTTGGGTTACCTTCAGAAAAGAAACTGAAAAAGGATTACAAAAAAGGCAAACAAAACTCAGTGTTCTCTCTAGGGTCTTCTAGCTGGGCGGCCCACCTGGCTACTTTTTCATGCCACCCGGGTGGAAAAAACATTCTTGAAAGAACAATTGTGATTTAATAAGAATTTAGATGTAGGTTTAATAGGTGTTCATTAGGTAAGCAAAAACTCCCTGGTCTTTTTTTTACACTGCAGAAGGGTGGCACAGCAAACCTGCAACTCACTCTGTATGCGGGTCACATGCGTTTGTGCTGCCATGTTACATTTGGGTTACCTTCAGATGTTATAAAACTACAACTCCCTGCATTCTGCAACCAAGGAATGCTGGGACTCATAGTTTATAAACATCTAGTGAGACTAGAGTTAGACATCCCTGACCTTTATAATGAGCATGATGCAATGCTGTCCAGTATTCCCATTATAATATGAAGAAGGCTTTGTTTCAATGTAGTAATACTGCATGAGTTTAAAGGGCATGTCAAACCTTAAAAGTAATTGAAAATAATTAATAATAATTAACTAGTAAAAATAATGCACATTTTCCCCCACTTCCAAATTTCCCCATCCCTCCCCACCCGACTACTTTTTCATGCCACCCAGCTGGAAAACAATTCTGGGGAGAACCCCCGAAAACTCACAAATACATACAGCAAGATACTCACACGTCTGGGGTCACTGTCTGCCGAAATAATTATTTTAGTTTGTTAGCAGCGCAGTGGGGGTAGTGTTTGCGTCCTGATCTCTGGTTACCCCCTCCCCACGTGCATTTTTATTTTAGTGTATAGCAAGTATCTTGAGTTTAAAGGGGAAGTTCAGTGCAAATACATATACTTTTAAGGGGAAAAAACAATATTTTTCCATACTAATGACCTTATCCTGCCCATTCGGCATTTGTCTATGTATAAATAAATGCTTCTGAAATACTGACATTCTGCAGGACCCCTAGTAGAGACCGTTATGGTCTTGCCCTTGACCCAGCACCTGGGTTGATTCAGTTGCTCAGTAGAGATCTGAGCATCTTTGACCCATCCAACAGCCAATCAGTAGAAATTACCATTTCAAGGTAGTGCGCATACAGTGCATTTTGGGGGGGGGGGACCATTACAGAATTTGAAATGTCAGCTTACTAATGTTAACAGCGGAGAATGAGCATTTTTCAAAATGGAAGAGAATATGTAGAATAACTACCGTAGGTATGCATAATATAACCTTATAAGACTTTTGAAAAAAATGATATTTTCTGAATTTTCCCTTTAAATATCAAGAGCTCAAATGCTGCTCCTATTTAGTTATGTACAAGGCACAAATATAAAAAATTCTTTGCAAACCTACAGTGAGACCAATAGCAAAAGTTTCCACATGGGCACATCTGATGAAGTTGTTACCCAAATACTGTTTTGAAAATTCTCTTCTCCAAACTAGTCTTACAACCATATAGAGAAATCAGCATTTTAAGAAAGCAACTTTCATTTCTTGTTGCGCTTGAATATAACTCAAGCACCCTTGTGAGTCCAATTACTATGCTACCCACTTTTAATGGTAATGTTCAAGTACTTTTATGCACCTTGATGGCCACACACTGCTACAGTGCAGTTAAGAATATTTTTATATGTTATACTTTTTCTATGTGGATCTTTCTACTTTATTACTGTTTTTTTGTATATCCCAGACAAATCCCACTAGAGGGCTTTACTACATAAGAAATACATTCTGTGCACAGCTTCTTTCTTTCTTCACCGTTAAATGGCATGTTAACCCCTTAAATTGGAAATGGTAAATCACCCCTAAAAACTACAACTGTTAGAAATCTGACAGATATAGGGCAAATATGTTATGCAGCAAAATGATGCTCTCCTTCTTCCTTCTGCCTCTCAAAAGTTTCTGCCTCCTGTCTTCAAGCATTTTCCTAGCTAGCCTAGAGAAGAAAGCTTGGGGAATAGTATTGATGTTATCTGTTACACCAAAGGCTGACAACTGGAAGAACCAGGAAGGAGAAATAGAGGTAACAGAATGTCAGGCAGCATGTTAGGTTAAGCATCTCTTAGATTTATAACTATTTTCAGGTTTGGGGGTGATTTACCTATATGCTATATACAATTTTACATTTGAGGGCTTAACTTACCCTTTAACGATGCTGACCTGAAGTTGGTACCTGAAGATGGGGCACAAAATTGTGTAATTTCTTTTTCATACAATGAACTTGGATTTGTTACTTTTTGCAAATATGTGTCCTTTATTGTGGCTTTAGTACATAGGTTTTTAAAAATCTCCCAACCTCTTTATCTACCACTCGCAGAGATGTAAAGTATGAATAGATAAACTGTTGGGTGATAGATTCCGGACATTTCACTGCAAGCTGCCTAAGGTTCTGTGATTCACAGTTCCAGTTGTGCCCCAGAGCCCATGGGGACTTAGAGTAAGTCAGAAGGTCTTGCAGGGTATCCACGCTGTCTTTTTCAGGGTCATCACTTTCACAGTAGGTGTCTGAGGATACAGCTTTTCCTAGTTCTAAATTGGATTTTCTCTGATGAAAATAACAAGCAGCATTAATTTTCACATCTATAGTACATTGGAACTATATACAAAATGTGTACTGAAGTTACTAATTACAGAGAAAAAGCATTGTTAAAAAGAACTGAAGACAAGATCAAAGCAGCCTCTTTCCTTAACCCATTATGCCCCATCATCCTATCAATACTGTTATAATATATAGATAGGACAATAGGACATAATGGACTAATCTTTTTAATGAGTTGATTCTGGATACAGATCTGAGATTATTACTCATACAAAAAGTAGTTCTATTTATTTATTACTATAGAGAGATGATTAAATAGACCAACGATGTCAAACCTGTGGCCTTCCAGATGTTATCAAACTACAACTCCCAGCATTCCCTGACAGCTACTGCAACCAGGGAATGCTGGGAATTAGTTTTCTAACATCTGAAGGACCACATGTCTGTCATCCCTGAACTAGACAAAGAGATACATTAAGTAGACAGATTGATAAACAGCTGCAGACAGACAGTAAATAGACAGATTAGCTAGAGACAGACATAAACTTCTATCCCTAGGCCATATCCATTGTGATTTGTATATCTGTAAGTGAGATATGAACTACCTTAGTAGTAGTAACGCCACATGGGAAGGAATTCAGACAGAGTGACCTTAGCTGCTGTTCCAGTGCATCAGAGAGAGCGGTGTCCATGGTTGTTTGTCAGTTTGTTCTTATAGAACTAGATTTCCTGTTCCAGACTTTAAATCTTCTTCGCTGTTGGAACCACGTGCCCCACTCAGCTTGCGTAGCTTGGTAACGGCGTCTTGTTGCTAAGCGACCAGTAGAACTTTACATGGCGCGTGGAATGCCGGACGATTGCTTGAATCGTCTCTTTGTACAAACCTGATCCCATCAGCCTTTGCGCTTTTAAAGGAAAATGACTCAATGACACGTTCACTGTAATTGGAACTGTAGTAGCAATGGTGCCTCAGAAACTCCCACAGACCCTGCAGCCCCCGAGTAGGATCGTTATTGCCATCGGCGCAGACTCAGATTAATCTGTCCCTGCCTGGTAATGTGTTACCTTCCATAATGTCTAATGTCATGGGATAGTTTGGTGGATCAGAGAAGGTGGAAGAACTGTCTGGATATCCTACAGTAATAATCATTGTTATAGGTGATAACATCCCCCAATCAGTATATCTGTTGTATTCAATTAGATCAACTGGACTTGAAATGTAGTTCTTGAAGACGTTTCGCTAGTCATCCGACTGGCTTTCTCAATTCAGAATGACTTGTACAAGAATCTGTGGCAATTATGTACCCTGGAAAATCCCAAAAGGCTTTCTTGGACTGCTTGGTAGAAGTTAAGGAAAATGGTAAACTGGGAGTAGAGGTTTACAGAAAACCAACGCACACAGATCAGTATTTGATGTTTGACTCCCACCACCCTTTAGATCACAAGCTGGGGGTCATCAGAACCCTGCAACACAGAGCCGAAAACATCCCCACTAGCACAGAGGCGAAGGCTAAAGAAATGAAACATCTCAGAGGAGCCCTTAAAACTTGTGGATATCCAGACTGGGCCTTTGTCAAAAGAAGTAGAAGGAAAGAAAAGAACACAAATATCAACAGTGAAGGGGAAAAGCAAGACAGGAGGAAGAACATGGTCATCCCATATGTAGCAGGGGTCTCCGAGAAATTAAGAAGAATTTTCAAAAAACATCGTATCCCTGTCTGCTTTAAACCGAACAACACACTGAGGCAGCAATTGGTACATCCGAAAGACCCAATACCAAAACACAAGAAAAGCGACATCATATATGCAGTGCAGTGCAGTGAAGAATGCTCTGATTTGTATGTGGGGGAGACCAAACAGCAACTGCATCAACGTATGGCCCAGCACAGAAGAGCCAATTCCTCGGGTCAGGACTCAGCCGTGTATCTGCATCTTAAGGATAAAGGACATACCTTTGAAGATTGTAATGTTAACATACTGGCGAAGGAACGTGACTGGTTCAAGAGAGGTGTTAAGGAGGCCATTTATGTGAAAATAAAGAAACCAAGCCTAAATAGAGGTGGGGGGGGAATGGTGACACCAACTGTCTGCCATGTACAATGCTGTTTAACAACCTTACTCTGGGCTTTCCTATAACACCTCTTAGCCACTATCTAATCAACACCTTAACACCTGGCTGTGATATGCTAATTGGGATTTTCAGGGTACAAAATTGCCACAGATTCTTGTACAAGTCATTCTGAATTGAGAAAGCCAGTCGGATGACTAGCGAAACGTCTTCAAGAACTACATTTCAGTCCAGTTGATCTAATGAATACAAAGAGTATACCATGACCGGATGAATGAGAACCTTCACAAGCATATCCCCCAATCAGGTTTATTCGAAAAGAACAAAAAAATACAAAATTTGAAAAAGTGATTAAATAAATGGAAAGGTGTGTCTGTTTTATCCCTGATTATCATATTAAATAGAGCATTGCATACAGACACATAATAGGAGACTGGGATGTAATGGGTTAATCTGCAGAACTAATCAGACATCAATATCCAGGTTCCCAAGCATGGCGATAATCCCGGTACAGTTGTATTTCTAGGGGCCTGTCGTCCCCAAACACAGAGCCATGTCCCACAATTAGTGGGGAGGGTTGGGAAAGGTACTGTGTGTGGATACTTATATTAAAGTAAACCAATAAACATCGAAGGCTGGGTACATACCAGCCAAGTTTTGGTCCCAACCGAGTTGCAAGACAAATGACTGTCGGCCGCAGCAATAGTAGCTATAGGGAACCGCACGATTGGCTGTGAATTAGCGAAAGTCCCGATCGCCTGTTCATGCAATACTGAGGAACAGGCGACCAGGCGCAGTCACGGCCGGCTGATACACAGCACTCTCGGTCGGTCAGCACAATCAACCAAAACTTCCCTGTATCAGTCGAAAAATCTGCACTGGTTTTGCCCGTGAATGGTCGGTCGCCCATTCATCTGGATCCAGACCTGTTGGTAAATCATGGCCGATCGTGCGATTCCCTATGGGACCGCAAAATCGGTCGCATGAACTGTCGGCTGTGGCAACAAATTCCCTTTCTGTGTACCCACTTTGCCATCTGACTGGTTTTTGCAGATTATCAGCACAGGCAAATTCACATGTTATTACATGAGCTCCAATGTTTTCTCATTGTCCTGGTGTCTTCTGACAGGCTGCACAGAACAGTCTTCTAACTATACAGAACTGCACAGAACATATCCTATATAATAAAAGCCCTAATTTTTGAAGCGTATTGTAGTACAGTGTTTTTGCCTTGCATTTTGTAGAGTAGTGTGTCGCACTAAACAGTTTGTGGCGATGTTCCAGGGTTACAACGGATTTGCAGTGAAAGCCTACCAAATCACAGGAGTGGGGAACATAAGAAGTGTGTACACATGGGCCAACCCTGGCCTGAAATTTCCTTTAGAGAGACTACAATACATGTACTGATGGTAATCAGTGTGCTACTGCCAGTATTTTGGCACAACCAATTGCATAGCCTTTTGAAGACCATGCAATCAGGCGAAAATTGTTCTATCCATTTTTCATTATTATTATTGTGGATTTATATAGCGCCAACATCTTCCGTGGCACTTTACAGTTGCATTAATATACATGAGGAAAACATACATGTTAGATACAAGTGTAGTGCAAGTAATACAAAGTGCAAATAATTTAAGTGCTGGTCCAGCAGCATTCAGTGTGGTAAGTTACAGCATTACTGTGGTATAATAGGATGGAGGACCCTGCCCAAAAGAGCTTACAGTCTAGAGGAGATGGGGATGAAACATAAGGTGAAAATCAATTTTCATCTGATTTAAGCTGGTTACACACCTGAAAGATCAAGAAAGATGACAGGGTCTGTCATTTGTCAAACGATCGGGCTACACACAGTCCCGAGTGTTATACACAGCATAGGGAGTACGCTCGGGCTTTATGTTCCCTCAGCCGCGGCCAACTCCCCTATAATGAGTCTACCTCTATCAGCCACTTCAACAAACAAGGAGACATGCTCTGAAAGAAACATGTCTTCTCACTGGCCAAATCGCAGAAGTGGGAGCGGAGTGCCGATGGAAACTCCAGGTAAGTAAATGTAGAGTTAGAAAGTGAGGACAGTGCAATTTAGGTCCTCAGCCTGGGTACTAATGATGGCATGGATGTCAGGCGCAGGGTCTAGTTGAGTATAATTGTCCTTTAGTTGACCAAATTATCAGGTGTGGTGGTCAAAAGGCTCTGTACACGGTATAATATTTCAACCTGGAATAATTTCGAGGGATTAGATGTAATATTCACTGTGGTGTCATGCATTGTTTTGCTCTTGTCAATTTATAGTCCTTCAAATATTCAGATCACAATTCATCACAATTGTCACTCAGGGCTAGGCTCCACTTCCACAATTATGCGGTGCTTTGTGCACTGCAATGACATTTTATTTATTATGTAAATTGTGGGAAGTAGGCCCCACATTTGAGGTTGAATAAAGACATCCATCCATCCAGTCCAACCCATCTAGCAATATCCTCATTTCCTGCCTAACTGTTGATCCAGAGGAAGGCAAAAAAACCCCCACCAAATTAGGGGAAAAAATTCCTTCCTGACTCCAAGTGGCAATCGGAAATATCCCTGGATCAACTCTACTTTATGAATCAATACCAGTAACTTGTAACATTCCTTGTTTGCAGAAACTCATCCAGCTTTCTTTTGAAACTGACCAATGAACCTGCCATAACAACGTCCACTGGAAGACAGTTCCATAGTTGTACCGTTCTCACAGTGAAAAACCCTTTCCGAACATGAAGCCTAAACTTCTTTTCTTCAAGTCTTTTGGGATGTCCACATGTCCTCTGACATGCTCTCTTGGTGAACACTGCCCCAGATAGTTTATTGTATGGCCAGTTAATGTGTTTATAAACAGTAATCATATCTCCACGCAAGCGCCTTTTTTTTAGCGTACATAGTAACTTATCCAAATCTCTCTTTATAATCAAGCTCTCCCAATCCCCTTATTAATTTAGTTGCCCTTCTCTGAACCCTTTCCATTTCAAAGATGTCTGTTTTGTACACAGGATTCCAAAATTGCACTGCATATTCCAAATGAGGCCTTATCAATGCTTTGAAAAGTACATAGCTGGCACTGCTTGCTACCTTCAAGTTTGTTATCCACCAAAACTCCAAGATCCCTTTCCAACAGGGATTCACTTAACACAGAGCCATTTATAGTATAAGCAGCACAAGGATTTTTAAGTCCAAAATGCATCTCATTACATTTTTCAACATTGAATCTCATCTGCCACTTAGCAGCCCAATGTGCAAATTTATCTAGATCCACCTGCAACCATTGCACATCCTCTGAAGCTTTTAATGGTTGACAAAGTTTTGTGTCATCAGCAAACACAGAAACCTTTTTGACAATACCCACTTCCAAATCATTAATAAATAGATTAAATAGAAGCGTCCCCAACACAGATCCCTGTGGCACCGCACTTGCCTCTTTTCTGCCTCTTTTCCCTGTCCTCCTGGAGGACTCTGGCATTTGCAGGGGGATGAAACTTCTTTTCTTCCAACCTTAAAGGACCTGTAAACTCCCCTTAAGCCCCCAAAATAAGTATGTCCCATTTGTTTCTATTATTCACAGGGAGGTGAGAACGCTTATTCTCACCTCCCTGTGAATAATAGGACGCTCGGGGGACCACTTACCTACACGCCGCTCCACTCGCAGCCGCTCTATTGATAGCGAAACGCGTAGCAGTGACGTCTACGTATCTACTCAGAGGTGACGGGAACACGTGGTGGTCGATATCAAACATACAGCGTGTCCGGAAGAAAATTGATCTGGAATATACTGACCGCATTCTACTCGGATCCCAAGAGCGTGCAGAAGCCACGGACATAGATTTATAGTCCGGGGGACCGATGTGATTGGCCACTTTGCTGCATGAAAGCTTCTGGAGTGGTGAAGTATTGTTTGTTTCGTTGTACGTTGTGACCCACAGCCCTGAGAGTTTTGTTGTGGTGTGCGCACACCGAGAAGATTGTTTGTCACCATCTTTTCATCGTTTTTTTATCTCCTTTTTTAATATCTCCCCTTTTACAGGACTTTTTAATGATTGTACGGATCTTTTAACGATTGTACGGATTTTTGAGCTGGACATTTATCTCTTTATATATATACACATTTCTTTTTTATCACTATAATTAGATACTGGATATCCATTGATAGCTGGCCGGCTTTATAGTTTTTTTGATGTATTAAAATATATGTATTTTTATATATTATACATTCTTGGTTTGTTTGTATTATCTTAGGTATATTGTTCCACCTATCGGGTACATTGATTGTTTTTATGTTCTGATGGGGTGGTAACTCTTCTTGAATTACACCACATCGTTTTACCTGATTAGGAGACTCAGGGGTACCTGTCATCAAGCTTGTTGCTCTATACTATTTACTACTAATAAGATCAGTTCTGGAGACAAAGTCAAGGATATGATCCTGTGACAAAGTTTTCAGCACCTTCCATACCACTGATGTAAGGCTTATAGGTCTATAGTTACCAGTCTGTGAACCTTTTTTGAATATTGGTATTACATTGGCTTTTTTCCAATCCAGGGCACATCCCCAGACCAAAGTGAATTTGAAAAGATGAGAAACGGTGGTCTAGATAGAACTGAACTATGGGATGCAGTCCATCTGGTCCTGGGGCTTTATTGATATTAACTTTGTCTAATTGTTTCTGTACCATATCCTCCGTCAGCCAATGTGAATACTCTTCATTTCTACCCTGCATATTATTACAATCCCTGCTGAAAGGACTAGGATTCTCAACAGTGAAAACCGATGTAAAAAAACGGTTTAGCAGATTAGCCTTTTTGGAATCCTCTATAACCATCTCAGCCCCATTGTTTAATGGTCCCACATTCACAGGCCTCATCATTTTACCATTTATATACTTAAAAAACATTTTGGGGTTGGACTTGCTTTCTTTGGCTATCCGTATTTCATTTTTATATTCCCCGTAAGAGCACGGCCGCAATGCCAACGGAAGCGCATGCGATTTCATGTGCGATTTTGTTGCTTTTTGTGCATGTGTTTTCTTCATTAGGTATAGGAAAACGCATGCGATTGCGATTAAAAATCTGGAGCGCAATTGCAATGCACCCGAAAATGCGCATTTTTGGTGCGTTGCCGCGTTTTCAATTATCTGAAAAAATGCAAGCGCAAACGCACAAAAAACGCAGCAGTGTGGCCTAGCCCTAAGACTGTTCTGTTTCCTCTGATTTCAAAATTTTAAAATCCATTTTCTTTTTTTCCATTTCCCTTTATACCTGAGCATTAAAGGACAACAATTCCCAAAAAAAACAACATCACCCCCATTACATGTCCACACAGCTGAAATCACTTACAGTTACGGCCGTGCTGTCCTCCCGTTGATATCACACAGCAAAGATGAGCGCCAACAGCCTGCCTCCTAGACAGCCCAGAGCCATGATTAAAATAACACTTGTCATTGGTTGGTGGGAAGTCTGTTACAACCCCTCTCCTCCTCCTCTGCCAGTCAAGAAAACTTGATACAGCCTACTTAATTAAGCTTATCAAGGGTGGGTGGAGGAGTTTTCTTGCAGACAGAAGGCAGACAGAATAGTTTCACCCCTTCACAGCATGGCTAATTGAAGGCAGAGAGAGGCTCGAAATCAGTAAATAAATGTATGGGGAGGGCTGCATAACTTTACTTGTTTTAAAGCAACTAAAAAAAAATGCATTGAGGCAATACAGTTATCCTTTAAGCCATGCAGGAGTGGACCTAATTTTTTTACACTTGTTCCCTAAAGGTACAAATTTAGAAATGTAATAGTTTAATATCCCTTTAAAAGTGGTCCACATCTGCTCAGTATCTTTACCAAGAAACAATTTCCCCCAGGCTATGATCAGGATAAAATTAGCTTTCCTAAAGTTAAAAGTTTTTTTTAACCATGTGCACTTTAGTTTTTTGCAACCTATATTAAATGACACTATATCATGGTCACTATTCCCTAAGCTTCCCATTACCTTCATCTCCAAAATGAGCTCAGGGTTATTAGATATCACGAGATCCAACAACGCATTCTGTCTAGTAGGAACTTCTACCATCTGTGAAAGAAAATGCTCATATAGGAAATTTAAGAACTTTATACCTTTTGAGGTGCTGGCAGTTCCTTTACTCCAATTTATGTCAGGGTTGTTAAAATCCCCCATAACCAAAACATGCCCCATACCAGAAGCCTTCGCCAACTGTATATGGAGATTCATTCCCACCTCCTCCCCAGGATTTGGCAGCTTATAACATACTCCAACAATTAATTTACCTACCTTCTTGCTTCCTGTACACAGTTCCACCCATATTGTTTCTGCCAAATCGTTTATACCCCCATTATTCCATCTTTTAGATTTGTCTTTAATTCTTTACAAAGTAACACAATCATGGGCTCTATGATTCAAATTAATCAATATTACAATGAGTGCAGTCCTTACTTGGACAAATAAATGGTCCGGGTGTACAGTACCCCGGACCCGACGCCTGATCCGCTGTGCACCAGTTGGATAGCTAATATAAGGTGTCTGCTTACCACATGAGCTGTGTGACCCGGGTGCTGGTAGCCCCAGGTCCGTCGCTAGGGCCAGTCACTCAAGTAATGAAGAAAGAACAAGCTCCGCACTCAACATAAGGTCACCGGATGAAAGAAACCACGCTGCAATATTACATCATGATAATGATTTATTGATCCACGCCTTGTCTTCAATTCCTGTTTAACATACATACATACTCCTCCTCCTTTCTTATTAACTCTGTCATGTCTAATTAAGGAGTATCCTTCAATATTTACTGGTGTGTGAATCATTTAGCCATGTTTCTGCTATACCGATCACATCATACCTTTCCTTTAAAGCTATTAGTTCTACTTCCCCAGTTTTTCAAGCTAGACTTCTTGCATTTGTAAACATACATTTTAGATTATCAATTGAGTTAATTGATGTCCATACTTGGACATACATGCCTCCTTATTCTCTATGCTCCCCCTTCCCCCATCTACTCCCTCTGTTGTGTTAGCCCCCTGATCCCTAACTTCTCTATCTATGCCTGTGTAGTTCAATGTACCCTCCCCCCAATTCCTAGTTTAAAATCTCCTCCAACCCCCTAGCCACCTTCTCCCCCAAAACAGCTGCACCAACATCATTGAGGTGCAATCCATCTCTACTAAAGAGCCAGTAGCCAACAGAAAAGTCAGCCCAGTTCTCTAAAACCCCAAACCCCATCTCCTTACACCACCCTCTTATAGCCACACATTTATACTCCTAAGCTCCCGTTGCCTCCCTAGCGTAGCACGTGGCTGCGGCAGTATTTCTGAAGGTCCCCTAATTCTCGGAAATCATTTTTAAGGACCTCACCTCCACCTCTAACTTTGTCATTGGCACCAATGTGAACCAAGACCGCCGGGTCACTCCCAGCCCCACCCAATAATCTGTCTACACGATCCACCACATGTCGAACCCTAGCACCAGGCAGACAACACACTGTGCAGCATGTAGGGTCTTGGCAACAGATTACCCTATCTACCCTTCTAATAATTGAGTCCCCTACCACTACCACCTGCCTATCCATCCTAACCCCCAGTTCTCCCTCCCTTATATTGGAGACGGCGGTCCCCTGGGTGCTCAAGGGAAAGGCCCGCTCCATACATGCTACTTCCGAGCCATCGTCCTACACATCTTCGCCTAAAATTGCAAATCTGTTGGGAAATGATCAGCTGGGAAGAAGCGACCCCATCCTTTCATCCCCTACTTTCCCTGGTGATCCTTACAAATCTATCTTCCTTTACCACCCTATCTGCCCCATTTCCACCCTCCAGTTTACTGGCCCCTGCCAGTACCTGCACTTCCCTCAGATCTGTCAGTACCTGCAAGTCTCCCCTTTAGATTCTGGACCTCAGATTCCAAATGGGCAACCCACTCACATCTGACACAAACATAGGTCCCTTGGTGCGGGTGCTCCAAGACCCCATACATGCGGCAGGATGCACATTGCATGACCCCAACAAAACTGTTCATACTAAACAGCAATACACACAAGATAAACAGCAGTCTTGTTTGTAAACCCTTTCTTGTTCTAAATGCTTTTGTTTCTTAACGCACCCCTTAAAAACAGACAAACCCCTTTAAAACAGAAAATCCGTTTTCAAGTGTATCGCTTTGAGAGCTGGATCACTCTGGAGGAAGGACTTATAGGGGGTTCAAAAATAGAAAGAAGATACAATATATTATCCATTTCTTTGTGAACTAAGTTTAGTTTTATCCTAAACCTTGTTTCTTATTTTCTCAGATTCCTTTATTTCTGAAAACATGCCTCTGGATTAGATAAAGGCTGTGTACACACCATGCAATTTTTTGGCCAAATTGAAAGATAGTTTGATCGGGCCAAAAAATATTGCATGGCTTTTTCACGGACCACATCAGCTGTCCGACTCTTGATTCTTTGCAATCACACGCATGCGAAAACCACACCCATCATCCAGTTCCCTATGGACAGCACGATAGGTCACAGAAAACTTTCACCTGCGGCTAGCTACTTTTGCTGCGACCAACAGACCTTCATCCTAGTAGACCGGTCGGAAGTGCTGAAGGTTCAATATGGACGAAGAAACTAAAAGTGGCCGCCAGGCTTTATTCCAATATTCAAAACGGGTTGTCGTTCATAGCCAAGTAATTCCAGACCTGTAAGTTTTACTTGGTGGGGAAGATACTGGAAAATTGATACAGGAACATATTCTTGTAACCAGCATGGATTTATGAGGAACAGATCTTGTCAAACAAACTTGCTTGGCTTTTCTGAGGAAGTAGGTAGGAATTTGGACTCTGGCATAGCAGTTGATATGGTATATTTGGATTTTGCCAAGGCTTTTGATACAGTCCCCAATAGGCTACTAATGTATAAACCTGGGCCAGGGTGGCAAATTTGTACATGAATAGAAAAATGGTTGATGAATCAGATGTACAGAGTAGTTGATAACTACTGGTGGGCTGGTGGAATCAGCATTGGTTTCCCCCCCACAACCACCCCACCTCCCAAACTAAGTCAGCATTGGATTAAATCAACCTCATGAAACTTGTTTTCTTCAAGTTCACTCATTCTCTCCCAGGTGGTCAGGAATCTTGCAGCAACTTGGGCTATAGTTGCAGTCACTGTCAGCTTGCTAGGCACACCGGACGGGACTCTCACTCAGTACTAGTACTCCTGCTGAGCTTCGTGCTCGTCACGTCAGTTAGTACAGTATTGCTCTGGCTGCTGCTCAGGAAGCTCTGCCTCTGACTCAACCCGGGCTGGCCTAGGAAATGGCGTGATCGGATTGGCTGCTCTGAGAAACAAGCAGCCAATCAGGGTGAGACTGTGACGTGGTCCGATTGGCTGCTTCTTTCCCAGAGCAGCCAATCGGATCGCAATCCTCAGACACAGCAGTGTAATGGATTCAGCGAAATATAGCCTAGAGACTGCATGCGCTGCTGCGCTCTGCTGCTGACATTCAGTGACACTGATGGCGGCGGGATTTTGGCTGGCACACACGGGACTGCGGGAATCTTGCCCAGATGCAGGAAACCCTGCGAGATCCGGGATGGTTGGGAGGCATGGATAACTGTGCTTCATCGATGTGGAATAAGAGTGGTGTGCCACAGGGTTCTGTGTTGGGGCCTCTTTTTATCCAGTTATTAATGATTTGGAAGTAGGTATTGTCAGGAAGATCTCTGTGTTTATGCCTATGACAACTTTGTCGACCATTAAAAGCTATAGATAATGTTCAATTGTTGCAGGTGGCTCTAGATAGATTGCCACATTGGGCTGCTAATTGGCAATTGAGATTCAAATGTTTATAAATGTAAGGTGATGCATTTTGGGCTTAAAAATCCTTGTGCTGCTTATACTATAAATGGCTCTGTGTTAAGTGAATCTCTGTTGGAAAAGGATCTTGGAGTTTTGGTGGACAACTTAAATGTATAGTATAAGCAGCACAAGGATTTTTAAGTCCAAAATGCATCACCTTACATTTATCAACATTGAATCTCATCTGCCACTTAGCAGCCCAATGTGACTATCTAGATCAACCTGCAACCATTTTTAATGATCGACAAGGTTTTGTGTCGTCAGCAAACACAGAAACCCTGCTTACAATACCCTTTTCCAAATCATTAATTAAAGGGGCCAGTTCCTACCTTTAAAATGAGCCATCAACCACCTCTCTACGTGCTCCACAGCATAAGATATGAAGAAATAATTGACCAGAAAGTTAATGGGTGAGAGGCTGACATGTGACATTCCTGAGGCTTCTCTGGCACAGTGCCGCTGGCGGCGAGCACAGCCTCAGACTCCCTCAGTGCGTGAGGGAGATAGGAAGTCCCTCCTCCTCTGTGCTGTGTGAAGTCCTGACAAAGAAGGTAAGGGAATCTACAGCCCTTCTCTTTCACCGTGTGAAAACAGCCTTTTCAGGCAGAGTTCTCACTCTGAGTTCTCACAGTGTTTTCTGTAGCGGGAGGGTGTGTGTCTGAGTAACCCACGGCACCCGTGAGTGGGCGGGGCCACATGGGGCTGTAAGATAATGGGCCATGGGGGGCCTGCAACTGGAGGGACCATGAGATCCATGAGTGGGAGAGACCAGGGGGGCTGCAAAGGGGAGGAGGAAACACAGGACAGATTGACAGTTTCAGAGCAGGAAGTGCAGGGGACCTGGTGATGCTGCTGCCGCATCACACACAAAAATGTAAATAAATTTACCTATAGTCATATTTGGACCACAGTTCCCCTTTAACAGATTAAATAGAAGTGGCCCCAACACAGAACCCTGTGGCACCCCACTTAGCACTTTAGTCCATAATGATGAAGCCCAATTAACAACTACTAGTCTTTCTGCATCCAATTTTCTATCCATGTACAAATGTAAATGTACCAACGCTTGGGGGACTGTATCAAAAGCCTTTGCAAAAGGCTTGCAAGTATACTACATCTACTGCTATGCCAGAGTCTAAATTTCTACTTACTTCCTCATAAAAGCCAAGCAAGTTAGTTTGACAAAATCTATTCCTCCTAAATCCATGCTGGTTACTACTTATGTCAGTCCTTGAAACATACTCTAGAATATTTCCCCTGATTAAACTCCAGCATCTTCCCCACCTCTGAAGTTGAACTTACAGGTCTGTAATTACCCGGCTGTGAACGACTACCCTTTTTGAATACTGGTATAACATCAGCCTTTTTCCAATCCAGAGGCACACATCCATACATGAGGGAATCTGAAAAAATAAGAAACAATGGCCTAGATAAAACTGAATTTAGCTCCCTAAGGACACGAGGATGTATTTTATCTGGTCCAGGAGATTTATAAATATTAACCTTATTTAGTTCTTTCTGTACCATATCCTTGGTTAACCAAAGTGCACATAAATCTTTTATACCACCATTGCTACTATACTCTGTGATATCTGTACTTGGATCTTTCATAGTGTATACAGGGGACATTTGCTTCATCGCCATCCAAAATGTCCAATGTCCAAACGACATTATTTCATGGTCACTATTCCCTAAGCCTCCAATTACCTATATATATATATATATATATATACACTCCACGATGTTAGATATAGATATATACTCGTAGCCCTTGCCAACTGCATATGAAGCTGACTCACTTCCTCCCTGTTAGCATTTGGCAGCTTATAGCAGACACCAATGACATTACCCCCTTTTCTGTTGCCTAATTTTACCCATATTTCCTCTGCTTTAACATCCATATCGCCAGTTATCTGTTCTTTTAAATTTGGCTTCAATTCTTTTTTAACAAACACATACTCCTCCCCCTTTCCTTTTTACTCTGTCCTGCCTAAACAAGGTGTATCCTTCTAAATTTACAGCCCAGTCGTGAGAACGGTTCAACCACATTTCTGCTATACCTTTTGCATTATACTTTTCATTCAATGCCATTATCTCCAATTGACCCATTTTGTCAGCCAGGCTACTTGCATTTGCAAACATACATTTTAGATTATGATCCTGTTGTATGATATACAAGTGTAACTATTAAAGGGGTAGTATTAAAGAGTATGCAGAATGAAAACAATCTGTGTGAGACTGGTAGATTTAAAGCATTTTTTAGGAGATGTGGGTAGAGATGTGGGTAGATTGAACGCAATTCTAGGAGACTGTGGCAGAATCAAAGTAATCTCGTGGAGCTTGTGAAAGATTGAGCCTAAAAACTTATAAAATCTACATATTACAAGGCAATGTAGCAGTTTGGCATGACATGATGTATGGATACATTGAAATTAATGTATCATGCTCCTAATGTAAACACCAACCAGCCATTCTGGTAAAATGTAGGGAGAATGTTCGAGACTGCCCCATTTCCTTCAGCCATGGCCGATTGGGTAATTTCAATGCCAATACTAGCCTCCAACAACCCCCTCCACTGCACACGCTTAATCTCATAAAATTGGGAGTGGGCTTCTTCAATACTAGGAACATTTCTTCTGTGGTACAGAAAATATGGTTACATAAAATGAAGGCAGTGGGAGCTGGATGAACCTCTGAAGGTAGTGGCAGTGATTGAATTTGACACTGAAGAAAAGGCAGTGATATTGCAATCTAGATTGCTTCCCCGTGCAACCTCGATTGCTACAATTGGTAAATCCTTCTTTTGTGTTCCTTATATAATTTAAGGTTTACTAAAAACAAAAATTTAAAATAGCAATAAAAGGTAGATAAAGCAAAACAGTTGTAAGGGACACTATATTGCAAAAATGACTGCCTCATATTAATCTATAACTGAATACATGTAAGTAGCAATTACTCTGAGGTGTGTGTGTGTTGCTGCATGCCTTCAATCCAGCACGTTTTGCTCAGGAGCAGTATCCACCCTCCCTCTTTCAACCACTTCCACCCGACCTGACTTTTTTCCCACAAACCAACTGTCATGCCTGCACACAGCATTCCAACTGTCAAAAACCATTCCAGCTACAGTAAAACTACTCACAGAAGAATAGCTTTTGAGAGCAAGGAACTTGATTGACAGCTGAAATGTAAGATGTTTTAGATTGTATATCTAAAGAAATAGGGGGCAGATCAACAAAAAAATTATACAGTGGTGGTTGGGAAGAATTATAGTTTCCAGTTATGGTCAATTTAAAATAACTTTTAGATGCACTTTAAAAACAAAAAACAATTCGGAAACTATTAAGATTGGTTTTGTGTTATGTTCTGTTGTAAACACCTTTAACCCCAGGTTTTCCTAGAAGGAAATCAGCTATAAAGATATAAAAGATTTATTGCTTTATTTCTTTCTTTTGTTGTTGCCATTGAACACAATCATGCACTGACCATTAAAATTCAACATGGTTTATTTTAACATGTGTTTGTGTATATCGTTTATAAACACACACAAACACATATACACGGTGTGCCAAAAATGCAAGTAAAAAAAGGAGGTAACAGGTAAAACAGTTATTCCATTAAAGCAGTCTTTTTACACATTAAGCACAAAACAAGAAATTCAAAACTTCAAATATATTGCCACAATGGATACGCAGTTGATCTGCCAGTCGAGAAATAAGTAACTCTTTTTAAACATGATAATAAACAGCCATGTAATTTAGAGAGAAAATCCTACTCCTTCTTGAGGGCTTCTCAATTTAAAGCTCCAGGCAGGTCCCAAACTGTTAATTATTACACTGCTGTCACCCTGTAATTGTGCATTAGGCAAGGCTAAGACTTCTTAAATAAATAAAGGCAAGGTCCACAACATACCCCTTTGCATTAAAACATGTATTGCTGGTTGTGCTTTTGCAATGTTTTTTTTTTTTTTTTTTTATAAGCCAATCATTTATTGGTAACGTTGCAATAATGATATAATCAACACATTTGTTCTTCTTTAGGTGTTTGGTTCAGAAAAACATTTAGCATACATTCAAAATAAATATCAAAATACTGCTTGACAAAACTATTAACACTATAAAGTGATATAGTGGACTATTGGTAATGCATTTGGACCAATAAAGCAATATATTATAATGTACAAACATTTAAAGCTTCAAAATGTCTATGAAGGGCATGTCCACCCCTAACAAAAAAAAACCTGCCCATTAGTCTGTTACATCCTCCCAACCAATAGATTTCTTTGTTTTAGATGCAGTACTCATCATAATAAGGAAAGGTGTCTGATACTCGACAAATCCCATTGACAGATCTTGGGGGTGGGTGGGTTAGGGGACTAGAGCCATGTATGCGGTTACATCCGCATGTCACTGACAAATTGCAATTGAATCTGTTGGTACACATGCAATCGTAATTTCATCTGGCTGCCTTAAAGGGCAACTGATGTCTGAATAAGTTAGGATTAAATAAAAGAGCCCCTAGTCTTTAAAATTAGCCCTGGGTCAAACCTCTGGCTGCAGCCTGTGAGAAATTATATTGCGGTGAATTTTTTAACTTGCTGCTTCCAATAGCTTGTCTGACATCATCTGAACCTCTACTCCTCCTCTCCGCCCCAGGGACACACCATGCTCATTTAAGACTTAATAATGGTAAAGTACCCGCACAGACTATAAAAAAAAAATTGACAGAAGCAGGCAGAATCTGATTATGACTACAGGCTGGTGATAGCAGGAAGTTATATTTGCTTAACATTTCAAGCAATATATCTTTTCACAAATTTTACAAGAGTTGTGATCCAGGGTTCATTTTAAAAGGGTACAACGGAAAGGCTTTTATTTAACCTTAAATTGTTCAGAGACCACACTTGTCCTTTAAAGGGAATGTCCACTCTTATAAAATCAAACTGGTGAGTTATCTGCCCACAACCCCAATTGCTATTTTTACCTGTTTATTACATGCACTTGTAACTAGATATTTAAGAAAAAGTTCTCTTCCTTTCTGGCAAAGTTATCAGCCTCCTTTTATAACCTTGAGCACCTTGAAGGCAGCCGGTGAAACAGCAGTCAGTCATTGGCTGTGATGTCAGATGGTACAGTCTTAATTGACAGCATGGAGGAAAGGACTAGCTTACTCTGCCAGAATAGAGACATCAATTATCCTTAAACATCTGGTTAGTAATGCACCTAATAATGTGCTGAATAGATCAGTTGGGTTTGGGTGAAGGTAACGGATAATTGACCATTTTTTTTTGTTTTAAGTGTGAACATGCCCTTTAAGTTTTTCCCATATAATTTTTTGGCTAGAGATGGTCTTGCCCATTAAAAGTTTATACAAAACAAAATCTGCCTTTAATTATACAAACTGTCCATTCAACAGTATCACAGTCTACAGTTTTTTAATTCTATTTATTTATGGGCCCTGTATTTTTGACGCTGAAATTAAACATGGTTCTAATATTTTTTTAAATTATTCAAACAAACCTACATTTCTTTTCTTAACTGCGAGTATTTGAGGAACATCTCAATCTTTATTACATTTTTTTTAATTTATAGAACAACCACAAAGTATACAAAATGTAATCTTCCATTGTACTCCAGATTTTGGCTAATTAAGGGGGACTAATATATATATATATATATATATATATTTTTTAGTTACTTTGCATGCATAAGAACACACATTGTATAAACTCAGCTGCAAGACATTGACCTTCTCAACTTGAGTTAAAAATACATCAAAATATGAAGACATGAGAAGAAAAGCACAATGACCCGATCTTGAAGATAACCAATGGCCAGTTCCTAAGAAGGAAAAGTACTTTTAGATTATAAAATCACATAAAACTGAGCAGTCCTTCCTAACCTTACAACATGTTTTAGACAATGCATCTGCCAAGACTTCAACCGCACCTCTCACAGGATGATACATCAACTTTCCTCCTGTGAAGTTATATCTCCCCAAAAGAAAATGTCATTATAGTTTGTCAATATCTTGTTCTTATCTGCTGCGAGTAACAGGCCATTTGACTAGCTATCTGATATATTATGGTAAGTAACTGCAAAAAATTCTTGAGCATAGTTTCACAGCTGTGTGGTGGGAATGCTATAAATCTTATTCCCTTTACCCAGACTCTGCTCCTTATAAACTTGGCAGAATAGATCAACATCCGGTAAATACGATAACTTCATTGGATATTAATCTGAAATTTCTTCCCCATCATCACGGTAAAATGCAAAGATAAAACTGCACAGACCTGAGGTAATACAGCTTTTATCCCCAGGTAAAAGGTTAAATAAGCTCTTATTGAACATTGGGAAACCAATAACCCTATCTCAATTCGCTTCTGCTTGTAGGACACTGCAGAAACATCAATGAATAAAAGTCCTGATTTATCAAAAATGTAATTCCCTTTAATTTGTCGTTTTTTTTTTCTTGATTCAAAAATGAGATCTAGCTTATATGTCAAGGTTATTTAAGAATATTAATTAAGTCTTTTTATTCTGCCACATAAGAGATACCTTACAGTTCTACAGAATTGGTATTTCCCAGAAAGCCTGAGTGTGAAGGCCGGACATGCCACTTGCATCCAACAAGCATGAGTGCACAGGGTGGAGTGTCAAAAGTGCTTGCCAAGAGCAATGGAAGACCACAAGCCCTTTTCTGCCATATATTAAGATCACAGTATGGCATATTTAATGCTTAGGTTGCACCTCCTGCTTTATTGTTCTTGCCAACAGCCTGCTTGGCTTGTTCAGGGAGACTCAGTGGATCGGTCAAGATTGATGTTGTTGTGCTCAGTTGAGTAAGTGTGTGTAGCACCACTAGGAATAAAAAAAGAAAGATTGCTTTACTTAAATCTATAAACAAAGTCATAATACATATATACATATATACATATATATATATATATATATATATGTATGTATAATTAGACGTACAGCACAAAAGAATGTATTTGGCATGCTAGGGGCATTTCGAGTGGGACAAGGTAGGCCTGACAACGCAGATTAAGGATGCTAGAAATGGAGGACCTATCAGCTTAGCTAAAAGGGGTAAATAACATACCTCAAAAAGTACAGCACTGTGGCACACAGATTAAAAATCTATGTTTTGGGAATCAGCAGTTGAGGAACAGTTTCCACAACAACTATACTCATCACACTATACAGTGGGCAGGTGCGAAATGCCTATAATGTTTACACGCAAGCTTACACTCGCTCACGATAAAGTAAGTATCCTATATTACAAAGTTAAAAAAGCAGAAATTGCATAGCGCTCTTGATCTCTCTTGTACAATGTCAATAGTATAGATAACGTCTTTCTTTAATTTGTTAATAGTGACACGTGCTTGAACATTACAAAATGATCTGATGTCACTGGCATGGCACTTCCTTTTAGTGTCCATATGGAGACTCTTGTAGAGGTCTAGCTAAACCCTCCATTTTGACTTTTGTATTGTAACATAGGGTTGTTA
Organism: Hymenochirus boettgeri; assembly: GCA_019447015.1. Taxonomy (NCBI): domain Eukaryota; kingdom Metazoa; phylum Chordata; class Amphibia; order Anura; family Pipidae; genus Hymenochirus; species Hymenochirus boettgeri. The sequence goes on from CM033469.1 coordinate 310,001,830, forward strand.
GGTCAGGAAGTATAGTTTTTTAATTGTATATAATTTGTTACATAATATAACTCACTCTTAGTACTATACTTACTATAGTTTTGTTTTTTATGGTCATTTTAATGAAAGAGTTAAATAGTACACACATACATATACAGCTTTCCTATTTGTAATATTGTAATATACCCCACCTGATTGGTAGCTCCTAAAACTCAATGCAATGTCTGTAAAAATATAAATACTCTTGTAGAATAGGAGGGAGGGGATAGATATATATATTTACATTTATACACACAACAGCGCCATCTTTTGGATTGTACTGGAAGGGTCAGTGCTTTTAAAATACACGTTAATAGGGTATGTTCACTCCCCAAACTAAATTTTGGTATGTTGCAGGGAATTGCTATAAACCTCGACCTCCCAAGGTTTTTAGCACTCACAGCTGTCCCCAAATATACTTACCAGCCTTCGTCCCCCCGCTGCCTTCTGCTTAACTTCCGTGTCTTTCTGTGCACTGAAGGAAGAACCCAGACTATCCTGCCATGTTTCAATCTTATTAGATTCCATCAGTGCAGGACACAGGTTCATGGCTTTTATGGGGTAGGACATTGGAGCACAAGATACCAGACAGTTATATAGATTAAAAGGTGAGATAGGCTTAAAGGAGGAAAAAGCCCTCCAGAGCATACAATAGAGCCTTCTTACAACTAAATGTACTTCACAGCCTAATAATATAGCATTGCTTAAAAAATGTAATAAACGAATCACAAACTCACTCCCAACATTCTCTCAGAAATGGACATGCAAATGTTTTCTTTTCTGTCCCCCTATCATGAATAGATATGACTTTCTGTCTAGCAAACAACAGCTCTCCTTTTTTGTATTGTGAGGGGAGGGGTGAGAGGTCTTATACATATCTTTGAAATTTAGAAAAACCTTTTGATTTGCTAAGACACTTCCTTTTAGTTTGAAACACATTTAGAGTTTTAAGTAGTGACAGAGTTGGGGCTTATCCTATCATTGCCGTAAATGTAGCCTGCGATTGTACTTTTACAATAACCCAAGGTATAGCAAAATTTATAAATATGGCCCCCAAGGTGAAAAGTTCCCCTAAATATGGACGATTTTTAAAAACTTGTGATACCGTGGGTTTTCATTAATGTACGATCGCGGCCATAAATGTATGTTCGTTTATAGACTACCAGGTGGTTGCAAAATACCACAATGGTATTCTATGGGCGTTCGTTAATCTATGATAGTTGATTTACGACCACTATCAGAGATTTACAACTGCAATTGTATATTTCAGATTCCCCACCTTTTATTTTGTTTATCTATTTGTTCTGATGAATTTATAGAGATTTAAAGGACATGTCGACCCCCAAAACTAAAATGTAACCCAATACTGGCCCCACTGTGAAGTTTAAAAAAAATCCTTACCTTACATCTCTGCTCCTTATGGTTCTCCTCCAGTGCCTTTTCAAAGTCCAGGAAAATGAAGAGTAGAAGCTATCAGTGAGTCATCCGGTTCCTATTTCTTCCTCAACCAGGATTGTGACATGTGCAGGGAGCCCTTCCCCCCCTCCCACCATCTGTATCCATCCTCTGCAGGTGTGGCACCTTGCGTGAAAAGCTTTTAGGGTAAGGTAGGTACCCCCCGCCCAACCAACAATATATTTCTTTAAAGGAGAACTAAACCCAATTTTTTATACTTCATAATCTGGAAACATCCCCCCTAAAAACACCAATAAGCTATAAATTCCCAATTCAGTAAATTGTATTAAAGTAAATGTAAGCCTGTTAAGAACTGGATGAAGTATCTGTGTGTATGTGCAGTGTCAGACCACACCTCCTGACCTCAGTCACATGCTTACTTGCTTTATCTGTCCTGTAAAAGGATTGGCTAGAGATTATTAGTGGGTGTGACCAACTGTAACATGTTTCTACCATAGCTAAGGACTGAGCATGTGCAGAACATAATGGTCGTTGACCAAACTGTGTGATACTAGAATGCTGTGAAGTAAAGCACAAACAATGTGTTATTTAGGTAAATTTCCCAGCACCCGTATGCAAGTGAGAGGTAAGACACAGATTACTGGTTTTATATCAAGGTGTTCTGCCTTCTGGTTCAGTGTTGTTCTGTGGCTTTAGTTGTCCTTTAAAAAAATATTTAAATCGATACTTACAGCCCCTTCTCTCCCCAGGCTTTTTTGGATGAAATATATCAGTGGTTGTGGGTGGGCAGGGGGTACCTACCTTATCCTAAAAGTTCATTTTTCGTTGTGGACATGCCCTTTAAACCCAATGTTTTGGGTTCTATTGATATATTGATAATAGCATTGTATAGAGTGTTATAGTTCAGTCCAAACACCACAGTGCAATATAACTGCGGTGCAGAGATTAAATATAACATCTCCCTATAACTCCATCCAAAAGAAACCAACCAAGAGTAGATCCATTCTATAGAATATTCTATAAAGGAAAGATTGAAACCATCCACCAATACTCACCCTCCTCATAAACTCACAGCTCTCACCAGGGAGTCTGCTAAAGAGGGATCACTATTGGTCAGCCTGAGGTCCTATAAAGAACCTTGACTATCTTGCCTTGTTTCAATCTTATTAAATTCCATCATTGCAGGACACAATTTCATGGTTTCTATGGAGTTAGGACTTGTTAGGTGCACAGGACACTGATTAGCTTTATAGGTTAAGGTGAGGTGGGCTTAAAGGTAGAAAAAGCTCCCCACAGAGCATGCAATGAAATAGAACCTTCTTATAACAGTAGGTACACAGCCTCATCCTATTAATATATGGAAAAAAGGGGGAAACTGGCCATTTCTCTAAGAATGCTGGGTAGTTTCAAAGATATGCAAAGTAATTTTGATCATAAACAGACATCACTTCCTGTCTAGCAAACAGAAACAGGATTGTCTCTCCTAAAGGAAATCTTATTTCTTTCTATGTAGAAGAAAGAGGGAGAGTAAATGTGTAGTCCATATGGTGACTCTTTAGCACTCTTAACGGTGTGGATAAACCTACCATTTTGAGTTTCCATTCAAACTTAGTCCAGTGTCCAGTAAAGTAAGTATACATAAAAGTGTATATCAGGAATGAACTAGTGGAAGCTGTGGGGTGTGGCGAGTGTTAGAGGACTATGCATACAACCTATGAGGCATGGATAGACAGGAGACATGGAGGTAGGAACAGGGAGACTGACCTCCCTCTTTTCTTATTATTTTTTATGTTTAAGTATATAGCTATATATTTGATATAGACAATTTACCTATGGATATGTTTTCTGTTGTTGGAAAATAGAAAAATTGTGGCAGAGTCAGAGAGAACAATGTGATGCTTGATTACACACAGGACTTGCTTCCACTTAATACTGTAACAAATCTTTGATACTGATGAAATATTTTTGGTCTATAATGCTCTCTAATAAAAAAATGTATGGAAAAAAAATACTGTGTGTACTTACTAGGCCTCAAAGCACGGAGGGAACAGTGTAGATCTAACCACTCCTTGGTAGAGCTGCACAACTCTTCTAAGCTGGCTGTAGACACCATCTCATTGAAAGACTCAAACAATGGTTTAATGATAATGCTAAACTGAATTATCAAGTCAAGGGAAAGTCATTAGATAAATTGAAAGCATTTAAACACAGTTACAGAGCTTTAAAGGATGACCGACAAAACCTGTCATTTTTTACATGCAGTCCAGAGTGTTCTCCCTATGTAAAATATAGGGAGAACATGTGGGGCTGCACAATTCTTTCAGCCACGGCCTACCCCCTACAGGGAGACTATGTGAGGTCATTCAGTGTAATGTTGTACAGAATCATTTATACCAATTTGTTACACTCCATCAGGGACATCTCTAAGGATCCAAGAAGATCATGGGCACTCTATGTGCTGCGTGTAGCACGGCACAATTTTTTTAAGGCCATGCCCCCACCCCCAAACCCCCCCACACCTATTAGGTAAAGAGATATATAGATAACCAGAGAGAGACAAACTGAGAGATAGAGAAACACCCATATAGTGATAGATACAAAGACAGGGAAATAGAAAGAGATAGAGATCACAGGTAAACAGAGATACACAAATTAATGACAAAGAGGCACATTTAATGGACAATTTCACTATCTACTGGTAGCAAACTGGCAATTTCATTACCTACTGGTAGCAAACTGGCAATTTTATTACCTACTGGTAGCAAACTGGCAATTTTATTACCTACTGGTAGCAAACCGGCAATTTCATAACCTACTGGTAGCAAACTTGGAATTTCATTACCTACTGGTAGCAAACTTGGAATTTCATTACCTACTGGTAGCAAACTTGGAATTTCATTACTTACTGGTAGCAAACTTGGAATTTCATTACCTACTGGTAGCAAACTTGGAATTTCATTACCTACTGGTAGCAAACTTGGAATTTCATTACCTACTGGTAGCAAACTTGGAATTTCATTACCTACTGTAGCAACTTGGAATTTCATTACCTACTGGTAGCAAACTTGGAATTTCATTACCTACTGGTAGCAAACTTGGAATTTCATTACCTACTGGTAGCAACTTGGAATTTCATTAACCTACTGGTAGCAAACTTGGAATTTCATTACCTTACTGGTAGCAAAACTTGGAATTTCATTACTACTGGTAGCAAACTTGGAATTTCATTACCTACTGGTAGCAAACTTGGAATTTCATTACCTACTGGTAGCAAACTTGGAATTTCATTACCTACTGGTAGCAAACTGCCAATTTCATTACCTACTGGTAGCAAACTGCCAATTTCATTACCTACTGGTAGCAAACTGCCAATTTCATTACCTACTGGTAACAAACTTGGAATTTCATTACCTACTGGTAGCAAACTGCCAATTTCATTACCTACTGGTAGCAAACTGCCAATTTCATTACCTACTGGTAGCAAAGTTTACACAAAAAGTATAAAACCAACGAAATTCACACAGAAACAATGTACAGCATATTGTCACAGTGATGTTATATCAGTTACTCACTGATATAAGATGTTTAAGTTAATGTATTATTGTTTGTCATCTATAGGTCCATACAGAAGTTTGATTGTGGGACCGACCCGCGACAGTAGGTCAAAAGGCCACTTCAGGCACGTATCTGTAGGTCTATGGGCGCTCGGTCAGGCTGTTTCGTCACTCAGTCTGGTGTAGTTGATGATCTGACCTGGCGGATCATCAGCGACGCCCGACTGAACGTATATAGATGAACCAATACACGACCATTTGTCCTACAGTCTGTATGGACCTTTAAGTGGACATGATGGTAAATTAAATAAAGTAATTAACACTTACTTAACATATAGAGAAAAGGAGAGACTAAAGACCTGTGCTGGCACATACACACGTGACCCTGGTCACAAACTCATGATCCGATTCTGATGGAATCGGATGATGAGTTTGCCGATGTGGGCATACACAGCACATGTACACCCCCTTTTTTTTTATTACTCATATTAGGTCTCTCTTCTAACTTCCCTTGTTCATTTTTTCCCTGTCATTTGTAAATAGTAGATTTTACTACTGCTCAAAAAATATATATTTGCAGCAATAGAACTATAACCGTTTTCCGATTGACTCCTTGATAAAACATTGAGCATATTAATCTGGCTTCACATTTGTATTAATTATTTAATTAAGCACAGACATACTGACTAGAATCAGTAATTGAGCTGGATACACACATTAGCGATATAGGGCCGATTGTGACAGTTTCGACAGGGTTGGCCCTATATCACTAATGTGTGTACGACTGAGATGACCATTTCTGTCAGCAGCAGATACGGTCATTCTGACTGGTAAATTTCTCTTGGCTTTGGACGGCCAACAGTACTATAGGGGGGAGTTGGCCATGATTGTAGCGAGTATGGCAGTCCTGAATGTTCTCCCTATACTTTATATAGGGATAACGATGGAGACTGTGTACTCCCATCTCACAAAGATGGCAGACAGAATCTTACTGGATTTTAGGGAGATCTTACATACAGTATCAATTTGTGTGTGGAGGCTCCTTACTATACCAGGAAGTTAAGAGGGGAAAACATGATAAAATCTACTATTTACAAATGACAAACAAAATAAACAAGGGAAATTAAAACTTTGAAGTTGTTATAAAGACATTAAGTGAGTGAAAAATAGGGTGTACACGTGCTTTAATATTGTGGTTTGCAGGACTAACGCCTGTTCGTACATATCGTGCATCGCTGGTCGGCACCCACGATCGCACGTGTGTACGAACCTTTACTTGCTATACGGCTGTAGGAATCAATTCTCACTTGTACAGTTATCACAGAGAAGATTAAAGGACATGACTGTAGAAGCTGGAGAATCTGTTCTTAAGAACAAAGGTGAAGGATACAATCCAGAACTTCCAGTTCTGAAGGGTTCGGTTTTTCACATACTTGTCAAAAAAATCTGTCTTGTGATTGGATCGTTGTGGGGTAATGGGCACTCCAGTAGCTGGGAGCAACTGCTGATAAGAGCTGGAAAGCAAGAGTTATTCAATTAAATTGCAATATTTTGTAAGCAGTGCACATATGTCCATCGCTCTGCATTTCCACAAAGCAACATTTTTAAACTTGTAAGTGCAAACTATTTTTCTTTTCCTTTGTAGCCCTTATAAGACAATGTATACAATAAGAGATCAGTAACTGAACCAATTAGCCATTCTTTCATTCTAAACTAGACAAGATTTATTATTGCTTGCCCTTGTTTCCTTATTTAGCAGTTATTAGCAATTATTAACTCAAAACAACCAAGGATGAATCTGTTGTATTCAATTAGATCAACTGGACTTTAAAGTTTAGTTCTTGAAGACATCCGACTGGCTTTCTCAATTCAGAATGACTTGTACGAATCTGTGGCAATTATGTACCCTGGAAAGTCTCAATTAGCATATCACAGCCAGGTGTTAAGGGCGTGATTGGATAGTGGCTAAGAGGTGTTATAGGAACGCCCAGAGTAAGGTGTCAAAACAGCATTGTACGTGGCAGACAGTTGGTGTCGAACCCCCCCACCTCTATTTAGGCTTGGTTTCTTTATTTTATCCTTTTTATTTTATAGAACTGTTGTACCTCTTGTATGTCATTTTATTGTAACACCATTTCTTTTATTTTTGTATTATATGCACTGTCCACTTTTTGGTATACGCCGAGGTTTTTGTTTTTTTAAAATGGTTTTTCAAAAACCACCCTCGACTTATACCCGAGTAAACCATTTTTTAAGGACCGGAGAAAGCTACAACATTGGGAAACAACATTACCGGCACTATAATATACCTTTTTGCCTTACCGGTATCATACAGGAGCTGATGTGGACGCAGGAGAGGACCGGAGAAAGGTAGTGTGAGCCGGACCAAGTAGTCAGCCAGGAGCAGCCGCGGGCATGTAGGCACGGGTACATAAGAGCGTGCATGCACAGATTAAGAGGCAGCACTTTCGGTACACCCCTCGCGTATAGCAGAAGATCAGCAGAAACTTCGCATCCTGCAGAATGGAGGAGCCCACAGGGAGCTCAGAACCTCTTACAAGAGGTTGGCAAGATCCTTTTTCTGCTTGGCAAGGTAACTTTGAATGTGCTTGAACCTTGCCTCTCCAGGTATATAGAAACTACAACTCCCAGCAATCAAAGCATGCTGAGAGTTGTTGTTTCCAAACATCTGGAGTGGCAAGGAATTTGCTAAAACAGTCAGACTTCACTCACTAGCATAGTTGGGGCTGAGAAGTGTTACAACTGGACACAATGTCCAGCAGCATGTGACTTAATGTCTCTGCAGCATGTGACTCACTCTACTACAAGTCCTAGAATGCCCAGCTGACAGGGGAGATACTATGGATCTAGTTATATTAACCAAAGAATTGTTATGGTACTGGTATCGTATATTGGCACCAATACTGTATGGAAATTCTGCGGTTTACCGTCATTATGGTATTAAAAGGCCCATTAAAAGGGCAACTAAAGCCTTAAAACAATACATAATCAGAAGGCAGAACATCTGTATATAAAAGCAGTAATCAGTGCCTCACTTCTAATTTTAATGTGGCTGCTGAGTTCTGTGTTTTTTTTAATCTGTTAGAAACGGTTGATCGTGGAAGAAAACAAAAAGATCATACGATGCTGGATTTAAACTAAAGGTTGTGTCTAGGGCAGAGGAAAGTACCGTAAATTAACATTTAATAAGTTTTGCCTTTGATGCTCTAAAAGAACTCAGTCTCTTATAAGTTTGTATGTGTTTGGATGGACTTTTAAATGTATGGAATGCTTTGCTAGTGGACTGATGCTAGTTAACCAGTTAGTTGCTGGAGTGAATGGTGTAGTGTTGACCATTTAGCTGCCAGGACAGGGGTGTGCATAGTCGGTGAGAGTCGAGTGAGTGTGGGCTTCTGCGTCGGCCGGAAGAAGTGCGCAGTGGTGACAGCTATTGCCGATTGATCGATCAGATCACGTGCCCAGCGAACTGGCGGCCTTGACACAGTGTAATATATAAGGGATATTTTTATTTATTAATAAAAAAAACAACAAATTTTTCTAAGGCACACAAATATGGACAAACTCTTATTCCACTGTTGCTCCCATTCAATTTGTATGTATGTATGTATGGTTTATTTATAAAGCGCCACTTAAGGTGTGCAGCGCTGTACAATAACAAAAAGTCATACAACTTCCACAACTTTATGTATTATAAGGATATTAAATTTCAGAGGCGTTCCACGACCATGTAAAATAAGCATGTGGTTAAAGGTTGTAAGCAAAACATTTTTAAAATTTCTAAAAGCAAAAAACCCTCAAAAGGTAGAAGTATTCATGTGCCCCTCTTATCTCATAACGATTCTTAGAAAGCACATACATCAATATAAATGTCACTAGAATTTCAGTCTACAACTCATAAATAGTTCAGCAGCTTTATTAGAGGCCACAAAAACAAGATTCATTCTAAATTTAATGGGAAATCTATGATAAATGGAGGACAATAATAAGTGAAAGGCCATAAATTCCCACCTGATAGCCAAATTCAGCTCTTCTACTTCTTCCCTGAGTCGTCTGGTTTCCTCCTGAATGTGCGCCCTCTCCTGCTGCAGTTTGGCAATATATTCTACTGTTTTCTGAAGAGTGATCGCATGACTGATCTAAATAGAGAGCAAAAGTTCAGTCCAATCGATTGTAATGTCGGGTGGAGCAAGTTTTACCTACTGACGTTTCGCTGCCAGATAATTTTTCGATGGGCGATCACAAGTGATTGGGCCAGGCGGTTGTTGGAACATTGATAGAATGTTGGGAGGTAAGTTTATAGTGTGTGGTCAGCATTACACAATGATTTAGGCTTTCCTCAAAAAAGTGTCAGCTTCCTGGAATGCAGTCAGCATAAAACAGTGTCCTTTATTGACCAATCAGATTTTACCAATTACCGGTTTTGTGTTGGATGCCACAATATTGTTTAGAGTGTTGAAAGCCGTCTTAATGTTAAACCTTCGCTTCTGTTCTGCAGAAATATGCTTTAACCTTTGATTCTGTAAACAAACCAAACATACCAGAATTATGAATAGCTAGGGAGATATTGTGTGTAACCTTACATTGTTTAACTAAATTTAAAGTGGATTCCTGGAACACTAATGCGTGGTAAGGCCAGGAAGACCAGCTTTCCCAAGAAAATTAAACCAGGGGGATGTCAGCCCAAAAATGACCAAAGATAATTTGTTAGAGAGTTCTGTGCTGGTTTGTTTCATTTGATCATCATACACTTGTAACTAAAACCCCAATTTTTTCACTATATGCACTAGCACAGATACTATAATATTATATGGGACTGGGGGCTGTGCATTCATCTTTATTTCTTTGTTAACAGTCCCCAGCTAAACTGTTCAGAGTATAAGACCAGAGAATGATCTGTGCTGAAAAATCAGCCAGCGGGTTCCCATTTTATTAAGGCTGCACCAGTGGCTAATCCCCACGTACATAGATGTGTTTAACCTTTAAATTGTCCTTTAACAATGTGCCTTAAATGAAGGACATTAATCACACCTTCTAACAAACAAACTATGCTGATAAGCAGTCACCACTAACAGAACTACTTTAGAAATTGTGTTTTACTGAACATTATAGTTTCATTATATAAACAAAATAATCGAAATGCATCCAGTTTACAATATCTTGTTTTCTACAACAAATGTGGGTTATTTAGCACACTATTATGCTGTATTTAAGCAGCACATTAAATTGCTGTGCAAACACAATGGCCTTGTTTAACAAAAAAGGTGTTTATGGCAGTCGTCACATTTTACCAGGGAATTTTATATAACTTAAACACTGCTTGTACATAGATATTTGCAGGTAATGCTTAACTACAAATGGAGATTGTAAAATTACAAGGTGACCAGCAAGTAAAAAATGTTATTTGTGATATTAAAGGGCATTCATCCCCAAAATGAAATTTGATATTGTGATAGAGAAGCCCCCAAAACCTAAGATCATTATACTCGCACAAAGCTAGTTAGTCAGGTCGATCCCTGTATAAGATACCAACAAACTCCTTAAACTTCCTGAAAGGGACGGGGCTGGCAGCCACGTCTGTGATTGGCTAGCCTTGGAGCCAATCACAGATGCGGCAGACGGCTATTCAGAGCACCGTGGGAAGGATTGTCTGTAAGTATCTTTCTATGGCTTTTCTTACAAAAGTAAATTGGTGGTTTGGGGTGGCATGAGGTGGGCTACACACAGTAAGATGGGGATGCAGCAGACAGATGGGATCCGGATGGAGGGGGGTCCTCTGCACGTGCCAGAAACCTCTCAGAGGACAGAGAAGAAGCAGGGACTGGATGACTGACTAACATCTCCTACTGTTCACTTTTCTTAACTATGCACAGGCACTGCAGGAGAACCATTTGGAGCAGAGATGTAAGGTAAGGTTTTTTGAAAACTACACAGTGGGGCCAGTACGGGGTTAATATTAGTTTTGGGGGTGGACATGCCGTTTAAAAAAACAAAACAAAAAAAAAAAACAAGAGTGCCAACCATTTTTGCTGCTAAATAAACAAACCTGCCAAAGACCAAAACAATAAGCTTTCCCTTAAAGTTTACTTCTGATTCTTCAATGATACCTTGAAAGAAAGACATTGAGATTCCCCTGTGGCTTTTCCTGAGTTATGTGGGGGACTGAGACTGTGCTCAGATGCACATGGAGAGCCTTGCCTTGAGCTCTGACAATCTCTGCCTAAAAAAAAATACAGATATTAATAAAAGAGCTGAAAATCTGCAATAATGATCAGTTTGTGAAAGAAAAACATTAATAAACCACAAATGCCATTTCATAACATATTCCTAGAAAAATATAGGGCGTCACATAGCACCCTACTGACAGGAGGAGAGAAAGTATCACCATCAGCAGGGAGCAGTTTGCATATCAGGGACTCTACAGATGGATGTGACAATATGTATTAAACATAAGATATGGTAGACTGAGAAAGTTGAAAACAGTCTTTGCTGTATAGGCTTTATTTGTAGTTTCTGCTCCACTACATGTTTTGTGTATCAGGAACCCTTTCTTTACACACGAGACAGGGTACCCGATACTCAAAACAGAAACCACAAATAAAGCCTATACAGCACAGACTGTTTTCAGCTGTCTCAGTCTACCATATCTTATGCTTAAAGGGCATCTATAGTGGGAAAATGAACTTTTTTTTCTTTCTTTCCATGTGTTCTATAATTCCCCACCACCCCCAGAGTGTCATCACTTTGTTCAGATTCCCTCTCTGTCCTGAGATACACCAGTTAGAAGAATACGTGATTGCATTCCTCTACTCCTAATTGGACTGTCAATCAAATCCCTGTGACTTGATCCCCCCTCCCTGCTCTGTAATAAACATAGAGATAACAGCATTAGCAGGGGGAGAAAGGTAGCTTTGATGTTAGATATAAGGCTGCACTTGACCCCCCTCCTTAATAGCTTTCACTGATTGATGATGGGTCACAAAGTGAGAGATCGTAAACTGTACTGATCTCCTTCTTCCGTGTCTCCAGGACAGCTTGCTTTCTATTGGTCACTGTGCGTGGGTGTGTTTTTCAGGATGTTGAACTTTTAACTCCTACTGCACATAAAAAGCTTGTCGGTTAGCCGGAGCTGAGACATGGAGGAGGTAACAGAGGGGAGGGAGAAGGGGGGAGTGCTGTACATAGATCTGACACCGTGGTTAAACAGAGTCAGTGACAGATATAGGATTAAGGCAGCACAGAGTACATGAATTTAACTTTGCAAAGGGGCAATGTGTTTTTTTCACTATAGATGCCCTTTAAAGAGGAACTGTGGTCCAAAAATTACTTTAGGTAAATTGATAGGAATTGCTCTCCTTAGAGTTTTGCAATTTATTTCCATTGTTTATTTTACATAGTTTTGAAGATATTTACATTTGTGTGTGTGATATGGCAGCACATCACCAGGTCCCCTGCACTTCCTGCTCTGAAACCTGTCAGTCAATCTGCCCTGTGTCTCCTCCCCTTTGCAGCCCCCCTGGTCCCTCCGGTTGCAGGCCCCCCTTGACCCATTCCCTTACAGCCCCATGTGACCCCGCCCGCTCACAGAGGCTGTGCTTGCCGGCGGCACTGTGCAGGAGCCTCCCTTAGGAAGCCTTAGGAATGTCACATGTCAGCCTCCCACCCATTAACTTTCTGGTCAGTAATTTATTTATATCTTGGGCTGTGGAGCATGTAGAGAGATGGGTGATGGCTCGTTTTAAAGGTAGGAAACTGGCCTTTCATTTAATCTCAACTTGTTTGGAGACCACAGTTCCCCTTTAATACATGTTGTTTAGGGTAAAGGTGGCCATAGATATGAACTATAATAGGTAAATTCCATCGGGGAACGGCAGGATTTACTTATTATCGTTCGGGTGTAGGGGCTTTTCCCAACTGATTGGAGTGTCGACAACACTCCGATCGATCGGGAATGACGGAAAATTCTGTCTGTCGTTATCGGGTCCCTATACTTGAAGTAGAGGGAGCCAATACGATCGTGTGGTGTATGAAAATGTGATCTGTTGGCACACATGCTGTGGAATCGCATGTGTATGGCCAGCTTATGAGTGGAGACCCTGGTAGTATTTGGAGACAAGCCTGGAGCAACAGCAGCAGAAGTGGTCCAACCAGTTGTGGTTGTGACAATACATTTTGATTGGTGGAGTTAAAAGGTGGCCAGGTATTTATAGTTATGATTATAAAAAAAAAAAAAAACAGATTTAGAAGAAGAAACATGGTATGTCCCCATGGTTGTGAAGAGTAGAAGGTGGCAACATATTTAGCCGTCTTCAAGTGGATGAACTTGAACTAAAATGTTTAAGACCGCCATAAGCTGCCAAGGAGGAGCTTTCCCATATCTACTAGAGGGCCAGACATCCTTGATAAATAACAATAACATTTATAAAGTGCTTCTCTTTTTTCCTACTGTACAGATTAAAAGAAACAATAACTTTCACCAATAATATTTTGCCAAACACCTTAAATATAAAATTTAGAAACTCACAGGATGAGGGAGAAGGTACCATGCTTGCATGTGACGGCTTCTTCTCTCTTTTAATTGAAGACTCCGAGGATGGGCTAGGAAAAATGTGAGGCACCATAGGTTGGGGTAGCTGGCTGCCCTGAGTTTGCGGAGCTGGTCCCACAAGGATACTCCCATGGAATTCTGGTACTCTGGAGGTCTACAATTATAGGAGGGAAAAATCGTACTTAAATTGTGCAAAAAATGATTTAATACAAGTATCCATAATAAGAATCTATGGCATGATTTTGTAGATCATCTAAATAATATGTATATTTCCGTATCAGGTTAGAGGTGCCATCAAATAAAGCATACAATGCCCCAACAATCTTTCAATAAGCGGGACATTATAAAAGAACAGTACAGTATATGTTTACAAATTATAGCTACTATTGCCATCAAATGTGTCAGAAAGATCTTGTAAGCCTTTTAAGGAAGCAGAAGTCTCCACAAAACACATCAGGCCACGTTTCCATGTGTGTCCACATGTATTATTGTGACAATAAAAACATTTTTTTTATACGCTGATGTAAGTTGTCCTTGCCAGCTGGAGCGCAATCATCCACTTGTGATACTGCTTCCTGGACTTGGATCCGGTGGATGGACCGGTAGAGGAGAGGATTTAAGCTGCTAATGATGCGGAATATTCACTTTGGACGCTTGGAAGCTCCCAACTGTAAGTGTATATTTCTTAGTATTTTTTCTGTGCACACATCAAACAGGACCACAGCCCTACAGACACAGGTGCTCACCCAGCATGTAAAAAGGGATGATTAGAAAAGCAATTGGTAGTTCTAATCACTAAGGAAAGGTTAATGACGTTTGTTCACTTTCTGGGTTATTCAATAAAAGTTCTTATCTTTTAAAATGGTGCTAAATTTGCCCCAACCAATCAGATGTTAGCTTTTAAATGTTAAAAAAGATCTGATTGGTTAGGGCAAAATTAGCACCATTTTGAGTGATAAGAACTTTTATTGAATCTCCCTGTATAGCTTTCCTTAGTGAATTACTGAAGCTCACCAATTTGTCATTAATTTGGCATAAATTTATTTGCTATACAATAAAGTCTGAGTATATTACCGTAAATCAAACATGTTTTAAACAATACTAATTAGCTGAGAAAATACAGACACTGAGCAATTCATACACCAATTATTTAATTGATTTAAAGGAGAACTATAGTGGGTATAAAGTTTTTTTTTAAATGGGACAGGGAAATAGGACTGGTAATTCTTACTTCCCGATATTGTTTCTGTGAGGAGCACCAGTCTAAAGAAAACCGATTCTGCCAGTACTTCTCCTGGCTTCAGCACTATCTTTAATTTAGGATTAGTCCAGGACTAACCTGGCAAAATTAAAACTACACGTGCTGTAGCTCCTCAACAAAATGATATTGGGGGGTAGGAATAATGAATCCTACCTCTCTGCCCTGGTACTAGTCATCAGATTCAATTCAGAATGACTTCTATAAAATGTTATTCTGAATTGAGAAAGCTAGGATGACCTGAACCTGGTTGAATGAGAACCTTTACAAGCACTTTGGAGAATGACTTTCTTTTATAAAGGGATTTCTTGCACACAAGACTGTTAAGAATCTTACAGCAGCAATTCTAGCAGGAGCAATAACAACGCTGGGTTGTGTAATCCTTGGATCCAGTACGGTATCTGTCGTAATGGATGCAGGTGACATTATCACAGCTTGAGCTTGTCCTGGAAAGGAAGCTGAAGGAGATATTCAGTTATTTATTAAGGAGAACAGGTTCCACTAACAAAAATGTTCTTGCACAAACTTAATCTGCTGCCAGGTAATACAATCTGATGCCATGTGCACACTTGTACTAAACAAAGAGCTGAATATACACAGACAGTTGTATATTCAACACATACATTTTCCCAATGAAATGTAAAAGCATCGCCAGAGCCCCTCAAAATGCAATCAAGTTAAGATAAAATCCTTGTCTGTATATACACAGCCTGGCCACAACAGCCTTGTCTATAGATCTCTGCCAGGACGGATTAGTTCTAGAATAATATCATTCTGCTGTAAAACACTGAACAAATTACCAATAAATCCATTATAACACTATATTCAGTAGAAACGATTTCCCAAACCACATTGGAGATTAAGTGATTGATCCTATTAAAACACCATGTCATCACTTAAAGCATCATTATTAGATACAAAATGGCTCCATGGCAATACGTCTGAAGTAAACGGCTTTTTTATTTATCAAAAATCTTGTGTCAAAGTAATGTGGTGTGTACAAATTCTCAACATATATTATTTTCTCAATGTCAGTTGATACTTTTAATATATATTTATTTATAATTTTATGAGATGTAGATCACATCGGTAAATGTATACATTTTAACTTCATTATAGTAGAATAAAATATTGCCATATAAACTATACATAGTGTGTGTAAGCTCAGTGTTCAGACAATAAAGGATGTGGCCTCTGTCACAGTCTATGTTATCAGGTCCGTGTGCAATAGGTTAACCTGGCCCAGAAAAGTAACTCTTACTTTTCATGTCTGCATCTTGGCTCTCATTGTTTTAATCCCATTTTAAGATAGCCATACACAGGCAGATGTTCTTCCTATCAGAAGAACCACCTTAAGGGTGAGGCCACATTTTCGTGTGCACGCTTTCTGTGCGTTAGCGCACGTTATTTTCGGGTTTGTGCTCGCGTTTTCTTTAAAGTGAAACAGCAAGCGATTGCGTGAAAAAACGCTCACCGCAAAATTTGAACGGACGCGCAATCGCATCGGAAATCGCAGGAACATTCGCGTTCCCGAGATTTCCATGTTTTAGAGAAAATCACGGGCGCGAACGCAAAACAAGCGTGAGTGTGGCCTAGCCCTCAGGCTCTGATCTTTCTGCATCTTTCCCCTTGAAATCTGCAGAGAAATGGGCACTAAAGATGGGGTTGACAGAAAATTTGCTTTGTTTTTCTATCAGAAAAATGGCATAAACGGGTCAAATTGCTCTCTAGCGCAGCTAGATGCCTATGAGTAAGAGCTAGGGTATAGCTGGAAAGGTGTAAGGCGGGATCATTTCATGTTTGCCTTTTGTATGGCTCAATAAAGTTGGGTTTTAACTTTTCTTAAATACTTGGACAAGTCTCCATACTTCAATGTAAATATATAGTAGATTATGTTACCCTACTGTAAATAATCAGGTTATTAGAAGTCACCAGAGTTCTGTGACCATACAAAATCATTATAGACATTTTTAGTAAGGGGCAAATTATTTATTATAATCCACCCCTTTTCTCCTTTTTTTGGCATTTGTGAATTTAGAATCAGACACTGCCTGCCAGGGGTCTGTCACCCGCTTTTTGATAATCTATCTAGGTCTGCTTGCAGCAATAACACATAATTCGAAGTTTCCAAAGCTCTGCATAGTTTTGTGTCATCAATGCAGAAAGCCCCCCATTCCCCTGCAGACCTTACATTCATACTTACATGTGCTCTTCCAGCATTCACTATATGAATGATTTTTGATGTGTTTGTCCACGGGCAGGGTAATACAGAGGTTGTCTGTGCGAGCGGCCTTACTTCCTGGTTATTACATAGTAGTGTGCCGATTATAACAATATAATACATAATTGAATGGGGAGATGCAGTGGAATAAATCCTTATAAAAACCTCTCAGTTACGTCACTGAGTGACTAATTCCACTCTAATTGCAATCCTCCAACCCTCTACTCCAAGGGCCAAGGCAATCCCAATTGAAATCCACAGGAGGGGTGGATTACATACAAATTTACAGATTTATGAAACCGTTTTTCTCCTTATCCACTGCTACTTACCAGGTGTAAAAAGTAAAGATACAGTTTCCGGCTGACGAGCAGGCACAATAGCTTGTGTTTTAGTTTTTTGCTTGGCTCCAGGCTTGGAGATGGCAAAGTACGTGGAGGGTTGGGGTGTAGTTTGTTGTGGGATCCCTGCAGTTTGTATTGAAATGTTACAAGGCACTTGTTGCTGTGTAGCAAGAATGAGGTTCTGGCTGTGGCTGAAAGTTGTTGCAGAAGGATTATGGGTATGCGTGGCAGAGGCAGTGTGTGTGATTACCGAGGTGTTGGAAAATGCAAATTTGTCCATGTCCTTGGGAATAAAGGTAGGCCGAGATGCCAGAAGAGGGGCAGGAGGCACATTTGGTGAAGCAGCTGAAGTCTGGAAGAGCGTCACTGGAGGAGGGAATGCTGGGTCAAAACCATGCTGGCTTCTAACGGATGTATCTGAATTAAACTTGACTGGAACCTGACTGGTTGAGAGGCTTTCCACACTGGATGCTCCTTCTCTTCTGACCTCTGGCACCATGGAAGGAGGACCAGGTGATGGGATTAACTCCTCATCAATGTTGACTGGCGCAAGAGTGCTGCTGGGTAGTACAGTAGGCTAGGAGAAAAAAAAAACATGCAATTTGTGGCTGAAATTCTGGAAAAACTTCAGCTACAGAAATAATTTCAGGCTTGTTAAAATAGTAATTGTTATTACTCTTTGAAAGCTTTACCAGAAAATTGATCACCGTCATTTTCAAATGTCCGGTGAGCATGTTCAGGACATCAGAGGCCACTTAATTCTTTAGTATCCTCTCATTGTCTCATCTCTGGGGAGATTTGTGACAAAGATAGCACGAACTAGCACTGGGTTGCATTGCATTTTCCAAGCTCTTTCTTGTAGTGCCTGTGTGTGCTTTATTCTTAACAAACCTTGCGCGAGATAAGGATGCAAAAAGGCATTGACCGATTTCCCCCTTAAACATACATTTTCCCATAGACATAATTCTGTTTACACAGAGGGCACAAACATACATTTTATTTGAGCTCTCTTACCTGTGCTACTAGGTTACAAGGACGTAAATTTGCATCCGACAGAGGGACGGCAGATACACTAGAGGCTGCAAAACCTCCAGACATTGGACGACTGGAAGCAAAGATATCTTGAAAGATAAATAGAGCAAGAAATTTAAAAGGATATTAAAAAAAAAAAATACAGGAGAAAACAATAAAATATAAAGAGAACTTCCTGAAACATATGTATATAACATATATACGGGAAAATTCAATACAAGTTCTTATTGTTAAAAATGGTGCTAATTTTTCCCCAACTAATCATATGTTAGCTTTCAAATGTTAAATAATATCTAATTGGTTGGGTCAAAATTAGCACCATTTTTAACGATAAGAACTTTTATTGAATAATCCTGATAGTGTATGAAATTCTTTGCTTCATCCCACTACCTACAATTTACCAAAAGACCACTTGAAAAAAAAGACACATATGTATTTTATTTCTTATATAGCATTACATGTTGCGCAGTGCTTATTGTTGGTACATTTTAGCCGTTTGACTTTAATTCAAGACTTATTATTGATTGGTTTATCGATCGGTACACTGTCAATATCTGTCTGGAGTTGACTGGTGTGTACAAGCCTATAGAATTGTTTTCAGGTAAGATTAGTTTACAATGTTTGTTTTACAAACCTAGAACAGAACAGAATCCAGACATAATTACTAATAAACTAGGAAAAATCCTGTGACATTGATAGAATAACCTCAATAGAACAGGTACTGGTGTGGAAAAAATATAAAGGTTTAGGCTGCCATCCGAAGGAAAATCAGCTTAATTCTTGGTAAGTATGTAATGTATTGTAAATAAGAAATAAAGCTACTGTACATAGTCTTTAAAATACCATGTTAACCTGCTTAAAACAAGCATTAGGCTTCTACATAAAAGAAAGATTAAAAAAAAAACTGTTTGTAAAAGAAAATAAAAGGTCACATGACTCATACACATACCTTGGAAGGATTCAAATGTATCCATCAAATCTAAATTGGGTTGCAGTGGGAAAAGTTCTGGCTGGATCATATCTGCATTACCAGCATGCGCTGCATTACAACAAAATCAAGTTATTTATACATATAACTTAGCAAATAACAAACACCACAAATACAAGTTTCTGATAATGAAAAAAAAATTGTTGTTCTCTATTTATTTTCTTATACATAGTGCTTAACAATTTGTTTATTCGTTCTTGCTCTGCATTATAGAACTAACATTTGATGTACCCTATCAGAAAGTCTTTATGATTGCGGGAGCAAAACAAAGCATACAGTGAAAACCATCTGTAGCAAATATACACAGTAAATATTAGACAAAGTAAAGGAAGCCTAGTGACAGGAATATGTGTGTAACACTTACCTGTCTCTTTTGGGTTGTGCTGATGTGAATAAATAGTAGAGAATAAGGTGTCACTGATCTCTGCCATAAGCATCTCCATATCAAGCAAAGGCTCTTCCTCCATCGGCACTGGGGTGTCCCTGCCATCCCCACTGCTTTTCCATAGAACAACATCATCATCCTGTAAAACAGTAGTACTTTATACCATCTATCCTTTAATGAATCTTAAATAAAGGCAGCATTATTTTCTGCTAATCTGATGCCACAAAAAAGGGGGTACTAAATAAGAGGGAACAACACCAAAGCCATAGGCACTGCATGCAGGTGACTGTGGGCCCTGGCTGTGGCATGAGGCTTGTGAGTGTGACTGGCAACAATATAAAAAACAAACATTCCCAAAGGAAGAAAGACTCACTGAAATGTTTCTAAGTTGGTATCACAGCTAACATTGTGTGTTTTGCAAATATGGGCTAGAAACACATGTCTAAGCTGCTTTAGGAAAAGGCTGAACATTGTTGCTAGTGTGCGAGTGTGTTCTGGTGTGGTTCAGTGGCTGTAGTATGAATTTACACTCTTATTAGGCCTCCTTGGATGGCCATGCAAAGTGTCCAATTAGGCAATCCAATAGCTTAGGTGTCTTGTATCTGATCCATCATCGATCATCCAAAACAATACTGTTCACAGGTTGAAAAACTCCCACCTCCCAATCAATGAAGAAGGGATGAGGTGGCAGTCCTGCCTATTCAACTAATGGTGAACTGAATAATCACGTCATTAAGGAACCAGCCAGCATTAAGCCCAGTATTATCTAGGAGAGGTGAAAAACGAAAACCAATGCAGAAAGTAATGTGTAACTGCAAACTGTCCGTACACAATTTACAAGATTTAGTCCATTCATTTAAAGGAAACTGCAGCTCGCAAATAAAATCGAATTCTCCTTATTCATCCAAGGCAACAGTCCCAGTACACTCATACACATAGAAATTTAATACTGCTTACAGTCTTAGTTCTAAAAGTTTTATTTTTTTAATTTGAAAAAAAGATTTAGAAAAAAAGTATATTTTATTGTTCTAGGAACTGTGTTCACGTAACACAGATAAGCCATAGGTTTATCTCACCTACGTAATATTAAATTGGACCACAATCCTTGCAATATTTCAAGTTCACGGAGAAGAAAGTTACTTACTTTAACCAAACTGGAGAGATCTTCATCTTTGTTCTTTTGTAACTGCCAGAGAGAGAGAAGCCATTCTAAAAATTCAGCACCAAAATGAGGTTAAAAATGTAGGTCAGGGTAGGACAAATTAATTTTGGCTTTAGGAGCCAGTCAGACAACTCTGGGAGCCAAACTAGCTATTTTTAGGTAGCCAACTTTATAGACATCAATAAATAAAAACCCTTTACAAAAAATAATTAGAAGGCAGCCTAGGATTTGTCTAACCCAGATTTATACAACCCTACGACTTTCCTTACATGATATTCTGTGCCGGTTAGATTGTCAATCACAATATTTAACTTATAACAATATTAAGTTAACAGCAACTTCCAGCTTAAAACCTAAAAATGTATATTACAACAAGGAGAATCTGGCATCTAACCTATTAGTATTGGCACTTTAAACATGGTTGGGAATTGTGGTTTCACAGACGGATGCCTCTACAGTCTACACAGTAGAGAACCCAGTTACCCTTTTCTTGAAGTATGTTCTCCACTTGTGATATTCTCTGACAACAATTTCAATCCTTCTTTTCCAGTACTTTCCATCTGTGGCAATGGCCTAGGAAGAGAATAAAAGAACAGTTTATTTAAAACAATAAAGAAACAGGATATACATTATCAGACTACATAAAAAAAACTCACAGGATGTTTGACATTTTTCTTTAATTTACAATCTAAATAATGAAGCACAATTCACCATTAATGAAGCTGCCAGTGGAAAACATGTGACACCACTGTTTTCTAAACTCCACACACTAACGTATTTGTCCTCTTGCTCACTTACACACATGGTCCACCCCCTCTTTTTATTGTAGTTAGTCAGTTTGCACTGCTCAGTGAAGGGAGAATAAAGGTAGGCATACACAGCATCAATATTCTGATCTATTCGATTGAATCGTTTGGATTATCGAAGACACTTTTCCGTGTTTACGATAGAGCGATCGGCGATCAAAAAAACCTGATCGGGCAAGATGGAAAATTTTCCATTGACCCCATCTACCAGAACCAGACCTTCCAAAGTTTTCAAGCTGAAATCTATTGAAGATTGTCTGTGAAAGGTGGGGATATACGATTGCTTTTACGATCGGATTTACGATCGCAAATCCGATCGGAAAAATATTGGACTGCGTATGCCCAACATAAGGCTTGTATTCGCCAAACGAGTGGGCGAGTAACAGCCATTACAGCCTTTTTGAGGCTGTAACGGAACCCACAACTGCCAATGCTCTAATTTATTATTATGGATTTATATAGCAGCAACATATTCCATAGCACTTTTACAATTACATTGATACTATATAATTCAATACATTCACATCGAGCCCTGCCATAAAGGATTTACAAGCGAATCTCTTTATCTTGCATAAACAACCTATAGTTATGTCTTAGTGTGTCTCAACCCTTTTTATCTCTGTGCAACCCTTAAAGGGTATCTCCA
The DNA here is from genome assembly GCA_019447015.1 of Hymenochirus boettgeri. Lineage (NCBI taxonomy): Eukaryota > Metazoa > Chordata > Amphibia > Anura > Pipidae > Hymenochirus > Hymenochirus boettgeri. Next base: position 310,024,223 of record CM033469.1, read on the forward strand.
CTGAGGAAAAAGCATTTTTTTTTTTTTTGGTTTATTTTAAAGTACACCATCCCCCAACCCTCCCCCTACCTTTTTTCCCCCAGAATTCCCTTTCGTTTGATTGCAGGTTCCTGGGGGTGTGTCTTCCCCTGTGCTGAGAGTGCTGTCACTCAATGTGCATCATCATGGTAGCAGACACACCCACTTGGCTGCAGTAAGAAATCCTTTCCTCCCTGACTCTCTAAATTCATTTTTACAGCTAATCTTGCAGAGAGAGACAGGGGAGGAAAAAGTTAAAACCCTCTTCCCACACTACTGTAACAAAGGCAGGGGGACTTGCGTTGTTTTTAATAAAGATTTTTTGTGTCTAACTCTGATCAATTTCATAGGGGATGCTGAGAGTGTGTGTGTGTGTGTGTGTGTGTGTGTGTATATGTGATCGACCAACCAGTCAGATCACACAGACAGCAGTCCCGACGGATCCTCACAGCGTTCTGGGGGAAACTCATTGGATTCCTTCAAAACTACTGCTCAAAGACACAGGATACTGCAGGTACATACCCACCTTACACATATCTATCCTTACAACCCAGGTGACTTTTATCAGTTGAGATACCCTTTAAAAATATACATCTTAGTGAACACCTACAAAGAAACCCCCCGATATTTATTTTATAATTATATTTTGTATAATTTATACAAATAGATAAATATATTCATAAATCTATATTTAAAAAATGTGTGGATCCATCCAGTACCATCTCTTGAGGAACGCCTATCATCTTCTCAAGAAACCATTTGGCTCCCTAAACCCCTGATTGAGAAACAACTACTTAAAAGCTAGTAATACATTTTCAGCTGAAATAAAATAATTGGAAAAGGTTTTCTAATGACCAAATAACCTTTTAAAATGCTAATTTTACATACACAAACACAACATTCCATTGGAGTACAGGATTTTCGATATCAGTCCTCTGTACACCTATGTAAATATTGCAAAACAAAAACGACCAATTCTAGCTACAATACCATATTTCTGATCAATTTTTTACTGGACAAAGCACTTGGGTTTCCCAAGATTTTTGAACAGATGGGAATTATGACATGCCTACGCTAACAGAAACACCGCCACCTACTTCAGGCCTTCGGTTTTCTTCAAAATACACTGATGCATCCAGAGGGGTCACAAAGTGGCAGACAGGATTCTTCCTCTTCTCAATATCTGTAAAGAAGGTATGAGAATGGAATATGAACATAATTTTTAAAACTAGAGGAAACAAAATTGTACCTGAATGTCATCTATCCTTTACCATGTGTCACGAACGCCAGTTCGCTGGGCACGTGATCTGACCAATCAATCGGTACAAGCTGCCACCACTTTAAGTTATGGCCTTAAAGACGCCCCAAAAACACTCAACTGTCACCGACTATGCACACCCCTGTCCTGGCAGCTAAATGGTTAACAGTACACATTCACTCCAGCAACTAACTGGTTAATTAGTATCAGTCGTTCACAAGCAGCCACAGAGTTATTTGCATTTACACTGCAAAACATTCCATTCAACCACATACAAACTTATCAGAGGCTAATTGAGTTCTTTTAGAGCATCAAAGACCAAACTTAATACATTTTAGATTTAATATTCCAAAAGGTGGACAGTGCATATAATACAAAAATAAAAGAAAATGGTGTTACAATAAAATGACATAAAATAGGTACAACAGTTATATAAAATAAAAAGGATAAATATATTCACAGACCCTACTCACTAGAAGAAGTCCTGTATCCCGGGGCGGGTAGAAACATTGGGTCCATACACACAGTTTTAGCATGTCCCCTCAGTATGAACACAGTTATAGGGGCTACAAAAAAATTTAAGCCCCTTGTTGAAACACCCCCCTCCTGGGCTATGCATGAGGTGGGAGTGTCTAGGAATGTCCAGATTTACGACTAGCCAAAAGTATTCATTCCCCCTCAGTTAGGCAGACTCCATATAAATGTAGATATGTACACTGTACTGGGATATTGACCACATATTCCTCTCCTGTATTAATGATCAATTCCTACAATACCAAACATGACCTGTGTGTAATACATATTTCCCAAGATATTAATAACTCGCCTTGTCAAGGGAATAAGGTCTCCATGTTGGGTATCATTTTAATGGGCCTACCTTCCCATTCACAAATATAATATTGGGTTCTGTCTCACATATTACAATACCGAAATACATTTATTTTCCATGTATGACTGTCCTTAAAATGACCTCTTAAGGTAACCACCAGACCCCTAGTAGCTGTAGATAATTCAGCCGCACATTGTCTGGAAAAGAAGATCTGGTTCCATGAGTCACTAATCTTAATATCAACAATAGGGCTGTTTCCAGGATGGAATGGCATTTTTATTGGTCCTTTGCAAGAACTAATACCAATAGTTAACCCATTCTTGCCAAGTCACTACACACTTTCCTGACACTATGCTTTAAGGGAAAATTAACAAAAAATGGAAATGCATCCTGTGCATCTATATTGCCAGGTGACTAGTGTGTTTTACACCTGCTTTTTTAATCCCAAACTTTTCTCTGCGTCTGTGGAAAAATAATACTTTGCACGCGCTTTGGGTTTTGTTGACAGATTCTGGCACCTGAGTCAAACCTTGTAAAAAGGCTCTTCCTTTATTAGGCGGCACGCATAATAAAAATGGCCCCCAAACTGTAATAATACGGTCCCACACAGCGTGGGCTGTTTCTGTGTAGCTTGGAAAAGGGCAGTTTTCATAATTTCATTGTTAAAAAAAAAAAAGCTTGAGTACGATTTTTTGGATATGTGTTTACTTTTTTTCAGCATTTCCAAAGAGGATCTGATGATCATCTTGGGGAATAATAACGATGCAGGCATCAATGTCTGTTTTCGAGGTCAAAATCCAATCAGAAAAATCACTTTCCAGAAAGCATTTCCCAGGAAGTGATTTTTTCTCCATTGGCAAAGATCAATACTTAGGTGATCAGAACTGACCTAATATTGATCAGTGCCTTTTAATTTTGCTTACTATATAGCTCTTTGTATTTGATCCATTCACAAATACTATAGTAAGCTGTCTCACTAACTGCTTACTAAAGCAGGTACAGAATTGTGATCTGAGATTTCCCTTTGATACATTTACAAATACTACAGCAAGCTGGTGTTCAGTTTAACACCAGTTTACTATAGAAGGAGGTGAACTTGGGATCAGTGCTGATCGTAAGTTCACTTACTCCACTAGCCCACCAAAGCTGTTTGGGGGAAGACCAGGAGAGGTCCCTGGCATCAGAGTAAGTTCTCTGACATCATGGAGACTCCTTTACCGCTGGAGCTTTGCGGGGGAAAAGGCTCCTAGCATTACAGGGGTAAATAATCGGCACATCTGTTTCTGGCAAGAAATCAGTATAAAACGCTCTAAAAAGGCAGTCATGGGAGAGCTCGTAAGCAGCAAAATCATGGCGGGCGTGTGATTTACAGCTCCTCTACCTTCCCGCTGGACTGGACTAATTCACAAAACTAAGGGCTGTGGCATACATAAAGCATCGAAAAATTATTAGAGGACACAAACCTCTGGTAACAAAGCCGTTTCAGCTATTCCAAAAACCTCTACCACCTTCCCCCACCAATGACACAGGGCCTACCATTAAACCGCAATAGCTCCAGTCGGAAGGGAGACAAGATGTGAATACACTCTTACTACCAACAGAATCTCCAGAAAACGTACTGGAATAATTTCGCTTAATTATGAAACAGGAACTGGCCAACGCCATGGCAACTCTAAGAGCAGACATCTTGGAAAAAGGTAATGGCCTAAAAGATGTAGAAACTAGACAAGACAAACTATCTTAAGCAATGCAACAAATACAGGACGATACCGATGGATATTCAATTCAATTTAACAGACTACAAACATCGCAAGAGTTCATGGCGATCCAATGCATGTTTTAGAGGGATCCCGGAAACTTTTACAGATTCAGTTTCGACGATCACTACAATACGACAACTCCTACTATATGAACCTCAAGAAAGACTAGAATTAGGCAGAGCACATTGAACCTTATTTGTATGACTATACCTTACCCCATGTCTCTCTTCCCTCTTCCCCCCCCCCCTCCCTTTTTTACTTTATTCTTTCTCCATTATACTCTTAACCGCCAGAGGTTAAACATGGCTTTCAGAGGGATGGGAAACCTGGGAAGTCACTCCCCAGGCAATTTGTTCTGGGAGAAACCTCCAGAGGAATCACTTCCTAATATGACACAAGGAGAGTCAGACTATTTTAGAGCCGTAGATGTTAATTATACACACCCAGAAAAACTTAAACCTCGACCAGAAGATAATGATATCAATAGAGAGGGTATCAAAACAGATCTAGAAATTCTTGAACCACGAATAGGTAATAAATATATATACAAAGAGACTAATTATACAAACCCAACATGACTTAGATCTATAGGGAATGACAAGGGGAAACCTTATATATAACCAAATTTAAAAGGGCTATATCTAATAAAAATACATTATATAAATGTAGAAGGATATTGCTCCTCAATACATACTAAAAGTGTGTACAAATGTATTACAATTATGTTGTGTGTCCAGCTGAACCAGGGAGAGAGATGGAATATCTCAGAAAAATATGTTTTACATAATATGTCAGGGGCTTTAATGCCCCAAGCAAATGGAGCGGAGCATTCTAAAACTATAAATCCTTACACCCCTATATTTTATTCATTCAAGAAACCCACTTTCTAAAACGTAGCCACATTATTTCATAATTCCATAAAATTTGTAGCAGATTGAATATGGAAAGAAAAAGAAAGCAGAACTAAAATCCTTATAGGCACATATACAACTGCCAGTATTTACGTCCCCAATACGAGACAAAAACAATTTATATGCCATATATGCCAAAAATATTTAATTATAGCAGGAGATCTAATTGTTGCATTAGATGAAAGTACAAGTAATTGTTTAGATGGATTCCCATCCTGGATCCAAGGATTTGTCCAGCCCTTCCCCTGTATAAAGCAATGTAAACTATTTCCACTTTGTGTGAGCTATTTAAACCTCACAACCTCCAATGTTGTGTAAAAGTTGCCTACAAATATTACTGAGCAAAGGAACTAAAGTTGACATTAAGAATGTTTTCTTTTCTGATGTCCTTGGCAGAACAGCTCCAGTTACTTGCACTGGCATAAACACACTGTAATAACGATTAGGAACAGCCGTTTGATATTTTAACTTGCGGTTCTTTATACCAAGATGTAATTGTTGTAATTTCTGGATAACAACATATGTATAAACAAAAACATCTCAGAAAAAAGGGGTTTATCTCTAAGCTTTACTTACATTGCATATACCAGGCGCGCCAAATGGCATTGTTTAGACGGATTTTATCTCTCCACTGAAGCTTCAGGCCCTTGAAGTTCTTCCATTTGGGGGACACCAGCTTCCCACTAAGAGACAAAACATTATTTTACAAGGATAGTTGTCTGAAGGTCATTTACAAAGTCACGTGCTAGGTTTCTCAGAAAGTGAAAGATGAAGATACTTTATTGACTTAACGAAGTTTAGTTTGTACAAGAAAAAGAACATGATGGCATTTCACCTCTATGTTAGTTGAGAAAATATGACCTGGTGCAGAACAAAGCAAAAGAAAAAAAAGTATGTATTAGATCTGCGGTTATGCTGAATATGTCCAAATAGGGTATATTGCATGTACAGATTCAGTAAGAAATAATGGCTTTCCTAATTTCCCAATAACATATCGTTTGGCCAAGTTATATACAGGATCTACCCCACCAATCAAATCCAGCTAGAAATTACCCTTGGGAGAAGTACTTAAATTTGTTATCATCCTCTCCTATACCTAAAAGGATACAGTTTCCTGTAACTCATTTGTTGCTATGATAGCAGCCTACAGGGAAAAAAGTGTTTCCCTATGGACTAGGGGGGACAAGTGTTTTTGCCTTACCAATAGAAATAATGTGGATAGCAGACACTTAAAATATAACCAATCAGCCTTCAATGCAGTTTTATTTTCTGTCTGAATGAGACAGACAAACGCAAAGATTAAAGACATGCTTGTGCTTTCTATGCCTTTCTGCCATTTAAAGAAACTGTACTTCTGTGTGCTCACCAGAACTATATGTATTTCCCAAAGAATAACTACATCTTTACAAGACTATCCAGGAAGCAGACAGAGAGATAAACAACAAAACATGACGTGGCAAGAAAATAATATGTACCTTTGTTAACAATGCAAATCATTGTTACTTACATTGCCTTACAATAACCAAGAAGAATGTGTACACAGGTTTTGCTTTTGGTATCAGACACCTTGGCCCTCAGCCTAGACACTTTTAGGGCTATGTACAGAGAGCCGTAAACGTCTTTTTCTGTCTAATATTCACGTTAACCCATGTACCAAGGGTTAACATGAATTGAAGACATAACTTATGGTGGTTGCGGCGGTATGCAAAAACTGTGCTGCACAGCCACTGCAAGGTATGTACCAAGCCAATACCGGCTCTTTTAGGACACTGCGGCGCAAACACAATCACACACGATTGCGTGTGCAATTTCATTGCGTTTGCGCATGCGATTTCTCTTTTTGAGATATGAAATCGCATGCGATTGCACATTAAAAAGGTGGTCGCATGTGATTGCGTATCGGAAACGCAACCGCATGCGTTGCCGCAATTGCAATGTTAGAAAAAATACATGTGCAATCGCAAAAAAAAAAAACAAAAAAAAACGCGACAGTGTGGCCTAGCCCTAAGTCAGAATCTTTAATGCCAGCAGACAGCTGGTGTTAAAGATTCGGAATGGTTAAACCCCATTTGCTGTGCACTGAGAGCTGCAGGCAATGCACAGATAGCTCAGTGCATTGACTAGAGGAGGAAATAGAGAACGATTCCTTGCATAGCCCTATTTATTGGAAGTGAAAGAACATGCAGCCAAGACTCTTGGCTATATTAGATAACAATCATCAGTCATAATTGTTTAAGTTTGTAGTAACCCTTCAAAATATATGTGTTAACTAATTTTTTAGATTAATATACAGTACACGTCTTATAAACGACATAACATGGAAATCACAGTAAAATTGTCCATTGTAGTGTATGTAGCCATAAGTGAGAATATAATCAAAGCAATGCTTTGTCAATGACAAGTCTACCAATTACTGATGGGTGACACATAAACCACATGATTCTCGCTGACTAAGGCAAAAAGAAAATTTTCCCAGGTTTCAGTACACAGATCAAACAGTATCATGTGCTAATAGACTCACTTGTACCTAACAGCAAAACCCATTAAATACGGATTCTATTGTATATATATGTGGACTTTTAGAAAGGAGAGCAACAGTAGACCATATTATTTTGCATAAACCTCTTAATTATAATGTCCTTGAAAATCAAGTAAATTATATTCTTATAAATAGTGTTTAACTTTGTAATTGGTTAAAATCAGTGCATTCATCAGTTTTATCAATGATATTATCAGTCACTTTGAAGTTCCATGACTGACATAAAAGCACTCGTGTTATCTTGTGCTTCTATATAGTCTAGGAAACTCTTGGTGATATAATGTGTTTAATATTGGTAGTGGTAGGGAAGGTGCTGGAAACTTTGTTACGGGATCATATCCTTGACTTTGTCTCCAGAGATCATCTTATTAGTAGTAGTCACGTAACAAATTGTGGTAACCAGAATAGTTACCAAGAACCCACTATACTCTGGGAAACCCAGGAGGCACTCTAACAGCCATATCTAGGGAAATACACATCCCCTTAACATATAAATAAGGGGGTCAAAAATAGATCAAAAGGTATTTCTGAATGAACCTTCCAACATAAAGAGACTAAAATTCTACTATTATTTAACATTTAAAAAACATATAGTAGATAGTAGTTTAAACATAATACACATTAAGAATTACATATATATATGTATGTATCTGGGCGTCCCCAGAATAATAATTATCAATAAATTATGGCGTCCTGGAGCAAAAAAAGCAGCACAAGCAGCAGTAAGCTGAATTAGGAGACCCGGATGAAGGAGGGAGTGGCCTCCGAAACGTACGTCGGTCCACATGGCGGAATGGAGCTGAAGCGGTAACGGTCTACAGAAGCAGCGATACAAAACTCAGTCACGGTGATCAAGCGAGAGAAGGATTGGACTCCCACTTTGGCACAGTATCATACGCTCACACATGAGGAAGCGGTGACGGGTATGTGAAGAGGTAAGTGGTTGTAGGCAGATCCAGAAACTAGGAGACTCCAAAGATCTCAATTCAGCAATCTTTATTCACACATGACATGTTTCGGACCAGGGGTCCTTCCTCAAATGTGGTGACGGGTATGCCTTGTTGACGGTGTGCCTGGTTGACGGTTCAGCTAAGATTTGATGCAGTGTTCACTTAAGTATAAGTTTTATTGATATCCACTGTGATACTTATTGCCTGACTGCTTTATTGCCTCCTCGCTTTTTTGCTTCCCCTGGCTGTGTTATATTCCATTCAGGTTCGGGTTACCCCGACCCCTGTGATGGGGGGGTTGCGCGGAGGCGCCCGTGAGTCAAATAATACTCTCTATTTATGTACCTGCTAATTCAGCTTACTGCTGCTTGTGCTGCTTTTTTTGCTCCAGGACGCCATAATTTATTGATAATTATTATTCTGGGGACGCCCAGATACATACATATATATGTAATTCTTAATGTGTATTATGTTTAAACTACTATCTACTATATGTTTTTTAAATGTTAAATAAAAGTAGAATTTTAGTCTCTTTATGTTGGAAGGTTCATTCAGAAATACCTTTTGATCTATTTTTGACCCCCTTATTTATATGTTAAGGGGATGTGTATTTCCCTAGATATGGCTGTTAGAGTGCCTCCTGGGTTTCCCAGAGTATAGTGGGTTCTTGGTAACTATTCTGGTTACCACAATTTGTTACGTTATATTGTTTAATATACCCACAGCACCAGCATTACCAGATGTTATAGCCCATAGGGTACTTATATTTGATTCAGTTTAGATATATTAGTAGTAGTCAGCATGGATTTATGAGAAATAGATCATGCCAGACAAATTTAATTGGTTTTCATGAAGAAGCGAGTAAGAAGTTCGATTCAGACACAGCAGTGGATGTGGTATATTTGGATTTTGCGAAAGCTTTTGATACTGTGCCACATAGGCGACTAATGTATAAACTGAGGACTGTTGGCCTTGAAGAAAACATTTGTTCATGGATAGAGAACTGGTTATTGGATTGCAAACAGAGAGTGGTGGTAAATGGAGCTACATCTATGTGGGCTAAAGTTCTAAGCGGAGTGCCTCAGGGTTCTGTACTGGGGCTGCTTCTGTTTAATCTGTTTATAAATGACTTAGAAGGGGGCATTGACAGCAAGGTCTCAGTGTTTGCTGATGACACTAAACTATGCAGAGCTTTGGAAACTTCAAGTGATGTGCAAGTGCTGCAAGCAGACCTAGATAGATTATCAAAATGGGCAGCAGAATGGCAGATGAGATTCAATGTTGATAAATGTAAGGTGATGCATTTGGGATTTAATAATTCCTGTGCCACCTACACCATAAATAACTCTGTGTTAAGTGCATCTGTAATGGAAAAAGATTTGGGGGTTCTGGTTGATAACAGACTTAGCTATAGCAAACAATGCCAGGTAGCAACGGCTAGAGCTAGCAAGATATTGTCTTGTATAAAGAGGGGAATAGATTCAAGAGAGAAAAATATTTTCCCTCTTTACAAGGCACTGGTAAGGCCTCATTTGGAATATGTGGTGCAGTATTGGAATCCCATATACATAAGGGAATCTTGAAAATTGAGGCAGTTGAGAGAAGGGCAATATATATATTTAATAAAATAAAAACTAAAAAAAAAAAAAAAAAAAAAAAAAAAAAAAAAAAAAAAAGAGGGTGAATAGGTTGGACTTGATGGACTTACCGGTATGTCTTTATTCAACCTTAATTACCATGTTACTATGTATATTACACTGTACCAGTATCCCTTCCCTAGCAGTCAATCAATCTACCAAAACCAAAGCCTATGAATGCAGCAAAAGAATAAGAGAGATGAGGGCATCAGTACAGCAAACAAACAAACAAACACAACCTGTTTAAAGGGTAAGTTCAGTGCAAATACACATACTTTTCAGAAAAAAAGAGCAGTATTTTTTCATACCAATGAAATCTGCCAATGCAGCATATTGTCTGTGTATTAATAAATGCAACCGAAACACTGACTTCCTGTTTGTAGGACTCCTATTAGGGACCGTTATGGTCTTGCCCTTGACCCAGCACCTGGGTTGATTTAGTTGCTCAGTAGAGATCTGAGCATCTTTGACCCATCCAACAGCCAATCAGTATAAATAACTGTTAGGAACATTCCAAGGATGTGGTGCATCCTGGGAAGAAGAAGGACCGTTAGAACCTGAAATGTCAGCTCACTAAATGTCAACAGCAGGGAATAGCAAAGGGTATGAAATCAACTGATTTTTCAAAATGGAACAGAATACGTACAATAACTAAGCATGCATTACACAAACGAACAATTTAACAAATATTGATAATTTCCACTGAACTGTCTCTTTAAACTATAACATACCCCTTTACCGTGTAATATAAGGAATGAGAAGTCACCTTGGATTTCCATGACCCCGGTTTATTACATTGTCATAGAACTCCTCAGTAATTCCTAACATACTTACACAGCAAGGGGTACGTTATCCCTTATACAATGAATGCAGTGTTAAGTAAAAAAAAAAAAAAAAAAATCACATTGTGAGTTGCTTCCAATATCTACCCAGTGATGAAACAAAGGCAAATAAAATTAAGATTTCAAGGCGGTTCTTTTAAAATGTGTCCATTTTTATTTACAGTGATGTGAAAAACTATTTGCCCCCTTCCTGATTTCTTATTCTTTTGCATGTTTGTCACACTTAAATGTTTCTGCTCATCAAAAACAGTTAACTATTAGTTAAAGATAACATAATTGAACACAAAATGCAGTTTTAAATGATGGTTTTTATTATTTAGTGAGAAAAAAAACTCCAAATCTACATGGCCCTGTGTGAAAAAGTGATTGCCCCCCTTGTTAAAAAATAACTTAATTGAGATCTATCAGTCTGGTAAAGCTTATAAAGCCATTTCTAAAGCTTTGGGACTCCAGCGAACCACAGTGAGAGCCATTATCCACAAATGGCAAAAACATGGAACAGTGATGAACTTTCCCAGGAGTGGCAGGCCAACCAAAATTACCCCAAGAGCGCAGAGAAAACTCATCCGAGAGGCCACAAAAGACCCCAGGACAACATCTAAAGAACTGCAGGCCTCACTTGCCTCAATTAAGGTCAAAAACGGCCTGCATGGCAGATATCTAAGGCGCAAACCACTTTTAAGCAAAAAGAACATTAAGACTTTTGGGAAAATACCTTGTGGACCGACGAGACAAAAGTTTTGGAAGGTGCGTGTCCCGTTACATCTGGCGTAGAAGTAACACAGCATTTCAGCAAAAGAACATCATACCAACAGTAAAATATGGTGGTGGTAGTGTGATGGTCTGGGGTTGTTTTGCTGCATCAGGACCTGGAAGGCTTGCTGTGATAGATGGAACCATGAATTCTACTGTCTACCAAAAAATCCTGAAGGAGAATGTCCGGCCATCTGTTCGTCAACTCAAGCTGAAGCGATCTTGGGTGCTGCAGCAGGACAATGACCCAAAACACACCAGCAAATCCACAAAATGAAGACTTTGGAGTGGCCTAGTCAAAGTCCTGACCTGAATCCTATTGAGATGTTGTGGTATGACCTTAAAAAGGTGGTTCATGCTAAAAAACCCTCAAATAAAGCTGAATTACAACAATTCTGCAAAGATGAGTGGGCCAAAATTCCTCCAGAGCGCTGTAAAAGACTTGTTGCAAGTAATCGCAAACGCTTGATTGCAGTTATTGCTGCTAAGGGTGGCCCAACCAGTTATTAGGTTCAGGGAGCAATTTCTTTTTTTCTCACTAAATAATAAAAACCATCATTTAAAACTGCATTTTGTGTTCAATTATGTTATCTTTGACTAATAGTTAACGGTTTTTGATGAGCAGAAACATTTAAGTGTGACAAACATGCAAAAGAATAAGAAATCAGGAAGGGGGCAAATAGTTTTTCACATCACTGTATATGCAAATTGCAATGTCTAGTTCTTCTCTGCTTTTCCAAATAAAACCACAATAGCTTTGTAATGGATCGCAATTCAAAGCACAAATTGTACATTTCTAAATATGTAATTTGCACCATAAGTTTGAGAACAATAACTTTGCTTGATTCAGTCTAATCAAACTTTGGGGGGTTTTCTCCTGGACCAAGTTCGGGACCAAGTTCCCCTGGTGTTTAGACCTTGTGCTAAATTTTGTACATGTACAAATGTTCATGTGCATAGAGATTTAGCAGCCAAGGATTCTGGGACTTTTCCAAGAAACTTGTGCAGGGTGGCCAGAAAAGTTATGCCAGGGAGCACAGTGCCACAACAGTCAAAAAAATAAACCATTGAACCTGTTAAGAGTGAGCTAAAGGGTTGTCAGCTTGTGTACAAATAAAATTAGACAATGACATGCTTATGTAATTATTTGTTTGATAAATGATTCTGTAACACATGTTTTCATTACTTTCTTAGAATGCTGAAGCTCTAAGTTTAATCATACAGAAGAATGTTCTTGGTTTTCTTATGTCATAGGAATGCAGAGATTATTTCCATGTTAATTAATTCGGGAAAACACTTGCAATAATGAGTTACCGTATGCTTGTCTTCTACCACCTGCCACTGTACAAACAAACTTAACATTAGCATAAAATAGCACCATATTTATTTTAGCAGAGAATAAAGTATTCTATAAAGGCATAAATCTGCTCCATAATGCTTGACCCACTGCCAACAGTCATACATCAGTGTTTCTCGACCAATAAGAAAGTCTGTGGTTGGGCAGAATTGGATGATCTGGAACTTCATTAGGCCCTATCCACATTTACCTTTCCCCATTGTTGGGGGTCTCCTTATAGTTCGAGTGTGATAGTGACAGGAAACCAAATGGATATACATTGAGTATTCATTTAATTATATATATATATATTTTTATCTATGTATTTGTATAAATTATGTATTTTGATAAATTAAGTACTGAAAAGGGAAACTAAATAGCTATGTTAATTTTTAATTTGGGGTTAATTAGGGGGTTCAACAAGACATGAAAACGGTTTCAAAGATTCTGCAAGGGTAAAAAAGTTGGGAAACACTGCTACATTGTGTTCTTTGACCATTAGGTAATCAGTGGCTGTGTACTTTATTAATATAACTAAAAACAAACAGGACAAAGGCTATAGCAAGGGCCTGGTCATTGACAGTGATGCGAGCACAGTACAGGTTTAAACCAGGTCACTTGAGTACATCAAGATTGGCTTATTAGGGTCACAGCAGTAAGAAAGAGGCATGGAAGACCTCAGGAACAACTAGGAATGATGCAAAAGTTTAAAACTTAAGGAATCAGGATCTGGGAGCACCACCATTTCCGAAAACTTCAGTACCTCATATACTTATAATCATACATTGTCTGAATGTAACTGTTGGTACACTATGCAACAATAACGCTTATAAAAACTCTTTTCACCATTTTGCTTATTGCCGCACAATGCATAGCAATGAAAAACGATATTTTTATAAAGTAGTGAAAGTTGTTCTTTGGTTTTAAGGGAAACTAAGCTGGTATGTTTTACTACATTCCATATTATTCACAGGGAGGTGAGAACGCTTATTCCCACCTCCCTGTGAATAAAAGAATGCCCGAACTTACCTTACCGCCACTCCACTCTCAGTTCCTTCTGCACGGACAGCCGCACTGCCCGATCACGTGCCTATCTTTTGTATTGGCGTGCATGCACCAAAGATAGGCGCTTGGTCAGGCAGTGCGGCTGTCAGTGGCTGCGAGTGGAGCGGCGGTAAGGTAAGTTCCCTGGGCGTTCTATTATTGACAGGGAGGTGGGAATAAGCTCTCACCTCCCTGTCAAAAATAGAAACATATGGAATGTAGTAAAAAATACCATTTTAGCGTTCCTTTAAACCTAAAAAAAAACAAGTCTGAGGTGGCAATAATGCATTAGTGGCCACATTTCTTGCCTGGAAATAGGTTCTATTACTCACTTGAAGGTGTCAGTACATTAACTTTCCCCATGGTGCGTTACCCAATACAAAAAAGTGTTGCTGGAACTTTGTGTTAGCCTATCTTCAATGATTTACTGAAAATCGATTGACAATTTTCAGAACTTTAAAATAAAGATGACTGGGGGCCTTAGGGGACAACCCTGTACATGGAAAAATAAGTCTAAAAGGAAGATCTACCTAAAGTCGTTATCGCTCTGGGTTAATCTCCCGTACAGGATTCAATATCACGATTGATTGTGAGTAAATCATGAAATGCAACTATAAGCTGGCATTAAAATCTGCCGCTAAACGCGATATTAAGTTACGAGCGCCGGTTATTGATATTGAATATACTAGCGCAAATTTAACTCCTTAAAGCTGCCCAGCGTTTAAACCCCTATTGTTTTAATTTCTAAAGACCCCCTTGTAATTATTTATCAGTTACAGCCCTGGTCTGGCATTGGGAGGGGTGTTCTGGTGATTTCTATTAGATTTAACACAATGAATTTGGATTTGCCAACATTGCTTTTAGGCACGAAAAACTTTTGTATACTCCTTTAAATGTAAAGCAGCTAAAACAAATTAGAGTTACTAAATTATCATTAATCAGCTCTGCCGGGAGGTTTAATAATTTACATTGCCAATGCAGGTTTGCTGGCAGATGAATTGTATACCTTTAACCCAAAGCATGCAACGAGATTTTTCAGATAGAAAAAGCAAAGATCCTAGAGTCAACGAAAATTGGCCCACTATGTAGTGTTAAAAAATCCTTACCTTACACCTTAGCTCCTTATTGTCCTGCAGTGCCTGTGGATAGTCCAAAAAAGGGAAGACTAAGAGCAGCCTGTGTATCATACCGTGCCTGCTAGTTCCTTTTCCTAGTTGAGGACATGCACAGGGGAGCTCTCCCCCTTCCACCCTCCGGATCCCTGCATGGTTCTTTAGAGAAAAAAAAAATAGATTTACCTGACCTGGTTCCCATGGCTCCCTCTGCTAACTGGCAGCTGCGTCTATGATTGGCTGACTCTCAGCCAACCACAGACGCAGCTGCCAGTCAGGCCCCTACTGCTACTCTTGTGAACGGAAGAGCAATTGAGGCAGAGAGAACGAAGGTGGGTCAGTCGATTTCTGTCATTTTTTTAAAGTTAAAACCCTAGCGTTTAGGGTTGGGAAACTTAGGGTGTTCTCCAACAATACAACACAAGATACCCTTTAAAGTATGTACATCTCTCCTTGATGTAAAGGTAGCCACACAAACTACACTCTATCAAGTGTACTAGTAATATTTGTAGCATAAAAATATTCCAGCATGTCCAAAAGCCCACAAGGACCAACTCTTGGTCAGATTTGGTGATCTGTCACAATTGTTAATATTATAGCATGATAAGTAATATCATACCAAATACTGTTGTGTGCACGACTGTCTTAAAATACTATTGTGTTTGACTGTTTTACTTCAAAGTTTCCTTCCTATTACTTTCACCTCCATAATGAGCTGAAGGTTATTAGATATTACCAGGTCCAAAAAAACATTTTTTAGTAGGAACTTCGTAGGAACTACAATTTGTAACAAAAAATGCTCATAGAGCAAATTTAGGGGCTTTATACCTTTTGAGGTGTTGGCTATTCACCATCTCTGCTCCTAAGCATGCTCGTAACCAGCTTGCAACTGAAGAGGAGATGGCGGGACTTTCAGCGAGGGATTGTGGTTGTATTAGCTCTAATAACTCAGCAAGGGAGCTTCGGATCAAGATAGGAATAAAAAGAAAATAGAGTTTTGGGGGGGTTTATCACAATCTAAAATTTCATTATAGGGCTGGAGTTACACTTTAAAGCCTTTGCCAAATGCATTTGGAGGCAAATTTCTTCCTCTTCACTAGAAGTTGGTGGCTTGTAACAGACACCTACAATTAATTTACCCACCATCATGATTGCTTCAGCCTTATTGCTTATACCCCCAGCCATTTTATCTTTTAAATTTGGCTTCAACACTTATTTACACAGCAAAGTAAGTAGATTCTGGCTCCTATTGTTTTGGAGCTGGCTCCTAGATATTTGTCCAACGCTGCCTTAAAGGGTATGTGCACCCCCCAAACAAAATTTTCATATATGGCTATTAACTTCTACCTCACGAGGTTTATAGCGCTCACAGCGGTCCCTAAATGTATTTCGTTCCCTTCTGATTAACTTCTGTGCCTTTTCCGTTCATGGAAGTCGAGCAGGAAGGGCTCAACCTGCATCTGCTCCTGCGATTGGCCAAGGCACGATGCTGTGAGTGCGAGGTCAAGGTTTATAACCATTTCCTACCACAAAATTTAGTTTGTGGGGGGTGGACATACCCTTTAACGAAGTAGGTAAATTTATCTGTAAAGCTGGGTACACACCGTCAGATCCTACCTGTGCCTAACCAACTGTTTCGCACTTCTGCCCAGTCAACCAGGAGGAAGGACTGGTGATCGCGGCAAAAGAGGCCATGGCTGCCAGTTGGCCTCAACATCTATCGATCAGCTGTGGTTTTTGGACATGTCCAATCAGGAGTTTGTCCAATTTGGACGAACAAACGGTCTGTTGAACCTGAAAAATCATGCAATTATTTCGGCACGGTCAACTGATACACTGAACTATCGGTCAATCAGGCCAAAATATTGTATGGGGTGTACCCAGCTTTACTTCCGGTCTAGCCCCACTTCCTTGTGCAGTCTGCTACTGTTCCCAGACTGGACAATGGAAAAATATGCTTCTTGTGAAGCGTTTAACATGTAGTAAGAAGAGGAAGGGGACACCACCAGTACTTCAGACAGCAAACAGTGAGTTTATTATGACATGTTTCGAACTACATAGAGTCCTTTTTCAAGCATTGCTTGTTCGAAACATAATAAATGCACTGTTTGCAATCTGAAGTACTGTTTGGTGTCCCCTTCCTCTTCTTACTACGTGTTAAGTGTTCATTAACTGCTGGGTCGGAGCAGTTGGAAGGCGTGGGCCCTAATACCTAAAGTGTTAAGATTTGTTGAACTTCTTGTTAAGAGTATCTTCCCATTGCAGAAATTCAGGGATGTGCCCAGACCGACAGTAACAGAGCAACTTTAAAGTGTGTCTAAACTGAGAAATGAAATGTAGTTGCCTATTACTGTAAACTATAAAGCTGGGTATATGCATTAACGATAAAGGGACGATTCCATCTGGATTCGATGGAATCACCACTTTATCATTAATGTGTTTAGCTGGAAAACTATCGTTCTCAAGGCTGACTAATGTTCATCGTCAGCATCGGGAACAATTGTTACTTCTCAAAAATGTATGAGGAGTCGGCCATGGTCATAGGGAAGGTTCCGAATTTTCTCCCTATACTTTATATAGGGGACATTATGTAGCCTCATCCTTGGAAGAGGACAGACAAAATCTTACAGATCATAGAATGAAGTAATATTGGAAACTTTTATCACATACAGTTTTAAGTGATAAATGAAGCCAATTCTCGGTTTAGTAAAAATTCCCGCTTCACAGTATTGTTTCAGCTAAGATAACATTGCTTGTAAGGAGTTAAACAACCTTAAAAACCCACAAGGTTTCACAACACTGAAACAAAAATTAAAATTGCATAATCCACCGAAGCCTTAAATAGGAACCTCCCCAGCAAGGAATAGAGAAACAATCGCAAGCATATAAATTATGGCAGGGGATGATGTGCATCTCAAAAAACAGTGTGAACGAAGGATTCTGCAGTTTTCAGGAGGGGGGGGGAATAACATTTTATTCAATAAAATTCTTAAGACAAAAATAAAGCTTGAAAGACTGTCTATAAAAAGCACCAAAGATAAATTAAGTCAGATAGCAAATTAAGAATTCTTCTTAGGTACCGACAGCATATCTAAGACTTTATCAGGGTGACGCACAGGCGCTAGCCATACAATGTGGTGCGAAAGTCACCAAGTCACATATTATGATGCAGTTCGTTACCTGGTAATTCTTGAGTGAATTATTTTTTTCATTGTTCCCAACTAGGATTATTCAGATGTGTATAGATTGTAAATTAAAACTACTTGGTTCAATGTATGGAGGTTTTAGTTGTCCACATCCCAGAGAAAATTCAATGGTATGTTGCTATCTGGGAATTTTAATCTGGTGCGTGAAATGTCCTTCAAAATTAAATAAAGTTTTATTTATAGATTTCATTCTCCTTGAAGATTCTAATACCTTTCATTGATCTCCATAATCTTCATTTGTGCTTTGAGCTACAAATTATAAAGAAAAAAACTGCACTGCCTAAAGGGTGATTTACTGCTATCTCTGTGTCACTAGCTAAAATAAGGCCAATGGGACAGCTGCAAAATCTGATCCAGGTCCTCTTTCTTGCCATAGTCAAGTTTCTCAATGTCAACCCTTTGTCCATGAAATGTGTTTGTTCCCTTACACTATTTCCCCTTCAGTGTTAAATCAGAATTCTATGCATTCATGAAGCCCCTCAAACTGTAAAGTCCCATTGCAGTTATGATACCTGTTTCACTAGCACATTGGCGCTGCCTACCTATGAATATGACAGACAACTAGAACTGCTGTCATCATATGGGTGTGTTGGGAGGGTGCAACATTGCTTACGTCATTGCATTCCTCTAAAGATGGCATAGAACAAGTCTTGTTTTCCAGTTGCATAATTAAAAAACAAAGAGCCTATCTGATGTTCCCTAGTCTAAACAGCACTTTAAACAAGTCCAGCTGCCTAATATTTTTGTTAGTTTGATCCTATTTTAAGGGATCTTTCTAAACTTAGTTCTCCTGTAAGCCATTCGAATTGGGATATCCCTGATTTGTACGATCGTCAGACTGTGTATGGATGATCTGTTAACATTCATCTAAAAATGTTTCCTATCGGCCCGACTGCCAATCTGATCATACAACATGCAGATTGTACAATCAAATCGTATGGCCACCATAAGGATTTGTTGTAATTAACTAAAATAAATCTCTGGAATTGAATGCAATAGTCTCAATACACATTTAAATTGATGTAATTGCCTTTATTTAGGAACCTTTCAAACACCATTAAAAAGAAAAATGACCAACTATCAGTAGAATAAAGCAGTGTCACAGAATGCTGCCTTTTTTCCCCTCTAAATATTTTTATATTTTGCCTTTAATTCTTTAAAAAGAACAAACCCTCTTTTCCCCCACAAAACCTCTGCACATTAATACCGGTGGAGTTTGAAAGTTATAAATAGCAGTGAGCAACAGCTTTCACCTGCCAAAAACAAAATAATACATCCAGCCTTTCCTTCAGATCAAGTTCTTGTAACCTCCTGTCTGCAACTGAAAATATCCTGCAGGTCCAATCCCAAAAATAGACCTCAAAAAGAATCCTGACAAAGCAGCAACTATCTGGCTACACCCACCAACACAATAAAAACACACACTACTGGCGTGTAATGTTGGAATGTTTAGTAATCAAACTAATATAACAAGCAGAATTATAACATGTTGAAGGATCATGAAGCAAAGTAACACCCCAGAGCTACTGAAGATAAATGGTTAACACTAGAGTGAAATCTGTCCTTGGGTACCAAATTCCCTGAATTCTCAGATTATTTTGGAACTGTGAATAGTAAAAATTCTAGACGCGTAAGAGGATTACAAGTGTTAAAAGGCAAAACAAAAATGGATTTAATCACCTTCAGTTGTCATTTTTTCCAATTAAATGATCAAGTTTCGTTATATAATAATAGGGATATTCTGAACAATTGTGGATTTAGAAAGAATAAGGTAATTACCAGTCTACTTTACGATTTTGCACTGCATTACTTTAATTAAGTTGCCAGGAAAAGATAAAGATCATTGGAGAAACACAAAACTGAAGCTATAGTTCCTTTTTCTATTCTAATAAATAATTATAATTTTGTATCCCTAAATAAAAAGAACAGAAACTTCTTGTAGTGCCATATTAGTCCAATATATAGATATAAAAAAATACTGCCTTTTACTGCCACTTGCAAAAAATCTTTTTTTAATCTAAAAGTTTAGAAGCTGAAGATACCACGATCTGTTTGCATCGAATACAGAAAGCATGCAAGCACTGAGCTAACAGTTTTCCCATTAGCTTCCTGAAATGTGTTACAAAACAGTCTCACCAGAAAAGTATCAAACTGACCTTTGTTATTTCACTTCACAGGAAATGAGTGAACATTGGATCATTTAGGGCTTGTTTACTCTATACAGGTTTTTAAGTGGGTTTTGCATTTGCATTTTTTGTTTTATCCTGTTTTTATTTCATATATAACCAAACAAACACGCAACAAAAAAAGTAATGTGTGCATTATATCTGTTGTATTCAATTAGATCAACTGGACTTGAAATGTAGTTCTTGAAGAACTACATTTTCAAGTCCAGTTGATCTAATTGAATACAACAGATATACCATGACCTGGATGAATGAGAACCTTCACAAGCATAATGTGTGCATTTTTCAGTGTCTTTGCATTCTGTGGTGTGAATGAGAACCAGCTGTGTCATGACTATTTCCAGGCCACTTTGTGCGCCACCTCTGCATTACATTGGGTGTGGCTTTATCAGTGGGTGTGGTTTTGTTGATGGGTGTGGCTACAATTTTGAACTTCCTATCACATAGGTGTTTAAATAGTTACTCAGACAACCAATTAGCAGTCAAGTTGGCTTTTACCTTCCTTAGATACATACAAGCTCATTTACCTAGAGCCACTATCGCTCTGGGTAAAAGTCCTGTTGGCAATTTTATATCGCATTTGAGAATGTGGGTAAATCCCGGTAAGGGATTTACCCACTGCGGAATTTTTTAAATCCTGTGCTAAAACTAGCGCAAACGCGATATTAAATTGCGGGCGCTGGATGCAATCGATTTTTGCATAACCCGCGCCTCCAATGCTAATATGGAGTTAAAGTTCGCGACCTCCATATATTTGCCCAGTCTGGGTAAATGAGGCCCATAGAATGTTATTAAAAGGCTGACACATAAACCTCATTCTCACAGCAATATTCTGAGATGGAAATTACAGGCACCAAAAGCCCGCTGAGGGTGTGTGTGTGTGTGTGTGAGCGCATGCGGCACGCACGGGGGGAGCTGTATTACGGACAGTGCACATCTGTACCAAGGGCACTGGTTTGTTTCAACCTTAGATATTATGGTGCAGATTGCCCTTTACAGACTACACAGAAAACACAGATAATATTTAAGTATTTTAGTGCTCATCCTTAGCTCCATAGTGATACAGTTTATTGTTATCAAGCAACACTTCACACCAGTGCCAAGTTCTGTAGAGAAAACATTCAAACATCAACAAACTAAGGTGGTTTGGGAGGTTCTATTGGGAACTGCAAACTCCTTATTTACATAAAGCCTGAGAAAGTGAAACAAAGGTAATGTACTATATAAGAATAGAACAGGGAAGTATCAATTACACACAGGAAGTAAACACAGATAGTGACTCAGGCAGTACCGTAATTGCATTTCTCAAGTGAAATAATGATCTCATGGCATATTAGGTTGAAATATGGTGTGTGCGTGTGTGTCGTGAGAGACAGATACACAAGCAGAGCCATTTACCCAGAGCCACAATCGTTCTTGGTAATTCAATAGTGCGGATGCGGCTCTATGTAAAACCTTAGCAGCTGCCGGTATTTCGGTCTTATTGTCACACTGGCACATGGTAAATAGGTTGACATGACCAGAACTACTACAAAGCTGCTGTGCATAAGGCAGACACTTGAAGACGCTCACATTTTACAAAAGCAGAGTTTTCCCCCAAAGCTGCCTTTAGAACGTAAAGTCAAATATCATGACAAGAATTAGGTTTTTTGCCCCCTGCATAATGCAATATATGGGCCCATCTTCAAACTTACTAAACAAATCAGAGTGCAACCTGAAGTACCAGGTAAGTTTTAAAGGGGTCCTCGCCTTTAAACTGCACCATACCCAGCAGTGTCGGGAACCATTCAATTGTACAATATAAAAAGAAGGGGACACCACACAATGTTACAAATGCAAATCAAGTGCTCTTTAATGCAGTGTGTTTCGGACAGACACAGATTCCTTTCTCAAGCAATGCATGTGGTGTAACAGACACATATAGATACCCCTCCCCCAGAATCCACCCACAACCTTCTTATTGGTGTGCTTCAAGTACATCCAAAATAGTGTGAAAAAGTCCATTAATACACCAAAGTGAATGTTCAATTCATTAAATGTCTGTGGGATATCTGAAAAGGTTGAAAGGTTGTTTTCAACTTTTTCAGATATCCCATGGAAATGTAATTCTCATTGCTTGAGTCTCTGTCAGTCCAAAACATGTTGCATTAAACAGCTCTTGATTTGCAGTTGAAATGCTGCACTGTGACCCCTTCTTTCTAGATTGTACCCATCATCAAACTTAGACAAAATGTATACACATAACTTTTAAGGGCCATGCAAGGTGGTCAGTGCCATAACTAGAAATTATTGGGCCCCCCAGTATAACGGGTCCTCCACCCTGCTTTATCTACAGTGGTTGTCTGAGGGAAGGTGGTGTCTCTCCTATAGAAGTATTTACAAACCCCCCCTTGCAGTCCCAAGAGCTGCTCCTGTTGTAGGTACGCCACAATATCTATGCATATCACATAGAGATTGCAATAACATGGAAATTGCAAGTGGCACCATGCCTCTGAGGCTATGATTTATAAAAATGTGCTCAGGGCAACCTATAAGGAAGAAAGGGCAAAAGGGGGGTTGGTGTAGGTAGGGTTTCCAGATCAGTGAAAAATCAGAAGACACCTATTAAAATCACATGCAGCAAGGCTGAGTCAGCAATAATGCAATCAGTGCAGCCCTGCTAACTGCATTTATTAAGAGCGTCTTACAATCAGCAGGTGATCTGGAAACCCTAGGTGTAGGTATGGAGCCCAACAGCAAATCAAAGGCAGAAGTTTGGGTAAAAACAATCATCTATTTCACATGTTTTGTCCTGTTTGAAGTTTTAAAATAGATTAATACAAATAAACAGGATTGAATTGCAAGGTTACATGTATATACTGTATATCAGGGCTCGATAAGTCCAAGGAACCAGGTAGCCAATGCGCATAAACATTCTGGGACCTAACCTTTTAATGTTTTTCATTGATTTCTATAGAGCTGTCTACCAAAAAGCCTTATTTGGCTCCTAAAGTTTTCTGAATGACTCCCAATTGTTCTGTATATATTTGTTTTTACAACAAAATAACAGTTTATATAGCTACTCACTTCAATCTGGAACGACTAAGGTTCAAATCACACACCACTCATCCTAAGTGGTAAAGAATATAGCAATATACAAAAAATGTGTGAGAGCCTAAGGAAGGATTGTACTGCAAACAATTATTTAATTGTTATTAAATAATTGTTTGCAGTACAATCCTGCCTTAGGCTGGGTACACATGGAGGGACTTTTTGTCCCGAGTGAGCGCTTGGCCGGGACAAATGTCAGTCGGTCGTGGCAAATTCGTCCACGGCCAAATTTGCGAGCGATCGATCGTGCGGTCCCATAGGGAACCACACGATTGATCGGAAATTTACTGACACGCCTGATCGTCCGTTCGGCCGATTTGGCCTTTAAAATGAGCCATCAGCCGCCTCTCTACGCACAGCCCAAGATATGAAGGAATCACTGATCAGAAAGTTAGGGGATGGGAGGTTCTGAATCTGCGGTCACAAATACTAGTTCCTCCTTCTAATCTGCAATAGGCACATGCTCAGTGCAGTAGAAAGCATAAGAAACAAGGAAGAGATCAAGTTACAGCGCCTGTAATGAGCTGTGGGAGGGGCCATGGGGGCCCACAAGGAAGAAGGACTATCACATGGTTTCAGAGCAGGAAGGGCAGGGGTTGTGGTGATGCTGCTACCATATCACACATAAAAATGTAAATATCTTCAAAACTATGTAAGAAAAAAAATAATGAAAGTAAAAAATACTCAGGAAAGCAATTCCTGTCAATTGATCATCAACAAGTGCTATCATCTCTCTAAAAGCACATGTCTTAGCAGTGTCTTAGTCTGGAGCATTCACATGTGTTAAAGGACAATTATATTTACCATTTCCCCGATCCATTCCTGCAAAGTACATAGTGTGAGGACCTAAAACGCTAAGTCCTCACCTCTGGGTACTTTACAGAATTCCTGCAGGACTTTTGTAAAGTACCCAGAGGTGAGGACTTAGAGTTTTAGGTCCTCATCCTGGGTACTTTGCAGGAGTGGGGGGAAAGGAAAGAGGAGGAGGTGAGTATAATTGTCCTTTAAACAATCACCTGTTTTTGATGAAGTCACGACTCCTACCTCCTGTTCTTACCGCTTATTTGTGGACTGAAGCAGCAAAGTTTAATTATGGGTACTACAACTTGTCAGCTTTCCCGCAGGTCCCCCATTCAACCCCCTTCTATGCTATATAAGCACACAGAAATGCATACCCCCCTAACCATACCATTTTCTCCAGGGCAAACCCTGGTTTAAAGAGTCCTGGTAATCTCTGTAAAACCCCCCGATGGGGGGGCGTGAATGGGTGACCATGACAGGGTGGTGACCATGATGTTTGGCTGCGTGCCTGGCTGTTCCAGTGCGTGGCTGGGTAGACTGGGGCAGAGTAGGCTTCGTCCCCGTTTAGCTCATGGGAAAGTTAAGAGGTATGAGTAGGGATGGTGGCAATGGTCGGGGGAAACTGCGGGAGATCTGTCAAGTTGTAGCAAGTGGGAGAGAAGGTAGGAGTAGTGACTTCTATCTCCATAATAATTGTACAATTAAGTGCAAAATAGGCTGTTTTACTTGCCAACACATTGCCAAGAAATAAGACATCAGCAATGATCATAGAGAATCAATTGTTACGTTCTGTCAATCCTGGCCATTTTCAAAAATTTAAAGGGGAACTGTGGTCTCCTAACAAGTTGTGTTTAAATGAAAGGCATGTTTCCTACCTTTTAAACAAGCCATCAACCACCTCTCTACGTACTCCACAGCCCAAGATATAAAGAAATGACTGACCAGAAAGTTAATGGGTGGGAGGTTGACATTCCTAAGGCTTCTCCTGCACAGTGCCGCAGGCGAGCATAGCCTCAGAATCCCTCAGTGTGTGAGGGAGACAGGAAGTCCCTCCTCCTCTCTGCTGTGTGAAGTCCTGACAAAGTAGGTAAGGGAATCTACAGCCCTTCTTTCCCACTATGTGAAAACAGACTTTTCAGGCAGAGTTCTCTCTCAGAGTTTTCCGTAGGGGGGGGTGTGTGTAACAGTGGCCCATGGCACCCACGAGTGGACGGGGCTTATGCCTGCGTGGGTGGGCGGGGCCAGGCACCTGCGAGTGGGTGGGGCTTAGGCACTCTTGAGTGGGTGGGGTCACATGGGGCTGTAAGAGAATAGGCCAAGGGGGGCCTGCAACTGGAGGGACCATGGGGTTCATGAGTGGGAGGGACCAGGGGGGCTGCAAAGGGGAGGAGGAGACAGGGCAGATTGACTGACATGGTTTCAGAGAAGGAAGTCCTGGTGACCTGGTGATACTGCTGCCATAAAATTTGCAAAAATTATCAGGAGAGCAATTCCTATCAAATAACCTAAAGTCATTTTTGGACCACAGTTCCCCTTTAAAGTCCAAAATTATTCACAAATTGAAAAAAATCAAGATAGCTGCCAATCTTCTTTGGTAAGAATTTGCTATAAAATCAGACCCCTTGTTTGTAAGGCCTCTTCTAGCAGCACACCTTAGGTTTGCAGTTTTAAAACCACAAGAATTTTGAAACAGATGACACCAAAGTTGAGATGTCTGACCATAATGTTCAGCGCCATGTTTGGTGGAAGTGAATTTTCCAGCACTGTTGATGAGTTAGGATTATTTTGCAGCCACAGCAGTCATTGAGTCGACCATGAACTCCTTTGTATACCAAACTATTCAAATAAAGTGAAATATGAGGTCATCTGTTAGACAGCTTAAGCTTGACCATAATTGTGTTATGCAACAGGACAATGATCCAAAATACATAAGCAAATCTGCAACAGAACGGCTCAAAAAGACTAAAGGTGTTGCAATAGCCTAGTCAAAGTCCAGACCCCAACTCCATGGAAATGCTGTGAATAAACAAATGTACCTTTATGAACCGAGGTAATGTTGCAAAGAAGTATAGGCAAAAATTCCTTCACAAATGTATCAAAATCAAATATATAAACTACCCCTTTAAGTTATTCCTGCTAAGGGTATTTCCACCTCATAACTTCCACAAGATACAAGGTGGATTTTTTTTAGTTTTTCACACGCTGCTTTGACACATTTTAAAACATGACACAGTTAAACTGGTTATGTATGGTTGTGCAGCTGAAGTTTGATTTACCAAATTTTGGAACCTGGTGGTTACTTTCTTTTGGTGAGAATTACTGGACAAGAAAAAGTGTACCATGGGGTTAGGACATAGCGGCTCAGACCCTCACCCTGGGCTCACCAGGTAGAAAGAAAAGCCGAGGATCGAGGGAAGGTGAATAGAATTGTCCTTTAACACCATGGATGGCTACAGACTTATTTGAACCCTGCTGATTGGAGTTTGGAACTAAATAACATTCCTTTCCTATTTATACAACAATCAATCCAACAAAAATATGGGACCTGGAGACTGACAATGCTAACATATAGGCCAATTTGTACACAACGCAAGTTCCACACAAACTGAACAAAGACAACAATGGATGCAAATGTATGTGTAAATTAGAAACAAAATTGAAGGTACAACTATTTTTTTCAATTATTTTTCAAGATTTTGTTTTAAAAAGAGAACTGTTGTTGAAAACATATAACATCACTTATAGGTCAGAAAATTAAAAAAATTAAAAATTCACACAGCATGTACCTGGCATGAATCTGCAACGGGGATTTATTTAATGATGGTCTAACCAGAACAACATTACATGCTAAACCAGCCATGAACCTGTGAAGCAGTTGGAAAATTGAGGCAAATCATGCAAGTCACAGAGACAGTTATCTACACAAGCCTCCAGAGTAGGAATTAGGTTGGCAGATTCAAGAAAACCCTGATAGGATCGAGGCCTTTAATCCCTACCATCATGGCTGCTACTAAATGCTTGCTAGTCAGGGAGACAACCTTACCAAGAAAATGCAACCAATCCCAGATAAATGACCCAAGGTAATTAGTTAGGACCTTCCATATTCAGGTTACCTTCAAGTGGTTGGAAGGCTTTTCTCTTTTATGCATAAAATTGTAACTAAAACCCCTATGTCTTTATTGTTTGCACTAGCACAGATATTATACAGGACCCAGGAATGTGCACTGATCATATTTTCTTAGTTCTAATGTTTTGGTCAGATCAGTGGCACTTTCACTATATGTTATAGTGTTTTTGACCAAGCAGTGCTCCCACAGCCCCACTTTTTGTGTATTGTGGCAGAGTTTCCCTGCAGTAGACTGACCAAGCTTCTATGTGGTAGTAGCAACACCAACACAGCCATTTAATTAGAGGTCTTGTGCCTTAAATACTAAGCATTGGATGGGAGGCCTCTCCTTTCCTTGTTAAAAGGCAGTGGAAGTGAAAGCCTTTGTATGTATGTACCGTATAATTTTATTTATAAAGCGCAACTTGGGTACGCAGCATTGTACATCATAAAATACAGAGTATACAAACAAGGGGATACTGTAAGTGCAAGCCATTATACAGATAAAGAAAAGTTAAATTAAGTTAAATACAATTTCATATATCGGTTATGAAAACATATATATAAATTATGTATAAATAGATATAAGTTCAACAAGCCTCAATACATTAGGAATGAGATCCCTGCCCTGAAGAGCTTACAATCTAAATGGGGGGGGGGACAACATACAGGTACAAGTGGGGTACAATACTAATCCAATGCAAGGTCAGAGAGACAACCTTCCCAAGAAAATGCAACCAAGCAGGCGGTATCAACCCAGATAACTGACCCAAGGTAAATAGTTAGGACCTTCTATATTGGTCCTGACAAAGGAACACCCGAAATATTGTGTGAGGCAATATGCTACAATAAAGTTGTTTACTTCACCAGAAGGTGTGTGTCCGTGAATTTTGTATGTTGGAGATACTATTTGCCGTGGAAGTGGTACATGGCTACATGGGACAGCACCCTGAGGACTAAAAGTGGGACTTTATTTGTATATTGGGGTTACCTTGACGTGGTTGGAAGGCTTTTCCCTGCATGTTTTTACTTTTTGCATTAGCACAGATTTTATGATATGATATGAGACCCAGGAATGTGTATTGATCACCTTTTCTGTTTGTTTTAATGTTTTGGCCAGATCAGTAGCACTTTCACCCCCCCCCCCCCCCTTGTGTAAGAATCAATCCTACACACTAACCTCACTTTGCAAAATACACAGTTTGTGTGAATATATTATGTGTGCTGGCTCAAAATGCAGAGCACAGGGTATGCTGGGAATTGTAGTTTCCAAAACATCTAGAAGACTGAAGCTTGGATATCCCTGCACCAGCTGAATACCATTAACTCCAATGACTTCCCTATTATATTACATTTAATTTTATAATCCTGCATATCGCTAAAGGACTCTTGCTCACTGCTTTGCCTCACTTTCATTTTATTACCCAGTCCCTGCATTACACTGTAACTTTCCCCCCCAAAAAAGCATAATAAGGACATTATATAAAGGTCACAGGCAGAGGCCAGATCTTATAAAAGTATTAACAGCAGAAGTAACAAACTAACAGGGAGATTCAATAAAAGTTCTTAACCGTTTAAAACGGTGCTAATAATGCCCCAACCAATCAGATCTCATTTAACATTTGAAAGCAAACATCTGATTGGTTGGGGCAAAATTAGCACCGTTTTGAACTATAAGAACTTTTAATGAATAACCCTGTAAGAGTAAATTATAAATAATCTATAGCAGGGATCATCAAATTATGGCCCTCCAGATGTTTGAAAACTACAACTCACAGAATTACTTGGCTTCCCACTGTAGTTGAGGAACGCAGTGAATTGTAGTTTTCAGACATCTGAAGGGACATAGTTTGAGGATCCCTGATCTATAGCATTAATTTTTACTTTCAGTTCTGTATTAATTGGTTAGTGGCAACCATGGATGTTAGGCTGTGAGAAATATCCACTGTACATTGCTTAAACAAGACAAGCCATGCCATTCCCATAGTGGAAGGTGAATTCCTGGAAAGAAAAGTTTTGCCTTATTTAATATGACCCTGTCTAATTGCATCTTTGCCAATATGGGAAAAGAAGGTTTGTAGTTCATTTACAACAGGACGTTAACCAGAAACAAGGATTCCATTAATGATGACTAACCACTGAACTCTGCCATGAACTCAGCCACGATTGCTCCCCTGGTTGCCAGTCATTTGGTCAGATATCTACCGTATAAATAAAAACTTAAATTGGCCATAGACCTTAAAATGATCATTAAGAGATTTTTTTTCTATAGTTGTTTTAACTAAGGCTGTGCAATGGGCCAATGTTCCCTTCAGTATACCAGATCGGTGGTCTGTCTGATGGGAGTTAAAGCGTTAGTACTGATATCTCGGGGCGACCGATTGTGTGGCCCTTTCGAAAAACCCACAATAAGAGAGTTCCGTCGATATTATGGACCAATGTACTGAGATAACAGTGACCCACTGGGTTACATGTTTCAGCAACTGACTCAGCATCGCACTCTCAATTCAATTAATGAGGCAGCATGCTGTGCAATGGTTCAGTTAAGAGGAACATGGATCTAAATTCAATCTAAAATATAAACTAGGTAAATACAGTAGATAATTTTTTGTGCTGCCGAGCAGCCTAATCTGGTCTCTGGAAGGCTCCAACCTGGTGTTGGATAAACAATGCAATCAGTCCTCCTAACATTGTTTATAAATCCAGCAAGACTGATCACAAAACCATTTAGGAAATGCCAGTACACGCGCTAGACTGTCGTTCCCCGACAGGATTTACCCATTGTCGTTCGGGTGTATGGCCACATAAAGCCAGTCAGGGAGGAGGCAATGGTCAGGGAGGAGGCAATGGTCAGGGAGGAGGCAATGGCGAATGAGATCTTTTACTCTGCTTCTAAAAAAGAGACAGGAAAATAGGAGTATTCTGTCTGCATACATGAAATAAGTCAGTTCTGTCTTTAAAATGCACAGTATGATGACTTTGGTGCCCATACACTGCTTTACGTTTGTCTAAAGACAAATATCTAATATATCTAAAGCTGGGGACACACATCAATGTGTCATTATCTGTCATTTTTTAAGATCAGTGAACACACAGTCCCGAGCATTCTCCCTATGCACAAGGAGGGATGTTTGGGACTGTGCGTTTCTCTCGACCGCCGCCAACTACCTCTATAGCGAGTCTACCACGGTTGAGGGAAATTTACAATCTTGGCCGAACGACCGACCCGAAAGTTCTGCCTATCCGCCCCGATTCTGTCGGATCCGCCTATCCTATTCATTTTTTCAGTCAACTGCACAAAATGAATGGGCCAATTGGATCATCTCAAGATAAGAACCGCTGCATGTAAAATGCAGCCTTTAGACAATAGATAGATTAGACTTTTTTCTATAGATAAACATTTAATTTATCTTAGGGTGGGTACACATGAAGGGACAATTTGTCCCGACCGAGCGTTCACTACAATCGAGCACTCAGCCAGGACAAATGTCTGTTGGTTGCGGCAATAGTGGCTGCGGCCGACAGTTTGTACAGTTCTGAATCCCATTAGTAAAGAATAACATTAGTAATTATAATCGCATTAGAAAAGAATCACATTAAAGGGTATGTTCACCCCCCACACACAAAGAGTACAAAAATCTTACCTTAAGCTCCTCCGGTCCCTTGACGCTCTTTGCTGCACTTCACCTCACAAGTCGTGAAGGAGACAACAGGGAGCAGTGAGGGACTGAAGGAGTTCAAAAGAGCATATCTGGACTCAGAAGAACGGTTAGGATTGGGAAAACGTGGTTTGTGGGGGAGGGGGGATTACTCTATCTGCAAAAATTTGCTTGGGGATTAACATGTTCTTTAATAAAGAATTGAAAATTAATTTCCGTGTGGGGCTCTGTGTTTGATCTTTCCTCCCATTTCCCCTTGAAATTTTCAAAATATCGATCCTGTGTATGGGGCTAGAAATAAGGACACCTGCTATCACATTAAAGTGAATGTTTACAGAATTAAAAGACTAAATAGATTTCCCCCCAGAAACCATGCTAAAACTAGTTAAAATACAAATATCACATAATGAATAAACATGTTTAGACGCCCATGAACAAAAAAGGACAACACTCCCAGTAAAGTAATGATTGTTAGTTCTAGGTTTGTGATCTAAATGGCATCCACCACAAAAAAAACCCTAATGCCACCAATTAGACCCCTCTAGGCATCCATGCATAGGTGCCTCTAATTATTATTATGGATTTATATGAGGCAACTATGCAATAGTAATTACCCCTAGTGCGCCGCCATACATTAGTGGATCACGGTGTGTGCAAATGTAGGTTGTGTGCTCTTCCCATAGTGATGTTTACAGAATGCTACAGGGGTTAGTTTGGGGCTGCTTCATAAGCTTTTAGGTTGGTATTACCCTGTCAGCAGGTACACATTTTTTCTGAATTTCAACAGCACAGGTCAATTTACCGATTGTGATACATGGCTGTGCAATGAAGTACTAAAGTCCCACTGCAATGCACCAAAAAACGCAATGCATTGTCAGAGGAATTCGAATTAGTTTCTGTTTTCCCATACCCAACATAATAATGGGTATTATAAACATATACTATCTACCACAAAAATTTTGATTTTGCATGCAACAAGAACACCCACCCACATTACAACACACAAAGTTGAGCAAGGTCATCACAATTTCTTATATTAATCACAGTCTCTTTGCTGATCCAAAAAAACTATTAAAATAAATGGAACAAGGCTGAGTAAAATTGTACCAATTTAAGTGCAGACCATTAAATGGCATATTAACAGCTACATGATGATTGCGTATTGGTGGATATCTGTAACTTCAAGCCTGTAAAAGCAACACAATTTGCACAGGTCAAGTAATGCTGTCCGTCTAAAAAAAAAAAAAAAAATCCCACAAATATTATGTTTGTAAACATGATACCCAAACAACCCCACTCTATATGGTGAACACTCAATTGGGTGACTAAAAGAATAGCAACCAATGGTAACAGTCAGAACTGCTCTTGTGGTCATTTTGGTTAGGACTGGTGTGATTTCAAGGCAAATACATATGCCCAGTAACAGGCAAATCCTATTACATAAGTCGATTATTTGATACAAATGTTTGTAAGGGATGAATATTACTGGAACAAGAGTAGCACTGATGGACAAATTTATTACATTTATTGTTTTGCATTTTCATTCATCCTTTGTTTGGGAGCCGATTGGACATGATGGTAAATATCGATCAGCGCACCAAGTTAGAATTTCATATTAATAAAAACAATCAAGCAACATACACCTGGAAGGAAAACAATCAAGAGACAAATATCTTAAACCTACAAATCATTAATTTTTTTTTCACCACAAAAACGCCTGTTCCATCATGGTCTGTAAGGCCAAGTGATTGTCCATGACTTACAGACACAACTGATTATTCCACATTGATTTTAGCCAAAATCACTAAGTTAAAATGATCAGACATGTTGGAAAATCATGGCCAACACTGTGGTCTTCAAATAGATCTGATTATTCGTGGTCCCAGCTGGAAAGTAAACTAATCAGTGACCAGAAAGGGCAAAGACTCAAACTGTATTCCTACCTTGTTCTGTGGGAACAGCACTTAGAATGTTACCTTTCTGCTTACTTCTGTGAGCCACTGTGGCGACTCTCTTATGGGTCATCTATGTCATGCACATATGCAACCCCCTTCGCTAGATGCCGGAGCACATTCAGGCCCCGGTATTATCGCAAAAATAATTAAAAAAAAAAAATAATATTATGGAGTGAGTGAGCATTGTAGAAACAATATTGAACTGATAGATAGATTTATTATAGCTGAGGTTTACTTCTTTATTTTCAGAATAGAGATAAGACTTTACAACAACAAAAGGAGAAATAAAATAATTTTTAGTGGCGAATATTTCAACAAAGTAATGATTTTGCAATAAATGGGATACAGGGCATCATTACATATATTCTTTGAGTTTATCTCATTTGCTAAAGATGTCAAACTTGCAGCCCTCCAGATGTTTAAAAACTACACCTCCCAGCATTCCCTGGCAGCAGGGGAACTTCTAGGGTTATTGCTGCCTGATCCAAACTTTTTATTTCTGCCCTTTCACGTGCCGCCGCCACGTGAAAGTGGCCGTGGCTTTGTGGATGGATGTGGCTAAAGTTTTACGATTTTGAACTTCCTATCACACAGATATTTAAACAGTTTCTCAGTCAATTAGCAATAATGTAAATTACTAGAAACAGATATTACATCCCTTTCTCAAACAACTTGTGTTGCCACTACTATATTGCTCCTTTCAGGTTTTTGTTGCTCAAATCAACTTATTTTATATCCTGTGCTATATATGTTGGTACAACTGTTACAGTAAATTTGAAATGCCATACTTTCTGTAGTATAAAACATTTTGACCAAAAGATTTGTAAGCCTGGCACCACGTCAAGGTAGACTCTTTCAGCAGTGCCCTAAATAACCTAAACTAGTCTAACATAGCCTCACAAACTAACTAAAGCTAAACTAACCACTGTTGTCTGTCTGCCGCTTTTCTTGTTCAGTGCAAGGGTGCCGCCTGAGACAAGTGTCTCACTCTGCCTAATGGTAGATGTGGCCCTGCCTGGCAGCAGGAATCAAGAGTTGTAGTTTTCTAAAACCTGGAGGGAAGTTTGACATCTGATCCTGCTTTAAGGAATGCAATAACACAATTTTAAAAAGGGGTTACTGTTACCATAAGCAGATATCTTTAGCTACAGCAAACCACTGCTGATGGGCCCTTATGTGACACCGCAGGGATTATATAATAAATATATACATCTCCATTATTTATATACAGCCCCAAGCACAGTGAGGTTGAATCTTGGCACTCCAGATCACTGCTGATGGGCCTTATGTGACACTGCAGGGATTATATAATATATACATCTCCTTTATTTATATACAGCCAAGCACAGTGAGGTTCAATTTTGGCACTCCAGATCACTGCTGATGGGCCCTTATGTGACACCACAGGGATTATATAATATATACATCTCCATTATTCATATATAGCCAAGCACAATGAGGTTGAATCTTGGCACTCCAGATGTTTTGGAAACTACAACTCTACAAGCTAGGCATGCTGTGAGTTAGAGATTGTAAACCTCTGGAGAGTCAAGGTTCGACCACACTGTCCTAACTAATAATGCCTACAAAGAAGAGAAAGGTCTTTATCTGAATGACCATACTGACTGTGGCTATACAAATATAAACAAGGCAATACATGTAAACAATAGGGATATGTCTGCTATTCAGAACATTACAAAATTACAATTCCCAGCAAGCCTGGCTGCAGATTGGAATTATGGGGCACATTGGGTACCTGTATGCCAGGGTCATGCATTCAAGCAGCTTGGTGAGAGACGCGTCAATGGACAGGTGACAAGTGCTGGTCTTGCCGAAGCTGTAGGTCTGGCAGGCCTGCTCGTTGACGGTGTCGAAATCGTATCCTTTCTTGGGCGGGTGCTCGCTGTGCGGGGATGATACCATGAAGTGGCCGCTGTGGATGATCTGCGCCTCGGAGCTGTCCGACTTCTTGAGCAAGTTAGGCTCGTCCGTGTCCGAGTCATCGTCCGGTTCTTGTTTGACCATCACCCCGGGATGCGAGAGCCGCACGGGTAACATTTTTGTCAACATCATCCTTCTCGGTACGATCCCCGGGACATCCCAATCCGCACAGCTAAATTCTCGCTGCGCTCTCCCCAGACTGGCAAACGAGGCCGGGTAATCGAAAGGGGGGTTGCATCGACGTCACCAAATAACCCTGTCCAATAAACTACGCGGGTGCATCCCAAGTGGACGGAGTCTGTTTTCATTGGCTAACTACTGCACCGGCCTCCTACAACGCCCACCATGTGACGTAGTCTATCTGGGAGTGAGCCGTTAAGGTTTCTTTTGTCTTAAAGTGAATGTATACTGAAAAAATGACTTACTCTGAGCTGTGTGTTGCTGCAAGCCTTCAATCTGAGCACTGACCTGACTATTTTCCCCCATATCAACTGTCAATACTGCATACAGTATACAACACACCAACTGTCAAACCATTCCAGCTACAGGAAAACTGCTTACAGAAATGCTAAAACGTAAGATGTTTCAGATTGGATATTTAATTAAATAGGGGGCAGATCAACAAAAAGACAGTAGCGTGATAGTTGGGAGGAATTTTAGTTTCCACTAATGGACAATTTTAAAAGACAGATTTTCAAGTGTACAATACCCTGTTAAATTAGCTGGTAAGTTCCTACTACAATGAATATGCAAGGAGAATGCCTGCGAAGATACACATATTATAATACACCAAAGCCACAGATATCCTATAAATTATAACATAAATGGTGCTTGGTATTGTCCTCAGGGTCACATTACTCATAACTTGAGTATTATAGGCAAAAGGGCCAGTTTAAAGGGTAAGCTCAGCCCAAAATGTAAAAATAGTATATAGGTAAATCACCCCCAAACCTGCAATAGTTTAAACGCTGAGAGATATAAGACAAACCTAAAATGTCCCTTTGCTCCTGTTTCTTCCAATTAGCAGCTATCAGTCACGGATGTGATAGTTGACATCACAGCCAATGAATGAATGCTAACCCCCTAGCTGGCTCCTCTGAGCATGCTCAAGCTCATATATAGGTATCCCTTCCCATGGTAAAAAGCAATACATATGGCGATTTCAACACCCACTAACTGCACAAACCATAGACAAACAATCGTTATTTTTACAAACATTATCAATCCCCAGATTACATGCAACACAGGCAGCTCAAATTGGGAGACCCATTTCCAGTTAGGAAATTCTTAATACTATCAATGCATCCCTTGTCTATAAAGCTCCTACTATCACCCTATTTAGCATGACTGGGCAGGTCTGGGCTAACTAGGGAATGATGGAGAGAAGTTCCCTACTGAAGGAACTGGCCTAATCAAACTGATGGCAAAAAAATGGCTATGAGATTAAATCCTCTACTCCAAAATCTGATTGATAGGTAGTAATAGAAGTACCAGTAGTAGTATTTGAGGTCGAATAAAGATATCCATCTAGTCCAACCTACTCAGCAATACCCACATTTCCTGCTTAACAGTAGATCCAGAGGAAGGAAAGAAGAAAAAAACCCAGTATGGGTAAAAAAAATTCCTTCCTGACTCCAAGTGGCAATCAGAAATATCCCTGGATCAAGTCCAACTTTATGTATCAATACCAGTAACCTGCAACATTCATGGTTTTTAGAAACTCATCCAGGTTTTTTTTAATTTTTATTTAAACCATCCAATGAACCCACCATCGCCATGTCCAATGGAAGACAGTTATGTAGTTTTACCATTCTCACAGTGAAAAAACCCTTTTGAACTTAAAGACTGAACTCCTTTTCTTCTGGTTTTTTATAAGGACAATTATACTTACCATTTCCCCGATCCAGTCCTGCAAAGTACCTAGGATGAGGACCTAAAACGCTAAGTCCTCACCTCTGGGTACTTTACAAAAGTCCTGCACTACTTACTTGTAATCTCCCTCGTCGCTCCGGTCCGATCCTCTCCACTGGCGAGTGGGCAGGGCCACATGGGGCTGTAAGGGAATGGGCCAAGGGGGGGCTGCAACTGGATGGACCATGGGGTCCATGAGTGGGAGGGACCAGAGGGGCTGCAAAGGGGAGGAGACACAGGGCAGATTGACTGACAGGTTTCAGAGCAGGAAGCAGGAAGTGCAGTGGACCTGGTGATGCTGCTGCCATATCACACACAAAAATGTAAATATCTTCAAAACAGTGCAAAATAAACAATGGAAATAAATTTCAAAAATTTTCAGGAGAGCAATGCCTATCAATTTACCTAAAGTCATTTTTGGACCACAGTTTCTTTAAGGGATGTCTGCGTTTCTTCTGACATGTTCCGTTGGTGAACAATGTCCCAGATAGTTTATTGTATGGCCCATGAATGTATTTATACACAGTAATCATATCCCCATGCAAGGGCCTTTTCTCTAGTGTGCATAATTGTAACTTATCCAATCTGTTTTCATATTCAAGCTCCACAGTCCCCTTATTAATTTACTTGCCCTTCTTTTTGTCTAAGATATCCTTTTTGCACACATGATTTTAGAACTGCACCACATATTCCAAATGAGGCCTACGAATGCTTTAAAAAGAGGGAGAATAATATTTTTCTTCCTTGAATCCACACACCTCTTTATACAAGATAATAACTTGCTGGCTCTAGCCGTTAACACCTGGCGCTGCTTCTTACATTTAAGTTTGTTATCCACTAAAACTCAAAGATGCTTTTTCAACAGAGATTCACTTAACACAGAGCCATTTATAGAATAAAGAAGCACAAGGATTTTTAAGTCAAAAATGCATCACCTTATAATTCTCAGTTTTGGGTCATCCGCAAACACAGACCTTGATGACAATACCTTCTTCCAAATCATTAATAAACTAACTTAATTGAAGCAGCCCCAACACAGAACACTGTGTCGCAAGCAGCCCCAACACAGAACACTGTGTCGCCCCACTTAGAACTTTAGTCCATATTGACAAAGCACCATTAACAATTACTCTCTGCGTATGATCCATCAACCATTTTTCTATCCATGTTAATATGTGCCACCCAAGCCCAATAGAGCTTAGTTTATACTTAAGTCAAAAATGAGGATCCTGCATAAAATCCCCATACTTCGCTGGGTTTAACGGTGTCAAATCCTATTCTAAATATACTTTACAGCCAATCACTGAGTATCTGCCAGTCCGGCCCCTTCTGCTGCTTCTGCAATCAGAAGAAGCAGCAGAAGGGAATGTTCGCCCTTCAAACAAAAATATGGTCAATTGTCAGTTACCTACCCTACAACCCCAACTGATATATTTTGCACTTTATTACCTGCATTACTAACCAAATATTTAAGGATTAATATTATCTCCATTCTTTTAGAGTAAGCTGGCCCCTCCCTCCATGCGGTCAATAAAAGCTGTTACTGCCGACATCACAACCAATGGTTGACTGCTATTTCA
The DNA here is from genome assembly GCA_019447015.1 of Hymenochirus boettgeri. Classification (NCBI taxonomy): domain Eukaryota; kingdom Metazoa; phylum Chordata; class Amphibia; order Anura; family Pipidae; genus Hymenochirus; species Hymenochirus boettgeri. Next base: position 310,062,647 of record CM033469.1, read on the forward strand.
CCTGCTGCCTCCTCTGCTCATGCTCAAGCATATAAATGCTCCTGTATCAGAGGGAGGAGGCAAATACCTTTGCCAGAAAGGAATAGAAGTTATCATTAAATATCTGGTTACAAATGCATGTAATAAACTGGGAAAAATAGCATTAGCGTGCAGATAACTGGCAAGTCACCAATTTTTTGTTTTAAGAGTGGACATGCTCTTTAACCTAGCGAGGCCTAAAAAATTTTTTTTGTGGGGGGTGTAGATGCCCTTTAAACATACCCGAAGCACATAAAAACTTGACTATCAATTTCAAAATTCCCAGTTACTTATATATTTAGGAATTTGATTGACATTCAATTAATCAAATTAATTAGATAATCTTCAAAAACTATTTCATAATATCTATTAGGATTGAAAAAGATGGCAAGACAAGGCGATATTATGGATAGGCTACATAAATTTAAATTTTACTTTCTTCCTCACATTTTATACTCATTTACCAATGTGGGTTACTAGATAGCCCCTTCACCCAGTACAAAAACAAAATTTCCAGCTAAGAAACTCGGATCACAAGGGGGCATGTAGCACTATCAGATCATTATAGTTATAATGTAGCTGCCTAACTCATCTTTAGCTCAACTTTAAAGGGCATGTCCACCCCAAAACTAAAATTTAACCCCTTACCGGCCACATCAAGTAGTTTAAAACAACCCTTACCTTGCATTCCCTCCAAAAGTGACTCATGCTGTGCCTCAGACTTCCTCAACCTCGTCAAGGTTGAGGCATGCTCAGTGCAGCCCCCCCCCCCCTCCCTCCCGTTTTTCTCTCCCTCCCCCTAACATTAAACCCTTTGGGTATACAGTAGGGCATGCTCCCCCAGCCCTAACCACATTAATATAATTGTTAGAAAGTCCCCCAATCTTACTTACCTTCCCTCTCTCCTCCGCTGTTCAGAACTCCTGGCAGCTTTGACCGTGATTAGCTGCCTCAGCCAATCACGGACGCGGCTGCTGGTCCCGCCCCCTGCTTGCAATTCCATGCAAGCAGAGGGCCGGAACACTGCGGCGGAGGAGAGAGGGCAGGTAAGTAAGAATCGGGGGACTTTCTAACAATTATATTAATGCGGTTGGGGCTGGGGGAGCATGCCCTACCGCATATCAAAAGTTAAATTTCGGGGTGGACATGTCCTTTAACTCCATAAACTTGACCAGCGCCTCTGGGTAAATCGTCCCTTCCCTTTAAAATCAGAATAGGCCTGTACAAGTGTGCAGACCTAGCAAAAGTGTCCCAGCTCTTGATGCATTTTGGGTTATGCCATGCCATACTGATTCCATATTGTGGATGGACAGGAAGGACAAAAATAAAAGTATGTTACATATACATATCCTAAACACTACCCGACCCTGGAACCAAGAATCCAAGACATCTGTTTGGCAAAAAATTTCTTTGTAATGCTAAATAAAAAAATGTCATCCACATTTGAAACACTATCTTGGTAGAGGTACTCTTTCTCTTATGTATAAGACCCAATGACTAAAATGTTTTATGATTCAATGGCAAGAGAAGGGATCAGTTACAAAAGACTTAAAAAACTGGCAAACTACTTTTGAAATGTTGAACGGGGGTAGTCAGTGTAGCTTTATGCCAGGAGTGCTTAACCTGGCTCATACTGGGGGCCACACTAACGGCACCCTATGCTTTCGGGCCTGCAGGCAAAGCTTGGTTTCTTTATTTTCACATAAATGGCCTCCTTAACACCTCTCTTGAAGGAAGGCCATTTATGTGAAAATAAAGAAACCAAGCCTAAATAGAGGTGGGGGGGTTCGACACCAACTGTCTGCCATGTACAATGCTGTTTTAACACCTTACTCTGGGCGTTCCTATAACACCTCTTAGCCACTATCTAATCACACCCTTAACACCTGGCTGTGATATGCTAATTGGGATTTTCCAGGGTACATAATTGCCACAGATTCTTGTACAAGTCATTCTGAATTGAGAAAGCCAGTCGGATGACTAGCGAAACGTCTTCAAGAACTACATTTCAAGTCCAGTTGATCTAATTGAATACAACAGATATACCATAACCTGGATGAATGAGAACCTTCACAAGCATACTTCGTATTTGCTTATTACTGTATTCTTCCCAACTATCACTGTACCATTTGTTTGCTGATCTGTACCCTTGTAAAATCATTTTTACAGTCCTGGATTCAACTGCAAGCAATTTGTCTGTTTTCTATGTGCTATCATGGGTTTCCTTCAGTTTCTCCCACAATAAATAGGTAGAATATTTTTCTTACAGTTTATATACTATTTTCTACACACTTAGATCAGGTGCTTTTAGGGGACTGTACTAGCAGTGCAGTAAATGAATAGCACCCCAGATTAAATACAATTTTAAGTTTAAGACCTGCTTTATTGCTATCAGTGTGGACATTCTTAAGGGGGGAAAAATCTGTTCTATGATGTTCAGAAAAACAACACCGATCACTTAACATTTGATTGTTTTATTTTGAAAATCCTTGGAATCCTTGTACATTGTACAAACCATTATCTACCGAAGAAAACGTAATAAATAAGTAAAAAAAAAAAAAAATACATGACAAGGTAAAAGAAAACAATGCAAACAAACCTCTACTTGTTTGCAATCTTAAATGTGCTGGACCGAGTGTTGTGTGGTTTAGAGTTTATTTTCTTAATGTGAAATCTGGAAGAACAGATGTTGGCTAGCAATAACTGGTCAATTAAAACAGGTAAACACAAACAAAACAATTGGAAGCAGTTTATTTTAATAAAAGTAAAAGCTTTGCAGAATGAAATAATTAAAAGTTGTTAGTTATAAATTGTAAAACTCTGGGAGGTCTATTGTAAGTCAGTGCTGTTGAGCAAATACTTATGACAGCACAGTAGTGATGTAGAATAAAGGGAATATTTTAGCCACAGTGGATTAGGCCATTATACTGTAACTGTCATTTTGCAGGTATCTGCATTAGATAAACCAGCCCACACATTTATGGGCACATTTTTTTCTACTGCATTGTAAGTGCACTTTATTCTGTATGAACAACGCAGTATGTCTTTTTAAGCTTGATTTAAAATATTTTTTAATACACACATTATCTATGCAGGTATTACGCTGTGCATAGGCATTCAAAATAATATTAGTATTTAATGTTCAATGTCAACTGAAACATACTGGAAATTTAACACTACAAAAAATATGAAGCTGCCAGTCAACGGAGGATTTTATGGGACAACCCTGACTAGGAACTTGAGTCACATAACAATTTCCATAAGTCTTACTAGATGTTATTTGGAACGGTCATGATGAGGCCTGTTTACTTGTATAAAAACCTTCTCTCAGCAATTACACAGTGTAGGAAAGTCCTGGCCTTTCCTTTCGGAAAAATATACAGAAGCAGTTTTCAAAATGTAAAAAAAGGGAAAAAACAGACCTGTGTCAATTTATGTATACCTCCAATTGAAAAAAATCCTATATGGTGTTTATGCATTTATGCTCTAGATTTTAAATCACTTACAAGTTGAAAATCTTAGTAAGGTTTGGCCAAACCTAGTTTTAATTTTTTTTACTTCAAACTGGTTTAGTGTATTCTGGGGAATATAAATGGCATCACACAAGATAATGCAGTGAGCACAAAGATTTGTCATTGTTCTTGTGAAACATAGAGCCATTTTAACTAAATACTAATAAACATGCATAAGGTATATTATACTTGCAATTTTTCTGCTACTAATACAATCACTAACCACATTTTGGGAAGTTCTATTAGATCTGCTATTGCAGTTATAAGTTTTACAAAGAAACAATACCTGTCAAGCTCCCCCCTTAAACTTATTTGCTTAAAAACTATTTCTGCTGCTGATAAAAACTTGTGCAATACCCATCCAATAGAGTCTTGGGGCTAGGCCACACTACAGCGCTTTAACATTCGATCTGATTACGTGTGAAAAAGAACACGCTAATGTTGGACAATTCATGTGGCCACACAAGGTGCACTGCAATTTTCAGAGCGCATGCAATCGCCAATGTTTTGTGGAACGCATGCGTAATTGAAGCGCAAGTGGACTGTAATGCACGGACATGTTGACTTGAGTTCTGACTCCTGTAACACAACCTACTTAACTTTTTTTGAAAACATACTTTTGTATGGAAATAAATAATGGTATGTTTACTAGAAGTTATCTATGAATTCCTGATTGTTACGCAGTTCAAAGCTACAGGCTCGTTTATTACAGTTTATTCAGTATCAAAAGACACCTTGTAATCAGCCACAAATATACAAATGTGTATCTATAAGGTGCTGATCCCTCACAGAACACAGTACAATTTGCATTTCATGTCCACCTGCTATACAGTTAAATTTAGACTATTTTTCTAAGCTGTTTTAGACTGTCGGTGCCCAGTAGACCTAAAAAAAGGAATGCATTTACAATGTTCCCTTTTCTTAACATATCCATCTCAAATTACTTTACATATAGGTGTGAAACCACTACATCTATGTATGTGAATGCTACCTCCAGTCCCTTTATATTAATTAAATTTAATTAAAATTAATTAAGTAAATTTAACATTATGCAATAACTTGTAGAAAACAACAGTGAAATCAAAATCCCCAACTAAAGAACACCCACCCAACAAGCATTACAACAGGCAATACATAGCTTGCGCTTAATACAAGAATGCTTTCTAACTAATCAAATTTTCCTATATATTAATTGTTCTACAAAGTTTGCATCTTTCATTACACTAATTGCCATTAATAGATGTTACTAGTAGGAAATTGTTAAAAAAAAAAAAAACTTTTCCCCAGCACTGTTTAAATAAAATAAGATTTTATTACTTTTAATGGAAGATACTAGATGCAGCGTTAGATTTGAGCACGCAATTTTGAAATGAATTTATTTTAGTACCCCCCCCCCCAAACCACAAGATTGTAATATTTACACCTCTTCTCACAAATGCTTCTAAAAGACCTTGTTAGCTTTGATGCACTTCAGGGAGGTGCAATCAATACAATCATGTGGTTGTGGGGTGCTTTACACAAACACATATATATACAATCCAAAATGTGGGCACTCGCCCTTGTGGGTTAATAGAATAATTGAAGCGCCCAACCCTGGTGCTACCAGAAGATAAATAGATAAAACTGGATATAGTCCTGTGCACACATGGGAATTTTTTCAAAAGTGCCTTTAATTGGCTACATCAATCGGTAGGCAACGTTCCGGCCCGGTATTCCAGGCCTTGTCAAATGCGGATTTGGCTTGACAAAGGCCCGGAATACAATACAGGGCCGAAACGTTGACTACTGTTTGATATAGCCAATTAAAGGCACTTTCAAAAAAATTCCAATGTGAGCACTGGAGTATATCTATATATATAACATCTAGGAGAATGACGCACTCGCAGGTCTTCCATGATGTGATTAAACTTCTTTATTTAATAACAAGGCAACATGTTTCGACCTTACCAGGTTGTCATCAGTCCTGATGACGACCTGGTAAGGTCGAAACATGTTGCCTCATTAATAAAGACGTTTATTCATATCATGGATGACCTGCGAGTGCGTCATTTTCCTAGATATTTGATAGATAGATAGGATATAGTCCAGTGCTCACAAGGGAATTTGCTACATCAAACAGTATATATATATATATATATATATTATATATTCAAAATTAGATTCTAAATTTTTTTAATGTTAAAGTAGAAGGGGAAAAAATATGGCAAGTAGAAAATGCAGTGAACACTCCGTGTGATCATAGAATAAATTATATTTTTTATAAAATCTTACGTATCACAGATGGATGTTGGAAGAAATGCATTTTAGGAAAAAACAGCTGTATCTAATGTTTTTAAAATAAAATATTTTACATTTTGAATGTAAAGAAAAATAATCACATCACTTCATTAACCATATAATAAAATGTGGCTTACTTTCGGTTGCTTTTTTACCTATAACATTAGTGTTTTAAACTGGTTATCTAACAATCCAGAATAATTTGGTGCAACAAATCCCCCCCATAAGGAAAATCTTACGGTTAACAACTATGTTTGCAAGCTCAGTCCCTATTTGAGTTATTTGCTGTGGGGTTATTTTTTTTTTTAAATATATTTTAAACTATTTTTAAATATTTTTAACAAGAGTTGTGGCTGTCTTTTCCTCATTAGGCGATTGTACAGACATCTAATCTTTGAAAGTCTATGATTACAAACATAAATAGTTCATTACAACCTTGCATTTATAGCTAAATCCTGTGCTATAATCCATTTTGTGGTATTACTCAATTGAGCTCAACAGAAATTAGTTTAATACTGGACACAGCTTTCTACTGGAATGGTCAACTTTATAGTTTCTTAAACAAGCAATTAAGGAGGGTGCATTGTGACCTCCAGAAGGGATTTTGAAGGTATCCAGGGATAACAGGATACTACTGTACATGAAAATTTTGATTTAAAAGGCATGTGCAAATGACCATTGCCCCATAAGTACAGTTCACGAAATAAATAGAAAATGTTTCTTATAAAACAATCAAAGCCATTTTCACCTATGGAGAATGAGGACAAAACGCTTAGTTTGCCATTACAATTGCATTTTGGTTGAAAGGAAATTCATTTATTCTTAGAGTAAAGCAGTATTAAGGATAACCAATTCCCTAAAGCCATTTAGGACAAAAAAAGACAAAAGGCTAGTATACTTCTAAAGGTCTGAAAGATATAGGAATCGTACACAGACTCATAGAAAAGGGTCCTTAACTCATTTATTCAATGTAACAACCAAGTGGCAGGACGTCCAAACACCAGCACCACAGACAAAATTAACAGCACATGCTAGTGCTAAGGGAGTGCATCTTTCTCAAGTTCTGAAAGATATAGGGCCTGATATAGTAAAAGGTGCAAAGGTTTGTGTGTGCTAATAATCTGCATCAACCAATAAGTTATTACCTGAATGCAGTTACCCTGTAAAAAGTTAATATCTGATTGGTTGTTGGAAAGAGAGCACATGCAAACTTTTGCACTTCTTATTGCATCGACCCCATAGTCATTAAAAGGTCTATTGGTTTCTCCTGTAAATTTGCCTTGGTTCTTCCAGTAGACCATGCACTCTTTGTTAGGTCACAGTAATGAAAATGGAGATGCACAAGTGTTATCACCCAGTCTATTTTTGTGCAATGTTGACAGACAGCTCAGTAAAGAGTATAATTGCTATAATATATGGTACCTTCAATTTGATTCCACTCCCCATAAGGAAATGTATACTTCCCTTCCCCAACCCAGAAAACCCCAAAGCTGCAATATTTACTTATGACTCAAACTATCCTTAGGATATATCTGTTGTATTCAATTAGATCAACTGGACTTGAAATGTAGTTCTTGAAGACGTTTCGCTAGTCATCCGACTGGCTTTCTCAATTTAGAATGACTTGTACAAGAATCTGTGGCAATTATGTACCCTGGAAAATCCCAATTAGCATATCACAGCCAGGTGTTAAGGGTGTGATTAGAAAGTGGCTAAGAGGTGTTATAGGAACGCCCAGAGTAAGGTGTTAAAACAGCATGTACTGGCAGGAGAAGGTGCTGTGTTTAACACCTTACTCTGGGCGTTCCTATAACACCTCTTAGCCACTTTCTAATCACACCCTTAACACCTGGCTGTGATATGCTAATTGGGATTTTCCAGGGTACATAATTGCCACAGATTCTTGTACAAGTCATTTAAATTGAGAAAGCCAGTCGGATGACTAGCGAAACGTCTTCAAGAACTACATTTCAAGTCCAGTTGATCTAATTGAATAAAACAGTATACCATGACCTGGATGAATGAGAACCTTCCAAGCATATCCTTAGGATCAATATTTATTCTGGAGTCAACTGTCCCCCTTCTCTTAAAGGGCATGTCCAGCCTTTTTGAAAATTTTATATATTATACATATTGATCCCCAGCCCCAACCGCCGTAATAAAATTCTTAGAAAGTGCCCCAATATGTACTTACCTTCCCTCTATCCTCCGCGGCACTCTCCAGGCCCTCTGCTCGCATGGAAAACCAAGCAGGGGGCAGGACCGGCAGCCGCGTCCCTGATTGGCTGAGAGGCAGCCAATCAGGGACGCGGCTGCCAGCTGCTCAGAACGCCGGAGGATAGAGGGAAGGTAAGTAACTATCTGGGCACTTTCTAATAATTCTGTTACGGTGGTTGGGGCTGGGGGATCAATATATATAATATATACTGGGGATTTTACACTAGGGGGAGGGAGAAGAAAACAGGAGGGAGAGGGAGGACTCTCCTGCGCATGCCTCAGACCTTGTCGAGGTTGAGACAGGCGCAGGATGAGTCACAGCATGGCAACCATAAGGAGCTGGGATGTAAGGTAAGGATTTTTGTACACTACAGAGTGGGGCCAGTGTGGGGTTAAATTTGAGTTTTGGGGGTGGACATGCCTTTTAAAAATGTATGACTTGCACATGCACAAAGTAGACGGCTGGATCAGCAGTAGTCCGTCATTTCCCGTGATGACATCTATTGCCCGTGATGACATCTATTCAGAAACTTTGGACAGGTAAGTAAATATTGTTCTCTGTGGTTTTGGGGGTTGTGATGGTAAGCATAAGTTTTCATATTGAGGGGTCACCATGCCTTTCTCCATTTGCTATTAATAAAATAGCAGTTTTTAAATAATGGCATTGGTGATGGCATGCACATTTATTTTCTCTGATTAACTGTGATTTACTGCCAACATTTTTTGTGTCAAAAAAAGTTGTATTTTCCTTTTTTTAACCGATTTGTATGAGGAATGTTTCACCAGAGGCAACATTTAAAGCTATCACTTTGTGTGTAAGGATGATAGGACAGAATAAAAAAAATAAAAAAAACAATCTGAAAAGAAACCTTTAATAAAAAAATTCTATTATCACCATAAAAATATGCAGAGAAACAATGTTTGGTACAAACCTTAAGAGAAGACCTCTTCCCTCATTTTTATTTGAGGGGGATAAAGGGAAACTGTGGTCTCCATACAAGTTTCATACATTCAATAGACTTAATTACCTTTTAAACAACCAGCATCACTTCCTATCAGTGGAGAGGGGTTCCCTCTGTTTCAGCAGTAAGCATGCTCTGACCCCGAATACAGGAGCAGTGCAGAGGGTCCAGTGTTGTCACAGCAGGCAGTGCAAGCAAGAACATTTACTTTTATGGCTGTAAACTTTAGACAGACTTCAGCTACAGACATAATCCTGTGTTCATTTGAAACCTAGGAGAGAGGGTCTATTAAAGGATATGTCCATCCCCAACAAAAATTTAGTATGCTGTAGGGACCCCCCCCCCCCCCGAATCCACAACCTTGCAAGGTTTATACCAGTGAAAGATGTCCCCAAATGTGCTTACCAGCCTTCATTCCCTTGCTGCCTTCTTCTTGTCTTCCGAGCACAGAAGGAAGCAGAAGGGACCAGACCGGCAGCCGCTCCTATGAGCACAGGAGCGGCTGCTGGTCTTGCCCCTTCTGCTTGCTTCCGTGCATAGAGGACAAGCAGAAGGCAGTGAGAGAACAAAGACTTAAGTACATTTGGGGACAGCTTTCACGGATATAAACCTTGCGAGGTTGAAGTTTTGGGGGGTTCCCTACAACATACAAATTTTTGTTTGGGGGGTGGACATATCCTTTAACTTGAGGACACTTTAAAAAGACCAACATTTCCCATTAACAGGCTTAAACACAGCCCAGAAAATTGTAATTAAAATAATATATTTACATTAACCGTTAACACAGAGTTTGACAGTGAAAAATTAGGAAAGGCTTGCACTATAAGTAGGTGTACTCAGTAACTTTCATCCATAGGGGGAAAAGGGCTCACTAGAGAGATGAAGGCATATTCACTGCAAAGAACAAACTTTCCAATAAAATCCTATGTATTTTACACTGGGTTAGAAAAAAACAGTTACTGGGATGTCTGCTCTTAAAGATTTTCCTGTTTGTGCACTGTTAGACATCTAAAAAGGGACCAAAGTGGGAAAAGTGTTTTGATGATTTTTAGAGAAAATTAGAAAACAAATTATTAAAAGTTGAATTGGGCAAACCTAGAAAAAACAAACAAATAAATCCCCAAAAGTTATTGAATTGGCAAAATACAAGCATAAAAATATCTGACAATCTACATAGAGTATGTTTCCCTACCGCACAAATGATGAGCTAAAAAGCCTTGAACGAATTGTGTTAGCCAGGAACAGAAAAATAAAGTAGAGAGCACACAGAATTAATCACACCAATTTTGAAAGTAACTGTTTAAGTACAACTCTGCAAGTGTACTAGCAAATGCAGCAACCTTAATTTCGGACTTAAAGTGGAAGTTCAGCAAAAAAAACAGATTCTTTCAAAGGAAAACAATTCCACCATTCCATTAATCCAAATCTGCCCATCCAGTAAATAACCTGTACATAAATTTTGACTTCCTGTATGCGGGACCCCTTATAGTGTACATTATGGTCTTGGCCTTGGATCAGTTGATCTGAGCATATTTGACTTATCCAACAGCCAATGAGGTATAAATAACTTTTTGGTACACTCCAAGGAAATGAGAATCCTGGAAAGAGGAAGGTCCATTACAGAACCTAAAATGACAGCTCACTACTGAGCACAGCAGGGAATAGCAAGAGACACAATCAATTGTATGTAAAATACCTAGGTATGTATAATATAAACAGTTCATTTAAAAAAAATTCCACTGTACTTCATCTTTAAACTACCCATCAAGCAAAACAAACTTCTAATGTTAATTGAACCTCTAAAGATAAAAACAGTAACAATTGGAGAGAAAAAAAGATGTGCATCATATATATGATACACATGAAACAATAAAAAGAACATTCACATAATCTGCAAGAAATAGCTGTTGTCTTGTAGAAATAGTTTTGCATGCAAAAATGACTTTAAATCAAGCCTTCTCAAGGAAAAAAATCATTACAACAAGAAATGTAATTTTCAAACAATGTAGTGTATTTTAGCACCAATAAAACCTGAAGACTTTAGGGCTAAAGCTGTGCAATCATTTCATGGGCTTAACCATGGCAAATCAGAACAAATTATTTAGTTTGTACATCTATGGTGAACATTCCTACTTAATATGCTAGAAAATGACAAGAATAAGGTAGAATAATTGTTTAATTGTAAAAAGAATGACAATCCATAAGGAAATGCTGAAGTAACTAACTATTGGGAATATTCTAATGTAGTTAATTAAAAAAAATTTGATCAATTTATAATTTGGATAATTTTATTATTAACTTCATTATTTCAGGCGACTTTGAAAATTGCTTACAACACCACTTAAAGGTGTTCATTCTGAAATGCATTTTCCTGACTAACAGGCCAGAAATGGATTAATATAATGTAATCTTGATTCTGCTATGCTATTTTCATCTATGAATACAGAATTAAAATGTGGCCATCATTTTTACAGTATGTAACTGCAGAAGTTATGTCACACTGTAAATATAATCTTAGCTGCAGGGGCATAACTAAAATTCATGGGCCCCCACCATACATCATTTACAGTTGCTGCATTAGCAGGCTGAATCTGTGGAGCTGTTCAAATGGTATCAATGCCTTTGCTTAGCTGCCTAGATTTGAGAGACATCATAAGAAAAGACTGAGCCAGTTCCAAAGCATATTTAAAAATAAAAAAAGCTTATTATGATTATTGGAATGTAGAAAAGTTTTAAATATAGGAACTATATTGAAACAGTGCAACCACATAAATCCACATGTGAAAATGGCTTTTTAAACTCTGTAATATGATATGCATTTACCCACATAACCGTCTCATATACATGGCACTGAAAGTAGGTCTTTTTGCAGCTGGTTTCTGGATTACAAGGCACGAAAACACAGGAAGCAGGAAGATGAATTCACACGAGGATAAACCAAACCAGTACCATTCTTAAATATCTTAATGTTAAATATAGAAATGGAGAAAAATATATATATATATACAGCAGCAACACAAATGTAAATTGACTACAGAAACAGTGCGTAGACCCTCCTGAGTGTTTACATCAACCACTTCAAAGACTGTCACAGGTTCTCTTTCTGTTCACAGAAAATATTTCAGTTTCTCTGAAGCCCTGACCACCTTTGCAGGCATTGTCGGATTTTTGCTTTGTAGGTTGAAATTGTAAAAGTTCCTTTCTCGTTCAAGAGAAGATGCTTTAATGTAAGGCTGTCCTATAGTTAAGATAACTGATGTACCTTACAGTAAACTGACCCCAAATAAAAGTAACATAAAAATGAGAATAGTTTAAATCCCATCGTTGGTTGGTTGAGAACCGTCTCCTTTCACTTTTTTGCAAGGTGGAGCCCCATCATCAGAATCCTTCATAGAAAAAGGTAAGAGAAAAACGTGTAAAACAACAAAACATAACTTGTAAAACTGTATACCGGTAATCAAACAAATGGAAATTTGGCAGACATTCTAGCTATACATTTTTTTTTAAATCAAACACTAGTGTATTTAGGCATCTATAGTGATGAAAAAAATCTATATTTTCTAGGCAGGTGGAAAACAGTCCCCCTACCTCCCACTTTGCCACTAGCCAAAGCAATGAGTTGTTTAAGAGCTGCTTGTGTTGTGTCTGACAACCTCTTATCTAGTCTAACACAGTGCTGCATATGTAGAGATGGAGGCAGACAGATTGGAAAAAAGCAGGACAGCTGTCAGCCACACTACATGGGACTCTTTGACAGTTTAACAGCCGCGTTACAAGGCAGAATGGGAGGTAGTAGAGTAGAGAGGTGTATTGGAACGTGCGTATTTTTAAGAACAAATATTGTTTCAGCCACGATTGATGCCCTTTCAGACAATCACCTCCTTCTTACATAGCGTTAAAGAAAAACAGTTTTTTGAGTCCAGCATCATAAAGGAGGATGCAGGACCTAATAAGTATGCATGTCATTTTCCTACTCCCAGAGAGAAAGCGCACACATCTCTTGAACGAGCCTGTGAGGTTAGAATTAAAAGTGCCAGAATGGGGCAAATAGTGCAGAGACTTGCAACCAGAATAGGTAATGGGATTATAGAATATGCAGGGTTAATAAAAAAATGATTTAAGTGTTCCCTTCAATTATGACAGCACATAACTAGCCAGTGTATTTGTATATCTATAAATATTGACAGATTCAGGTGTCCATATGAAGATACAGCCAGAAAAAAACAGCTTCTTCAACATCCCAAAAAATATAGGTAGCAGTGTAGCGTACAGAAAGCACAAACTCCAAGCTGTGAACAAACAGAAGATCTATTCATGTATGTGTGCTGCATGTTTCGGACAAAGGTCCTGGATGTGCTTGAGAAAGGACCTTGGTCCGAAACATGTACCAACATGTTTTCCGAATAGATCTTCTGTTTGTTCACAGCTTGGTGTCGGTGCTTTCCGTACGCTACACTGCTACCTATGTATATTTGGAGATTTGTATCTGGCTTGGAGGAGACTGGAAAGTGTAGCCTACTGGCACCCATTGCTTTAGGGTTTGAGGGCCCCAACCTATCACAGTACAAGATTCTTCTAACATGCCTGATCCCATTTTTACCCTGCACAATATGAATCAGTCATTCGAAATAGCATACAAGCACAGAAATCTAACCTCTAGCATTGCATGACTAGCTGTAGGCCGAGTGCAGATGGGGTGTTTTAATCAGTGATCCCTCCAAAAATAGTAAAAATATGCCATAAGGCTTTAGCAGTTTAGGACAGCATTTGCTGCAGTAAAACAACAATGTGGTAAAAGTGTGCATCCATTTAAAGCGGAACAAAACATTTTTTACCCTTAATGTGAAAGCCTTCCTACCCAGAACATGCTTTGTAAGATATCATTCCACTTAGGTACATAAGAAGTGGATTCTGTAAATATTAGTTATCAGTTTTCTATCTGTCTCTATCCATGCAGTATTCAAACAGCCTTGTTAGCATTAACACCAATTGGTCATGCCCCCTTAACCCAGTATTCACTGTCTCAATATATAGTATTTCCTATTACAGATGTCTCAGCATCCGGGGGAGAACAGCCACAGCAAAGGGAGGGGTGAGACAGATTGCATTGAGAATGTGCTCAGTCAATGGTGTCTGGTAACTATAGTTCACCTTTAGGTTAGTGGATATCCAACAACCCTTGGCAGCTTTAAGCACTAGCATATAAAATTAAAAGAATACTTTCACTTTATTCAGACAGAAAAAGGGACACTCAATTTCCAAAATAAAGGACAAAAAATGAGCAAAACATCTGGAGAAATAAGATTGCAATAGTTTCAATCATTTAAAACGGGGGGGGGGGGGAATCCAGTAAAATAAATGAATATGTTAAATAATAATGTGAATTCTGGGTTTACATAATTAGATTTGTTATTAAAATCTCCAGCTAGCTCATATACATGTCTTCGGAGAACTATGTTGTCTACACAAGGATTAGTTCATATAAAACTACATATGCACCATGGACAATTTATGGGCTTTCGGTATACCTAAACAGAAAAATGGAAACTTTACGGACTTTGGTATATATTTTTATATACTTTTGTATGGTACAAGCTAGTACGAAAGGAGCAAAAAGCCCTCAATGAGCAGGCTTGCACCACAAGGGCACTGGCAGAACAAGTGTTAACCCCTTTCTAGAATGAGACTTTACTATGTCCCCCTTTTGTCACCTGCTCATCCGTGTAGCGTTCTGGTTCCACTTTGTTTTAACAGTCAGAATGACCAATCAAATCCTGCTTTACAAGCTTTAAAGTAGACATAGCCATTTTATCAGCCCACACCAGATATCAGCCAAGTATTGCTCTGGGTCTGCCATTAAAATCGTCCCATTTACATGGGCGATCAGTTTTGTTGTCTGCAACCAGTCTATGGCCACCTTAAGACCAGGCCTGTTAGGAGTCCTGGGAACAAAACAGCACAGATCTAATGCAGAATTTCAACATGGCTTGTTACCTGAGAGTTTTTAGATGCTTCCGTAGCCAATTCTTTATCACCAGATATCTGTGTTTCTGCTTTCTCTGAACTGTTTAATGAGCTTTCAACAGAAGACTGTGAATTTTGGCCCGAAGTAGCTAAAAGGAAAATAAGACATACGTAACAAATGTTTTATTTGCAGCACAGATTCCAAACGTTTACACCTACACAGGGTGCAAAAGTCTCCATGTAGCCCTTGTAGCTCCACCTAGCCTTATCAGAAAGAAATAAGAGATCAGTGCCTATAAGTATCATGCAAATGTCACATCTTAAGTATAGTTTTAAACCATTTTATAAACTCCTTATCATAAAGTTATTAAATAATATTGATCACCTAAAAATCTGTTTCTACAGGCACAGGGAAAGGTGTAGATGCAAATGTCATAATCTGCTTGAAATACTACCTATATATTTTTAGGGAAAAAAGTAACATTTTTTTTCTAAAAGTAGTCATGTGAAAATTCCTGTGTTTGACATTAAGACCAACCTGCAGCTGAATACCCACTAAGAAGGTAATTGGATGCAAAGTAGGAATGAAAAGAATCTCTTTTGACGGACTATTTTGTAAAAATAAATATGTTTCGTTCAGTCTGGTCTGGTAGGATAGGCTTGTATAGCATGACAAATCTTCCATTCTTTATGGAGTTCAGTGCAAATAAAGCAAAAAAAAGAGCAGTATTTTTCCATCCCAATGACTTTAACCTGCCCATTCAGCACTGTGTCTGTGTATAAATAAATGCAACTGAAATACTGACTTCCTGTTTGCAGGACCCCTAGTAGAGACCGTTATGGTTTTGCCCTTGACCCAGCGCTTGGGTTGATTCAGTTGCTCGGAAGAGATCTGAGCATGTTTGACCCATTCAACAGCCAATCAGTAGAAATTACTGTTAGGAACATTCCAAGGATGTGGTGCATCCTGGGAAGAAGAAAGACCGTTTGAACCTGAAATGTCAGCTCACTAATGTCAACAGCAGGGAACAGCAAAGGGTATGAAATCAACTGATTTTTCAAAATGGGAGAGAATATGTAGAATAATGAAGAAGGCATTACACAAACTAACAATCTAACAAATATTGATAATTTCCACTGAACTGTCCCTTTAATTAATGCAGGGTTACTTTAATTATACTTATTTTAGACTATTTATGTGTGTGATTTTTTTAAACACCTATTTAGCTAAACCAGTGTATGTGGAATCAACGAATTGAGAAAGATGCATTATCCTAAAAAAAAAAAACATTTCCTGGAAGGAATTGTTCCTATAGGATTTCTTTCTGTAAAATATGCAGAAATTAATTAGACAAAGCATCAGTACATCAATTCCTTAATCCAACAGCAAATGCAATAACATTGATAACCAATACCCTGCCAAAAAAATATCATTAAGAAGGAATTCAATGAACATTTATACAGATCAGAACTTTTCAGAAAGGTACCTTCAGAATCTTGCTGTTCACTGGCATTTGAATTAGCCTCTTCAGATTTAAGTTCACTTGCATCAGGCTGTGTTGACAAATTTTGCTCTGGTGCAGGGCTGCAAGTACTACTATTTTCTTGTTTTACAGGTGAGGCATCAGCTATGGAACTCTGGTTGCTGTTTTCATCTGAGACAAAAAAAAAACACTTGCATAAACTCATGTCCAATTACTTCAGTTCTGTGATCTCGAATTACATAACTTTCATATAGTAAAATGCTCACTAACTGATCTCCCCCAGCCAAACTGCTACACTTTGTATAGACAGCTCCAGAGCAGAGCTGGTCACATCTGATTAGTAAATATGTCTGAACAGCCTCTTAAGAATACATTTTATTTATAATAAAAGCATATTTTTGTGGGCTTTAAAATGTTTCCAAAAATATTGTTTCAATCCTTCCTGGAAACTTTTTTTTCTACTGAATTAGTTATAGGGTGACAAAGTAAATCTGCCACTGTTTACTTCATATAAATTCTTAATTAAAGAGCCAGAAGAGCTCTTTATTTTGCTTCTTACCTTGCATGTCCATCATTCCTGGAGATGAACTGTTTTCTGGGGTTGTCAGTTCTGAGCCACATTTCTCATCTTTTGCCTTCTTCTTGTTTTTGGTCTTCTGAAAATACATAATGGTGCAATTTATTTACCTCCCTTTGACAGAGCAAAATTAGCGGTACCAAGTGCATGGGGGGAAAAAGACAAAAAGAGTAAAGAAATGTGTGTTAATTGGTGCACATCCAGTGACTAAAAAAAGTAAAGGTTATAAAAAAGTACAAAACTCAGATTTAGATTTCAATAATTTCCAAAATCATCTGGAAAGAACCAAAGGGTTGGTTAATGTATTTTGCTACAATTACCAGAAGTTTCTTAGAAATACAGGCTAACAATGCACATAAGCTGAATACATTTCATTATAAACACACACAGATATGCAGTCACTACAAAATAGAAGTGAAATCAAAGTATTCTGCAGTGACAAGTGAAAATTGACGGTATAAATATTTACTCCTACTTAGACATAAAGGGAATATTTAAAGGGCATGTACAGTCAAAAAATAAATTTTGCTACAAATGTAGATCACACCCCCAAACCCTATTTTCAAATAATTAATATTGGTCAAAGATATCCCTGAAGTTCCTTACCTGACCTCGTCCCTCTACACTCCTCTGCTCTTGACAGCTGCTCCACTTCCTGGCTGCAGCTGTAAGTAAAGGTGCAAAGTCATGCCCAATCTCCTGACAGACGTGACCAGGAAGAAGAGCACCTGTAAGCACAGAAACCCTCTGCTCCTGTTATTGCTTGAAATAGGAGCAGGGGGCAGTGCCCAGGTGGCGGGGGACAGGGCCTTCAGGGGAATATTTGGCACATATTTATAATGTGAAAGTGGGGTTTGGGGAAGGCCTCAATATTTCTAGCTAAACTTATTTTTTGACTGGATATGCCCTTTAACCACCATGTTTTTTTAAAAAGAAATAAGAAGCAGAACTCTACTTACATTATTTCAATCCTCCGCTCTGTTCTCAGCCCTCTGCTTGCCGGAAGTTGCAAGCAGGGGGCCAGACTGGCAGCCACGGCTGTGATTGGCTGAGGCAGAAGCCACAACAAAATTTCTACCAGACTACTTATCGGGTTTATCGATCGGTAGCCTGGTGGAGAAAAATTGTCTGTGTGTACATAGCCTACCATCTTTACAATGATGGCTAAGGAAGGGTGGACCATTGGTAAAAAGGAAATATTTTCAAATTTGTTTGAATTTTTAATGCTGCACCAACAAAATAAAAACAGTTTTGCATGGTATGAAACATTACAATCTTACATTTCATCTGATAATTCTACCACGGTCAGGAATGTCCATGCAATATTTCAGATTTCATTAGTAGCTTGTTTTGATATTAAGTTGCTTATCATTATGGAATTTAAGTCCAAGTACTGTTACAATAATATAAAAAACTTTATCAAACTAAACAATCCATTAGTGATTAATAAAGGATAGTCTAAATATCTTAGTTGTCAAATGTCCAGTGGAACCTGATTTACATTTTCATAACTTGGCTGGTGCTTGAGCCTGGCCAGTTTTAAAATATTATCCAGTGAGCAGCTTATTTATACACTGTTTAAAGGAAGAGTTTAATCATGCATTTGTGTTTGTTTAATTCAGTTATTCAGCTCCTAAAACACAAGTAAAAAAGAAAAATGATCACAAAGAAATAAAAATCTGACTTTTGCACAGGGTTTTGGCCTCCTCAGAAGTCCAGAGTTCTCATCTGTCACTTTCAAATCAATCTGAAGGGGAGAAAAAAATGCAAGAAAGTGAGGATGTTATATTTCTTTACAGTGGTTATGTAAAATAAATCTTTGTATCCACTGCAGATACCATAATATTAACATATATGCATACGTTTAATACAAAAAGCGTTTATAAGCTGGATTGGCCTTAGTTCCTCTTAAAAATGCTGAAAGAAAAAGTTTACCATCACAGAACATGATTAAATATGCATAAAAAAAAAAATTAAAAAAAAAGATTTTATCTTCAACATGGAGAAGAATCAGGACCATAGTTCCTACAAATGTTGTCAAACTATAAAGTCGGACAAGGACAGACAAGTTTCAAAGCAGACTTTAAATACAAGCTTCGCAGGATTAAAGGATTTTAAGAAAATTTGATCCAAGTTAATACATTTGCATCTTAAAAAATGCAGAAACTAATGCTTCTGTTTTCGTAACTAATACAAAACATAGTTGTTCCTTCTCATTCAGCATCTGTGCATTTGCCATTTAATATAACATTTACAGAGCTATTGGATGAAAGAGAAACTGAATTATAAAACTCCCACCCCTCCATATTGTTGCAACAAGGGTGAGGGCCTATAACATTAGATACCATTAAATCCCTGAGAGTACATTAGATTTGGCAAACCACTAATCCTAGAAGATTTGTGCAAAATTGGTAATGATGCTAAATACTCAATAAGATCTTAAAAGTGAGATCAGTGAGAAGCCAGCACTAGATCGATAGGCAGTAAGTTCTCTCCTGCAAGTTTTACTTAAGAGGTAAGGCATAGCTTATTTACACCTTCAGTTAAAACAGAAAAAACAATTGTTAAAAATTAGTGGATATACCCTTTAAGCAATAGTCATGGATTATTACTTTTATAACATTTTCCTTTAGAAGAGATCCTTAGTTCAAAGTAATTTTTTTTAATGACTTGGAACATCTCCCATAAAAAGTATACATTTTAAAAACAATTCTAAATGGAATGCATAATAATATTTATATACTTATTGTTAGATAGATGTATAGTACTTATACTTACATCGTCAACTTTTGGCTCTGCAACGGGCACCCATTTATAGATCCTGAGGGAAGTATCTCCAACAGTTACCCATTTTTTTTCCCTGAAAATATAGGGGATTTATAAGCATTATCCAAATATAACGAACATACACACTAAATACATTAAACAGACATCATAAGTGATGAGCTAATATGATTCCATAAGCATAGGTTATTTAAATTTTTCTTAAGACCTAAGAAAATACATTGATTATTATTATTATTATGGCTTCAACATCTTCTGTAGAGTTTTACAATTACATAGTCATACATGTTACATACAGGGGTAGTACATATATAATAAAGTCATACATATTAAAAAAAAAGGGTAATGGTGTTGCAGTAGTCGAGCAAGGATATAATTAGGGCATAAATTAGCATTTTGGTAGCATCATGTGAGAGGATGGGACGAATGCGAGAGATGCTTTTGAGTTGGAGCTGACAGGAGTTGGTAAGTGTGCCGACATAGGGGTTTAAAGAAAATATTAAAGCATATGGTTATTTCCAAGCAAGAAAATGAGGAGATGAGGATATTGGTGTGACAAAGGGCATAGAGTCCAGGCTAGTGGTCACCCACTGCTTCTGGCTCAATTACCAAGACATGGGAGGTACAAAAGGGAGAGTCAAGGGATTATCTTGCTAGCCCACACACAGAGATTAAAATAAATGCATAATATTGCAGTTAAAATTATAATCCTCCAAGTAGATGGAAATGTGCATGTGTGCCCTTTATTTCGAGACCATCAAAGCTGGAACACCAGTGACAACAGCACAAGCTAATATAACCCAAGCTTGGTACCAGTTCCACAAAGCATTACAGAATCCATTAAGACTAGATGACACTGTGCATTAAATAAGGATTGTTGAATTACATTGAAAACACTTTCTACCCATCCGTGAGGACAAGTTTCTTGCAGCTGAATGCAGCACTTGTGTCAGGTGCTAATTGTTCCGCTCACAGACCGCACTCAGTGTTTAAATGGTTGTATCTTGGAAGATAAATCGGGGAAAAATGGTCATAGCAGGGCAGGGGGAATGGGTATAAAAGGTCTATGCTAGAAAAATTTTAAAATTTAGCATCACATCCATGTTATTCAGATTACTATGAGATGCCTATTTACACACTTTAGTTCAGAACAGGGCGATATATCTTCTTTAGGATTGCTTTGGGGTTCCAAGCTAAAATTTTTAATTGTACCATGCGACATATGCATAAGCAGTCAAACATTTCAGGCAATTATTTACTGGAATTTTATTTAAAGGAAAACTAAAGTCTCCATACAGCATTGTCAGAATAGGCCGAGCACATTTACAAGCATTCAACAAGCTGTGTCTCACCTCTCCCTTTGCTGTGGCTGCTGGGTACTAAGGGTCAGCTCTCAAAATCCACCTTAGTTGGGTGATTGGTAGTATACTAATACATAAATCTGTTAGGTGGAACTAACTATTAGGGAGATGGGATGTGGTTTGTACTGTCATATTAGCCAGCCCTCCAGTCAGTATAAGCCATCTACAGCCAGTGTTTAGCCAGTCTTACATCCAGTGTTTATCTTGACCACATAATATGGGCGTAACCCAAAGTGGGCACGGCCAAACAAATTGTCACACTAGCACACTTTTACATTTCTTCCTCATTCGACTTTCCAAATGTTTATTCCAATTTTTTTTTAGATATGCCCTTTATGCAAATTATAACTGCTTTTATCACAAATTTTTATCTTTGTATTTAAAAATAACTATTTGATGGTGTTAATTTTAATTTTTTTTTTTTTGAAGTTCCCTTAAAAACATAAAAACATACTACAGTATATAATGTTTAAGCCAAGGTACCCATTTAATTTTTACCTGACCAATTAGGAAACCATGATTGACTCGAGTACAAGCCGAGGGTTGAACCTATGACCACTACTGCCTTCTGATTCTGTATTGTTTTGAGGCTTGGTTGCCTTTAAATGGACAGCAGAATTCCCATACAGTAATAGCCAAATCCAGTATGGCTATTACTGTATGGGAATTCTGCTGTCCATTTAAAAGGCAACCAAAGCCTCAAAACAATACAGAATCAGAAGGCAACCTTTTTAACAATAGATACCATCCTCCTGATTCTGTATTGTTCCCCCGTTCAGTGTTACGGTACCTTGCCTTCAATCCAGTCTTTCATCCAGATAAGGTAATTCATTGTGCCACTCGGTGTGAAATCCTTACGTCGCTCTCTTCGCATCTGCCCACCTGACAAATGATGAGTAATGAAGTCAGCCAGCAGATGCGGAGCGAGCGGCAGCTAATTTCCCCCTGTGGTGACTTGAGTGTAAGCAGAGGTTCGGTTTTCAGGCTATTTTTAAAGCCTGAAAACCTTGACTCATCTTGTATAACCTTCCTCACCTAATGCATACCCTCCAAATGTCCTCATTATTATAGGTACATTACTGAGAAATGCATTGTATAGAGCTATGCTGAAATTGGGTTCACTTCATTATCCTCCCCCTGCAGCTCTGCACCAATGATGTCAAAACTGTGGCTTTCCAGATGTTTAGAAACTTAAACTCCCAGCATGCCTTGGTGGCACTCTGCTGTTTTCTAAATATCTGGAGTGCCACGATTTAACATCACTGCTATGTCTACCTATTAAAAGGATATGCTCATGTCTGGCACATTGCTATAAGACATGTTTTAGTCCTATCTTTTGGTGAATCAACCTGTTCATGGGTCCATCAGTCAAATGTTCATGGACATTTAATGTTGGAGCTTCCAATTAAGAATTTTGCAAAAACCTGGGATTCTGCTACAATATATATAAATTCATTTTTCCACCCAACGTGCTAATTCTTGTAAATAAACAATGTATTGTGTGTTTTGGGTGATGCTTGTGACTGTTCTCATTCATCCAGGTCATGGTATATCTTTTGTATTTAGTTAGGTTTATTTCTTTAAGAGGTTTCGCTAGTCATCTAAGCGGCTTTCTCAATTCAGAATCACTAGCGAAACGTCTTCAAGAACTAAACATCAAGTGCAGTTGGTCTAACTGAATAAACCATGTATTTATTTTTTTTTTTTTACTTTTGTTACAGAGCTTAAGCATACTGTTGTCAGAAAGGAACTCAAGACACCTAGTCTTCTTTGCTTGTAATAATTAATAGGCAAGGTTATCAGCATTTCCACAATATGCTTGTAAAGGTTCTTATTTAGCCAGGTCACAGCACAAGCCAGTTTCACAAGTCATTCTAAATTGTGAAAGCAAGTCGAATGACTATTGAAAAGTCTTCAAGAAATAAACTTCAAGTCTAGTTGATCTAAATATCACAGAAATGTCCACAATATGTTACTGTAGTTTATACAATATATTGCTGTAATTTTCAAAATGAGGGAAGAGTTTTTATTTGTAAAAATACTAGTTGGGGTTGTGGGCAGATAACAGACAAGTCAACTTTTTTTTTGTTTGAAGTGTGGACGTGCCCTTTAATCCCAGGGGCAATGATGTACTTAAATTCTGAAATTGCACAAATCTTCACATATAACAGTTTTTTATTATAAATTCTTATCTTTGTAATTTTAGTGTTTAAAAATAGTTATTTGATGATGTTAAAAAAAAAAAAGCCCTTGGTACCCATATTAGTGGGCATGGCCACTTGTCACATAAAAGCATGTAAGCCTTCCTTATCTCAGAAAACCCAAAGAAAGCAATAACTACTTCCCTAAGGAAAGACACGCAATCTGGAGTTTGCCGTAATCTTATTCCTAAGCAGCTGCCGACTACTAATGCTGTATGAACTGTATAGACCATGGCAGATCAACAAAGGACCCCCGAATGAACATATACACACACGTGTGATTTCAGCCGAAACGGGTTCATCGCGTTTCGACACGCTCGGGGTCGGTGCAAAGATCGTACGTGTGTACAAGGCTTTACACATGTGCTTTTACTTTAAATTAATAAAATGCTTAAAAACCAAGTAGCCCTTAAATGTTAATGTTTAATAGGATTCCCGGCGTGGCAATTGTCAAGGATTTCCCCTTTAGAATTAAATCCTATAGTCTGACCATAGAACTGCACCTCCTTCCCAGCACCATGTTTTTCTCCAGTCAGTACAAGGCAGAAGGAGGAAAGAAGGAGAGGGAGGTAGTTGGAGCTACACAGGGACAAAAGCGCTAAATTTAAACCTAAAATCGCCGGATAAACAAGATAAAATCAACGGAGCTCGAGGAACACGCCGGGAGCGTTGAAGGCGCCAGACAATAGACCAGCTCCCCGATAGCCGGCTCCATACTGTCGCTCCGAAATGGCTGCCGGCTCTGGGCGCTTTTGGCGGGCTCGCTCAATACAAAGCCTTTTTATCAACCCACGGTGCGGATCCCATTAGGGCAGGTCAGGTGACACGGGAAGTGAGTGCCGAACTCTCCACCCAGTTATCTGTCCGCTCCCACACTCACATTGCCGCCCTCGTCCCACCGCCTCCCTCTCTTCCTTTGTTGTCCATTTAATTCTTTCTTTTCTCTTACCATTTCCGTACTTTCTCTATGGCGGCCATAACCCGCTTGATGTCATCCTTTGCCCTACTTCTAGTCTCGGCTCTAACCGACCTTCCAGACAT
This sequence comes from Hymenochirus boettgeri, assembly GCA_019447015.1. Taxonomy (NCBI): domain Eukaryota; kingdom Metazoa; phylum Chordata; class Amphibia; order Anura; family Pipidae; genus Hymenochirus; species Hymenochirus boettgeri. Next base: position 310,087,045 of record CM033469.1, read on the forward strand.
GGTGGAGGGGATGCGCTGGGAGTTGATGGGAGAGGAGGAAGATTTTCCTGCCGGTTACTTCTCGCTTGTTTCTCTCTCTCTCGCATACACGGACGTGTACAGAGGAAAGCCGAAATGCGCATGCGCACTCAGCTAGCCTGCGGATGGGAGCTTTTGCTGCTGCAAGCTTACAGCATGGGGGGAGGGGGTTGCGGAACTATCGATCTGATCGCTACAATGACACTTTATGGGTTCGCTTCATTATGATCTTACTCAAGTCAATGGAAATGGCAGAAAACAAGCCCGCGCGGTGCATATTAATGTCTGATCACACAATGTCTTATACTACACAGTCACACTACCACACAACACAAGCAAGTCATTATACACTCTATTTCATAGGGATTTGTCGTCTTTTTATCTTCTGTTTTGTCATAAATGTAAAACCACCCAATGAGTGAGGAACTAAAATTGCCTGCATGACTTGAATGCAGAATGCTAAAAAGGCATGCTGGGAATTGTATTTTGTAAACAGGGCCATGATTTCGCATCACATCATTTCTGTTCTTTACCAAAGGTAAACACACCAGCTTTAAAGGGACAATAAAACATTTTCACTAGTAGTAACAGATTTGTCATTTGAGTAGAAAGTTTTAGGCTGCGGTACCACTGCAACACACAAGAAACGCGTGGGAATCTTAGCAATACATTTCTGTGCGAATTCTGCTTGCAGTTTGGTCAATAGTCCACAGCCCTTACAGTTACCACCATGTATGCCCCCCCCCCAAAAAATATGAATTTAAAGCTAGGTACACACCATACAATAATTCAGCAAGACACCGACATTTCAGTGTTTCGGTCAGTTGGGCCGAATTATTGTATGGCGGCTCTGAACGATTGCCGACTGTTCCTTCGTCCAGATCGGATGGGTCCTCTATGGACTGCACGATGGGTCACGGTAACTGTCGGACACGTCTGATTTTGCCACGACTGAAAGTCTTGAACGGTCGGTCAGGAGGAAAAATTTAAACGTGTGTAACAGGCTTAACCCACTGTTAATAATTGGTCAGACTAGTCAGAAAGAGGGAGTGGGTGATGATTGGCTACAATGGTGAACAGCCTAGTTGGCCTGATATGTTTACGGTAACCTTGTATATTTGATAATATATATATAAATATATGTAACCTTGTGTATTTGATAAGACGAAGAACAATGCTATACATTTTTCATTATTCACAGTTGTGACGGAGCACCAGGAATCTTTAATACCTTTTAAATAATTAATACTATGTTAAAAAAGTCTATGCTAGACTTTAATGAATAATACAACACTGTTTTATCCAGGCACCACCTCTAACTGTTATATTCTGTGTAAGCAATGTATATGGGCAGCACGGTGGCATGTGGTTATCACTGATGCCTTGCTGTGCTAAAATCCTGAGTTGAATCCACCCTTGGTGTTTGTTCTCCCTGTACTTGCGTGGGTTTCCTCCAGTCAAACCGGTTTCCTCCACAATCACAAAGACATGTTATGTCAAATAAATGTGTTTAGATTGTAAGCTCTTTATGGCAGGGCCAAATGTGAATGAATACATGTAATTGTAAACCACAATAAACAGAGATGGATTAAGATCATATGGGGCCCAATGCATTGCCATAATTTAGGGCCCCCTTTTTTGCTACATATATTGTATAGACTGTTTTTTGTTACTGCTTCTGAAGCTGGGCCCCCAGAAGTTTCCTGGGCCCTAGGCAGGTGCCTAGGGTTGCCTTGTGGATAATCCTGCTCTGACTATAAAAGATGTTGGCACTATATAAATCCACAATATATGTAAAATGTACCAAGCACACTTTTGGGATATGCAGTTAGCCCTTTTACCACAAGATGGCTGTATGGGTAAAACTTCTGGGATTGCCTTTCATAAAGCAATTAGCGGGGCTCCTTATCATCTTGGCCATTTAATTAGTTAATTGCGGATTGGTCTGCTGTTCAATACTCCTGATGAATGGCTGGTTGAAGGTTGCACATTTGCACTTCAAAGGAAATGTGGGTATACATTGAGCAGCTTTAGCCCACATGAGAAGTCAAGCACATAGACAAAGAAAGAGCTAGGATACCTGTTTAGGCAGTATCTCCCTTACTGACGATACCCACTTTCCAAATCATTAATGAACAGATTAAATAGAAGCGCCCTAACACAGAACCCTGTGGCATCCCACAACTGCTCTCTGCATCCTATATATCTTATCCTATCCTACCTTTTTGTCTCCTTAGGTTTATTGCTTTGATTTCTGTTTGTTCCAATTCTGTCCATCTGTGTGTAAGACAAGGCGAAAAGGCTTAAAATACAGACTGCAGCGTGTACCTTAGTGCCCCTAATATAAACCATAGATTGCTTCATTGAACTTTAACCACTTTTTAAATCAGTTATTTTGCATATCATGGTGACATGAAAGTCAATAGACTGATAGCGGGCGGTATCAAAATGATTATCTGGATGTGATTCCTGAGCGAGTTGTGCGGCCCTGCCTGCTCCTGGGTATCATATACTCAATATAAGGGATAATACGCTACCTACAGTGTAATACATAAGGGATAATACATTACCTACAGTGTAATATAAGGATATTACGCCCCCGAGGAGTACCATGACCATATAGAAGCATGATGCCGCAGGCCAAGTTCTTTTATACAGGTCATGGAACTCCGAGGTGAAGTAAATCCGTATATTACAATGTAGGTAGCGTATTATTTCTTATAATACATATGGCCAGCCAAAAAAAAAAACTGCCCACTACCACTGTCTCTCCCCCTTCTTGTATTAGTCATTTACATAGGAATCCGTTTAATGTATAAATAGTTTATTACTGTTCATATTGAAAAGAGAAAGAAGGACCGAAGGACAGTGGAATACAGGAAGTAACTTAGTGACATCACTGAGTTATTTGTAATATAGATTCTCGCCACTGCACCTCCCCTTTGAAAATACCTAGCCTTATGTATTATATAGTGGATAATGTACCCCCTACTGTAAATTATAAGGATATTAGAATTCACCGAGGAGTTCCGTGACCATATAAAAGCACGAGGCCGGAGGCCGAGTGCCTTTTATACAGGCCACGGAACTCCGAGGTGCCTTCTAATATCCCTATGAATTTACAGTAGGGGGTACATTATCCATTATAACCCACCCCACCCTCATTTATAAACAAACCCATGGTTATTGTGCAGTCCACAGGCTGCTGTCCCCACACCACACACTACTGATTCTTCTTTTCTGACCCCTTCTCCTCCTGACACACACACACACACACACCTCTGACACACACACACACACCTCTGACACACACACACCTGACACACACACACACCTGACACACACACCTGACACACACACACACACCTGACACACACACACACCTGACACACACACACACCTGACACACACACACACACCTGACACACACACACACCTGACACACACACCACTCTTTCTTTCCTCTCCTGCCCCGTAGTTTTCTGCATATAGTCAGCTGACCCCTGCTCCTCCTGGCAGTCCCACCCACCTGCTGCTTTCAGTGATCCGGCCGGAGTCTAACAGCTTAGACCGCACCCCTTCTGCTTCCTCCTGGATTATTTCACATAACACCGGCTTCTCATACTTGCTTCCGGGTATACGGCTCTTCATTAGATCAAAGGTACTTTTCCCAGGTACTTCCGTGTTATTATCGGCGCGCTACTGCGTAGTAGCGCGCCGATTATAGGGATATTTTTTACAGTTTATGCCCATAGGGATCAATGGAAGGGGTGGGTTATATAAAAATTATTATCGCCAATCATTTTCACTGCTGTCAAAAATCAAAAAATCAACAATTTGAAAACAATACTAATACTAGTGGTATTGTTTTCAACCATTATAAAAGATACTATAATAAATCCATTATCCCTTATCCCTTATATTATATAAATAAATGTATTATTTCATGGGTATTATATAAATAAATGTATTATTTCATGGGTATTATATAAATAAATTTATTATTTCATGGGGAATACATTGGGTTTTTTGGAGGTACTATGTTGGTGGGGGTGGGTAAAAGTAATATACATAGGAACAGTGTTTATGTGTTGTTTAAGCACTAAATAAATAGTTACATCAATATTAAATATGTAGTAATGACATTAAAGTATATAGAAATGTAAATAAGGCAAAATCTATAAATAAATAAAAGTACTTAGTAGTCCCCTCTCCTGTTTTGTAATGGTATCTTCAAAATGCACTGTTAAGCCACACCCCAGGAAGTTTTACAGGGAGGCAATGGAAGCTTACAAAGGAACATATTTCTCACTTCACTTATAGTGTTGTCTCCAATGGTGTGCTTAATTTTAGATTGACAGCAGTGTTAGTGAATAGAAACATTTTCTGAGTGTTAGTAGGAAGTAGGAAGTGTTAGTAAGAAGCACTGTCGGCTTTGTGCCAGACCACCAGAGTAACCCACTGTGTGCCATGCTACCCATAATCCTTCCATAAAGCAGTGATCTGGTACAAATTGGTGGCAGCGGTGCTGGTAATACCATTTATTCTCCCTGTTTTCTTTGTATATTTGTTCTCTGTATTAAGCTATGGAGGCTGCTACTGATAGTATTGGTTTAAATCCTCCGGTCCTTGTATCTGCAGATGAAATTCACCAATAGACTCAGTAGCTCTACCAGGCTCAATTGCCAAATCTATTTTTAAATCTGATCCATTTGATGGGGTAACTAGGGAGTGGACTGATTGGCTAGAACAATTTGAATTGGCAGCCACTATTAATGGTTGGGATAAAGTTGCTCGCTTGCAAGTCCTTAGCCTTTTGCTTAGTGGTAAAGCCAGGCAGGTATACCAAGGATTTACTGTAATACTGGAATAAAAAGCAGTTATCAGTTATTAAAAATTGCTCTGAAGCAACTTTTTTCAATTAGATCTGTAGAAGAGTATATAAAGGATAAATCCATTTCTTTAGGTAAACTGGGAATGAGAAATGTTTGTTTATACGTTAGATTATTAGGGCAATGCTATTACAATAACACAATGCTGTGAGGTACCTTCTGTTATAATATATGAGGTACCATCACCACTTGCCGTGGTGAATACTAATAAGCATTAACCTAGCATGTTTAGTTTCAACCACACAGTGTAGCAGGATTGCCTGGGTCTACTCACAGACCTGCAGGATTATCCTATTTGGTTCCTCTGGAAGCTGGTGACTGTCTGAGTAACAGTTTAAAATATACCTGTGTAAAGATTCTATATCCACTATATCTCCAGCACACAAGAAAAGTTATATTCATGCTTCTTTATTCCATCATACACGCCATCTATATGCGACGTTTCGGAACACCCTGGTTCCTTTTTCAAGCTCAAAATGACATACACATGTGTTACCAATTATACCTATTTATGCCATTCAAGAGGAAGTGACCTCACACATTGAGCACCCAAAGGATACAGGTGTAGATTAACCATAAAAAGGAATAGTCCTGAGCACACCTCACTAAATCAATTTGAAAATGTATTAACGTTTCGGAACTGCCTCGAGTCCCTTCATCTGTGAAGGGACTCGAGGCAGTTCCGAAACGTTAATACATTTTCAAATTGATTTAGTGAGGTGTGCTCAGACTTCCCTTTTATATATTATATATATATTTTTTTTTTTATTTATTATTTATTTTAATATATCTGTGCACAACCAAAACACAGATTTCACTAGACTTTTATTAGTGGATATGTTTGAAGTGCTGCTGGTTTTCTAAGCCTACTACCGCATGGAATTGTACGAATGTTCATAAATGTACAATCACTGCTGTATATTTAGAAGTTTCCTATACCGCAGGTTAATGAATATGGCCCTCAGAGAATTAGTGCAGACTAAGAAGTGTAACTTAACAACAGCTATAGCCATCAACCTTGGCTTGTATGAAAGGTATAACAGGGCTCTTTTCAATGGTCCTTCTATTGAGAGTACTTGTATGGAGACCACAATTCCCATTTAAAGGACAAATCCACTTACCAAATCCATGATTCTTCGTTGGAAAGTTCCTAGCACTAGCCTCACCCCTAGGCTAGGTTCAATTTCTAAGTCTAGCTTTACTCAACTGAAGCCTCCTCCTGGAGTCCATCGGCGACTTCGGCCAATGAGGAGACACGCTCGTAAAGAAGCATGTCTTCTCATTGGCCGGATCTCAAACCCGGAAGTGGGAGTGAAGCAAGGAAGGAAAAAGCTAAAGTAAAGGTAGACTTAGAAGGTAAACCCAGGGGTGCGGTTTAGGTTCTCACCCTCAGTACTACGGATGGCAGGAGCTGGGTGTAGGTGAGTATAATTGTCCTTTAGATAAGAATACTCGTGCCCAAATAAAGATACAAATAAGAATACCTCTCTTTAAATAACATTAACAAATCCTTAAATAATGATACCTAAATATCAATATGTTAATATTGGTCCCTTAATATTGATAATGTGCAGTATTTTACAACGACCCCAAATATTTGGGGTATACAGCACTGTAACCTGAAAGTTTGGGGTCAACTTCCAAACATTTAGTAAATACTAGCAATCATTTTAGAAATGATTTTAGGTTATTGATTTATTATTTAACATATTATATAACCATCAAGTGCTCTGTGCCTAAAGTTTAATACACACACGTGATTGCAGAGGCCAAATCGTGTGGCACGATGTGTATGAGCGCCTGTTTCGTCCGAGAACCATGGCGTGTATGGTCGCTTCAAGCGGCCAAAACAGTCGTTCGGCCAGGCCTCGTTGATTCTGATTCGCCCAGCAGATCATCAACGAGGACCGAAAGAACACCTGTTTCCAACAAAGGTCCCATACACCCATGATTGTCTGGCAAAACACATAGTGTGTCGCAAGTTGGCCCCCACAATCGCATGTGTGCATGAGCCTTTAGTGACATGTATAAAACTATTATCAGATACTGGTATTGCACAGCTGCTGAATTAAAATGGGGTAAATGGGAAACCCTCTTCAGGGAATTATGTGCAATATAGAATATTATCTGTGCTGTGTATACATATATATCATGTTTCCAAGACAAAGTATATATTACTAAACCTCCATATCCAAAGTCTGATATAAAAACAATATAAAAGTAAATAGTAAAAGGAATATAAAAATCCTAGTAATGTGGGTAAATCAAGGCACATGTCCGAGGTACTTGTGTATGCTGGTAGAGTTTATTAAATTGAGGCATGTGGAGTAAACCGTTACTTACCTGGTTCCCTGGCACTGCTGGGAAATTATTTTATGGTTCAGACACTCTATCTGTAGGCTTCAATCCCAGGAGCTTTACTCATCTGTATCTATGGCGCCAATGTTCCAAACCTTATAAATCCCCTCTGTCTCCATGTACCAATCATGCCTTTGTTTCCAGGGATATGTGGGAGGTTTAGTTATGAAACCTGTCTGTCTCTGGAAGTTTGCATGTAGAAATGCAAGGATGGCACTAACATTTTTAAATCTATTTGGGGTCATGAGTGCTTAATCATGAGGTGCCAAGCCATAAATAAACAAAAAGGTTTTTAAATTCATTATGCCATACATTATTCCAGTTACCGGTATTCTGCAATAATATATATTTTTCATTTTTGAATAAGAAATAGCTTACGTATAGGAGAACTAAACTTTTTAAATCATTAGGCTGTGTACACACAGGGCTATTATTTGTCCCGACCAAGCTAAGAAAGAAGTGAGACACCACTTGTTGTATGTTAAAGTTCTCCCTTATTTCCTATTTACCTAGATCCTTTGTTGCTGATTTTTTTCTTTACACAGGGAATCACATGAACTTTTTTTTTAAAGAATTTATTAGACTTTCATTGTCCTTTAAAAACAGATTATTGTCTTCTAAAAAGAGTTTAATTCTAGGTTTTCATTGATTTCTTCAATAGCATTTACACTGTAAGGCAAACCAAGGATATGTGTTGCAAATACATCTGTTGTGATCTCTTCTGTGATCTCTTGCTCTAGAAAATCAGGAGCACCTACAACAAATATAATCTTATGTTAATATAATCTCAGTTAATCATAACTCATTAATTAGAGGTACCACCCATGCCCAAGCTTGCTCAGTTAACATTTTAGAAAGAATGAAGGATTGCCATAAGTGAGGAATTTGCCAAGTCTTTTATTTTGAACAAAAGATGAGCAAATATCCAGCACCATGAATTGCAGCCGTAATGATTTTAAACAAAAAGCTTTTAAAGTAATACAGTAATACTTACCGTAGCAAATCATTTACTACTTCCCAATAGGATTGGGGAAGTTATGTTACCCAGCTCCATCTGAAAGTTATATGCACTGCCTCCAATCATAGGGCCAGCAGCAGACGGAACTGAACTGTAGCATGTGCCAGTTCCCCTCTGTTGTTGCTGGAGATTGAGTGAGAGCAGCATTCCTGACAGAGATGAGTCAGTTCAGTGCAGATGATATTGTGTACGTTACTACTATTATCTCTATTTAAAGGGCACATCCACCCTTAAAACAAAACACTTGTCAGTTACCTGCCCTCATCCCAACTGATATATTTTTTACTTTATTACCTGCATTACTAACCAGATATTTTAAAGCTGGGACAAATTACATCACAGCCAATGATTGACTGCTGTTTCATCTGCTGCCTCCTCTGCACATGCTAAAGTTTATAAAAAGCTCTTTGAGCAGGGAAAGAAGGCAGATACCTTTGCCAGAAGCAAATGTAACTTATCTTTAAATCTCTAGTTACATGCATGTAATAAACTGATAAAAATAGCAGTTAGCACTTGGAGATACAAATACCCTAGTCAAGTATACTCATATACTCAACAATATTAACACCATACCTTAGAGATGTAGGAGACTCCACCAGGATCAGATCATGCCCCATGCTGGATGACTCTGGATACAGTAGCGGACTACACACCATTTAAATTATAGAGTTACAGCGATTGCATTTTGTAATAGTGGAGACTATGTTATAACCCTATGCATCTCCGGCTTCTAATTCAATATCGCACGCGGGATGCATTAGAGATAGCCCAGGGGATCTACGTATGTTACATCAGGGTTGTTTTATATTTAAAAGTTATGGGCTGCCAGGCCCTCTGCTTCCAAGAAAATGCAAGCAAAGGGGCGGGACCGGCAGTCGCGTCTGTGATTGGCTGAGCGGCAGCCAATCATGGACGTGGCTGCCGGGAGTTCATTGCGGCGGAGGAAAGAGGGGAGGTAAGTAAAGTTTGGGGCACTTTCAAATAAAATAAATAGAGCGGTTGGGGCTGGGGGGACAGGGGGAATGTTATATGTAAAGGGATTAACACTAGGGGGAGGGAATCCTAATTGGGAGGGAGGGGGAGAAGGGCTGCAATACGCATGCCAAACTTCTCCCGGAGGCCAGGTAGGAGGCAGAGTCCTATATGGACTCTGCTATCCTCCTGGTGGGCAGTTTTTGGGACTTTGGGGGAGGACCATAGGAGAACCATATGGAGCTGGGATGTGTGGTAAGTATTAAACTACACTACATGATGGGGCCAGTAGTGGGGGGGGATTATATTTTTGGGGGTGGACATGCCCTTTAAGTAGTACTAGGGGCTTACCTCCCCCTTATACAAGCCTTCCCAACTTGGTCCGATACATGCTTTAGATACACCTAGCACGCTGATGCAGGTCTCCCTTGGTCCAAGTTTGCTATTATATCGGGAAAGCACTCAGATCCCTAGTGACTACAGCCACTGTAGTAGCCGTTCGTGGACCCCTGTGTTATATTTATTCACTGATTAGCATTATATGGCTATATGGACCCTTTATTAATGGTCTTCCTAATCCAGTAAATTATTGTCTCAGATAATGTAACAGGCTTCTGAGATGGAGCGATTTTATTGAGACATTAGGACATTGCAGCAATATCCTTTTTCTATATGTAGCAAATGCACACATGGGGTTATTGCAGCAATCCCGCTAATTAAAATGTATTTTTCTTACAAGATTGTGTCACTTTATGTTACTGAAATGTAACAGCTGTGGAAAATCATTTAAATTAGATGAACAGCACCCCACAGCGCCATCTAGCATTACTTTCTGGGATCTCTTGGATCTCCTTCACTTCACACACTGAGTCGCTGTAAGAAGCCGAACGTCATCCGAGCGCGTTCGGCCCTTCTCCTCACGGTCAGCCACTTCATTTGGAGCAGAGTGGTGTGGGACTGTCTGAGCCTGGTTGTAATGCTGAGTACGCTATACAGCTGCCGGAGTGCATCGATCCTGCCTGTTGTTTGACTTTGAGACAGCATACCACAGACAGATAAGTAGTCAGACTTTTATTTAGTTGTGGGGGATCTTATACTGAGAACTTTACTGACTGACTAGCACCCACCCCTTACTCCCTCCTACGGATTATTAATTGTTATATTACCTGAAGTTATGAGGCTGTTTCTCACGAGCTTGTATATATCACTTTTTTAATTGTTTTTATCTTTGGAGTATCTGTCAATTACTGTAATATCCCTGCCTATATTAAAGGATTTTTATTAATTCATTATTTGGAGTGTGCAGGATTTTTCTAGGGATTCTATATTCTTGTATATTGTTCATATGTTTATTTCCCTACCTAGCACCTCTGTACCTATTCAAGATCACTCATTACTAGTGCCCTATCCGTTCATTCAGTTTATATGCTGGATGACTAGAATATACATAATCAATTCCATCAACTCGCTGGAGTTTAAAACCCTCTGGGCTGTCCCTCTGCGGACAGCCCAGACTTATCACAGGAATGGGAATATCTTTTCAACATCAACCAAAACACAATGGTTGATTGTATGGAAATCATTTAAATTCAGTTCAACAACACTCCATCACTTCGCTGTTGGCCATTTGCCAGACAAATCAATAGGTGCAACCCCCCTTGCCCTCTACTCCAAGGGCTAGGATACTCCAATAAAGCAAGAAAGTATGGAGAACTACACTATGAAGGTGAAACCAAATTTTTATTGTATAAACAACATACAATGTTTTGGGACACCCTGACATACCTGAGGAAGGGACAGGGTGTCCCGAAACGTTGTATGTTGTTTATACAATAAAAATTTGGATTCACCTTCATAGTGTGCTCCTTGCTTACTTTATTGGAGAATCTTTTAAATTACATGCACAAATGACTCTTATCCCGGTTATAAATAAAGTCAAACATCTTTCCACAGCAGCTGAACACACCTCAATAAAAGCACTGAACTGGGCTAACCTAGACTTCCAAACACACCCTACCCTGCAAAATACCATATACTAAAACAACAAATCAAAATAGTGGATGAAATTCAAATCCAAAAAAGTAAGAAAAAAACTATTGTTCCGAGCTTACAATTATGAAGAATTTGTGGAAAAATGTGTCAGACTGATGGCCTTCCTAGTTAACCAAAAACATGGTTCTACAGTAATCAAAATTCAGGCCCCAGATAATAAGAGTGCTAAGACACTCCGAGGAAGTGGCTGAACGCTTCTCTTCATTTTATAAATGAATCTCTATACTTCAGTCTCCCCATACACCTCAGTCCAAACGAAACAATGTCTATCACAAATTCCATGCTCAGCCATTGCGGCACTAAACAGAAATAAATCATCAGGCACAGATGGACTGTCCATAGAATTCTGTAATCATTATATAGATTCACCAACACCACAACTATTATCTTTATACGAAGAAATGCACCGACAACTAAAATTACCCCATACTATGTCTTCAGCCCTCATAACACCAATACCAAAATTAGGGAAGGATCCACACTTTCCTGAATCATACAGACCTATTTCGCTACTCCAGGTGGATATCAAAACCCTTGTCAAACTGTTAGCCATGAGATTCAATACAGTAATAACTAAGCTGATACACCCAGATCAAACTGGGTTTATCCCTTGAAAAAATATGTTCCTCAATTCTAGAAGGTTATTATGATTTGTATAAAGAACTATGACTAGGAACCAAATAATTCAGACTCAATGTTTAGTTTATGACATAAAATCTTCAAAGCAATAATAAATTAAACTATATTTTTTGTTACAAAAAATAGCAGTTGGGGTTGCAGGAAGATAACTGACAAGTCCCCTGTTTTTAGTTTTAAGGGTGGACGTGCCCTTTAAAGAAAAAATAAAAGGGAAACTAAAGTCTAAGAAATACTTTGTGTTTGCACATAAGGTGTCCTATATTCAGAATAGGAGAAGTCATACAACAAATTCACTAAATATTTACCTTAAACAACAACAATTTTATCTAGATACAAGCAGTCCAGGTAGGCTACCATATTCTGAGTCATAAATGTTAAAATTTCAACTTTATTATAAAAATGTTAAATGTTATATGACCCGTACTACAGTAGCCTACCTGAATTGCTTGTCTTGTATCTACATTTGAAAACCGATCGAGAGTCGGAGTTAACTACCGGGTGAGTGAGCACCGTATCCGAGGATGACTTGGCTCCCGCAGTAGAGGTACCAGTTTTAGTAACAACTATTTTATAAGCTTGTGAAGGTTCTCATTCATCCAGGTCATGGTATATCTGTTGTATTCATTTGGATCAACAGTCCAGTTGATCTAATTGAATACAACAGATAAACTATTTTATAAACACATCACAAAAACGGATTCAATTAAGGCAAATCTCCCTATGCCAATTGGCATAAGAAATACATGCAGAAAAAAATAAAATTTTATCAGTTTATAGAAGCTCTGACAGGTCCTTTCTCCTAAACACTACTAGAGTATGCCCCGATCTAATTTCATTTTTAACTGATTTGCGGAATGGCACATTGTTTCACAATAACAATGGTCTCTGCAATGTGAGAGCAAAATATTCACAACACCATTCTTTAGCTGTGTACACACCATGCAATATTTCAGCCCGATTGACCAATAGTTCAGTGTATTGGTCCAAAATAACTGCATGGGTTTTCATCTGAGACTGAATTTGATCAACGGACACGTCTGAAAACCAGGTGTGATCATGCGCCACTTTATGCAGGGCACTATTTCCGCTGCCGACAGTCCGTCCTCCTTTTCAGAGAAAGGACAACAGACAGACGAACTCCGCACAACCCAATTCTTTCTGGTGTTGTGTTTATTAGCTTTGTGCCACACTACATGTTTCAGAGTGTGCCACCGTCGCAAAGAAGATCTGGAAAGGAGGTTCCTCGGAAATTGGTTGTATGTCATGGATCGGTCAGCCAGGTAAGCTGTAATGTATGGGCACCTTAACACTTTGCTACCCATAAATCTTGGCAGGTATGACTGTGCAGTTAGCAATAAAGATATTTGGCAATATGGGATAGGGGGTTTAAATATACTTTCTGCCTAATTTGGTGATGTTAAAGGGGAAGTTCAGTGCAAATACATATGCTTTTAAGAAAAAAGAGTAGTCATTTTCAATCCTAATGAGCTTAACCTGCACATTCAACATTTTGTCTGTGTAAAAAGAAATGCAACTGAAATACTGACTTCCTTTGCAGGACCCCTAGTAGAGACCGTTATGCTCTTGCCCTTGACCCAGCGCCTGGGTTGATTCAGTTACTCAGTAGAGATCTGAGCATATTTGACCCATCCAACAGCCAATCAGTAGAAATTACTGTTAGGAACATTCCAAGGAAGTGGTACATCCTGGGAAGAAGGACCGTTGGAACCTGAAATGTCAGCTCACTAATGTCAACAGCAGGGAACAGCAAAGGGTATGAAATCAACTGATTTTTTAAAACGGGAGCGAATATGTAGAATAGGTAGGTATGCATATTACAAACCAATAATTTTTATAAAATTTATATTTTACATTGAACTTTCCCTTTAAGATGTTGTTAATGATGTTGTAGATTGAGTTTTTTTTCTGTGTAATGAGTGACCTGTAGCACAATGCCCTTTACTAATTTGGGTTAAATTAAATTGTTTATTATATTTTACCTCATTCCATAAGCAGTAAAACTGCCAGATCTACCTAGTTTTCAATAGATTATGTGTCATATGTTATTATAGTATAGTATTTGAGGTTGAACAAAGACAAAAGTCCATCCAGTCCAACCCACCCAGCAACACCCACACCTCCCACCCAACTGCAGATCCAGAGGAAGGCAAAACAAAAAAAAACAAACCACCAGAACCATGAAGGGGGAAAAAACTCCCTCCCGACTCCAAGTGGCAATCAGAAACATCCCCAACATAAACTCCACTCTATGTATCAATACCAGTAACCTGCAACAATCCTTGTTTTCAGAAACTGATCCAGCTTTTTTTTTTAACTATACAATGAACCTGGTATAACAACTTCCAACGGAAGACAGTTTCACAGTATTAATGTTCTTACAGAGAAAAACCCTTTCCGAACTTGAAGACTAAACTTCTTTTCTTCAAGTCTTAAGGGATGTCCACGTGTCCTCTGACATGTTCTATTGGTGAACAATGCCCCAGATAGTTTATTGTATGGCCCGTTAATGTATTTATACACAGTAATCATATTCACAAACAAGCGACTTTCCTTTAGTGTACTTTCCTGTAGTGTCCTTTAAGCTCCCCCATTCCCCTTTATTATTTTTGTTGCCCTTCTCTGAACCCTTTCCATTTCAAAGATGTCTTTTTGTACACAGGATTCCAAAATTGACCTGCATATTCCAAATGAGGCCTTACCAATGCTTTGTAAAGAGGGAGAATTACATTTTCCTCCCTTGAATCCATACCTCTCTTTATACAAGACAATACCATGCTGGCTCAAGCTGTTGCTGTCTGACACTGCTGGCTCCTTTAAGTTTGTTATCCACCAAAACTCCAAGATCTCTTTCCAACACGGATTCACTTAACACAGAGCCATTTATAGTATAAGCAGCACAAGGATTTTTAAGTCCAAAATGCATCACCTTACATTTATCAACATTGAATCTCATCTGCCACTTAGCAGCCCAATGTGACAATCTGTCTAGATCCCCCTATCTCTCCCTCCCCGTTCCCGTTGATCAATGTTTGATATTTGTACTTTAGAAGAGTTTCAATAAAAGAAGTTTATAACTGTGACCTATTACGGCTTGACTCCTCGTCCGTCGTCCATCTACATATTTCATTTTCGAATCTATCTAGATCCACCTGCAATGATGTAGCATCTATATACATTGATTACTAATAGTGCAAGCCACTGGAAAATCAGTGTAAAACCAACATACTATTATATTACATGGATTTAACACTCATTTATACAATACTGGGATACACTGCATCTCCCTGTAAATTTAAATATTCAGAGACTCTGATTTAAAGTTCTATAAATATAAATAGACATACAAAATTAAGACATTTTTAAGGCAAACTTATCTATTACCTGTAAAGTCATAGTTGCCAAGTTCGGAACATCCCCCTTCTGGATTTAGCCCCATTAATGTGCTAAGATACTCAGCAATTTCTTCTTCAGTCATAGGCTCCCCTGAAGAGAGAAAGATTACTGTTAGTTTAAGAGGCCCTTAGAGAATGTTTATGGTTAGATGAATGTATACTCACCTCTAGATTGCAGCAAGTGTAATAAGTCTTCTCTGTGGACTACTTTTTCTCCTTTGTCATTAGTAAAGCCAAGCACTTGAAAAGAATGTTGTAGTTCTTCCATAAAGAGCCCAAAAGCCGGTCTGTGATTTATGTACAGTTTTATAAAGTCTTCCAAGTTGATACAAGACAATTGTTTTCCTGTATTTACATATTCACTGAATTTGACTTCATTCAGCATGTTTTCCACCTGTGAAATTAATCTTAATTAGTGATATACATTGTTTTGGTAACAGGACTCTGCCCACTACTATACACAAGTAAGCTGTATTTTATATAAATAGTAAGGGTTTATCTGCCATCTGCACAGACACCCCACTCACACTGCCTCCTCTCACCTTAAAGGACAAGTCCAGCCCCAAAATGAAAACTTACATACAGGTAAATCACCCCCCAAAACCCTAAAGGTTAATAGTTTGAAATGTGAAATATATAAGTCTAACCTAAAATCCTGCACAATGTCCTGTTTCCCGTTTCTGCTTCCTGGTTCTTCCAGTTAGCAACTGTAAGTTATGGATTTGACAGTTGACATCACAGCCAATGACTGAATGTTAATCCCCTGTCGCCTCTTCTGAGCATGCCCAGGCTCAATACAGGCTCAGTACAGGTTTCTAAATTTCTCATTTTCCATGAGGCATCCAGAAGCATAGCAGGCATACAGTAATGAATTCAAAGGGCAAAAGTAGGATATATCAAAAATTTTAAAGAGGCCATTCTTTCTAAAAGATGTTATTATAAGGGTGGAGTTGTCCTTTAAACCTTTTTCTCTTGTGGCTCCCGTCCTCTGGAATTCTATTTCCCTCCCTTTATGTCAAGAAACTGCAAGTTTAAATCTAGCCTTGCATCCTATCTCTCTAAACACAGCACAGCATAGGACTGTTGACACTGCACCAGTTATTACTATGGCATCTCCACCCTTTCCTATGTATCTGTATGTTACCCAGCGTTCATTTTTGGTTTCTCCTCGCACTCCTGGGATAGGAAACTTCTGTCGTGCTGTTTCTCCTTAACTGTTAACCGTTTAACAGTAATGGATATATGATCAAATTCAAAGATGGCGGTGCACCTGAGGAAGGGGGAAACCCCGAAACATTGTGCACCTTGCAGGTCACAATAAAGCACAAAAGTTAAAAGTGTGTGCGTCTCTTTGCCATCTTTGCATTTGATCTGTATGTTACCCACCTAAGTAAATTGTAAGCTAGATGGGGCAGGGACCTCTTTCCTCTTGTCACATGTTTCAAGCACTTGTATATTTCATGATGCTCATACTTATTTATATATTTATTTACTGTCCCTTTTGTATTCTATATTGTACAGCGCTATGTCCCCTAGTGGCGCTATATAAATAAACATATACATAATCTGTGTGGACACAAAATCAACATTTAGCCTGATTTTTGTGTTCACGCCATTTTAAACTGCAGCAGCCACTGTTAGTTCAGCATTCCTATTCACCAACCAGTGTTGAATTGAAAGTGCCTGGTGAACTGGAGGGCTGAGTTAATCGCAGCCATTGATCTGTAGGGCTAACTTAACAGTGGCTCTAAAACTGGAGGGCTGACATATTTATTCCACAGGTAGGGTGGAAATATATGTGTCACACAGAGTGCCCCTGAACAGATACTGGTACATACAAGTTTGCCCATAGTGAGTGTGACTGGTACATACAAGTTTGCCCAGTGAGTATGACTGGTACATACAAGTTTGCCCATAGTGAGTGTGACTGGTACATACAAGTTTGCCCACAGTGAGTGTGACTGGTACATACAAGTTTACCCAGTGAGTATGACTGGTACATACAAGTTTGCCCACAGTGATTGTGACTGGTATATACAAATTTGCCCACAGTGAGTGTGACTGGTACATACCAGTTTGCCCAGTGAGTGTGCCCACTATGGTAGTTTGTCCATAGTGACTGGTACATAGAGGTTTGCCCACAGTCAGTGTGACTGGTACATACACGTTTGCCCACAGTGACTGGTACATGCACGGTTGCCCACAGTAACTGGTACATACACATTTGCCCACAGTAACTGGTACAAACAAGTTTGTCCACAGTGACTGGTACATACAAGTTTGCCCACAGTGAGTGGTACATACAAGTTTGCCCACAATGATTGGTACATACAAGTTTGCCCACAATGATTGGTACATACAAGTTTGCCCACAATGACTGGTGCATAAAAATTTGCCCACGGCAAGTGTGATTGATACATATAAGTTTGCCCACAGTGACTGGTACATATATTTACCCAGAGTGAAAGGTACATATAAGTTTGCCCACAGCTACTAGTACATATACGTTTGCCCACAGTGTCTGGTATATATAAGTTTGGTCATCACAGTACCTGGTGAAGATATGTTTGCCCAGAGTAACTGGTACATATAAGTTTGCCCACCGTGACTGGTACATATAAGTTTGCCCACATTGACTGGTGTATATAAGTTTGCCCACAGTAAGTGTGAGTGGTAAATACAAGTTTTCCCACAGTGAGTGTGACTGGTACATATAATTGTGTGCACAATGACTGGTAAAATTTTGATCTTCCTGTCAGTCTTCAAGTTCAGCAGACACTGTTAGGTCAGTCCTCCAGTGCACCAGTCACTGTTAGGTCAGCCATTCAGTGGACCAGACAATGTTAAGTCAGTCCTTCACTTGACCAGGCACTGTTAGGTCAGCTCTCCAGTTCACTACACACTTTAAAGGTCAGCCCTCCAGATCACCAGCCACTGCTATGTCAGTCCTCTAGTTCAGCAGACACTGTTCGGTAAGCCCTCCAGTTCACCACCCAGTGTTGACTTAATGGGTTTTTTGATGAGACTTGGACAGAGAAAAAACATAAGCAACTTTCCAACTTTTACAAATCACCTCTTCTTTCAACCCCTTTTAAGTTAATTGGGGATAAGATCTAACTTATTTGCTGTCATCTGTTGGTGAATCGAGTGATCGCCTAAGTTTTCTGGGGATGACATCTGACCTAGAGTCCTGCATCAGGCTGGGTACCCATGGTCTAACCGATTTGTGGGTTGGTTTGGGTAAATCAAAGCTTAAAGGAGAACTAAACCCAAAATACAAAGGCAGCTCCACAGAGTCTATAACTGTCACCATTTGTCTCTCCCCACCCCTACGATTTATATTAGTGTGTGTATTGCTGAAATGTACATTTGGGGCACCGCACGGCCACACTGCAATGCACCTGAATCGCACACGATTTACATGCGTTTGCGATTTGTCCATTTTTATTATGAAAACACATGCGATTGCACAAAAAACGCACGCATTACCAAATTGCTGAGGCATGCACGGATCGCAACACACCCAAATTTGCAAGATTGTGGTGCGTTGCTGGGATTTCAATACAATTGGAAAATCGCAATCGCCTGAAAACTTGGCTTGTGTGGCCTAGCAATTAGAAGTGAGCATTGATTTCAGTTTAGCCATACAGCATGTATTTAATGCAATGGAACTTAGCTTTGCAGCAGGTCAATTTCCTGAGGCTGTGGCTCCACTTAAGTGCAAGGGAGGACGCACGTTCGCTATAATGCGCCATCGTGCTCATTTCTGTGCATGGGTGTTGTGCTTCCCCAATTGGACCCTAGCAGAGCGCATGCAATACAGACTGAAAATGGTGATCGCATGCACTCTAATAGCACACGGAAACGCATCACATGTAGTGGCCCTAAATGTTTGAGTCTTAAAGGGAAAGGTGGCAACCTCAGTAGAATTGAGCTGACCACTTTACAAGGTACACTGATAAAAACAAAACAGCCCAGAGCTGCAGGTGCAGCATATTGACGTGAACATGGTCTTAGCACAGCTCTGTGCAATGCATTTTAAAGGGGAATGTTGGAGCCTGGAAGTAGTTTTGGAAGTAGTGTAAAGGAAAAGTCCACTTTTGCCTTTAAGACCCAAACACGTATTAAATCTACATGTTGCAGTGCTACCATTGCTTTAAATACAAACAATATCAGCCTGCATCATACTTCTAAAGAAAATACTAACAACCTTTTGTTGTGTAGATCATACCTATGTATTAAAATCTGATTGGTTGGGGCAAAATTTGCACCATTTTTAACGATAAGAACTTTTAATACATAGGCCTGTAAATGTGTTTCAGTCTGAAAAGGCAAAGGTGGGAACCCTAGTTGGAAGAGTGATTTTGTTTATGCACTAATTTTATAGAACATGTTTGCATTCCCCCTGAAAATAGTGAAAAAGCACGAGACATACATTATTTCAGATCCGGACACACTAGATACCCAGACCTATACTCATCCCACTACAACACTGCTACTAGGAAAGTGTTAATCAGCTGCACCACCAATTTGAATATTGATGATTTAATATATATAATATTTAAAATATATTTAATATATATATTCATACATCATAGGGGTTAAGAGGTGGGAGTGGAAATCACACAGGTGCTGACAATGTAATCAAGGTAAAAGTACTGGCAGACAAGGGAAAATGTCAGCTTCAGAGTTGGGGAACAAACAGAACCTAAAATGAGCTCTACTCAAGAAAAGGCCCCTGAGTGCGATCTTCCATGCTGAGAAGGATGTTGATTCAAATACTTTCTAACTTAAACTTTGATTTTTTGGGTTTAGTTCTCCTTTAAATGTGTTGCGGGTCAGGTTTGGTTACAAAGCTGCAGGTACATGTAGGGACAGGTAGCAGGTTCAGGTCTGTTAAATTTTGGGTGCGGGTCGCTGTTAGTGAAGGTAGCGGGTCCGCTTGCAGGTCTTTTTTATTTTGGGTATGGGTAATGGTTTTGCGTGCTGGGTTGCGGATCAGTTTAATTTCGAGTGCAGGTAATGGTTTTACATTTGTTGGTCCCGTGCGGTCGGGTTTGAAAATTTTGACACCCCCCCCACATGACTCTAATCCAGGAGTGGGCAATACAATTTCACAGGGGGCCGCATGAGAAACTTGGATTTTTATAAAGGGCCTGACCAATACTCAATTCTCATTATAGAGATGGAAATGGATTTTATAAAAAGATTAAATTAATATGCCTGGTTCACCGAATATTTTTTTATTGTTAATTTTTAATAGAAGGTATGTAATATTTTAGACCCATTCCATCAAATTCAATTAATCAATTAATCAGATTATAATATTTTCTATAAATCAAACTTAATAAAAATAAATCAATTATCCAGCCTTACCCAATCAATCAATATTAAGACTTTTTAGGGTACAGGTCTAGTATTGAGGGGCCAGTTAGGGGCAGCCAATAGGCCACATGTGGCCCCTGGGCCCTACTTTACCGAGGTCTGCTCTAATCTTACCTCTGTGCTGCCATCTGTTAGTGAATCACTAAGAAACAACTGAGCCCAACAAGGTTTTAATTGGAAGAAAATGGGCAACACAGGTACTCTGCCAGTGTTACTATAAAACAGACTTTTGTTAACTAAGCCAGTCACCATGTCTTTCAGTTATAAACATAATTACACTGTCTTGATTCATATGCTTCTCCACTAGTATTACACAGAATACAGTTTTTATGTTTAAAAAGGACAGCAGTATTTTAACACAATAATCTAATTTTACTGGGTTCCTCTAAAAACATTCAGAAAAGTTTGAAAAGTAAATTTTAATAACCTCTTGTTCTGATGGATAATATCCCAGTGCTCGCATGATAAAGGGAATTTCTTTCAAAGGAATATGGGTTGACACTTGTCTTGTCTCCATTGTATCAATCCCTTGATGCCGTATCTGGGCATAATAGAAGTAATTTTCCAGCTCCTACAGTAAAATATGAATAACATGCAAAATACTGGATAAAAGGAAGGTGTCTTTTTCAGGTAAAACCATATATTAATTGCTAATAAATTACTTCGATAATAAAGAGGGCTTACAAAAGTGAAACCACATAAAGGAAATTTTAATCAATCAACTCCTACATCCTATTCCTGGTGTACTTTCATTTGACATATAAAGGACTGGACATCTGTAATATATTTAAAGAGCATGTTTACCCACAGAAAAAAAATGTAACCACTTATGCACAAACCCCCAAACGTACTTTTCGCTATACTTACCTTTACTAAGTCATTACTTGCACAACCTGATACCTCGCCTCAACTCTCTCTGCAGCATCTGGTTCTGGCCGTAGGTCAAAGCTGTGACGTTGATGTCATGGCCAATAGCTTGATGGCCAGACCCAAAGATGACTTCTCTGCTGCTGTGCTTCAGAAAAATTAACATGTACAGCAGCAGAAGAGGTGTCTTCTAGCCGGAGACGGATCGCGTGATCTAAGTAATGTTGGAAGCATCTTTGGCAAAGGTAAGTATAGTGAAAAGTGGGTTTGTGGGGCTTCTGCAAAAGTGACTAAATTTTCTTTCTCAGGGGGACACACACCCTTAAAGAAATAGCTAACCTTTATTACATTAACTAAAGAACAGGAGGTAAAGGCCTCCTGTTCTTCAATTTTTTTAACAAGAGCCAGGAGCGAAGCTTTACCTCCCGTTCTTTAGTTCACTTTGTCAGTGAACTTTTTCTAAAACAGCAGGTATTGAAACAAATAATATGAAGTATATACATTGTGCAAGCAAACACTTGAAGGATACTAAACCCCCAAAATGACCCTTGCCAAATCAAGAGTATGCTGTAATTGTAATGGAGACAAAAGTGCTCACTACTTACCAGATCGCAATCCTGAGGCTGATGTGTATTTCCGGTCAACTCTTCTCTGACACACCTTCTTGTTTAAGTAGTGAGCTCTCTGCTTAGGGGCCAATACGACAGACAGGAGCAAGTCTCAATTAAAAATATACTTGTGATTTAGCAAGGGTCATTTTGGGGGTTTAGTGGCCATTTAAGGATGCCATACACGTGGTTGATATTTTAACCGTTTCTGCGAATTTGACTCGAAAATGACCGCTTGTTTTGAAAAATGTTCCATATGAAACGGTTGATCATAAAAATGACAATCAGGTCAGGCAGATAAATTTTTGTCTACCCTATTTTCCAGTCCCCATATTCAGCAGATTTTAAGCTGAAATCTGTGGAAGATCAAGGAAATACATTTCAACTGTTTTTTTCTGATTGAATTGTTGATTGGGACAAAAAAACATAAATTTTTGATCAGGACGAAACAATCTGTTTTTCGATGGGGACAAAGCAATCAAATTTTGACCCATGTATGGCCTGCTTTAAAGAGCATGTTATATCAATAAAAAATGACAAGAACATGCGTTTATA
Organism: Hymenochirus boettgeri; assembly: GCA_019447015.1. Lineage (NCBI taxonomy): Eukaryota > Metazoa > Chordata > Amphibia > Anura > Pipidae > Hymenochirus > Hymenochirus boettgeri. The sequence goes on from CM033469.1 coordinate 310,109,822, forward strand.
AATTTCCTTCCATGATATTTTTACTACAAAGTCATGGATAGTCCTGCATTTTATGGCAATGAATAAAAATTAAATAATGCAGTATCATGGAGACTAACCTTGAATAATGCTCCATCTTGTCCTCCTTGCAGCAAGCCATAGAATGGTATCATAGCATCTCCTCCAAGAGAAACAACAGCTTCTAGAGCCCTTTAACACAAGCAAGATAATTTAGAATTGAAATGGATGCAAACCCTCCATACAAATAGGGAATATTTCCTACATAATACCTGACACCTGTATTTTTTCTCAGACAACTGTCTTTTTTCCTACACTATCCTTATTACAAAACAGCTTGAGAACATGCAAGACATCTTCTAATCCCTTCACCACCCCAGATATTTTTCAGATAGAATAAATGCCTAATCCCATATATGTGAACAACTAGATTACTAAACAATTACTAAACAATAGGAATAGGTATAAAGTATCTGCAAATGGCACTCTTGGTTCATAATTTACAGCCCATTCCAGAGTGCAAAATACCACTCAACAGATATCAAGTCCAATTGTCAATTTTACAGGCCTTATTTATACATGCAAATCTCCCATGAAGCCTAACCCCAAACAAATACCCTTAATCATCTGTAATACAACACCAATGTGCCTTAAAACTTCAATGGGCGGGATGGGTCCACCTTGAAAGTTTAAATATGTCCATGTTAAACTTATGGCTATGAATATCACATACAATTGCACAGTCCCAACTATGAAGTGATGGTTACACTGTGCCTAATGTTATGTCCACCAACAATGGAGCCTTGACCAAAGTTCACTGGACATATGTGTCCACATATAAGTAGATCAGATTGTCCCACAATCTCTCGCAAGTATAGGACAGGTGGCATGAGTAACGAACACAAAGGAGCATTGGCAAAAGGTCACTGGACACGTGTCCACATATAAGTAGATCAGATTGACCACAATCTCTCACAAGTATAGTGCAGTTAGCATGAGTAACAAACACTAATGTCCTAAAATGGCTCTGCAGATCTCCCCCACATTATACACACTCACGGGACTTATAAGTTTGTCCATATATGAATAGTTTACCCGTCTCATCGTGGGTCCCCGCCTGGATTATCATTTGCACTCAGCTTAATTCTGGACTTGTGTCGGTTCAGCCACCTCCATACTACATCGGTCTTATCATAGGTCTCCTCCTGCGTTAGCACTCGCCCTCGACCTAATCCCGGACTTGTATCCATTCAGCCACAACCATGTAGTCAATCGCCCTAGATAACACAGTCGGCTTTCAAAATGCAGACTTGGACAATGAGGATCCCCTCCCGGTCACTAACACACCAACGTGCATTTTGTGCGTTAACTGTGCAGTAAGCGCACAAAAATATATTCATATATGAACAAACTTATAAGTCCCGTGAGTGTGTATAATGTGAGGGAGATCCGCAGAGCCATCTTAGGACATTAGTGTTTGTTACTCACGCCAACTGCACTATACTTGTGAGGGATTGTGGTCAATCTGATCTACTTATATGTGGACACATATGTCCACTGAACTTTTGCCAATGTTGGTGGACATAACATTATAGGATACAGTGTAACCATCACTTCATAGTTGGGACTGTGCTATTGTCTCCAGAGATCATCTTATTAGTAGTAGTCAGCATGGTTTTTTTGAGAAATAGATCATGCCAGACAAATTTAATTGGTTTTTATGAAGAAGCGAGTAAGAAGTTAGATTCAGGCACAGCAGTGGATGTGGTATACTTGGATTTTGCGAAAGCTTTTGATACTGTGCCACATAGGCGACTAATGTATAAAATAAGGACTGTTGGCCTTGAAGAAAACATTTGTTCATGGATAGAGAACTGGTTATTGGATCGCAAACAGAGAGTGGTGGTTAATGGAGCTACATCTATGTGGGCTAAAGTTCTAAGCAGTGTGCCTCAGGGTTCTGTACTGGGGCCGCTTCTGTTTAATCTGTTTATAAATGACTTAGAAGGGGGCATTGAGAGCAAGGTCTCAGTGTTTGCTGATGACACTAAACTATGCAGAGCTTTGGAAACTTCAAATGATGTGCAAGTGCTGCAAGCAGACCTAGATAGATTATCAGAATGGGCAGCAGAATGGCAGATAAGATTTAATGTTGATAAATGTAAGGTGATGCATTTGGGATTTAATAATCCCTGTGCCACCTACACCATAAATAACTCTGTGTTAAGTGCATCTGTAATGGAAAAATATTTGGGGGTTCTGGTAGATAACAGACTTAGCTATAGCAAACAATGCCAGGTAGCAACGGCTAGAGCTAGCAAGATATTGTCTTGTATAAAGAGGGGAATAGATTCAAGAGAGAAAAATATTATTCTCCCTCTTTACAAGACACTGGTAAGGCCTCATTTGGAATATGCGGTGCAGTTTTAGAATCCCATATACAAAAGGGACATCTTGGAAATTGAATCAGTTCAGAGAAGGGCAACTAAATTAATAAGGGGAATGGAGGGGCTTGAATATGCAGGCAGATTAGACAAGTTAGGGCTGTTTACATTGGAGAAGCGATGTTTGCATGGGGACATGATAACCTTATACAAATATATTAATGGGCCATACAATGAACTCTCTGGTGCATTGTTCAATAATAGGTCATATCAGAGGACACGTGGACATCCTTTAAGGTTGGAAGAAAAGAAGTTTCATCTTCAGGATAGGAAAGGTTTCTTTACAGTGAGAACGGTGAAACTCTGGAACTGTCTTCCAGCAGAAGTGGTAATGGCAAGTTCATTGAATAGCTTTAAAAAAGGCCTGGATAAGTTTCTAAAACTAAAAAATATTGAGAATTACTGGTATTAATGCATATAGATCTGGTTGATCCAGGGATACTTTCCGATTGCCATTTGAAGTCAGGAAGGAATTTCCACCCTTTTTAGCTGGTTTTTTTTGCCTTCCTCTGGATCAACTGCTAGGTAGTGTTAAAAAAAAAAAAGAGGGTGAATAGGTTGGACTTGATGGACGTAGGTCTTTATTTAACCTTAATTACTATGTTACTATGTATTGTTTAGTAATTTACTCTTTATCGGCAGGCACTGCCTTCTATTTAAAGGTTGCAGGTTCATTCCCTTTTAATTAAGGATTATTCAAGTGCTTGGAGACACATCTGTAAGAACAACTAGAAACAAGTAGGCATGTGATGTGTATGCAATATCTGCAGTTATAAAAGGATTAAACAGTTCTCTGACTTTGTTCTTATATAAATATTGAATTCCCCAAACAGCAACATGCCATTATTAAAAATGTTGACTTTTTTTTTTTTTAATTCACTTTATGTTGGTAAATGTACATCCTTATTTGCATTTATATTGGTTTACATTGTACATTCAAGTTTTTGTTGGTTTTCTTGTTTTGTATATCTTTTGTACATCTTGCATTTTATATCAATAAAAATTAACTATATACACTTAACATTTCTTATGTATGCTTTGTATTACATAGTATGGGCTGTTTATGACGGTATGCTATGGGATTGGGTAGGTTGGGATGTGGGTGGGTTAGTAAAAGTGGGGGGGGAGAGAGGAGAGTTCACCTCGGGCTTTTAGGGTTTATTGGGTTGTTGTGTTTGAGTTAATCCATATATCCCATATTTTATTGTATTTGTTGGGGCATCGTCTATGTAGATAGAGAAGTTTGTGGTATGCCAGATCTTTGTTTACCAGTTCCATCCACATTTTTTTACTTGGGGTGTCTGGTGACATCCACTTGAGGATTATAGCCTTGCGGGCGTAGAATAGCAGTTGTTGGAGTAGGGTTGTTGTGTGTTTATTCCATGGGTTGTCTTCCATTAGGTTAAGTTTACAGATTTCTGGTGTGTTTGGTATGGGAAGCGATAGCTGTGTTGTTATGAAACTTGTTATTTTAGACCAGTACGAGGATATTTGTGGGCAAGTCCATATGAGGTGCCAGAAGTCAGCATTTTGCGCTTTTCATTTAGGGCATAGTATTTGCCGTGTTTGTTGCATTTTGGACAGTCTTTGCGGGGTTAAGTAGGCCTGATGCATGATGAAATATTGTATTTGTTTATTGTTAGCTGCACAGGAGGCTAGTTGAGGTGAGTCCATTATATCTTCAATTTGTTATGCAGCTCTCCATTCATTGCTCCATGTAATTCTAGAAAATCTATAGTGTATCCAGATGATATGAGTGTAAACCAGCCATGGACAGACCTTGGAGACTTTTCAATCATGGGGTCATCCTCCTCATTCTATCAGTTATCGAAGGAAATGGTTATAATCTAAGCAACACGGAATTATTTGGAATTGCTTCCCTCCCTTCCTGAGTATACTCCAGTGCAGCCAGCAGGAGAATCAGCCAGTATAGGAAATATAGCAACCAATACAATGCTGTTTACCCCATTTACTTCTATGACTCAAAAATAAGTTTTTCTTAGTGTTATTAAAGCTACAAGGGCAGGGTAGGATAGATGTTTGCATAAAAATGTGCAGGGTTATTCTTAACCAATGTATGAAATTGTATTTAATTTTTATTTATCTGTATAAATGCTTACACTTATCCCCTTGTATATAATGTACATACATATAAAGGGGGAAAAAGAGGCAGTTTGGTATAGGAAGGAAACCACCACCCATTGAAAGCTGATTTTCCTACAAATGCCATTAGAGCACTGGGGAGAATTTTAATACAGATTCACTCATAATTCTACTCATATTTTGTTTTACTAAAAATTGTAATCCCTGTTAGTGGACGGTTTGACTACAGTTCTTTACAGTTGTTTTTTAGCTTTATGGATGGAAATGTAAAACTCGTATTAACTTGCCTGGGACTGTTAGTCTTAAAATTTTTAAGATTTAATGTTAACATTTTTATGGAACTTGTAAAAAGAGTGGTTTAGTCTATTCACAAATGTCAACAGAACTGATTGTTACCCTGGTAGCCCTTAAAGAAATGCTTTACCTTCTAAGAGGCTTTTACAGCATTGCAAGAGCTAAGTGCATAACCAGACTGTCAGTTGTAAACTGGTTTTGGCTTTATTAAGCCATCAATACTACTACTGGTCTGCTTAACAACAAATACCCTTTACTCTGCTAATAATAGAATTTGCTTAAAGGAGAGTCTGTCAGTTATATTATACCCCATACTGCCCATATTTTCTACTGCAAACTGGGTTTCGGGCCTAGGCACTCCTTTGTGGCTACTAGCCAATGTCTTCTAAGGTGCTCCCTTCTCAGGTCCTCTACCATGGACCTACTGCTATAGCACAAGCAAAAAAGTTCATGAGAGGGGCACTCTTGCTGTGAATTCAAATCACTTTTATTCAAACACATCAACACAACGTTTCAGGGACCACAATGTCCCTTTCATCAGGACACCTGATGTGTGTGCACAGAGTAAGTATCTCCAGATACTTACTCTGTGCTTCCCCTCTACCTATACTGTCTATTACCATTTAGGCACAGATTTATTATTATAATTATTAATACTTTCTAATACAGTTAATTGTATCTTCCTTCTTAGCCCACTGTGCCCTAAGAAAAGTTCCATATTGTTAATCTTCTTAATTGAACCTCTGAAACTACCTATATCCAATTTGTACAGATATTTATATCTATGTTCCAAGTTGATTCTGAGATTATATTAAATGCCATTTAGTCAGGGCAAGGTTTAGTGCTGAATTATCTATACTGGGGTTGTAGTATATACTACAATGTAGACCAATGATATAGTATTAGAACTAGAGTATCGGGGACAAGTGCATGATTTCTAAGGGAGGGATTCATAAAGGGGATATAATGGACAGTGTTGGTCTTAAAGCACCATAAACATTTAAACCATGCCCCCTTTTAAAGGACACTCCCATAGTAAAGTATATATTTTTTGCCCCTAGACTTTTGTTGTGAATAGGGCTCCCCTTTTTTTAAAATAAAAAAAAAGTATATTAGAAGTCAACAAGAAGCTCCATGACCAAGTATCATGTGTAAACCAAGAAGCAATCCTGCACACTCCTGAGTAGAGTTAGAAAGTTTTAAAGTGCAATGGTAAACCATGGTAAGTGGTCAGCGTACAAAAGGAGCAACACAAACCATGCATATCAGTCTTGCCAACCTATGTATTTTATTGCATGATACACATGACGTTTCTGAAGAAGGTACTATATTGTACCAAAACGTCACGCTTTTTGTGTTCCTGTGTATGATGCAATGAAATACATAGGTTGGCAAGACTGATGTGCATTGTTTGGGTCACCCCTTTTAAGTATCAGGAATATGTATGTATAAAATATCTCAAAACGTATATATTTTGCAATGCTTTGTTACAGGTGCAAACTTTATAACTTTATATCATATAAATACTAGTTCCTTTTTGTCCTTATATACATAGTGTGTAAACTAAGTGGGCAAAAGCTGATGATAAGTTTTAACCCACTTTTAGACTGAAACCCTTTGCACTTGCACATGACCTCAACTATAAGCCAGCAAAAATGAGGGATTCTGGGCACCCCCCCCCTCCCAAAAATCAACCTTTGGCATATACTGTAGTGGTATTATCTGACTATTAGAAAATAACATTGTCATCTGAAATACTGAGTGTTTCGTATTTTACAGTCACATTATTATTTGTATGACATAAATTAACAATATTGTTACATTACAATATTGATCCTTTATAAATATGGAAATTCTCTCTTCTATACCAAGAGCACCTTGGGCTTGAGATCTAAACGTTAACATTAACTCAGTCACTGGGAACCCTTCCCCCATACTTTAGAAGTAGACCTGCCTTTTATCAGTAGTTACATCCTCTATAGTTCCTGAAAGAATGTTGGCATTGGACCACAATAATCAGGAATTTGCAATTTGTGAGGGTTGTAGAATGACCAATATTTAAAGAATGTGCAAAAGAGAAGGAGGTAAGAATAAGCTCCTTTGGAAATTATTGAACTCTTGGGGTTTATAATTAGTCTTTAGATTAGTTCTCTTTAAAAGGTCAAAAATTTCCACATCAATGCTTTATAACTAAAGTCCAACACTTTCCATTCATGAAATCGGCAAAAAAGTTGATCTTTGGAATAAGGTGTTTGCAACAAATTCAGTACTATTATAAACCTATTTTAATCCTAGTTGTAGCTTCTTAATAGGAATATATATTCTAACACTCCATAAAGGGTAACCGTGGTCTTCAATTCTTCCAAACTTGTAAGAATTATATAAAAAGCCTTCCATAAAAACCTAAATCACATCTCTAGATAAAATTTGTGAGAAGTTATTGGTAGAAAGATTGAGCAATATTACTTCCTGTTTAAACATTTCCTGTTTTTAGCCATGTGACCAGCCTTTGCCCTGCATTAATAGGCTCAATTGTTCCCCCCAGGTACTTCCTGTTTTTACCAGCATTAAGTCCAGGTATCCCACCCCTCCCGGATCATCCGGGAGTCTCCCTCATTCTGGGGTGGTCTCCCGCACCCCCGCGAGACCACCCCAGACTCCCGGACTTGAAAGGAGACTTGAGTCTCCTCCCAAGTCACGCCCCCTTTTGTGGCCACGCCCCAGAATGCCCAGTAACGCCCCTAACTCCTCCCTAATCCCGCCTCCCACCACCCCTAGAACGGTGGCCCTGCCTCCGTGTGAAGTCACGCCCTGCCCCCGTGTGACATCACACCCCATTAGCCATGCCCCCTTCTCCACCCTGCCCGGTAGCCTGAAAGGGCAGGGTGGGATGTCTGTAAGTCTTAACTAAGCATGCTTCTCCCCCAGGGCATAAGGGCAAGGTAGAGGTCAGGTGATGCCCCTTAACCAACTAGAAGCAGGAAATTTGAACATTCACCCCCAATATAATTTCTCACAGGCTCCAGCCAGAGATGTGATTGTCGGCTCATTTTAAAGAAAATACTGAAGGCTTTCATTTAATTGTAACTTGTTTGGAGACCACAGTTGCTCTTTAAATTTCATACATTTTAAACTAATTTACTAGTATAACTACATACATAAACTACACAAGATAAAATAATAACATTTATTGCCGTGATAGAATCCTGTATGCAGAAATAAAAAAAATGTCAGCACCTAAAAACCACCTTTAATAGACTTCCAACCCTTTAAGGATATCTAAAGTGGGTTTTTCAAATTATAAAGTGTAGTTTAGCCAGTAACAGTTGCAGAGGTAAGAGTGAGAGTATTCCTAGCTACTTTTGTGCATCAGAACTATACTGCGCACAGTGGTTTACAGCTGTCCTCCTGGCTGTCTCTCCTGCATATGCAAGGCCATGATAAAGTTAGGGGGCGTGTTGGAGATTATTCTGCTGGCCTGAAAACCTGTCAGCACGATTACACAGATTTTCACTATTTATAGAGTTTCATTGCACAACAGGAATTAGGAATATTTTTTCCTTTCTTCTTAAATATTAGCGGGGCAGTTCACCTAGGTGCGCTGCCGCTGCGCAGTGCTCCTTTCTCCCCTTAACGTTGCGCTAACAGATTTACGATCGGTTAGCGTGACATTAAGTCTCGATTTGCGTCGGCTGCGGGAGTCCCGGAAGAGGAACCCGTGCAGCCAGCGCAAGTCGATTTACCAGAGGCTGCGCGGGTCTTACTACGTAAGTATTTAACGCCACGTAATACATACGTGCGGGTGAGATTCACCCAGAGCCGCGCAGCCACTGGTAAATCCCGTTTGCAGGCATTTGCGGCTCTGGTTGAATCTCCCTATATACTTTTAAAGGTAAAAGTAGTTGAAATTTTTACTTTATTAGCTCTGTAACACAGCTGGAAGCCCAGTCATTCTCACCCTCAAATTAAATTTCCATTTCCTAATACAAATATTTTTCTAATCCCTTCACTTTGCATAAAACTTTGCAGTTCTAGAAAGAGCAAGCTTTTAGTATCCCTTAAATAGAGACTAGGTGGCTGATTTACCCAGAGGCGCTGGGCAGTAATATGTTAAAGCCGGGTTGCTAATGGTTAGGGCGACTAACTACATATTAGCGCCAGATGCGCGGGCTACACAAAAAACACGCCGTTGTGGCATGATTCGACTTCATGTTTGCGCTACTTTTAACGAATGATTTTAATGCTGACTGATAGCTGGCATTACAATCATGCTGCAGATAAATCCTTTTTGGGATTTACCCACATGCACTAATGCGATATTGAATCGCTAAAAGGGAGATTTGCCCGGAGCGATATCGGCTCTGGGTAAATCTCCCCCTACATGTTTCCACTCACTGGGAAAAAAGAAAATAAATAGAAAGGTTGGAATGTGATCACCTGCCAACATTGTTCACCACTTGAATATCATGCATGCTTAACACGGATGTATATTTTTCTGAATCAGACCGTAACTTTCTTGCAACAATTTATTTTTCAAACAGATATAATAATCCACTGAAGAATCCGAGGCTAATATAAAGCAAACAAAAACAGACCCATTCTTCATCATCCAACAGAAAACCCTTCCTGGCTTTCAATGACAAAGCCCAGGAGCCAGAAAAATGCCACCCCGGTGAGAGACAAGCTTCAGAAATACGCCTGGAATAACACGCCACCTGAAAGGCCTGATACACTTTCCCGCCACCAGCCTGATTAAAGAGTACAACAACCCTAATCCCTGACAAGGCCCAGACACCATGGCTGAGAGCCTGGACACGGAGCGGAGGATAACCAGATACCCGATCCCCACAAACAACTACTTGGGGCAATATAAAGCTCGAAAAAAGCTTTAATGTCAGTGCTAGATGAAATCAAAACAGTTATCAAGACCGACATCTCGCTCCTCCGCCACAATCTCTCCAAAATAAGACAAAGTGAGGGAAGCAGAGTCACACATGGAGGATACCATCAACCCTCAAACACAGTCTATTTATAGCACTCCTGCAACAAGAGATTGCGACCACGAGGAACAAATTAGACGACCTTGAGAACAGGTCACATAGACAAAACATACAGTTCCTTGGCTTCCATGAGGGCGCTGAAGGACAGCTCCCCACACAGTTCCTAGAAGGCTGGATTCACTCTCACTTCGCTGTGGCGGACCTCTTGACACACTCTGCTATTGAAAGAGCGTACCGGATCCCAGCAAAACCTCCCGTCCGGGGCGGATCCCCCGAGACCCCTGATGGCCTGATTTTTAAATGCGAGAGGCAGAGATAGCCTTCTAAGTAAAGCCAGAGAGAAGACCAATCTTCAATTTGAAAATTATACCATCCGACTCTTTCCAGACTACCTGGATTTGCAGAAGAGACGTGCCACCTTTATAGGTTGATGACCTACCCGGCAAAGCTCAGGATCCAGTTGGATGGTCGAGTAAGATTCTTCAAAAACCCATCTGATGCATGTGCTTGGTTAGACTCCAGATAAATTACACCCTCAGCATAAAGAAGTGTAAGATTTATCTACCCCCTCCCAGGTATGGCTGAATTTCCCACTCTCCCCTATGCCCTCTCTCCCAACCCCGGATGCCTTGGTCCCGTGACTCACATCCCTCCACCTAGACCTAATGAACCCCCAGGTCCGGGACCTCTCTTCCCACCTTTGCCCCATGCCCCCCTCCTGGTCGGGCCTTTGGCCCCCCCCCTAAACTAGAGATCCCATTGCTGGACCTTGTGATCTGCTCTAGCCCTATCTTGACAGACCAGACACTGAAATTGTAGCCTACCTGCACCCTTGATCCAGGCAGGCAAAACTACACTATGGAAAATCACCCAAAATCACCACCTTGTTTGCAATACACTAGCTCTATAGTGGATGATAATACCCTTAAACACTGGAACTGAAACCCAGCCAACATACTATGCGTTAAATTGGGAAAACATGTTCACACCAAAATGAAACAGGACTAAACCCTCTTAGACAATGGGCTGACCTCCTGGATCCATATGGACAATCCTCATACCCAGAACCTGAACTAATTCAGTCCATATCCCTCGTATACCTCCACTGATTATCTGATCTCCTGAAATAGGGGTAACCCGCCCATGCTTAAACTTGGCATCAGATACTCTCCTCAAACTGATACCATATTAATGTCATAAATGTTATTTTATCTTACGCTATGTACACTGTATAAACATCTGGATAATTTGTAAAATATTGCAAAACCTGTAATTTGGCACCAACAAGTAAGGATAACTAAGTACAATATACAATTATACTATGTTTCAATATGAGTTTTTTTTTTGGATCGACTTGATACTGGTGACCCAGAGGGAGGACTTAGTTGGCCCCTCTACCCCCTGGACACTTTGGGTGGAGTGGGTCGAGACCCCCCTGGGTTGAGGAGGGCGGGAATAAGAGCCCACATGTCTCCCGACATGTGTGGAGGTCCCATGATTGAACTTACAGTATTTCCCTTTATAGACAGAACTGAAATATACATCAGACCTTAACATCATAGCGAAATTGTGAACAAACGATAACATAGATATGGCATCCCCCTAACTCAAATTCAGAAGTGACTACCCGAATTAAGTGACAGGATAAGACAAGTAAAATTAGATCTTGTGAAAAATATCCCATTGCACCAAATATAGCTAGAAATCCAGACAGGGAGGCCGTGAGTGGAGGGTTGGGGGTTTAGTCAAACCTTCTCAGATTTGAAACGGCACACTGGGGAATTTGGGGGTACCTCCCCAACCTAGTACGCATCTGTAGGTTAAAGATCTTCATAATGTTTGAATGGTTTGTTTGTTTCTCCAATGTATTTTTTTGTCTCTAAAGTGACTTGGGATAACTCTGAAAGTTGGTTCCCCTCTGCAGAACCTGCACATCGGTGCATCCCCTAAATTAGTTCTAGATAACCCAAAGCAAGGTTGGTTTAATTTGTTAAATATACTTACTGTTACTAAAATGTTGGAAATACTCCTCAACTGTATTTTATTTACTATATTAAGAAAATAAAATTCCCTACCATCTCATTCCCCCTCACTCCAATGTGGCTTACAAGACACCATGCTAAATGATGAAACTGACCCTTAAGCTACTGTCATGGAATGTCAAAGGTCTGAACAATCTGCAAAAAATGTTGTCAGTATTTACACAAATACAGTAATACAGATGTGATCTGCTTACAAGAAACTCACCTCTTGCCAGCCACAATCCAATATATCCAACGTCCATGTATAAGCTGGGCAGCCCATAGCACAATCTCCTCATACTCCAGTGGAGTCTCCATCCTCTTACATAAAAGACTGAAACATACCATACACGAAGTCCAATCTGACAAAAAAGTTAAATTCCTGTGTGTGGCATTAAAGGACAACAATATAAAAAAAAACAACACCACCCCCATTACATTTGTCCCACAGGTGGCAGCCACCTAGCAACAGCTGTTGGGCTTGGTGGCTGCCTCCCGAATCCGCCACTGGGAAATGTCGGACCTTCAGTATCTGTTGCACAGACACTATTTTATGATAAATGTAGACCTGAGAGATGCCTTTCACACGATTTATGTTACACCGAATCACAGATGTCTGCTTCAATTTCCATGGCAGGGTCAGATATATCATTGGAACGTGATGGTGTTTGGCCCATCCAACGCTCCCTACACATTTACCAGAGTATTAAAACCAGTAGTCCAGCACTTCAGACAAAAAAGTATTGTCACTCATTTATCTAGACGATCTTCTGGTGTTTGCCCCACAAGAGTCTGTGATCATACAACAGAGAGACTTGATACTCTCCACCCATACCGATCTAGGGTTTACCATAAACACACAAAAATCCTTCCTAACAAAAGTCCCTTCAGTTCTTAGAATTTCTAATAAACACACAAGATTTCAAAATTAAGGTTCCAGACGAAAAATGGAATCTAATCAAATCCTTTGTTCAGGAACTTCCCCGACGTTCAATCCCTCTTCGCAAGATAGCCAGATTCATTGGGAAACTAGTAGCCTTAGCTCAGGCTTCTATACACTATGCAGGCACACCCAGATGTTCCTCTGAGAATGTCTCCAGAAAGGGTTGGCATGGTCTTGCCCAGTAACCCCTACAACCCAGGTAAGACAGGAGAAACAACAGATACTGCTCATTCCCCACCTGTCACCTCTCCCATTCAGATTGGGACCCCCAGACCTGACAATCACAACGGATGCATCCTTGATAGGGTGGAGTGCATTCACCACATCCAGGGCAATCAGGGGTCGCTGGTCTCGCCAGTAGTCCAGCCTCCACATAAATCTCCTCCAGCATAGTTGGCCATTACTAACCTACTATCAGAAACATTATCAGGCAAAACTGTTGTAGTTCAGCTGGACAACAAAACAGCTGTATACTACATCAACAGAAGAGGGGGAACAAAACCGAGATTACTATGTCTAGAAGCACTAGAAATATGGGAGAGAGTACAACTTCTCAACATCAACCTAGTAGCCCAGTACGTACCCGGGCAATCGAACGAGCTAGCGAATGCCCTATCCAGACACCATATGAACCTCTCAACCCTCTGCCTCAAAGCCACTCTATTTGCCAGGATAAATCAATTCTTTGGCGAGAGACAGATAGATCTGTTCGCATCGGAAACGACTGCCCAGACAGAAACCTTTGTGGCGAGAGAATGGTCAAAGAAAGCGTGGAGAGTGGACGCACTAGCCTTTCCGTGAACAGATCTACCTCCCCTCTACGCCTTTCCACCCCCCACATTAATGCCACAGGTTCTACACAAAATTATAATGGACAAAGTGAGGGACTTAATCCTCATATACCCAGTCTGGCCTTCCAAGCCATGGTTCCCCAAAATCCATCCACTAATAGTGGGTCAGAAGTTACCACTGGGCATGACTGTAGGCCGCTTCCAAGGTTCCCTGGACCTTTTGTCCAAGCTTCCACAGTTAATGTGGATAGCAGCTCGAGTAATTTCTTCAACTTTCTACCACCTCTAACAGTCAAATGTTACAACTTATCTTTGCATCACAAAACGATGAGGAAATACAAACACCTGATAGCTGAATTTCTAAACTGGTTCACTGGGAGAGAGGCCCAGTTAGAACAACCTAAGGCCTTGTGGGGGGCATTGGAATTTCTCTCCCACAAATTTCACTCCGGCCTAGCCTCTACTACGCTTAAATGTTATGGTTCAGCCTTAAAGATAGTAATTCCAGACTGGACGTCAAATTCTATATACCTAAGTTTGCTTAAAGGAGCTTCTATCTCTAGACCACCTATACCCAGATATACATCCACGTGGGACATCGATAAGCTCCTTAGTTACCTAGCTAATTGGGAACAAATGTCTACTTCCCTCTGCCCTCTAGGTGTTAAACTAGCATGCCTTTTGGCCTTAGCATTTGCTGCAAGATCAGCACATCCAAGAGCCATAGATGTCATTTACTCCAGGGGGTGCTCACATAATTCTCAAAGGAAGAACTAAAACCTCTCATATTTCCCAGGAGTTAGTAAAACTTGATTTCCCGGAAAATATTGAGGAACCTTCAATGTGTATAGTGTCACACCTAAAACACTACTTACAATTATCAAGTGCTAACAGGGGAGACATTTCCCAGCTCTTTATCACATCGAGAATACCCCTTTAGGCCAGCCTGCTCCAAGACAGTCAGGGGATGGATACTCTCAGCAATGGAGAGCGCAGGGATCGACACTTCAGTATTTCGCCCTCATTCCATTAGCCACGAAAGCAGCCTCCAAAGGAGTGCAATTACAATCTATTCTAAGAGCAGCTAGATGGTCATCCGATAGGACATTCGTCCTCCGACATTACTGGCGTCCTACAGAACTAGAATGTCTAAACTTCGGGCTGCCTCCCGTCGGACAAAGAAGGGTTTTCATGAATCTATGTACTGCAAACCCCATTTGTTCTAGGGAATAGGACAGCCACCTAGCAACAGCGCCCTACCCTCCCTCCCAAAAAGTTCCTGGTGTTGGCTTTAAACAAGTTGATAATAAATTAATAATAAGAAACTAGTTGGAAACTGCTAATCCTATAATGTATAAAGCATAACGTTGTTGTTGTTGTTGTGCATTATAAACCCACTACACAGCATAAACTCATTATATCCATTTGTCTCTCCTTCTTATACCCTTAGCACATCCAAAGTTCCAGAGACAGCAGAACAAAATTGCGCAGAGGGACACTAGGAAATAGACCGGAAACGTCTCTACTTTCCTTCTTCAGCCTTTAGTCTTCTTCTACAACGTTGTTTCCCATGGACTGTTTGAAATAGTGAAAGTCATTCAGCAACCTTCTCACTTCTGTTGATAAGTTGATCCGTATACCTTACATTGTATCACTACGACATCCCCAGTTGTTACTATAAATGTTAAAGGGGAACTGTGGTCGCCATTTTCCTACCTTTAAAACGAGCCATTAACCACCTCTATACGTGCTCCACAGCCCAAGATATAAGAAAATGACTGACGAAAGTTAATGGGTGGGAGGCTGACATGTGACATGCCTAAGGATTCCCCTGCACAGTGCCGCCGGCGAGCACAGCCTCAGACTCCCTCAGTGTGTGAGGGAGACAGGAAGTCCCTCCCTCTCTCTGCTGTGTGAAGGACCTGCAGCTGCAGAGAAGGTAAGGGAATCTACAGCCCTTCTCTCTTACTATGTGAAAACAGCCTTTTCAGGCAGAGTTCTCACTCTGCCTGAAAAGGCTGTTTCCACAGAGTTTTCGGGGGGTTGGTAGGGTGTGTGTGTCAGAGTGGCCCACAGCACCTGTGAGCGGGCGGGGCTTAGGCACCCACGAGTGGGTGGGGCTTAGGCACCCACGAGTGGGTGGGGCTTAAACACCCACGGGTGGGCGGGACCATGGCACCCACGGGTGAGCAGGGCCACATGGGGCTGTAAGGGAATGGGCCAAGGGGGGCCTGCAACTGGAGGGACCATGGGGTCCATGAGTGGGAGGGACCATGGGGTCCATGAGTGGGAGGGACCATGGGGTCCATGAGTGGGAGGGACCATGGGGGCTGCAAATGGGAGGAGACACAGGGCAGATTGACTGACAGGTTTCAGAGCAGGAAGTGCAGGGGACCTGGTGATGCTGCTGCCATATCACACACAAAAATGTAAATATCTTCAAAACTATGCAAAATAAACAATGGAAATAAATTGCAAAAACTCTCAGTCCCTTTTTTTGCAAAAACTCTATCAATTTACCTAAAGTCATTTTTGGACCACAGTTCCTCTTTAATCTGTTCAAGTAAAGCATTGAAATCTAAAATTGATTCATTTCCATTCTTTTCCATGTGCAGGTTACTTGTCCTTACACGTATGTCATATGTATATACACACACACATATAGACAACAAATAAATAGGTCCACTGCTATATAAAGTAGGACAGCCATCTGCTTCCTGTGAAAAAAATCTGCCTTTTCCGCGAAATCTAGTGAGATCTCGAGCCTTCCTGAGATCGCGAATGGTGGGCGCGGGTGCGCGCACCAGCGACATTGAATTTCCCAGCGGCGGATTCGGGAGGCAGCTGCCAAGCCCAACAGCTGTTGCTAGGTGGCTGTCCTATTTCCTAGGACAAATGGGGTTTGCAGTACATAGATTCCTGCAAACCCTTCTGTCCACACTTCCAGCAGCTGAAATCACTTACACACGTTTACAGCCGTGCTGTCCTCCCTTAGATATCACACAGCAAAAATGAGTGCTAAAAGCCCGCCTCCTAGATGGCCCAGGGCCATGATTAACATAACACTTGTCATTGGCTAGTGGGAATGTCTGTTACAACCTCTCTCCTCCTCCTCTGCCAGTTAAACAAACTTGAAATGTCAAGTTGCTAGGATACAGCCTACATAATAAAGCTGATCAAGGATGGGTGGAGGAGTGTTTTCTCGCATGCTAGCTTTGAGTGACGGTTACAGGCAGACAGAATTCTTATGCCCCCTTCACAGCATGGCTAATTGAAGACATTGAGAATCTCGAAATCAGGAAAAAAAAATTGGGAAGGGCTGCATACCTTTACTCTTTTTAATGCAATTTTTAAAAAAAAATGCATTGAGGCTATACAGTTGTCCTTTAACTATTGAATCACTATTATACATTATAATAGGCATCTACGACGCACCCCCAGCCAAACAACAACCACTAAAATAAGCTCTAACCTTCAAATTAAAATACCCTCAGGCTGATATCATATGTATGGGAGACTTTAATACTTTAATGAACCCCTCATTAGACAAATTTGAATATAACCCACTCTCCACCCCCACACCCCTAACACACCTAATATCAGAACTAAACTGGACAGATGGGTGGCTCCTTAAATACCCTCATACAAATGAATACACATGCCTTTCAGCAACCCACAAAACACTATCTTGTATAGACTATAGCAGCCCTTACATATATATACGATTTTACTTACCCGACCGTTCCTGCCAGAACCGCCTTTCCTATTCTTCTATGTGACCGACATGTGATCGTAAAATGAATGGGATTTGCGATCACATGTTGTTCGCATTGAAGACAGGGAAAGGGGGTTCCGGCAGGACTAATGTCGCGGAAGCGCACGGTCGGGCAAGTAAAACCACATATATGTATGGCCACCTTATGTCTTTATAAATAAAAAACTAGAAGCAGACATTTCCGACACAATTTCCCACCTTCCCAGAGGTATTTCAGACCACTCGCCCTGACCACTTCCCGCATCCCCACATCCACTGACAACACAGTTAGGACATGTCGCTTCCACTATTTCCAACACCAGACCCCATTGTAGACCAAATAGAAACCTTTTTCTAAAACAGCCAAGAAGAGACCTCTGAACAAATTAGGTGGGAGACATTTAAATCAGTCCTCGGGGGCCTCCTACAACAGACAATCACACAGATTAAAAAATCAACACGACAACATGAGTCCAAACTAACAGCCTCACTCCAATCCGCAGAGTCAACATATGTAGATAACCCCTCTCCAAGTTCTAAATCAGTCTGGCAACTAGCCCAATCTCTTACCGATTTCTTGATAATAGAAAAAATGTCCAGGAAAAACTTGGTCACTGAACAGAAGTACTTCGAACATGGCCACCAGTCGGCCAAACTGCTCGCCAGACTATACATGGCCCCATAGACCAAAACATGATCACTAACATGATCATGATCCCGAAGATGGTATTTGTACCAATACCCCAGACATTTTAGACTGATTCACAAAATATTATACTAAACTATATAAATCTCAGCTTAAAGGGGAAGTTCAGTGCAAATACATGTACTTTTCAGAAAAAGAGCAGTATTTTTTCATCCCAGTGACCTTAAAGGGTATGTCCACCCTTCTAAAAAAATATTTACATAACATTCCCCCTGTCGTCCCAGCCCCAACCGCTATATTGTATTATCAGAAAATGCCCAAAACATTACTTACCTTCCCTCTTTCCTCCGCCGCACTGTCAGGCCCTCTGCTTGCAAGAAAATGCAAGCAGGGGGGCGGGACGGACCGCAGAGGCATCTGTGATTGGCTGCGCGCAGCCAATCACGGACGTGGCTGCGGGAGTTCAGTGCGGCGGAGGAAAGAGGGAAGGTAAGTAATGTTTTGGGCATTTTCTGATAATACAATATAGCGGTTGGGGCTGGGGGGACAGGGGGAATGTATGTAAAAAGATATTTACACTAGGGGGAGGGAATCCTAATCGGGAGGAAGAGGGAGGGGGAGAAGGGCTGCAGTACGCATGCCAAACTTCTCCCGGAGGCCAGATAGGAGGCAGAGTCCTATATGGACTCTGCTATTCTCCTGGTGGGCAGTTTTTGGGACTTTGGGGGGGGGGGAACTACAGGAGAACCATATGAAGCTGGAATGTGAGGTAAGGATTAAACTACACTACACAATGGGGCCGGTAGTGGGGGGGGGGGGATTATAGTTTTGGGGGTGGACATGCCCTTTAATCTGACAATTCAGCATTTTGTCTGTGTATAAATAAATGCTTCCAAAATACTGACTTCCTGTTAGCAGGACCCCTAGTAGAGACCTTTATGGTCTTGCCAATCAGTAGTAATAACTGTTAGGAACAGTTGTAGTGCATCCTGGGAAGAAGAAGGACTGTTAGAACCTGAAATGGCAGCTTACTAATGTGAACAGCAGGTAATAGCAAAGTGTATGAAACCAACTGATTTTTCAAAATGGGAGAGAATATGTAGAATAACTAAGAAGGCATTACCCAAACTAACAATTTAACAAATATTGATAATTTCCACTGAACTGTCCCTTTAACCACTCAACCCGTAACACTGCCCTTACATTGGGCAGAATCGACTTCCCTAAACTACGCACAAGTCAACGAGCCCTGCTGAACTCCCAAACATCCTTCGCTGAAATCCGAAATGCACTAGGAGGCATGGCAAATGGCAAGTCCCCTGGACCAGATGGAATCCCAACTGATATCTATAAAAGATATGATGACTACACTCTACAACCCCTATTAGAAGTCGCTTTTCAAACAGGGACACTTCTTGAATCCATGTACAACACACAAAATTCTCATTCCTAAACCTGGCAAAAACCTACTAGATTGTGCCTCATACGCCCAATATCCCTTATATTATATAAGTATATTTATATCTTCATAGGAGATAGGATTGCCAACAAGGTGGGGGTATAAGATATTACATATAGGAAAGGTGTAAATGTATGTGTGTACTATCACACTATTACCATTTAAATGACCATCAATAAATGTATATAAAGTATAGTTCTGACTAATATTAGGTACAAGACAAAATATACAAACTTTCTTACAGAGCCGGGCCCCCTATTTCAATATGGGACAGTCAAAATGGGATCTTAAACCACACCCCTGGGTCTGCTCCATGTGAATACTGAAAGGAAGTAGTATAACATCCAATGATGTGGCAGTCTTAGTCAATCCAAAAAAAGTTTTTGTCTGCTACACAGGACGTGATATGTATTGTAATAGACATATAAACCAAGACTCCTTATGAACCCCTTCTAGACTGCAGGTGGTATCAGTGAGTAATAAAAGACAATACATCCCTGCTCTCTATGGCTAGAATGAGAGAAAGTGAAAGTAGATAGAAGTGGGTGGTGAATGTGATGGGACTGATCTGTTTGGTGTGAGCCCTTACACAGTGTGATGATTGACTGCAACACAAGATCCTGTGTATAAGATCCTGTTGCCACCTGCTAGGAGGAAAGATTATTGGACAATTTACCTTATTGGATACAAACTCTGAGGCAACAGATAAGTGTACACCAACTTATAAGGACACACAATATACAGGCATAGTTAATAATTGGTGGCAGCGGTGCTGGTAATACCATTTATTCTCCCTGTTTTCCCTTTATATTTGTTCTCTGTATTAAGCTTTGGAGGCTGCTACTAATAGTATTGATTTTAATCCTTCTGTCCTTGAACCTGCAGATGAAATGCCCCAATTAGACTCAGTAGCTCTTCCAGGCCCAATTGCCAAACCTATTTTTAAACCTGATACATTTGATGGGGTAATTAGGGAGTGGACTGATTGGCAAGAACAATTTGAATTGGCAGCCACTATTAATAGTTGGGATGAAGGTGCTCGCTTGCAAGTCCTTAGACTTTTGCTTAGTGGGGGTCCCCTCTGGTAAACCAAAAAGGTTCCCTTCTGCCTCTGTATATTGTGAAAAATATTTATTTAGGGAATGTGACACTAATAGAACCAGGATTTCTTTTTACTGTACAAAACCCTGAAATTTTATAGTAGGGTGTATAAAGATCTGTATCCACATATAGCTAAACATACATCCACATAATTCCCCCTGTGCACCAATGGGCACACTTTTGCTAGTCACTTTTAAATACAGACTATAAACTATTAGCAAAAATCATAAACCCAGACCAGACAGGATTCATTCCTGGCAAGTCCACCTCCATAAACATCAGGAGGACACTAATCAATAGCTTAGTAGACGATGACAAAGGCTTTTGATTCCGTAGAATGGCCCTTCTTCTGGGAATGCAAGCAATGCTTTAGTATAGGACCGACTTTTCGAAAATGGGTAAAAATACTTTACGCCCACCAAGTTGCCACTATTAAGGTAAATAGAGCAACCTCCAAACCATTCCCACAAGAGAAAGAAACCAGATGGCTGTCCCCTCTCTCCCTCTCTCAGTTCGCTCTAACAATTGAGCCCCTTGCCATCCAACTAAGAGCACACCCAGATATTAAGGGTCTACAACTAGGGCAATATTCGGCCTTGATCAGCCTATATGCTGATGACCTAATCCTCTATTTAGGGGACCCCGATACATCCCTTCGTACAGCTTACGACATCATTACTCAATATGGCCCAATATCAGGCTTATACATCAACTGGGCCAAGTCAGCACTATTTCCAATTGACAAGACCATTACCATGCCCCCATTTGCACGTCATCTAATACCCAAAACAGACAATTTTAAATATCTAGGAATATATGTCACCCAGTCACCAACAAACTCTTATGAACTAAATATAGCCCCCCTCCTATCTTTAATAGCTAACAAAATAAAAGCCTGGCAAAACCTTCCACTTAACCTACTCGGCAGAATTAATCTAATTAAAATTAGAATTTACCTAAACTAAATCCACCAAACCCTCCAACACAGTATGACATATGTACCAAACTCCCCTTTTCAAAAAAATCCAAAGCCTACTACTCCCCTTTATCTTGGGTAAAGGAAGATCCAAAGTCAAATGTAGAATGTTGCAAAGACCTAAAACAGACAGGATTAGCCCTCCTAAACTTCCAACTGTACTATGTGGCAGGCAAGGTGAAATATTTCAGACGCTCGATAAACCCTGTACCCGTAGAAGAAAACGATCCCACCCCTAATCTATACAATATGGATGGAATGCTACTGACGTACCTACCAACACACTTCCAGGCGGCGGAACTGAATTACACAAACAACAATACAAAATTTGGAACAAAGTACAATGACTGATTAACTACACTGATATAGCTGGAGAAACCCCACAATGACACAACCATAATTACCCTAATCTTCAGTCCTTTTCTATAAGTCAAACCATGGGGATCCCTAAATTCTCACATATAATCAGAGATAAACAGCTAATCACCTTTACTGAATTAAAAAAAAAAAGTACAGGTCAACTTTCTATTCCAGTATCTACAGTTAAGATACAGCCTGCTTTCACAATTCCAAAGTTCCTAAATCCCAGTCTCTCAACACTCAATAATGGCACTAATCCAGCAAGAGGAAGCTAGACATACTGTTTTGGATATTTATACATACCTCTTACATACACAGCTCCCAGATAAAACCACCCTCATACTTGTAAAATGGACTCACTATATTCCCTCACTAACCACTGAAGACTGGGAAGATTTAGGCGAATCCCACCTTAAAGCATCCCCCTCTGCACCAAACAGGCTCATGCAATTTTACATCCTCCATCATGCCTATATCACCCCACTCAGGAAATCACGTATAAGCACCACAATCAATTCTGAGTGCCTTAAATGCAAGTACCAGAACACAGACTTCTGGCATATGCTTTGGTCATGTCCCAGAGTACAGAATTCTGGGGGAAGGTTCTACGTCATCTCTCAGGTATACTCCCCTTCCCTATTCCCTCAGACCCCAAATTATATATCCTAGGAATCCCAGAAACAGATATCTGGAATAGAAGTCAATTGATCCTGCTAAGAGAAACTTTGTTCCGTGCTAGAAGAACAATAATACACCTATGGATGGCCCTCACTCCCCCTAAAATATGGACTTGGAAATCAATAGTCACCAATGCTTAGATTGATATATGTTGGTTGTGACTGTCTCAATAAATTAAATGAGATCTGGACGGTATGGTATGACAACCTATAACCATTCAAAGTTCTCCCTCTCTGAACAAAGATATGACAAACATACAGACATGTGGTAGTATTGGTTCACTCTCCAAGTCACCAAGATACCCCCCCTCATTAAACCGAAACTTATCTATTATAATGACAAACTAATGGCTTTCAAGTACAATGTTAAAGAATACATTGATCAGAAAGATTGTTCCCTACCTACCCAAGTCAAACCCTAACCCCTCTCCTTTTAACATACTATTAAAATGTATAAGCATTCCAAATGTATATATGGACTGAAATAATACAGACATGGTACGTCTAATCTGTAAACTTTATTTAAAATATACCAATGCTTTGTAAATATTTACTGGAATGTATTATATAAACTTCAGATTAAAAAAAACAAAAATAGATATAATAAATTGTTTTGCAAACAAATAAATTGTATAGCAATGAGAAGACAGAGTCCGTTGGGACCGGTCAGACTATGCGGCGGAGGAGCAAGCGATCGGGTAAGTACCTTACCTTCATTCCCAGCTCCTGCAGTTTTTATTGAAGAACAGGAGGTAAGACACAGCTCCTTTACCCCTGTTCTTCAATTAAACTGAATACCAATTTTTTTCACCAATTACCATTGGAGATACCATTTAATATGCTCTGAACTTACTGTAAATTTGTCTCCCACATGAAAACTGTACAGTCATCTCCTCCTGCAGTGAAAACACATCGCCCATCATATGAACAGGCAAGATTGCTCACACCATCTGGATGGCATATTAGGGCTATTGATTTGTGCGGGTTTCCATCAAGAGGTAACATCTGAAGCCCAACCTAAATAAAAGAAAAACAATGTATGATATCAAACAGATTTTGCTAGGTTTCTATCACAAGTATGGTTCCAAATAAATATATCGCAGAACCTCTCCCACTCCTTCTGAGGTGCTACATCTTAAAATAATGGGTATAGAGGTGCACCAGTAGGTGTGTATACCTGTGTCTGTTTATGTATGTTTTGTGTCTGGGTTATTATTAGGTGTGTGTACCTGTGTCTGTGTAGGGTTATAGTAGCCTAGGACCCAGGTGCATTTCATTAAGAAAGTGACATTTGGGCTAGGATTACAAACCTCAACATTTTTCTGTATGAATGTTCTGTCAGTAAAGGAAGGCCATCTGCATCAGAGTCCCACATACAGTACACCCTGAATTAGGCTAACCGAGTTTGCCGGTGTGACCGTTGGATGCAGAGTTGGTACTGGAGGTGTTGAATAAGTGCTGTCTGGGAGAAGAATCCAAATGAGCAGAGTTTGAGACTCATGCGGTCATCAAGTTCGGTGACCATATGGACAGTATGTGGTTTGGGAGTATAACTAGAAAGGGAAAGTTTAAGTATAAACTTTGAATTTGGCTTGAAGGGCTGTATTTTGGAAGGGAATATGTGTGTTTGCTGCAGATCTTAAAACTCAATAATGGGAATGATGAGTTTGTAGTGAACGCTTGTTTGGGCAAAAAAAACTTTTGTGTGTACCCAGCCCAAAGTGGTGCTAATTTTGATCCAATCAATCAGAAAGCTAACATCTGATTGGTTAGAGCAAAACTAGCAGCATTTTCAATGATAATAATTTTTGATCAAAATTTATTTTTTTGAGTTTAGTTAACCTTTAAGTATGTCTGCCACGGTAATGGATAAGTAGTTAAGTAGATTTGTGTACCTGTGTCAGGTTGGGGGTTAAAAAAACTTTTTTGATTAGTCAAAAAACATTTTTGACTTTAGTTACCCTTTAGGTATGGCTGCAACAGTAATGGAGGGGTAGGTCAGTAGATGTATGTACCTGTGCCACATGGGGGTTAAAAAAAAACTTTTTTGATGATTGGTCAAATTTTTTTTTTTACTTTAGTTACCCTTTAAGTATGGCTGCCACAGTAATGGATAAGTAGATCAGTAGGTGTGTGTACCTGTGTCGGGTTGGGGGTTAAAAAAACAAACTTTGTTCATGATTAGTCAAATTTGTATTTTGACTATAGTTACCCTTTAAATATGGTTGCCATGAAAATGGAAGGGTAGGTCAGTAAGCATGTGTACCTGGATCAGGTTGGGGGTTAAAAAAACAAATTTTTTGATGATTGGTCAAAAATTTTTTTTGACTTTAGTTACCCTTTAGGTATGGCTGCAACAGTAATGGAGGGGTAGGTTAGTAGGTGTATGTACCTGTGCCACGTGCGGGTTAAAAAAAACAAACTTTTTTAATGATTGGTCAAAATAATTTTTTTTACTTTAGTTACCCTTTAAGTATGGCTGCAACAGTAATGAAGAGGTAGGTCAGTAGGTGTATGTACCTGTGCCACGTGGGGGTTAAAAAAAACTAACTTTTTTGATTATTGATCAAAATTATTTTTTTTTACTTTAGTTACCCTTTAAGCATGGCTGCCACAGTAATGGATAAGTAGATCAGTAGGTGTGTGTGTACCTGGGTCGGGTTGGGGTTAAAAAAAACAAACTTTTTAGATGATTGGTCAAAATTAGTTTTTTTTACTTTAGTTACCCTTTAAATATGGCTGCCACAGTAATGGAGGGATAGATCAGTAGGTGTATGTACCTGTACCACGTGGGGTAAAAAAAAAAAAACTTTTTTGATGATGGTCAAAAAATTTTTTTTTACTTTAGTTACCTTTAGGTATGGCTGCCACAGTAATTATAAGTAGATCAGGAGGTGTATGTACCTGTGTCCAGTTGGGTGTAAAAAAACTAACTTTTTGATGATTGGTCAAAATTAGTGTTTTTTGAAGTTTTTACTTTTAGTATGGCTGCAACAGAATGGAGCGATAGATCAGTAGGTGTATGTACCTGTACCACGTGGGGTAAAAAAAAAAAAACTTTTTTGATGATTGGTCAAAAAAAATTTTTTTACTTTAGTTACCCTTTAGGTATGGCTGCCACAGTAATGTATAAGTAGATCAGTAGGTGTATGTACCTGTGTCCAGTTGGGGGTGGTTAAAAAAAACTAACTTTTTTGATGATTGGTCAAAAATAGTTTTTTGACTTTAGTTACCTTTTAGGTATGGCTGCAACAGTAATGGAGGTAGGGTAGGTCAGTAGGTGTATGTAACTGTGCCATGGGGTTAAAAAAACAAACCTTTTTTTATTTAATCAAAATTAATTTTTTGACTTTAGTTACCCTTTAGGTATGGCTGCCACTGTAATGGATAAGTAAATCAGTAGGTGTGTGTTCTGGGTCTGGTGAGGGGGTATGTCTTTTTTGTTGTTAAACCATAAAACTATATTTTATTGAGGATAAATCTAAATTTGTTTTTTTGACTTTAGTTACCCTTTAAATATGGCTGCCACCATAATGGATAAAGTAGATCAGTGGTGTGTGTACCTGGGTCTGGGTGAGGGGTATGTCTTTTTTGTGTTTACAACCATAAAACTATCTTTTATTGAGAATAAATCTAAATTAGTTTTTTTTAACTTTAGTTACCCTTTAAGTAGGCTGCCACAGTAATGGATAAGTAGATTAGTAGGTGTGTGTACCTGGGTCTGGTTGAGGGGGTATGTATTTTTTGTGTTTATAACCATAAAACTATCTTTAAGGGCTAGGCCACACTGCTGCGTTTTTTTTGCGTTTGCGATTTTTCAAAATTATTGAAAACGCGGCAACGCAAAAAAACGCGCGTTTTTCGATGCGTTTGCGTTTTGCGTTCTGCATTTTTAATTGCAATCGCATGCGTTTTCCTATACTTATTGAAGAAATCGCAAACGCAATGAAAATCGCACATGAAATCGCATGCGATTGCGTTTGCGTTTCAGTGTGGCCTAGCCCTAATGGAGGATAAATCTAAATTATATCTGTTGTATTCAATTAAATCAACTGGACTTGAAATGTAGTTCTTGAAGACGTTTCGCTAGTCATCCGACTGGCTTTCTCAATTCAGAATGACTTGTACAAGAATCTGTGGCAATTATGTACCCTGGAAAATCCCAATTAGCATATCACAGCCAGGTGTTAAGGGTGTGATTGGATAGTGGCTAAGAGGTGTTATAGGACGCCCAGAGTAAGGTGTTTAAAACAGCATTGTACTGCGCAGACAGTTGGTGTCGAACCCCCCACCTATATTAGGCTTGGTTTTTTATTTTCACATAAATGGCCTCTTAACACCTCTCTTGAACCAGTCACGTTCCTTCGCCAGTATGTTAACATTACAATCTTCAAAGGTATGTCCTTTATCTTAAGATGCAGGTACACGGCTGAGTCCTGACCCGAGGAATTGGCTCTTCTGTGCTGGGCCATACGTGATGCGAGTTGCTGTTTGGTCTCCCCACATACAAATCAGAGCATTCTTCACTGCACTGCACTGCGTATATGATGTCGCTTTTCTTGTGTTTCGGTATTGGGTCTTTCGGATGTACCAATTGCTGCCTCAGTGTGTTGTTCGGTTTTAAAGCATAATAACCAATTGCTGCCTCAGTGTGTTGTTCGGTTCACAAGCATAAACTAAATTAGTTTTTTTGACTTTAATTACCCTTTAAAAATGGCTCCATGGGAATGGAAAGGTAGGTTAGTAGGTGGGTGTACCTGGATTTGGGGGGGGGTTGGGGGTGGGGGTATCACCATTTGTATTAGACCATGAAACAAACTGTTTTGAAATATCCACATTTGAGGATTGTTACCATTATAGTCT
Organism: Hymenochirus boettgeri; assembly: GCA_019447015.1. Lineage (NCBI taxonomy): Eukaryota > Metazoa > Chordata > Amphibia > Anura > Pipidae > Hymenochirus > Hymenochirus boettgeri. The sequence continues at coordinate 310,137,251 of CM033469.1, forward strand.
ATGGGAAAAAATGTCCGGAAATTCGCAGATAACGCGTCAACGCTTCCGCGGATTCCTTAGCTAGAAGATAGCACACTTCCTATATGACCCGCACGTACCGAATTTCACGTATCTAGCTCAAAAATTGTGGGAGGAGATACGGTCCAAAAAAGCGGAGAATAAAACGGAAGAAAAGAAAGAAGAAGAAGAAGAAATAGAAAGAACAGTAATTTGGCTTTTTCAAGCCAAATTAATTAGCAGCCCAAGTATGGTACACAAGTCCCAGTAGGTAGCACACAGATACTGATTAGGTCACTAAAGCTAAATGGACGTAATAATAAATAAAGAAAAGTATTTTATATTGATCATAAATTGCAGCTTCACTAATATGCACAAGGTAGTGTGCCTATTAAAGGAATCAGTGTTACAATGTGTCTGTGCCTTGTTAGTTTGGTATATATTACATACATGCCTAGACAGAGCACACGTTATACATGTGTTACCATGCAGTTTAATCAGGTGGTGCCCTATTTTATTTCTACCCATTAGAGTTTACGTGCAAAATTTTTTGTAAATTTACCAATAACTCGGAAATGCTTTCGTGGATTTGCATAATAAAGTAAAGAGAAATAGTAGGAGAAGAAAATACAAAGAATGGTAATTGTTTCTTTCAAGCCAAATAAATAAACATGATTTATGTTAGTGAAGGACTCAGATCAGATCAGAATACAAATGTCATTTGGGGGGTGGACATGGCCTTTAAGTTTAACTTTAAGTTACCAAAGCTATACAAGTTTTGTGTCATCAGCAAACACAGAGACCTTGCTCTCAGTACCCACTTACAAGTAATTATAAACAGATTAAATAGAAAAGGCTCACCTTTTTACATGATCATATGGGATCACCAGTGGGTCTAGATCCCAAAGTATGCCTACTGGGAATAATGGAAAACTTGGCTCTAGATACATTTTAAACAATGAAAAACACATTCCATGAATGTGACACCTAAATGCTTACTTATTCATTACGGTGTCCGGGTGTATAAAACCCCAGACCCTCGCCTCTCAAATAGCAAAATAAAACACTCCGAATAGCAACATTTTCAGGCTATATGTTCGGTGCTTACCCGTGCCTCTTGGTGACCCAGGTGCAAGATGCCCCCAGGTCCGTCGCTCCAGACCAATTCCATGAATACAACAAAAGAGAAATGACACTGCATCAACCAGGATATGTACAAGAGGAATCGGACACATAGAAGGTTAAATCACAGCTTTATTTCAGTGCGCCTGACGCGTTTCAGACCACCGCGTCCTTAATCATAGGCCTATGATTAGGACCGGGTGGTCTGAACACCCCCCGTAAGTTAATTTGACAAGACTATTGTCCTAAATCCATGCTGATTACAACTTAAAGATCAGCCCTTATACATCCAGAATATGATCCCATAACAAAGTTTCCAGCATCTTCTCCAACACTGATATTAGTAAAACAAAAGGTCTATAGTAACCAGGATGCCAATGACTACCTTTTGAATATGGTATTACACTTACAGCGCTCATTGGCAGGCCGTCTCTAGACTTTTTGCCACCTGACACAAAATTCCAAATGCCGCCCCCCTCGCCACCGGAAGGGGTGTGGTTTATATTGAAAGTGGGTGGTGCTTGTCCGGAAGTGGGATGTGGCTGTCCAGAAGTGGGAGGGGCTTATACACGTTGATTTGACTTGTGTCATTATCATTGTATTTACATATCATTCCTATTTCCTCCATTTATTGAATACATTGAAGGGCCACCCTCTAGAATAGTTTTCCCATTCCCACCCCAGATCAACCATACTTCCTGTGGAATAAAAGGTTTTGGTCAAAAGATTTGTAAGCCTGTAAGCTGCCACCACACTCATGTAGACACTTTCAGACAAGTAATGTATAAGTAGATCAGTAGGTGTATGTACCTGTGTCCAGTTGGGGGTTAAAAAAAACTAACTTTTTTGATGATTGGTCAAAATTAGTTTTTTTGACTTTAGTTACCTTTTAGGTATGGCTGCAACAGTAATGGAGGGGTAGGTCAGTAGGTGTATGTACTGTTGCCAAATGGGGGGTTTAAAAAAACAAACCTTTTTTTATATTAATCAAAATTAATTTTTTTGACTTTAGTTACCCTTTAGGTATGGCTGCCACGTAATGGATAAGTAAAACAGTAGGTTGTGTTCCTGGGTTCGGTGAGGGGGGGGAGTCTTTTTGTGTTTACAAACCATAAAACTATTTTATTGAGGATAAATCTAAAATGTGTTTTTTGACTTTAGTTACCCTTTAAATATGGCTGCCACCATAATGGATAAGTAGATCTAGTAGGTGTGTGTACCTGGGTTGGTTGAGGGGTATGTTTTTTTTGGTTTACAACCATAAAACTATCTTTTATTGAGAATAAATCTAAATTAGTTTTTTTTACTTTAGTTACCCTTTAAGTATGGCTGCCACAGTAATGGATAAGTAGATTAGTAGGTGTGTGTACCTGGGTCTGGTTGAGGGGGTATGTATTTTTTTGTGTTTATAACCATAAAACTATCTTTAAGGGCTAGGCCACACTGCTGCGTTTTTTTTCGTTGTGTGCTTGCGTTTGCGATTTTCAAAATTATTGAAAACGCGGCAACGCAAAAAAAACGCGCGTTTCGATGCGTTTGCGTTTTGCGTTCTGCATTTTTAATTGCAATCGCATGCGTTTCTCTATACTATTAAGAAATCGCAAACGCAATGAAAAAACGACAGAAATCGCATGCGATTGCGTTTGCGTTTCAGTGTGGCCTAGCCCTAATGGAGGGATAAATTAAATATATCGTTGTATTCAATTAGATCAACTGGACTTGAAATGTAGTTCTTGAAGACGTTTCGCTAGTCATCCGACTGGCTTTCTCAATTCAGAATGACTTGTACAAGAATCTGTGGCAATTATGTACCCTGGAAAATCCCAATTAGCATATCACAGCCAGGTGTTAAGGGTGTGATTAGATAGTGGCTAAGAGGTGTTATAGGAACGCCCAGAGTAAGGTGTTAAAACAGCATTGTACATGGCAGACAGTTGGTGTCGAACCCCCCCACCTCTATTTAGGCTTGGTTTATTTATTTTCACATAAATGGCCTCCTTAACACCTCTCTTGAACCAGTCACGTTCCTTCGCCAGTATGTTAACATTACAATCTTCAAAGGTATGTCCTTTATCCTTAAGATGCAGATACACGGCTGAGTCCTGACCCGAGGAATTGGCTCTTCTGTGCTGGGCCATACGTTGATGCAGTTGCTGTTTGGTCTCCCCCACATACAAATCAGAGCATTCTTCACTGCACTGCACTGCGTATATGATGTCGCTTTTCTTGTGTTTCGGTATTGGGTCTTTCGGATGTACCAATTGCTGCCTCAGTGTGTTGTTCGGTTTAAAGCATAATAACCAATTGCTGCCTCAGTGTGTTGTTCGGTTCACAAGCATAAATCTAAATTAGTTTTTTTGACTTTAAATTACCCTTTAAAAATGGCTTCCATGGGAATGGAAAGGTAGGTTAGTAGGTGGGTGTACCTGGATTTGTGTGGGGGGGTTGGGGGTATCACCATTTGTATTTATGACCATGAAACAAACTGTTTTGAAATATCCACATTTGAGGATTGTTACCATTATAGTCTATGGGAAAAAATGTCCGGAAATTCGCAGATAACGCCGTAACGCTTCCGCGGATTCCTTAGCTAGAAGATAGCACACTTCTCCTATATGACCCGCACGTCTGTACCGAATTTCACGTATCTAGCTCAAAAATTGTGGGAGGAGATACGGTCCAAAAAAGCGGAAGAATAAAACGGAAGAAAAAGAAGAAGAAGAAATAGAAAGAACAGTAATTTGGCTTTTTCAAGCCAAATTAATTAGCAGCCCAAGTATGGATACACAAGTCCCAGTTAGGTAGCACACAGATACTGATTAGGTCACTAAAGACTATAATGGACGTAATAATAAATAAAGAAAAGTATTTTATATTGGATCATAAATTGCAGCTTCACTAATATGCACAAGGTAGTGTGCCTATTAAAGGAATCAGTGTTACAATGTGTCTGTGCCTTGTTAGTTTGGTATATATTACATACATGCCTAGACAGCACCACGTTATACATGTGTTACCATGCAGTTTAATCAGGTGGTGCAGTTATGTATATTTTATTTCTACCCATTAGAGTTTACGTGCAAAATTTTTTTGTAAATTTACCAATAACTCGGAAATGCTTTCGTGGATTTGCATTAAATAACGTAGAAATAGTAGGAGAAGAAATACAAAGAATGGTAATTTGTTTCTTTCAAGCCAAATAAATAAACATGATTTTATGTTTAGTGAAGGACATCAGAATCAGAATATCAAATGTCATTTTGGGGGTGGACATGGCCTTTAAGTTTAACTTTAAGTTACCAAAGCTATACAAAGTTTTGTGTCATCAGCAAACACAGAGACCTTGCTCTCAGTACCCACTTACAAGTAATTTATAAACAGATTAAATAGAAAAGGCTCACCTTTTTACATGATCATATGGGATCACCAGTGGGTCTAGATCCCAAAGTATGCCTACTGGGAATAATGGAAAACTTGGCTCTAGATACATTTTAAAACAATGAAAAATCACATTCCATGAATGTGACACCTATAATGCTTACTTATTCATTACGGTGGTCCGGGTGTATAAAACCCCAGACCCTTCGCTCCTCCAAATAGCAAAATAAAACACTCCGAATAGCAACATTTTCAGGCTATATGTTCGGTGCTTACCCGTGCCTCTTGGTGACCCAGGTGCAAGATGCCCCAGGTCCGTCGCTCCAGACCAAATTCCATGAATACAACAAAAGAGAAATGACACTGCATCAACCAGGATATGTACAAGAGGAATCCGGACACATAGAAAGGTTAAATCACAGCTTTATTTCAGTGCGCCTGACACGTTTCAGACCACCCGGTCCTTAATCATAGGCCTATGATTAAGGACCGGGTGGTCTGAAACACCACCCGTAAGTTAATTTGACAAGACCTATTTGTCCTAAATCCATGCTGATTACAACTTATAAGATCAGCCCTTATACAATCCAGAATATGATCCCATAACAAAGTTTCCAGCATCTTCTCCAACACTGATATTAGTAAACAAACAGGTCTATAGTAACCAGGATGCCAATGACTACCCTTTTTGAATATTGGTATTACATCTTACAGCGCTCATTGGCAGGGCCGTCTGTAGACTTTTTGCCACCTGACACAAAATTCCAAATGCCACCCCCCTCGCCGCCGGAAGGGGTGTGGTTTTATAATTGAAAGTGGGTGGTGCTTTGTCCGGAAGTGGGATGTGGCTTGTCCAGAAGTGGGAGGGGCTTTATACACGTTGATTTGACTTGTGTCATTATCATTGTATTTACATATCATTCCTATTTCCTCCATTTATTTGCAATACATTGAAGGGCCCACCCTCTAGAATAGTTTCCCCATTCCCACCCCAGATCAACCATACTTCCTGTGGAATAAAAGGTTTTGGTCAAAAGATTTGTAAGCCTGTAAGCTGCCACCACATCAATGTAGACACTTTCAGACAGCAGGGCCCTAACTTACCTACCTAATCTAACTTACCTTAACCTAACAAACTCTATCTGAAGCTAGCATATGAAATGTCTTTTAGTAACATACACACATACTATTAGAGTTAAAATGACAAACATTTATACAAACCTGTTAAGGTAGAAGGGTTATTTATCTATCTAACAACTATCTATCTATATATCTATCTATCTATCACATATCTATCTATCTATCTGTCTATCTATCACTCTATAATCTGTCTATCTATCTATCATCTGTCTATCTATCTATATAACAATATTTATCTATCTATCATATGTCTATCAATCTCTTATCATCCATCTGTCTACATCTCTCATCTATCATCTTTCTATCTATCTCATCATCTATCTATCTATCTATCCTCCTTATCCATCTAACTCTTATCTATCTATCTATCTATCTATCTACCTATCTATCTCATCTATCAACTATCTATATATTCATATCTATCTATCTATCTATCTATCTATCTATCATCTATCTATAATCTATCTATCCTCTATATCATCTCATCTAATCATCATGTCTATATATCTATGATCTATCTATGATCTATCTATCTCTTATCTATCTATCTATCTATCTATCTATCTATCTATCATCTATCTATACTATCTATTCTATCTATCATCTATCTATCTATCTATCCATCTATCTATCTACTATCTAACTCTGCTATCTATCATCATCTACCTATCTATCTCATCTATCTATCACTATCTATCTATCCATCATCTATCTATCCATCTATCTATCTAGTATCTATCTATCATCATCTATCTAGTATCTATCTATCCATCTATCTATCTAGTATCATCTATCTACTATCTATATCTATATATCTATCTAGTATCTATCTAGTATCTATCTATCTATATATATCTATCACTATAATATCTATCATCTATCTATCTACATCATCTATATTTATCTACTCATCTATCTATCACTATCTATCTATCTCTCTATCTATCTATCTATCATCTATCTATCTATCTATCTCTGCTATCATCTATCTATCTATCTATCTATCATCTATCTATCTATCATCTATCTATCTATCTGTCTGTCTGTCTGTCTGTCATCTATCTATAATCCTATCTTCTATCTATCTGTCTATATCATCTATCTATAATCTATCTCATCATGATCTGGCTATAATTATTATGCTAGGCTGCTGCCTGGGGCCTGGGTACATTATGTTATTGGTTGCTGCCTGCAGGCAGCAAGTCACTGGGCCCAGAATAATAAGGCAACTGTGGCAAAAGCCATCAACAACTTTTAGGGATGGTGGGCTGGGATGGCTGGGCCTGGGGTGGCTGGGGGGGTTCGTGTTCTTTTCTCTCTCGGCTGAGGGCTCTCTTGCATTATTATGGATAGGATTAGGAAGGCTGGAAGGAGGATTTCAATTCAATAATTTCTGTTATATTTTTATATATAATTTTATATATAATTTATCATTTATCAATCAATCTCACTCACTGTCACTGAATCCGCTATCCGCAATGAGTCACACTCTGTCAGTCTCACTGTCTCAGAGTCAGAGAGAGTCAGAGATGAGGAGATTCACTCTCAGACGCCGGGAGTGGACGGATGGCCGGGACAGGACACACTCCACACTGTCCACACACGTGAGGCCAAGCGCAGACGGGCGGCAGCGCAGCCCTCCAGCAGACTGAAACACTTGCGCTCTTCTTTCAGCGTGAGTCATGGGCCGGGACGCAGCACACAACGAGTCACGAGGTGGATGGAGGCAGAGTCAGTCAGGATCGGATTTCAGTTTCTCCGGTTGTAACTTGCTGAATGTTGAACTTCCTGGTGGTGCTGCCTGGCTGCCTGGGCTGGTGGTAATGTAGGTCCGGACCCCCCCCCCCCCCAACAGATTAGGGAGGGAGTTGGGCAGCCGGCGGATGCCGGCCTCCATTTAAAAAAAAAAAAATTCAGTGTGTGACAGACAGTGACAGTGCGCAGCAGGTGCCGCTTCCACAGGGTGCCGCTCTGCATTGTGCTGCAACCTGCATCATTAGCGAGGCGGCACGTCTCATTGGGTGTACAGAGGAGGTAAAAACAGGGAGACCAGTGCCGGCAGAGATCAGGAATAAACAGAGCTTCAAGGACATCAAGGGTATTCAAGTATAATCTTGTAAATTATCAATCTAGAACCTAATTGAAATATTTAATATAATCCTCCTGCTAAACTAAATCTTAAAATTTTCCAAAACTAACACTGGCCAGCCTTACCCAAATAAGAAGTGCAGTACTGACAAGCCAAATAAATTAATAGAAAACGGATATGGAGTCTGCCATTACTATAGGTTCAAGGGAAAACTCACACTAAAATGTACAAAACACATAATAAAGGGGGTACTGTTCTTAAAGGGCAAGTCCAACCCCAAAATGAAAACTTACAACAGGTAAAATACCCCCCAAAACCCTAAAAGGTAATAGTTTGAAATCTGAACTATATAAGTCTAACCTGAAATCCTGCACAGTGTCCTGTTTCCCCTGTTCTGCTTCCTGTTCTTCCAGTTAGTAACTGTCAGTTATGGATTTGACAGTTGACATCACAGCCAATGACTGAATGTTAATCCCCTGTTGCCTCTTCTAAGCATGCCCAGGCTCAGTACAGGCTCAGTGCAGGTTTCTAAATTGCTCAGTTTCCATGAGGCATCAGAAGCATAGCAGGCATACAGTATGAATTCATAGGACAAACTATGATATATGAACATATTTTAAAGAGGCCATTCTTTCTAAAATATGTTCTTATGAGGGTGGAGTTGTCCTTATAACTCTAACACTAACGCTCAAACTATGGGATTTTTCACTAATTTATAGAGCGGCTGGTGCTACCCATAGAGGAACTATGTGTTCTTGACCTAGCAGCATTTCAGGGAGCAACAGAATGGATAATATGTAGGGTATAATAAATTAATCAAATTATTGAAAGAAATCCCTTCGATTGCATTTTGTATTTTTGGGATAACCTAATGCAAGCATTATGTTGATTGTCTCAAGCAATGTTCTGGCCTCAGTAAATGAATGAAAAAAAATTGCTCTAAATTCTCCATACACTACCTTATCATCGTAATATAAGTCAGGAAGGCTTTACCAGATTCTTCATCTATGTAGGAAGAATTTCCATTTTTCTGACAGGTGAACCAAATGTTGGGCCCAGTATGTTTTTCTAAGAAAGCAGAAAAAATACATAAATCAAAAAATGACTCATTCTGTGTTTGCTTTTCAGCAATGTAGGTCTTATATGCCATGCAATTGTTCATATTAAAGCTACATTTTAAGGACCCAGACACTGATGATAAAAAATAATCAGGGGTATTTAATAAAAGTTCTTATCGTTAAATTGGTGCTAATGTTGGCCCCAACCAATGAGATGGTAACGTAACAGATGTTAAATAAGAACGGATTGGTTGGGGCGAAATTAGCACCATTTTAAACAATAAGAACTTTTATTGAATCTCCCTGTATGTCTTTCAAAGTGACTTCTGAAAATGTTACTTGACATTCACTGTTGTACTGCCCTGATTTAAGCTTTATTTCTACTTAGTCCCTAAACAGCTTAATGCACTGTCCAAAAACTTATTTGCAACCTATGGATCTTAAGCTTAAGGTCCATATACACATATGCGATCGATTAAACTATATTTGACGAAAAACTGCCGTTTGGTCATCATCATGCAAGTTAGGCCAGCGATTACACGTATGTAAGACACTTCAGTTCAAGCTTTTATTGACTCTAGAATGGAAGCTCATTTGGGCAGGGCCCTCTTCCTACTGTATCACAGTAATGAATTCATCACTTTACACTGCTGCATGGATTATATGCTCTACCCTTGTATGTAACATAAAAGATTTCCTAAAATGTATCAATGCAATTGTAAAGTGCCACGGAAGTGATGGCGCTATATTATATCTATAAAATAATAAAAATTGTTATTCTCACTGAAGGTACATCCTACAAAAGATTTCTACTGATCAATGGATTAAGCTTATTTGTTCTTAACAGGTATATTTTAAAACAATACCAAAAATAAAAAGAAAAAGCAAAGTGTGTCTTCTCATTGGCTACATAGTGGATTGCAGAGACAAGCAGGTAGAGGGCCAGAACGGCAAGGGAAAAGTCATTTAAATATTCCTGTAATCAGTAAAGCACTATTAATAGGCGCAAGAAGAGGAGTGAGAGGAGGAGGTGAGTATAACTGTCCATTAAATTTAAAAATGTCAGAATGCCTATAAATCTAAAATAACTGAGGGAAATTATGCCATACAATATAATTGTGACATGCGTGCTTTAAAAGTGCTGTATCTGGAAAGTTCTATGTTTGGAAAAAAAAAAATGCATTTATTGCTTAAAATTACCAAACTGTGAAGGGAATAACTAAAACATATTTCCCAAAAGATGTAAATACAAGACATACCTGCACATTTTTGTGGTTTCATTATAAAGCTATCGTTAGTGATCATTAGCTAACTAAGAGAAAACATTCTTAACACACTGGTGGATACCAAGCCAAACATTGAGGTACAGAACTTTGCTCAATACGGTGAGTGCTGTAAATTTGGATATTGCCTTGCTACTGTTGATAAGATCATATTCAACCTATAGAAAAACAGAAATATTGATGTAGAACAAGTAAGCAAATAGATTTGCCTGCAAGAAAAAGATAAATTCTATGAAACCTACCAACATCGATCCATCCTAGGGATAAGAGCCTGGGTTCATTGTATCAAGATGAATACCAAATTTAGATCTGTATCGTCTTATAATGACTCCGTATCTTCCAAGATACTCCCAAGATACACCATTCTTTTTAGGTGTCATTTTGAACAGCGTCACTGTAAACTCTTTATCCTTAAATGTAAAGACGTACATACTGAAGTGTTAATTTAACAACATACAAGTTTCTTGTTAGAGAAATGCTATACAATTTCCATTATACAATACAGATTGCAGGTCTAGGAACATAATAAAGTAAAGATACTTCACTCCAACTACAACGACAATACAGCATTTTAATAAAAGAAAGGGCAAACCGCAAACTATTCTCAAAAACAATCCTATTACGAGCATGGAAATATCTCACATCATAGCCAGAATAACAAAAAACCACAATCACAACAGACGATCCTAGCTATCCAGGACCCAGCGAAAGGCTATCTCTCCACAAACACAGATATATTGGCTCCTTTGCCCAGTATTTCCAACAACAATATAGCCCACAATCACAATACACACTGCGCTCAAATGAAATATCTCAGGTGGTTGATTTCCACAACTACAAACATTGCAAATGCAAATACTGGAACAGACATGTCCTCTGGGAAAGCATCAGGCCCTGATGGTATACCAATTAAGTTCTACAAAAATACAAAGAAATCTTATTGAACAACTCCTGACAACGTTTGATGTAGCCTTCGAGAACCAAAATCTACCCCCGTCAATGACAAATGCAACTGTGGTACTAATTCTAAAACCTGACAAAAAGCCCACTTGAACATAATGCATATGACCCATCTCGCTTCTCAACAGCGATTACAAACTCATAGCGAACATCCTGGCTAACCGCCTTCAGAAAGTATACCAAGCATTATCCACCCAGATCAGATGGGCTTCATGCCTGGAAAGAGCACCACCATCAATATCAGATGTACCCAAATAACACACGAAGAAATGGGAGATAGAGCCATACTCTCCCTAGATGCGTGTAAGGCCTTTGACTCTGTGAGTGGAACTTCCTATGGGCAAGCATGAAATGTTTTGGTTCCCCCCCCAAAGATATACGATGGGTTCAGCTGCTATACCCCGCTCCTTGGTAAATAGACAACAATCTGATCCTTTCCTGCTACACAGAGAAATGCAACAAGGATGCCCTCTGCCCCCCTACCTCTTTTTGCTTGCTATAGAGGCTCTGAAATACAACTCCGTATGGACATCAATCAAAGGACTGAAGAGAGCCAACCATACAGACATGATTGGACTGTACGCAGATGACATGATTTGTACCTCTCAGACACAGGAATATCCCTAAACCGCACAGCAGAGATATAGACAAATTTAGTAAATACTTGGACTATACATAAACTGGCAAAAATCAGTCTTGCCTATTAGACTCCGACCAGATCACTCCCAATACATTTTTGTGGCAAATCCCATTGTGACTAAATTCAAAATATATGGGCATATGGATCTCAAAGACCTCAAAAGACTTTCATCACCATAGCATACGCCCACTATTGGACACCATTCAACGTAAAATACAAACATGGTCGGAACTCCCCCTCAACCTGGTGGATGGATTAATCTTATAAATAATCCTTATCCCAAAAATCCTCTACGTCATTGAACATTCTCCATATATCTACCCAAAAAACTATTTCAGAAATCACTGGAATGTTAACACCTTCCTGTGGTCAAACGGCGAGCCAGACTCAAAACGAATAAGTTACAACAACCAAAAGACAGTGCCAGCTAGCGCTCCACAACTTCCGTAGTACTACTTAGCTGGACAACTAAGAACATGGCTTACCCCGGACAACACTCCCTCCAGGCGAACATATTTGTTGCTTATAGTACCGGCTCCATTTTGTCCACAGCCGAAGCACCAAACCTGCATCTGATGGCACTTCTACTCCACTCCACAGCAAATGTATAAAATTTGGAAGGAGACAAACAAACTGTTGGATACTCAGGTATTCCCCCTGAAACAGCCCTAGGCACAACCAATCCTTTCCACAACAGCGAACTTCCCATGCTATCGGACTGGGAGACGAAGGAATACAACAATTTGATCAACTCATTGAAGGAGACCCAATAGAATGTTCGAAGATATCAACGCTAAAATGAATTACCAGGAACTACTTCTATAGATACTTACAACTAAGACACTGCACATTTGGAGGTTCCCTGACAGGAAAATCCCATAACAAAGCATCCAATAATAGGAATTCTAAAAACCCAAGGATTGCAAGGATTGGTCTCAAAACTATATACTCACCTTACCACAGCTCAAACCGACACACAAATGACAACATACTCCAACTCTGGAACACACACATTCCAGACCTCACAAATGAAGATGGGACAAAATTGAATCGGCACCATGTTAATGCCTCCCCATCAGCAATAACCGACAGATACAACTATATATTACACACCAAACGCTACCTAACTCCAGTAAGACTATAGGATATCTACAATGCACCCAAACAACTGTCCAAAATGCGCGCAAGAATGATGCTGACTTCTGGCCACCTCATCTGGGATTGCCCCATAATTGCACACTTTTGGACAAAAATTACCAGATTCTACCTTGGCCAGTCCCAATGGACCCATGTTATGCTACTAGGAATTAATGTATTAGAACTAGAGATATTCGAAACTGATGAGTTTCGTCCCGTTTTCGAATTTTTGAATTTAACTGTAAATTCGAAAATGGACCCATAGAAGTCTATGTGAGAAAAAAATTCAAAAATCTATCGATTTTAAGGATGAATAGTAATAGTAGGTTAAGTAAATAACACAGGGACCTGTGGAATGGTCTGGGGAACGTAAATATAACCAAAACTCATTTAAAAACTATCTTCCTCTCGATTGGCTGTTTTCGGCTTCCGCATTCTATTTTCAAGGGTTCCCGAAATCGAACGCTACTTTTGAGGGTTACCGATATTACAAATTCGAGGGTTACCGAAATCGACCGCTACTTTCGAGGGTTACCTATATTACAAATTCGAGGGTTACCGAAATCGGCTTGTACATTCGAGGGTTACCGATATTACAAACTTTTCTACTAATTTTCATTTTCGATAATCATCTACTTTCGATTTCGATAATCATCTACTTTCGTTTTCGAAATCATCTACTTTCGATTTCGATCTTTACCGAAATTTTAGATAAAAATAAAAAAACTCTGAAAAAAATCGAGTTTCTCAAATTCCAGGAGTTCCGAAAGTTTTGTCGGGACCGAAACCCTCGGATTCGATTCGAACTGGGTTCTATAGAACCCACAGTACAACCAGAGGACTGATACAAACTGATTTTCTTGTGTGAAACACTTTTTATGGCCTGGAAAACTATAGTAACTATAGTACTGGGTTGGATGGCTGCAAAACCCCCCAAAACTTGGCGTGAACTGATCAATAGTATGCTTCCATTCCTTAGTTCATCTATAAACACAGGCAATGTCCAAATAAATTTCAGAAAATATGGAACTTATGGACTGAATCTCCCCTAACTACATAAAACTATCCCGGTAGGCAGGGAGGGTCTGGCAGACTGGGGCGGGGCGGGGCAGGTGTGATATAGGCTTTGGGCGAGGCATGACCCACCCCCTCCCCTTTTAATACCTAATCTCTCCTCCCTTGATCCCTTCCCATACTCTACATGTATGTGAATATGTTTATATTTACCGAAAAAGTCAATGTAAACTGTATTATACTGATAAAGTATCGGACATTTAATATTAGTATAAAAAAAACAAAAAAACTAATGCAATTCAGACATGATGTAAATAGTTTAATAAATAAAACGAGTTTAAAAAAAAAAAAAGATGCTTTACTCTTTTTACTCTCATTGCTCATAACAGACAATGTCTCTTTTCTTCATGCAACGCATGATGCGCACTCTCGTGTGACTACTAGATAGGCCGAACTTCCTAAAGTAGTTATTCGTTTTCGAACTGCCGAGCTTCTGTAAAAGTTCAGAAGTCCGGAAAAAACCCATTAAAGTCAATGGGAGACCATAGTTGAAAAGGGCTATCCACCCTTTTTTTACACTTTTTTTCTGTAGTGTAGGGCTCCCTCCCCCACCCAAACGCCATAGTTATTTGAAGGAAAACCCCCGATCATTACTTACATTGCCCTCTCCTCGATGTTCAGCCGCCCTCTGCTTGTATGAAACTGCAAGCAGGGGCCGGACCGGCAGCGCGTCCGTGATTAGCTGAGAGGCAGCCATCACCGGACGTGGATTCCGACTGTTCTGAACGTGGGTGAAAGAGGCAATGTAAGTACAGATCGGGGGAGTTTTCCTTCAAATAACTAGACAGTTGGGTTGGGGGAGGGAGCCCTATACTACAGAAAAGGGGATTTGAGATAGGGGGAGGGAGAGCAAAACGGGATGGGGGGGGCATGAGTGCGATGGCAAAATTCTCCGGAGGAGAGACAGGAGGCAGAGTCCTATAGGACTCGGCCAGGCTCCTGGTGGTCAGTTTTTGGGACTTTGGACACCACATTACAGGAGAACCATTGGAGCAGGGATGTAAGGTAATTTTTTATACCTACACAGAGGGGCAGTAGTGGGTTAAATTATAGTTTTGGGTGTGGACATGCCCTTTATAAATACAATAGCAATGGTAACTTACTGTAAATGGCTGTGGCACACGGGAAATGGTCTAGGGAACATGTCCATATCACCAAAACTCGATTAAACGCACATTTATTCATGCTCGTCAATTGTCAGGTTTTTGCTATGCACATTGGAGGATTATGGACAATTCGAGGGTTACCAAACTATACTTTCGAGGGCTACAGAAACAATTTGAGGTTAAATCAAGAGACTACATTCAAGGGTTACCGAAATCGACTGCTATAATTCGAGGGTTACTGAACGATACATACGAGTGTTACCGAAATCGTAGGCTACATTCGAGGGTTACCAAAATCGAAAGTATATTCAAGGGTACCAAATTCGAAGGCTACATTCGAGGGTTACCGAAATCCACCGCTCCATTCGAGGGTTACCACAACGATACATTCGAGGTTACCGAATTGAATGATACATCAAGGGTTCCGAAATCGAAGGATATATTCGAGAGTTACCGAACTCGAATATTACATTGGAGGGATACCGATTCTAGAATTCGATATTATCGAAATTAAGTCCGCGAGTTTTCCAAACAAGTTTGGATATATGGCAGAGTTCGGATACTTAAGTTCATCCCGAACTCGGGTTCGGGTCCATCACTAGGTCTACAAGATGAGATAGATTTAATGCCCCGATCTCTTATCTCTTCCCAATACAAGCTATGATAGTTTAACCTTGGGCACTGTATGCTGGTGATCATGCCACACGCTGAATTGCTTGCATATTTGATTACTATATTATTATATTAGTTTGGTCCACCGATGCTACCTAGGGTTAATAAGCTTACAATATAGCAGTACATGAATAGGAAGGAAGCGTTTGATAAATGGAGGATGTTTTAAGAGTATTTAGGGATATTTGTGGTACATCAAATCTAATATTTTATAATGTGCTAAATAAAATTACAGTTCATACTTTCATATACGCTGGTCAGTGTGCCCAAATGTGTACATATTTGTTTTTCTTTTTGGTTGTTTACAAAATATATGTAAACATTTTTAAATCAACTTATATTACAATCTATCAAGGGCATCTTATATCAAAATCTGTGTCTTAAGAAAACTTACAGCTGTTGCCAAATACGGGAATCATGTGAGAAGCTTATGGGGTTATCGCTCCTCTAGCATACTTAAGGGTTCTGCAATTTCATCTTCTAAAGTCACAGCATCCGGATGTAAACACTACCATCAGTGAAACCAGCACCTAACAAGAAGCCTTAAAAACAAAGCAAAGACAAGCCCAGAACAATTTAATTTAGAATGGTTCTTATATTTGAAAAAATTAAATATATATTAAAATATTTATTTTCCCAGTCTATCTGCTATTGCAGGCTCTTAACAACTTTAGGTTTTGTAAGAGGTGGGAAAGTTTACTGATAAACAAAAAAACTGATAATAAAAAAAAATATTTGGCTCTTTAAAATGAATGCCTCTTGATAGACAATTTGGTTCATGACACCACTTAAAGGGCAACTGTGGTCTTGAATTTTTCAAATTAGCAAGAATTATATTAAAAGCCTTCCATCACACACTTCAAAATAAACCTAAATCACATCTCTAGATAAATTTGTGAGAAGCTATTGCTGGAAAGGTTCCGCAATATTACTTCCTGCTAGAACACTTCCTGTTTTCAGCCATGTGACCAGCCTCTGCCTGATTAATAGGCTCTTCTTCTCAACTGTCAATTTTTCCCCCAGCATTAAAGGGCATGTCCACCCCCAAAACTAACTTTTATATTTATTTGGCCCAAATAAGTGCTCCAAAACAAACTTTACAGCATGTAAATCGGTCCAGTGGTTCAAAAGTTACAGACCTTTGTAGCTGGCTTAATCCTGCAGCATGGACCAATACAGGATGAACAGAGACAGGTTACATTACCTTGTCTCTGTTCTTTTCATGTTCTTGAACATGTCTGTTAGCATCCAGCAGTGAGAACAGAGGAAGTTGCATCAGTAATGGTCTGACCCCTGGATCCCTGGATTTTCCCTTCCAACCAATCACAGCTGTAAAGTTATGTGTACTGAAGAAATCCAGGATCAACAGCTGCAGCCAGCTCTCTCCAGAGAGACAGAGAGAGAGAGATACACACACAAACACAGCGGGGTCATCTAAAGGGAAGTGGAGAGGAAGGCAGCCTGATATATATCTCATTAAATATCAGGAAAGAAATGATTTTGAGAAAAATGAACATGGCGTTTGAGGTTGGTGCTATTATATAAAGAACATATAAAAAGTTTATTTTTGGGTGGACATACCCTTTAAGTCTTAACTGAGCATGCTTCTCCCCTGGGGTGGACGGGCGGGGCAGAGGTCAGGTGATGTACTCAAAATACTAAAAGCAGGAAGTTTGAACATTCGCCCCAATGTAATGTCTCACAGGCTCCGGCCAAAGATGTGATTGTCGGCCATTTTAAAGAAAATACTGCAGACTTTCATTAACCCTAACTTGTTTTGAGACCACAGTTGCCCTTTAAATGTCTTTCTCCTAACTTATTAATAACTAAAGTTATTTCAATGATAATAAAACTTTCACTATCTGAAGGTGAATGAAACCTTAAGAACAGATTAAACTGACTCCCAGATTTTTGTTAATTACTAAATAAAGCACTGACACACTGACTTATCTAGAATGAGATCGCACTAAAATTCATTGAGGGAGACTCATTATTTAGGAAGCGTGAAAAATCTACTATTTACAAATTACAGGAAAAAAATGCACAAGAAAAATGAAAACTTTGAAGTTAGGGAGTACATGTCCTTAAATTAAATTAGATTCTTCCCTTTCTTTATTTCCTATAAAGACGTTGCACCTGGATGGGAAAACTTACATTAATTTTATGGTTCAAATTCAGATAAAGCATCTTGCTATATCAGGGTTGTCCGACATATGAGTTACATGCAGGCTTATGAAATTTTTTTTATGGTTCGCAAGAGAGCCAGGTGGGGGGCTGGGGATGTGTGGAGTGAAGGCAAGAAAGTATGGGGTGGAGCTGAGGTTGAAAGCAGAGTGGCCCAAGTTCTTACAAATGTCCCACTAATGGGGTGGTATAGCTACATTGGTTGGGTACCCTGTTCTATGTCTATACAAGATCAGGTATATTGGGTATAGACAGAATTGTTAAGCAAACAACAGAGTTTCATGTAGTTAAAAGTGATGCACTAGTTTAGGCGTTCACTTCCTCATTCTTCCCTAGATGATGGCAATTCAGTGCGTGCCATTACAGCCAACACCACAGCCCTTATATATTGTAAAAATGATAAAACGTGTGATTTGGTGAGAGCATGATGAAAAATGTGCAACGTTACTATGTTAATAAGTAAGAACCATGGCATGATCAGATTTTAGCTGGTGAAATAAAACAAAAAGCACGTCTCTAAAACAAAGACCTAAAATTAATTAAAGTGAGCATAATTCTCCATAGAGTGTACTGTAATAATAAAACCTTACCTTTAGGGTCATAAGAAAGGCAGTGAAACCTTTGCCCTTCCCAACATCCTGCTAATAACTGATTTCGTGCCTCATAGTTCCATACTTTTAGGAGCCCATTATAACTTCCAATAGCAATAAATGGCTGGCAGGATGACAAGTAAGTGCATGTACAGCTTCACTTGGCTCCTGCAGGTTTTCTTTAATACAGTACCATCTGTATTACATGAAGAACCGACAGAATCTGATGTAGATAGAATAAAATTGCTAAAGGGAAAAATATATTCAGACAAGGTTAACATATAATATAAATATTTATATGCAAAGGACAGGAAATTGTCATGTTGGCATATTATAATCTAAAGATAAATAAAATGTATCAACATTGAATTAGCATAAATAACATTGCATTAGGTAAAACTAAAAGTGGTCAAAAAACAATAATCCATCAAATAAAGCTTGTAGTTACCGTACAAGAAAAACATGTTTTTCTTATAGTATAGCAGCTGAACTGTTTACTGGTTTACAAATGCACTTTTTTCTATAGAGACCTCTTCTGTGTGTTTGATTTATTCTCTATCACCTCCATGGCTTGGTCTTTGTGTAGACGGGTGTAACCTTTATAAGTATGAATGACGCTTTCGACTGCCTGTCACAACATGTTTGGCTCTGTGATTTGTCAAAGAATAAAGGTGATACACTAATGATAAAGGGCCGATGCCATTCCATATGGCCTTCTTTTTTTAGCACGTGTATCGAATTTCTGGCGCTCCAAGGCCAACAAATGTTCACTGTCAGCCTCGGAAATGCCGAAAATTTCCCTCGCCAATGGTCATCTCCCTGTACTAAAGTAAAGGGAGTTGGTCACGGCTGAGGGAAATTGCAGTGCTGATCATCCTCCCTATGCTTTACAGGACTGTTGTAGTGCGATTGTTAAAAAAAATGATGGTGCATATGTGCACTCAGCTTTAGTGCTGATCTAGGCTGGGTCGTGAGAACACAGGAGAGGGCAGGAATAGATGGGTTATAACACAATGTCAAAAAGAGTGACAGCATAATGCTGGCCATTCACTGAATAGCTATTAGATTCAATGTATGTGTTATTAACTCCCATCACTGACAACTGGACAACATATGTTAATGAAGGAGGGGGTAGGAGCCAGAAAGTAGTCGGTTATTGTACGAGATAATTTTCCTTTAAGTGAAGTTTAAAATTAGGAGAGGGGGGTATTTTTTTTCACCTGATTTATGCCATAAAAGGATATGTTCTCAAACCTATCCTTTTTCTCATCAATTGAAGAATCAGAGAAAATCAAGCTGTGTCTTAGGCTTGATACACACAGAGAAATTTTTCATACTGACCAAACATTTACCACTAGCGAGCAGTCGACGAATCACTGTCAGTCACACCAGAAGTAGCTGTGGACGATGGTTGGGGCAAAAAATCTGCTGTGTATAACCAGCCTTACCTCCTATTTCAATTCATGTACACGAGCCAGGAATGAAGAATAAAAAACATACCCGCAAGCTGCAAGCATGCTCCTTCTCTGACCCCCAAGCATACTTCTTTGCTATGGCTTATATAGCGTGCATCCTTTAAAATCACCCAAAACTTTGGTTTTAAAAAACTACAAACTTCCAAGTTTGTACAAGTGTCCAATGGAGCTGGAAACTCATGTCACCCAGTTCTATTGGATGCACTTACACATCCTTGATTACTGGGCCAGCAGGGAGAGCTGGGCTGTGATGTGCCAGTCCCCACTAACTTAATAAGTTCACCCCACAAATATATTGCCTGACTTACAGGCCAGTAACAGATTAAATAGGATTTGTGATTATTGAAAATGCTAATGATTTCATAGCTGGTGTACTACTATTGCCAGTCGTAGGAATTGTAAAGAGGCTAACCTAACCTTATAGTGGATGATGCTTGTGTGATATCACTATACAGATTATAGAGAGATCAGATCTATTATAAGGTTGAATGTTATATCCAACAGAATCCAACAGCTAAAACATTCAGTACAGAGAACCCTGCAATTCCTGTCCCCTTCCCTAGTTTGTAGACTTTAGGCATGCTTTGTGTGATTCACAGAGAAAAAAAAGAGAGAAATTCTCTAATCAGATGCTATTCCCTATAGCAAACTTGGAAATATATACGACATTTTACGAAATAGAACTGGAATATCTTTTGTTCAAATTGCATAGAAAGGTGATAATTAGTTTTATTGTCAGTTTATGACATTTAAAGACAGGAGGACCTGGGTGAGATTTTCAGATGATGATCAAAACTTCCTAAATGGAAATGGCAGCTTTCTACAACCATCTGATCAGACAAGTCAAAATCTTGAAAAAAATCTGAAAATCTAGTAGATGTCAGCAATTGCATAACTACATTTTATCTATCCATAACTACATAGTTTTGAGTTTGGTTATCTTAAAATATGTGGGACAAAGAATTTTAGATTTCACGACTGCGAACTGATTGCCCTATAGAGCAGTCCTGAGTGGTATCTGTCTTCTCACTTGTGTGAAACCGGCGGACACGTTGAGAAAGAGATGGAGCGAACGGGCCAGATTAAGGCTACTGTAACCAGTTTACAAGTTGCAATTTTGATCATAGAATTTCACATGACGCGACATCACCAGTTACAAAATACCTGATAAAAATAAGTACTCATTTTCATATTGGAATATTTTCACACAGAATTAAAAAATCAACCATGTACAAAACATTTTTATCTTAATGCTGGTCATACACACACACCACTCGCAATGCACTTTAAACAAGACTCAAATGCATCATACATGTTTTCTACTAATGTATATTATATATGTACAAAATTACCTTTCATGGTTGTGAGCACGTAATAGCATCTTTTTGAATATGCATTAACTTTAAAGCCTTCTTTCTGTGTGGCTGTATAGAAGACGCTGACTTGACCAATGAAGGGTAGATGGTGTCCCAGACAACCAACTTTCCTGCAGATGTTCCGGTTAATGCTCTTGTTGTACTGAAATCAAAAACTGACTGGCTGAATTCTCCCACTGGTTTAAAATGTCTGTAGAAAAAAAGGTAAACAGATGATACCTTCATCACCTAGATACTTACAGTTGTACATAGGCTGCATTAGCTTAGTGTTGGAGTTCCATCACAGTAAATTCATTTTAAAATCCAATTAGTTACAAGAACGTCAAAAATGATGACAGGTTTGCAAGGAAGGCAAATGTTCAATCATGCATCTTATTTTTTCATTTTTAAAGAATTAGCACTTTTATTTCCTTGCTGTCTGTTGGAGCCCTTGCAATCAACCTATTTTAAGAGCATTCTTTCCCAGCCACTCTTCATGCTGTCTCTATTGTGTCCTTTTCACAGCTAAAAACCAATAATAACAGTCAGTGCATGTCCACCCCCCAAACTAAAATTTAACCCATTACTGGCCCCACTGTGAAGTTTGAAAAAAATCTTACCTAATTCCTCAGGTTCTCCTTATGGCTCTCCTGCAGAGCTTGTCCAAAATGTTTCTGCCTCTATTCTTGCCTCTGTGAGGCAGCGTGACATGCACAGGGGAGCCCTCCCCCATCCCCCTTCGGATCCATTCCTGGCTGCCCTTAACCTAGCGTGAACCTTTTTTCTGTAGTGTAGGCTATTCCTGCCCACCCCCAACTGCTATATCAGATACAAAAAAAAAAAGAATCGGAAATCTACTTACAGACGTTTTTCTCCCCCAGCACTCTCCAATGACAGCACCTGCATCTGTGATGGCTGCCTCTCAGCCAATCACAGATGCGGCTGCCGGTCCGACCCCTGCTCCCAAGTTCTGGAAGCAGGAAGCCAAATCAGAGGCAGTGAGGGGCTTGTGAGTTCTGCTTCTTTTTTTAGTAACGGAATAGCAGTTGGGGGTGGGCAGGGATGGCTTTTGTAGGGTGGAGATGCCCTTTAAACCCAGTTCCTGTGTCTCGGTTTTCCATATAAAGAACAGAAAAAGTTTTTTTCCAACATTTATGCATATGCCATAGGTTGGTGCTTTATCAGCCTAACAGCATTGAGCTGCACATAGTATAGTTTAGTATAGTATTAAGGTAAAGACATATGCCCATTCAGTCCAACCTACTTAGCAATTCTGACATTTCCTGCTGATCCAGAGGAAGCAACAAAAAATTATGAAGGAAAAAAAAACGGAAATATCCCTGGATTAACTCCAACTTTATGTATGTGGATTGCCGACTTATGCAACCCCCAAAAGATAAAGCATAACTATCATGTGTATATAATTTTTTTTTCAATATAGTTAAATAAAGTACCTGGGTCGAGGTTATAGGATTAGTAATTCCTACCTCCCAATTTGTTTTTTGTGAGGAGCACAGCCCAAAGAAAACTGATTCTGGCCGTCTTCCTCCTGGCTTCAGCACTATCTTTAATAAAGGATTGGTCCAGGACTAAACTGGCAATTAAAACTGCTAGAGCTGAAGCTCATCAAGAAATGATATTGTGAAGTAGAATAATCAATTACCTCCCTGCCCCGGTACTTACATTTTAATAAGTTAATTTTTAGAGTATAGTTCCTTTAAGTTCTTTTAATCAGGCATAGTAAGCATATACAACATAAACAGACTTATTTGGACTACTTAAATAATGAAAAAGATTTTCTGTACTAGATTTTACTTACCTTGTCATTAAGTGGAGGGCTATAAAATCCATATGGCTTGGGACTAAGGATTGGAAATAGTATAATTTATCATAGATTAATAATAATACAACTATTTTACAATATTGATTCAGAAATTCTTAAAGGGCATGTCTAACCCCCAAAACTATAATCCCCCGAGTAATGGCCCCATCATGTATTGTAATAAAATCCTTACCTCACATCCAGCTCCATATGGTTCTCCTGTAGTCCCCCCCCCCCCCAAAGTCCCAAAAAATGCTGCCTACCTATCTGACCTCGGGAGAGTTTGGCATGCGTACTGCAGCCTTCTCCCCCTCCTTTCCCCCTCCCGTTTTGCGATCTCCCCCTAGTGTAATATCCTTTCAATATAATATTCCCCCTGTCCCCCCAGCCCCAACCGCTATATTTTATTATTAGAAAGTGTCCCAAACATTACTTACTTTGCCCCAAACATAATAAAACTCAGCCAATCACAGACGCGGACTGCCGATCCCGCCCTCTGCTGCATTTCTCGCAAGCAGAGGGCCTGCAGTGCGGCGGCAGAGGAAAGAGGGAAGGTAAGTAAAGTTTGGGGAACTTTCTTATAATAAAAATATAGCGGTTGGGGCTGGGGGACAGGGGGAATATTATATAAAAAAAATTTGGAAGGGTGGACATGCCTTTAAGTATTTAAATTAATTCTAATTATGTTAGAAAATCCTAAACAGTTTTTGTAGAAAGAGGTAATGGAAAAAGTTCTATATTCCAGTAAATGAGACATATAAAAGAGACATAAATGACACAAACTGTGTGATCAATTTTGTGATGTCCTAGACATATCCACATTATTTAAAGTTGAAATAAACATGTCCACACCATAGATATCATAAAATGCAGCTTTGCCCCGTAACATAAACATTCTTGTGTTCAAAGACTGATGTGCCACTTTGAAACTATCATAGGTACAGCTCATGTTGCCACAATATAACAAACAATTATCATAGTTTTCTGCAGTTATCTGCTGTTGTTGTATCTCAGTACATTTTACATATAATAAAAAAGAATAAGAAAAAGCGGTTGGGGTAGTGTCGACAACAAGGTGTACAGAGCCAGACAATTACTCTTCCGATAGGGACTTTCTATGAAAATATTCCAATTCTTGCAATCCACTTATAGAATGTTTCATGACTAATTATCCAATCTCTCACAATTTAGGCCGAGGCCACACTACAGTGGTCCTAGTTTCTGGTGCATTAGTGCACATGCAATGTGAAGGTTTATATTTTGTGCAATCTGTGCTCTTGCAATTGTGCAAAAAAATGCAGACCATATGTGCTCCGATTAGGGGCAGTGTGGCCTAGCCCTAATGTCCTGCACAAAATCAGTCCATACAAATCTCTCTAATAAGGTGATCTAGAGATGTCTTTCCAGCTTAAAAGGCAAAAGTCCAATTTAATCTTCAGCACTGGTGTCTGACCCTCCGGAATTAACATAAAAGGCATGTCCACCCACCAACAAAAATTTAAATTTAGCAGATCACCCCCCAAAACTAGAACTCGCTAGGTTTATATCTTTAAATCGTCCCCTGGACGTCTCCTGTTCCCTCGCTGCCTTTGCTTTCTCCCCGTGCCTTTTCCGTGCAACGGAAGCAAGCATAAAGGGCTTGACCAGCAGCCTTGAAAATAATAGGCTGAGACATGGGCGTGATGTCTTAGCAATGAAAGATAATTTACATGTCAATAAAAGAGCATACCCTTTAAGTAAATATGACAATTGGGCTAGCGGGAAGTAACGGTTCTGTTTACTTTGTTTTAAGGTAACCACTAAATTTCTGGGGATACACAACTATACTATACCCCCAATTGCCATTTTAACTTTTAAATTGTGCATTATCAGGGGCATTAAAGGGACACTAAACTGAAAAAAATGACTTGCCTTATCTTTCTATATTTTTAATGCTGCCAGGAACTTGATCCCTTTTTGCCCTCAGTTGCTCCGTCACTAGATCTCCTCATGTCCTTTTCAGCTCACTCCTAGTAGTATGCATGTCCCTCCTCTCTATGATCTCCCCCTCCCTAAACTGAGGCACAAATATAGTGTGAGCATGTGAGTGAAGATGATCTGTTGCCTCACTACAGCCAATAGCATTCACCCAGTGATTTTGTGTTGTAGTAAAAGTAAAACGCTTGATATGGGAAGGTAAGCAGAACTGGGAGCTGTAATCACTGCTTGAATCAAGTAAGTTTTTCTTTTAGCTGTAGGAGTTTGAAGGTGGTGTGAGGTGTGTTGTTGTAATTTGATTCTTTAGGTACAGTGCTACATTGGGACTTAGTAAACACGACAGCAGCTAACTGCAGAATTGGGTTTATCTGCACAGAAGCACACAGAGCAAAGATCATGCTTATTCCCTTTTTTGATCTTCAATGCTGAATCAATAGCAATGCGTGACAGAGAACTAAGCTTTACTTTTATAGAATGGATAGTTTCTACATGTATTGTGCAGGGGAGGGGCTGGGTGATGACATTCTTACTGATTGGCTGTAACACGCCCTCTTAAAAAGCAAAACTCCAGAGCTAAAAAAAAAACAAAGGATTAGAAAGGTCAGCGAAGGAAAAACAAAGGAGATTTAAGATGTTGGTAATTAATCCTAATACTGGTGGATTAGTTAAAAAATGATTTGCCTCAGTTTATATGTCCTTTAAGGAGGTACGCTGCAGAACCTTACGATTGGTTAGCAGTCTCTTTTTACAGAGTTTTTAATGCCAGCTGAGTAAATGAGTGATAATGGAGATATGGAATTTAGTGGGCCCCTAAATTTGTCCTGGGGGCCCCTGGTCTAAGGTTTCCTGGTGGGCCCCAATTGTCCAGCGTCTGATTATGTTTTGGCCTTCCAAAAATCTGAGGGAGTAGATATCACGTAGTGCAGAAAATGTAAAGACAATTCTTACCCATTTGTAAAATACACTGAGTTCATGTTGTGCGACCAGCTGTGTCTGATCTTGAAAAATTAAAGCTATATAATTCTGAATACACAGATAATGAATTATGAGAAAAATACTCACGTTACATAAAAAAAGCTTACATGTAAATAATCATTTCTTACTGAACGATTACATGTAGGCCAATTGTGGATCCAGGTCTGTGTAGCAAATCGGTTTTGCATTGGCTGTTGTCCAATCCAAATGCAAACTCTCTGTAGGAAGAAGAAAAGGGAATTTCTATTACATCACTCATGGAGGGGCATCTTGGTTGCCTTGTCAATGTGCAGGTTTTAATACTCACAGACACTCACATTAATAGAGCTTTGGGCAGCTTTCAAGCCAAATTCAAAGTTGTACTTAAAACTTTTACTTTCTTGTTAAGAACGCTTCTCTCCAAAAATAAATAATACGGAATTAACGTTTTTCTTCTCTCTCATTTCAAATGATGCATGGATTTATGTGTGGAGGGCCTAACCATAGTAAAGGAACCCAAAAGTTCCTTTACTTCTTTTAAGAGCCTCTAGTTCCCTCCCCATTGTGCTCACTGGCAGTTACTCATCTACTATTACTCTTTATTCCTCTCCTGACACGTCATAAGTTGGCCGTCTTCCCTTTCCCGACTATGCAAGGAGTGCGCATCAAGAAAACTGTGTCGCAGACGCCTCTCTCTAGAGGCATGTGGCACTAGAAGTCAATCACTACAAAGCTGGCGTTGCTAAATTCTTGTCATAGCCGCATCCTTGCTGACACATATGCGACAGCTTGCTGAATCTGGGTAGGATAATTGTGGTACCTAGGCTATATTTAGCTTGGTAGGCACCATACATATAGTGATATGCCAGTAACACGGTGGTCTTTGGATGAGGGAGCTGTTTGAGGACATGGGGGAAGGGAGGAGGGAACAGGGTGAAGGGGGGGGGAATCAAAAAGGAATGGGATTATAGATGGAAATGGCTGTAATCACAATGACTTTAGAAGGAGAAGAAGGCAGGACACGGCCATATTTGAGAGAAGAAAAAAAAACTATGCAGACTTGGTAAGGGTAAATTAGGGTTGATATTGTAATCAGTGGAAAACTTTGAGGGTGACTTTACATGTTACATGTAGATGTTCACTATTCACACTTGTTAATATGTGCACTAGAAAGACTTCAAAGCAATGAAAATAAGAGTAAAGATTGATTAAGACTTTCTTGTTCCATACGAACAAAACGAATTTATTATCTGTCTTATTACTAACATATTATATGGTAAAGGCCTACACTCTAATTAAGGTACTTTTGCTAGTCAATAAAAAATTAAGGAAAAACTACCATCACTTTTGTGTTGAACACAAAACAGTGCTAAAGCTTAATTAGCTACTGGATGAGGGTTGGTGGAATTTAGTGGTGCAAAACTATTAACACAGTAATGGCTACAATACATTAATAAACAAGTTATCAACAACCTGACATAAATGTATACCTGGACGGCTTCACCTCCAACAGTTGCCAAAATATTTGCAATCAGAGAAAGCATATGGCAACTATCCCCCTTCTGGGTGGCTATCGAATATGGTTAGAACAGGAATCCTGCAAAAACAAAACAAAAAATTGTTTGCAAGTTGAGGTTTCACATTTCCTTTACCACCAGGGTTTTATATACTACCTTACATGTAATATTTTGCTGGACTGTACAGAAGATTATAAGCAGAGTGTAGTATCATGAAGGGACATAGAGGCTCATATACACGCTCAAGGTGGTGTATGGTTCGGTTGGGGGGCCGTTTGCCGATCCGCCAGGCGGAACACACACACGGACGATTTCGGACGAAAGCTGTTCCCGGTGTAGCGCTTGCCGTCGGGGTCGTTCATCTCTCACAGATTGAGGTGTGTACACACCTTAAAGCTGGGTACACAGTAAAGATTTATAGCAGATGACAGATTCTATTGGAAAGGTCTTTGTTTGCTATTACACTGGCTACAGCCATTCCCAACCTTCTCCCTATACTTCCATATGAAAATAATTAAGAAAAAGGTCCAATTTAAATTTCATTTGCGGACGAACTACACCCATTAGTTGATGGTTGACCAATCCAGACAGGTGACAGTACGGCTTTTATCGGTACTGTGAGTACCCAGTTGAAAGATCCTTTATTTGAAATATTTTGATCACTAAATTATAGATGAATAGGAAAATTGTTGTTAAGCTAGTTTTCAGATCAGAATGGGACTAACAGGCAAGGAACAGTAATTGCATTTTATTTTGGGAATAACGTGAGTGAGCATCTAGGCACCATGCAAGCTACTAAAATGAATTATTTATTAAGAAACATGATTTAATCAGAAATTAAAGGACAATTTAACTTACCATTTCCCCGTTACTCCTGCAAAGTACTTACTGTAACCTCCCTCGTCGCTCCGGTCCGATCCTCCCACTGGCACTGTCAGTGACAGTCCGGAGGCAGCCAATGGGAAAACACGCCTCCTTGCTGCTCCGCAACCTGTCACTCAAAGTGCCAGTGGGGGATCGGACCGGAGAGTGACGAGGGAGATTATAAGTAAGTAGTACAGGACTTAGTAAAGTACCCAGAGGTAGGACCTTAGCGTTTTAGGTCCTCACCCTGGGTACTTTGCAGGAGTGGGGGGAAGGAACGAGGGGGAGGTGAGTATAATTGTCCTTAAAAAAAAAAACAAATGTATGAAAACTGGTGGTAGAATTCAAAAAGGAACAATCATAAAGCGACGAAATATCTGATAGAACAGGGACAACATTTAGCTTCTTATGACTACATTTGTTTACAATTTGTTAGCATTACTGTACTTATCAGGTTTCGTTGATTAATAAAAAATAAAACCCTTACCCTGAGAAGAGTCCATATTATAATAAGACTTTCTGGACCTCTGTCAGCGAGCAATCCATCTCCTGTCTTCACTTACACACAAGCATGAAATAACGCTACAGTGGCCCTGGGAAATAAACAACTCCTTTTTGCAGATGCTCAATGAATACACATTAAGATTTATTTATGATAAAATTCTCAGGTACCTGAGGTGTCGCTGACGATTTAGTATGAATAGTGTATGACTGCTGTGGGGCACAAGCATACACACCACTTGCCGATCTTCCTCATACAGGTTATAAGACTGGGATTTACTGTTAATTCCAAATGACCAGATAAATTCTGCATACAAAGAAGAAAAAATTACTTTATAAACATCAAGGTGCCAAACTCTATGAGCAATATTTACAAATACTAGAAAATGTAAATCAATGTTGATTTCATAGACACCTAAAAAAAGGGGGACAAGGTAAGTTAGGCAGCTTCCATTTAAACTTCATTGTTTTTTGAGTGTACTTTCCTTAATCCCAAATAGATCAGAACATAATTTAATATCCTCCAACTGAGTGAGAACCTCTAATTCAAAATGGGTAGTCGTTCACAGAGGGGTATTACAGGCCTAAGTTTAAATTTAGTGGTCAAGAAGATCTGGAAATTTTTAAATAAGGGAACATATTCTGGAGCATGTTTCAAGGAATGACATATAAGTAGTAACCAGCATGGATTAGGAGAAATAGATCTTGTCACAACTAACTTGTTTGGCTTTATGAGGAATAAGTAGAAATTAGAACCTGGCATAACAGTAGATGTAGTATACTTGGATTTTGCAAAGGCTTTTGATACAGTCCCCCATAGGCACACTAATGTATAAGCTAAGGTTCGTTGGTCTGGGGTGGCAACACTTTGTGATGGATAGAAATTGATTGATGAATAGAATGTTAATGGGGGCTTCATCATTATGGACTAAAGTGGTAGTTGGGGTGTCACAGGGTTCTGTGTTGGAGCCACTTCTATTAATCGTGTATTAATGATTTGGAAGTGGGTATCGTCAGCAAGGTCTCTAGTATGCTGACGACACAAAAACTTGTCAAAAACCTAGAAAACTGCAATCGTTGAGGTGGATAGATAGATTGTCCCCCTGGCTGCTAAGGTGGCATATGAAATTCAATGTGGAATAAATGAAATTGATGCATTTGGACTAAAATCCTTGTGTGCTTATACTATAAATGGCTCTGTGTTAAGCAAATCCCCTTTGGGAAAAGGAACTTGGGAGTTTGTAGTGATAACAAATTAAGGCGCACAGCTAAGTAAGGCAAGCATGGTATTGTCTTTGTATAAGAGAGGTATGGATTCAAGGGAGAAAAAAGCATTGGTTAAGTGGCCATTTGGAATACAGTGCAATTTGGAATCTGTGCACAAAAAAGGACATATTTGAAATGGTAAAAGGGTTCAAGAGGCAACAAGTAATAAGGGGAGCGTGAATGTGAAAGAGAGTTGGATTAAGTTACACTCATTCGCTAGAGAAAAGGCACTTGCGCTTGGGATATGATATGTGTATAATACATTACGGGCCATAAACTAAAACTGTATTGTGTAACCAATAGCATGTCAGAGGACATGGCTGACATCCCTTAAGACTTGAAGAAAAGAAGTTTAGGGGCTTCAAGTTCTGAAAGGGGTTTCATGTGAGGACAGTTAAAGCTATGGAACCACTTCCAGTGGACGTTGTGATGGCAGTTCATTCGACAGTTTCAAAATATAAAGTTGTGATACATTCCTGCAAACAAGAATGTTGCAAGTTTACTGGTATTGATATATAAAGTAAGAGTGATTCCAGGGAAAATTTCCGATTGCCATTGGGAGTCAGGAAGAAATTTTTCCCCTTCAAATTTGGTTAATTTTTTGGCCATTTCTTCCTCTGGATAACAATAGGCATGAAATTTAGGTATGCTAGATAGTGCTGTGACTGGATGGAAATGGTCTATTTTCAACCTCAAAATTATATACTAATATACTTATCATTGTAAAGCGCCTGCCATTCCCAAGGCGCGTTTTTCCCCTCCAGGAGAAGATACTGTATTATACTCGGCGTAAAGCCGAGAGACACATTTACCTTTAAAATCATCCTGGAAGCCCCCCACTCGGCTAAACAGGTTTGGGCTAATACTTGGATGCTTAAGGAGCAGCAAGACAAATTACACACAGAAGGATGCAGGCACATCCGTGTATGGGGGTATGTATAGGACTTTCTGTGGGGTGCGTGTATTGGATTTTTTTACGGGGCTGTGTATTGGCTTTTACGGGTGTGCATGAAGGCCTTTCTAATGGAACGTATGGGAACTTCTATGGGGCTGTGTATGAGGCTTTCTATGGAATGCTGTGGAACTTTCTATGGGTGTGTATGAGACGTGCTGGAAACTTTTTTGGAGCTGTGATGGGCCGTTGTATGGTAGCCTGTGGAACTTCCTTTGGGGCTGGTATGAAGCTTTGTATGGTACTGCGCGGAACTTTCTAGGGGTGGTATGCGGATTTGTATGGACTGTCCTGTGGAACTTTCTATGTGGGCGGGTATGTGGTTTCTATGGGACTGTCTGTGAATTTTTTTATGGGGCTGCGTATGAGATTTTCTATGGACTGTTGGGTTCTGGGTTCTATGGGACATTGTGGGCGTGTATGGACTATGGGCTGTGTATGGACCTTTCTATGGGAAAACTTTCTATGAGGCTGTGTATGGGACTTTCTATGGGGCTGGTGTATGAGACTTCTATGGGACTGTCTGTAGAACGTTCTTGGGCAGTGGCATAAGGTCTTCTAAGGTACTCTTGTGGAACTATTATGGGTCCGTCTCTGAGAAGAAAGCAACCCGTGGCGTATACTTGAGTCTATAAGTTTTACTAATTTTTCAGGTTAACAAACCTTTGACCAGCATATATACGGTATTAAATAACATTTAGAAATTATTTGCATGTTTTTGCAAACATCTAAGCCTATTACAAAATACTAATCAATTGCATATAAACTAATTATAGGTCCTTTGAATGCTTTCATTTAAAACTAAATCTAGTTATCCTACAGGCCCACATACACCATGACTGGGCCATCACCCACATACAATACATTCTGTATGGGGATAGGATAGGCCTCCATACATGATGGAACACAACCACACCAGCCTCCTTCTCAATGAGAGAACGAGGACCTGATGTAAACCGCACAATCGACATTGGTAAGTTTGGTCCCCAAAGTGCTGTTTGTGGGGTTTTGTTTTTTCATTGCAGAAATCCACACAGGATTTGAAGAAAGATGAATTTGACTAAACTTAGGCTAACAGCAGGGATCTCCAGCTGCTGCCTCCAGTTTTTCAAAACTTTCATCCCCTTTAAGCACTCTACCACAGTATAAGGCACCACAGGGAATATTCTGAGGAGTTTCCATCGTTTCTTCAACTTTTTACAAATCTCATTATCAGTTTACCAGAACAATGGTTCTCAGCTCTACAAATAGCTTCATGCTTTGTGCGCAATACTATGTTCTTGATAACTGTGGATATATTAGCAATAACTTACAATGGTTGTGCTGTAAGATGGTAAATGTTGGTTCTTCAAAAAGAGAACCTGAGCTGCCAGTATAAATCAAGGAGTCTTCTCCAGTTACTCTTTCACCATCTCGTTGGGCATATCGTTTCCTTAACTTCCAAACATTCTTTCTCATTTAATATTATTAGGCGATTGTGTGTTTACAACTATCTTCTATTATATTATTGAATGTGATCCAGTAACATTTGTTTTCTAACACAAAACAAATCCCATTAGAAAGCCACCTCCATTTTACCAAATTTGTATTTGGTGTATAAGAAGATGGGTCCAGGATAAACGTCTCATAAACATTATTTGAATTAAGATTTCTAAAGTATTTTTAACCATTTGTTCAATCCTGCTGAAATAAATTAGGGCTTAAAAAAAGGAGAGGGTAACAAGTGAAATAGAAACACTACCTTTCTTTAGTAGTCCAAACAACTGCTTATCCATTCCATATCTATGAAAATAATTTAATGGTGCATTGAAGTTTGTTAGTCTGAAATATTGGGCTTAGTCTGCATGTAAAAGATTAAAACATTTCATACGTGCAACTGCCTACTGCCGCACATACCATCTGGGCATGTTTCTCTTTTCTAGAACCACCAAGTTGAATACATTAGTACTGTTTAAAACCCTTAAGAACCTTGTGTCAAGACTATCATAATTAACTCGACAAAAAACACAGCCTTCCCTTATAGTATACCTCTGTTTGTTGGGTTCTGACCAATAGTACACTGAGTGTGCAGTTACAGTTTACACAAAGCACTGAGGTTTCTAATGCTGGAGCAAACAATAAGATAACAGAGGCCGATATGATGTCAGAGGACAGATAAGATGCTGTGTTATGTCTCTCCATATACCCATCTCCCCCCCTAAGCAACTCATATACAGTCATTTATTTTTTGCCAACTTGGTTGGCGATTCTTCAGGGTGCAGGTACATATTTGTTATATCTTCTATTAATTTAGTTACAAAAAGTACATTCACACTCTTTTAGTTTTTTGATTCGTGTCAGAGTTGTGTTCTTACATTTGGGAACTTTCTTTCAATGAAATGTGAATGCACATTTTCCCTCTCGTATGTTTTCAGCATTCGGTGCATCCTCATCACTAGTGCTTAATATTTTATGTATTCATTGAAAATAACCTGCATTTCTGGTTTCGTTTTGCTTTGAAATCATTGGCTTTCTTTTTCAGTTTTTCGTTCGCAATTGGTGGCGTCTCTGACACAGTGACGCCAACCTCCTCTCTGTCTGCAGGTGACGCCAACCTCCCCTCTGTCTGTCAGTTTCCCCAAGAGTTTCTTCAAGTAGTGCTTTCATCGATTTCTGAATTTTGATCTGCATAGAAAAGGCACAATAAGTTATTTCGAATTTCGAAACTACTTTATAATACTTTCGTAATTTGTATCAGGGCTCTATACCAATAGACACCACCATATGCTCTGTAGCCATTTTACCCACAAACAAACAGTGAATTTGTGAACTTTCTTGGCACTCCAGATCTTTTTGAAACTATAACTGCTAGCATGCTTGGTTTGTGTGGGATTTCTTAGTTTTTGAACATCTGATTGCCAAGGTTCACATCAATTAGGCTAAGTAAGACTAGAGGTACCATTAAATGCAAATATAATAAATGTCCGCACTAAAAATATTCTCATTTAAACAAATAAAAAACCAAATTAAGTAAAATCGAAATATAAAAAGTAATAGCATTAGTATAGTTAGTATTGATGTTGGTGAATAAAGACATACATCCATCCAGTCCAACCCATCATCAATATCCTCATTTTCCCTGCCTAATGCTTGTGAGAGGTCATTCATCCAGTCGAAGGTAATCTGTTGTATTCAATAGATCACTGGACTTGAAATGTAGTTTTTGAAGACGTTTCGCTAGTCATCCGATGGCTTTCTTCTCATTCAGAATGACTTGTACAAGATCTGGTGGCAATATGTACCCTGGAAAATCCCAATAGATATCACAGCAGGTGTTAAGGTGGTGATTGAAAAAGGGCTAAGAGTTGTTATAGGAACGCCCAGAGTAACGGTGTTAAAAACAGCATTGTTACAAGGCAGACTGTTGTGTCCGAACCCCCCCACCTCTATTATAAGAACAGGTCTTTCTATTATAATGAGGTGGGGGGGTTCGACACAACTGTCTGCCATGTACAATGCTCCTGTTTTAACACCTACTCTGGCGTTCCTATAACACCTTCTTAGCACTATCCAACTCACACCCTAACACCTGGCTGTGATATGCTAATTGGGATTTTTCAGGACCTTGGCCCGGTTAGTGCCAAGGTTAAATAATGCTGCTCTAGAAGGTTGCAATTTGTTAGCTATAATGGCTTCAGTCTGTCCCAAGTGATTAGTACAGTCAGTGATTTGTAGTGATAAATTGGATGCGGTCATTGGTTGTTTTGTAAATAAGAGTATTCACAGGGCCCCATCCCATAGAAAGATTTTAGATTGCCCCCCACATCATAAAAATCAGTTTGGTGAAGTTCAACCTCACCCAGCCAAAACTGCGGCAAAGTTGTTTTTTTTTTTTATTATAGAATATGTCAAAGCCCGGCACTTGATTAGAAACAACAACTTCCAGCATGCAACGGTGTATTCTGCCAACAAGCATGGGGGGTCGTTGTTGGTAGTTTCAACATGACTTTTAGTTTGTGAAAAGTGAAATAGGTTGGCCAAATAAAAATTTATTAAGTAAAAATTGAATTGGTTAAAAAAACCAAACTGAAAAAAAATAAAAAAATGTGGAATTGACTTGTGTAAATAAGTCTGTTTGTAATGCAGAAAAAAATCCAATGTCTAATAGCATATATAGATTATGTTTTACACCACTTACATGATCGGTTCCTGCACACTGAGCTTGGGTTCGCCTAGCAACAAACGCGTAAACCACAAGTGATCTCTTCCGGGGGGCGGCCGGAAATTCCAGTCGGCTTGCTGTTAAAGACTACACGAAACCAGTGTGCTTTACGGCCCTGCAAGTCTGTTGAATCCGATTGGCGGTAGGTAATGATAAAAAAGGATTTGCTGTCTGGGTTTGGGATCTCTGGCAAAACACACGGAAATATTTTCATATCCCACACGGTCTGTGAATGAGCTTTGTAATTGTTGAGATAGCTCTGATGTTGTGTGTAGGACCTGGCAGGGAGGATGGTGGGGAAGTACAGGGAAGGAGCGTTACGGTACTTGTTTTTTCCTGCTTATACAGATCTTACACAAGAGTACAGAGTAGGCAGTCGTGAAACCTTACTTATGTACACCGAGACCACAATCCAATAAAATTTATTATTCCCTCACTGGGACTGCACAACATGGAGGGAAACTTCCGTCTGTTGTAAGTGTTAGATGAAGGGCGAGGGGCCCCAAACAAACCGTTATGTACACCCCAAGCACATGCACATTCCCTCCTGGGGTCATGTAAAAAGGGGTTATCTATCTATCTATCATATGTCTATCAATCTCTCTATCATCATCTGTCTATCTATCTATTTTGCAATTTCTATATCTTTATATCTATCTATCTACTATCTATCTATCTATCTCCATCCATCTATCCATCTAACTATGCATCTATCTATCATCTATCTATCTACCTATTATCTCATCTATCTATCACTATCTATCTATCATCTATCTACTCTATCTATCTATCATATCTATCATCTATCTATCATCTATCTATCTCTCATCATCTCATCTGTCTATCATCATGTCATCTATCTATGATCTATCTATGATCTATCTATCTCTATCTATCTATCTATCTATCTATCTATCTATCTATCTATATCTATCTATCTATCTATCTACTAATCTATCTATCTATCTATCCATCTATCTTCATCTATCTATCTACTATGCTATCTATCTATACTATCTACCTAGCTATATTCATCATCTATCTATCACCATCTTCTCTCATCTATCAATCCATCTATCTATCCATCTATCTATCTAGTATCTATATCATATCTATCTAGCTAGTATCTATATCTATCATATCTATCTCATCTATACTATCATCTATCTATCCTATCTATCGATTATTAGTATCTACTTAGTATCGATCGTAGTCTAGTAATCTAGGATCTATCATCTAGCGGATGCGATGCTAGAAGAGAGCGAGCGAGCAGCGGAGATCGAGCGATCTAAGCATCTAGCTAGAGCTATTCTTCGAGCTATCTATCTAGGCTAGCTATCATATATCTAGACGATGATCGCTGCTAGTCTATCTATTCTATCTATCTATCTATCTATCTATCTATCTATCTACCTATCTACCTATTATTCATCTATCGCTATCTCTACTCTATCTATCTATCATCTATCTATCATCTATCTATCTATCATATCTAATCATCTATCTATCATCTATCTATCTCTCTATCATCTCATCTGTCTATCATCATGTCTATCTATCTATGATCTATCTATGATCTATCTATCTCTATCTATCTATCTATCTATCTATCTATCTATCTATCATATATCTATCTATCTATCTATCTACTATCTATCTATCTATCTATCCATCTATCTTCATCTATCTATCTACTACTGCTATCTATCTATACTATCTACTAGCTATATTCATCATCTATCTATCATCTTCTCTCATCTATCACCATCTATCTATCCATCTATCTATCTAGTATCTATATCATATCTATCTAGCTAGTATCTATTCTATCATATCTATCCATCTATACTATCATCTATCTATCCTATCTATCGATCTATTAGTATCTACTTAGTATCATCACAGTAATCTCATCTATCATCTACATCATCTAACTACACATCATCACATCTACACTATCTACTAACTATTCTTCACTATCTATCTACTACTATCATACTATCTGACATATCTCTGCTATCTATCTATCTATCTATCTATCTATCTATCTATCACATATCTATCTATCTATCTGTCTGTTGTCTGTATGTCATCTATCTATAATCCTACTCTCATATCTATCTGTCTATATCATCTATCTATAATCTATCTCATCATGATCTGGCTATAATTATTTATGCTAGGCCTGCTGCCTGGGGCCCTGGGTACATTATGTTATTGGTTGCTGCCTGCAGGCAGCAAGTCACTGGGCCCAGAATAATAAGGCAACTGTGGCAAAAGCCATCAAACAACTTTTAGGGATGGCTGGGCCTGGGATGGCTGGGCCTGGGGTGGCTGGGGGGGTTCGTGTTCTTTTCTCTCTCTGGGCTGAGGGCTCTCTTGCATTATTATTAGGATAGGATTAGGAAGGCTGGAAGGAGGATTTCAATTCAATAATTTCTGTTATATTTTTATATATTAATTTATATATAATTTATCATTTATCAATCAATCTCACTCACTGTCACTGAATCCGCTATCCGCAATGAGTCACACTCTGTCAGTCTCACTGTCTCAGAGTCAGAGAGAGTCAGAGATGAGGAGATTCACTCTCAGACGGCCGGGAGTCGGACGGATGGCCGGGACAGGACACACTCCACACTGTCCACACACCGTGAGGCCAAGCGCAGACGGGCGGCACAGCGCAGCCTCCAGCAGACTGAACAACTTGCGCTCTTCTTTCAGCGCTGAGTCATGGGCCGGCGACGCAGCGCACACAACGAGTCACGAGTGGATGGAGGCGGAGTCAGTCAGGATCGGATTTCAGTCTTCTCCGGTTGTAACTTGCTGAATGTTGAACTTCCTGGTGGTGCTGCCTGGCTGCCTGTGCTGGTGGTAATGTAGGTCCGGACCCCCCCCCCCCCAACAGATTAGGGAGGGAGTTGGGCAGCCGGCGGATGCCGGCCTCCATTTAAAAAAAAAAAATTTCAGTGTGTGACAGACAGTGACAGTGCGGCAGAGTGCCGCTTCCCTACAGGGTGCCGCTCTGCATTGTGCTGCACCCTGCATCATTAGCGAGGCGGCACTGCTCATTGGGTGTACAGAGGAGGTAAAAAACAGGGAGACCAGTGCCGGCAGAGACCAGGAAATAAACAGAGCTTCAAGGACATCAAGGAGGTATTCAAGTATAATCTTGTAAATTATCAATCTAGAACCTAATTGAAAATATTTAATATAATCCTCCTTGCTAAACTAAATCTTAAAATTTTCCAAAACTAACACTGGCCAAGCCTTACCCAAAATAAGAATGCAGTACTGCACCAGCCAAATAACATTAATAGAAAACTGGATATGGAGTCTGCCATTACTATAGGTTCAAGGGAAAACTCACACTAAAATGTACAAAACACATAATAAAGGGGGTACTGTTCTTAAAGGGCAAGTCCAACCCCAAAATGAAAACTTACATACAGGTAAAATACCCCC
Source organism: Hymenochirus boettgeri (assembly GCA_019447015.1). Lineage (NCBI taxonomy): Eukaryota > Metazoa > Chordata > Amphibia > Anura > Pipidae > Hymenochirus > Hymenochirus boettgeri. The sequence continues at coordinate 310,176,030 of CM033469.1, forward strand.
CAAAACCCTACAAGGTAATAGTTTGAAATCTGAACTATATAAGTCTAACCTGAAATCCTGCACAGTGTCCTGTTTCCCCTGTTTCTGCTTCCTGGTTCTTCCAGTTAGTAACTGACAGTTATGGATTTGACAGTTGACATCACAGCCAATGACTGAATGTTAATCCCCTGTCTGCCTCTTCTGAGCATGCCCAGGCTCAGTACAGGCTCAGTGCAGGTTTCTAAATTGCTCAGTTTCCATGAGGCATCCAGAAGCATAGCAGGCATACAGTAATGAATTCATAGGACAAACTATGATATATGAACATATTTTAAAGAGGCCATTCTTTCTAAAATATGTTCTTATGAGGGTGGAGTTGTCCTTTAACTCTCAACACTAACGCTCAACACTATGGGATTTTGTCACTTAATTTATAGAGCTGGCTGGTGCTACCCACTATAGAGTAACTATGTGTTCTCTGACCTAGCAGCATTTCAGGGAGCAACAGAATGGATATATACTGTAGGGTATAATTAAAATTAATCAAATTATTGAAAGAAATCCCTTCGATTGCATTTTGTATTTTTGGGATAACCTAATTTGCAAGCATTATTGTGATTGTCTCAAGCAATGTTCTGGCCTCAGTAAAATGAATGAAAAAAAACATTGCTCTAAATTTCTCCATACACTACCTTATCATCTGTAATATAAGTCAGGAAGCCTTTACCAGATTCTTCATCATATGTAGGAAGAATTTCCATTTTTCTGACAGGTGAACCAAATGTTGGGCCCAGTAATGTTTTCCTAAAGAAAGCAGAAAAAATACATAAAATCAAAAAATGACTCATTCTGTGTTTGCTTTTCAGCAATGTAGGTCTTATATGCCATGCAATTTTGTTCATATTAAAGCTACATTTTAAGGACCCAGACACTGATGATAAAAAATAATCAGGTTTATTTAATAAAAGTTCTTATCGTTTAAATTGGTGCTAATGTTGCCCCAACCAATGAGATGTAAGCTAACAGATGTTAAATAAGAACGGATTGGTTGGGGCGAAATTAGCACCATTTTAAACAATAAGAACTTTTATTGAATCTCCCTGTATGTCTTTCAAAGTGACTTCTGAAAATGTTACTTGACATTCACTGTTGTACTGCCCTGATTTAAGCTTTATTTCTACTTAGCTCCCTTAAACAGCTTTAATGCACTGTCCAAAAACTTATTTGCAACCCTATGGATCTTAAGCTTAAGGTCCATATACACATATGCGATCGATTAAACTATATTTGACGAAAACTGCCGTTTGGTACTCATCATGCAAGTTAGGCCAGCGATTACACGTATGTAAGAAACTTCAGTTCAAGCTTTTATTGACTCTAGAATGGAAGCTCATTTGGGCAGGGCCCTCTTTCCTACTGTATCACAGTATATGAATTCATCACTTTACACTGCTGCATGGATTATATGCTCTACCCTTGTATGTAACATAAAAGATTTCCTAAAATGTATCAATGCAATTGTAAAGTGCCACGGAAGATGATGGCGCTATATCTATATCTATAAAATAATAAAAATTGTTATTCTCACTGAAGGTACATCCTACAAAAGATTTCTACTGATCAATGGATTAAGCTTATTTGTTCTTAACAGGTTATATTTAAAAACAATACCAAAAATAAAAAGCAAAAAGCAAAGTGTGTCTTCTCATTGGCTACATAGTGGATTGCAGAGACAAGCAGGTAGAGGGCCAGAACGGCAAGGGAAAAGTCATTTAAATATTCCTGCTAATCAGTAAAGCACTATTAATAGGCGCAAGAAGAGGAGTGAGAGGGAGGTGAGTATAACTGTCCATTAAATTTAAAAAATGTCAGAATGCCTATAAATCTAAAATAACTGAGGGAAATTATGCCATACAATATAATTGTGACATGCGTGCTTTAAAAGTGCTGTATCTGGAAAGTTCTATGTTTGGAAGAAAAAAAAATGCATTTATTTGCTTAAAATTACCAAACTGTGAAGGGAATAACTAAAACATATTTCCCAAAAAAGATGATAAATACAAGACATACCTGCACATTTTTGTGGTTTCATTATAAAGCTTCATCTTGTAGTGATCATTAGCTACTAAGAGAAAACATTCTTTAATCACTGGTGGATACCAAGCCAAACATTGAGGTACAGAACTTTGCTCAATACGGTGAGTGCTGTAAATTTGGATATTGCCTTTGCTACTGTTGATAAGATCATATTCAACCTATAGAAAAACAGAAATATTGATGTAGAACAAGTAAGCAAATAGATTTGCCTGCAAGAAAAAGAATAAATTCTATGAAACCTACCAACATCCGATCCATTCCTAGGGATAAGAGCCTGGGTTCATTGTTATCAAGATGAATACCAAATATTAGATTCTGTATCGTCTTATAATGACTCCGATATCTTCCAAGATACTCCCAAGATACACCATTCTTTTTAGGTGTCATTTTGAACAGCGTCACTGTAAACTCTTTATCCTTAAATGTAAAGACGTACATACTGAAGTGTTAATTTAACAACATTACAAGTTTCTTGTTAGAGAAATGACTATACAATTTCCATTATACAATACAGATTGCAGGTCTAGGAACATTAATAAAGTAAAGATACTTCACTCCAACTACAACGACAATACAGCATTTTAATAAAAGAAAGGGCAAACCGCAAACTATTCTTCCAAAAACAATCCTATTACGAGCATGGAAATATCTCACAGTCATAGCCAGAATAACAAAAACCAACCAATCACAACAGACGATCCTAGCTATCCAGGACCCAGCGAAAGGCTATCTCTCCACAAACACAGATATATTGGCCTCCTTTGCCCAGTATTTCCAACAACAATATAGCCCACAATCACAATACACACTGCGCTCAAATATGAAATATCTCCAGGTGGTTGATTTCCCACAACTACAAACATTGCAAATGCAACTACTGGAACAGACATGTCCTCTGGGAAAGCATCAGGCCCTGATGGTATACCAATTAAGTTCTACAAAAAATACAAAGAAATTCTTATTGAACAACTCCTGACAACGTTTGATGTAGCCTTCGAGAACCAAAATCTACCCCCGTCAATGACAAATGCAACTGTGGTACTAATTCTAAAACCTGACAAAGACCCACTTGAACATAATGCATATAGACCCATCTCGCTTCTCAACAGCGATTACAAACTCATAGCGAACATCCTGGCTAACCGCCTTCAGAAAGTAATACCAAGCATTATCCACCCAGATCAGATGGGCTTCATGCCTGGAAAGAGCACCTCCATCAATATCAGATGCACCCAAATAACACACGAAGAAATGGGAGATAGAGCCATACTCTCCCTAGATGCGTGTAAGGCCTTTGACTCTGTGAAGTGGAACTTCCTATGGGCAAGCATGAAATGTTTTGGTTCCCCCCCAAAGTATATACGATGGGTTCAGCTGCTATACCCCGCTCCTTGGTAAATAGACAACAATCTGATCCTTTCCTGCTACACAGAGAAATGCAACAAGGATGCCCTCTGCCCCCCTACCTCTTTTTGCTTGCTATAGAGGCTCTAGAAATACAACTCCGTATGGACCCATCAATCAAAGGACTGAAGAGAGCCAACCATACAGACATGATTGGACTGTACGCAGATGACATGATCTTGTACCTCTCAGACACAGGAATATCCCTAAACCGCACAGCAGAGATAATAGACAAATTTAGTAAATACTCTGGACTATACATAAACTGGCAAAAATCAGTCCTCTGCCTATTAGACTCCGACCAGATCACCTCCAATACATTTTTGTGGCAAATCCCATTTGTGACTAAATTCAAATATATGGGCATATGGATCTCAAAGACCTCAAAAGACTTTCATCACCATAGCATACGCCCACTATTGGACACCATTCAACGTAAAATACAAACATGGTCGGAACTCCCCCTCAACCTGGTAGGATGGATTAATCTGATAAAATAATCCTTATCCCAAAAATCCTCTACGTCATTGAACATTCTCCAATATATCTACCCAAAAAACTATTCTCAGAACTCACTGGAATGTTAACATCCTTCCTGTGGTCAAACGGACGAGCCAGACTCAAACAGAATAAGTTACAACAACCAAAAGACAGTGCCAGCCTAGCGCTCCACAACTTCCGTATGTACTACTTAGCTGGACAACTAAGATACATGGCTTACCCCGGACAACACTCCCTCCCAGGCAGAACATATGTTTGCTGCTTATAGTACCGGCTCCATTTTGTCCACAGCCGAAGCACCAAACCTGCATCTGATCGGCACTTCTACTCCACTCCACACGCAAATGTATAAAATTTGGAAGGAGACAAACAAACTGATTGGATACTCAGGTATTCCCCCTGAAACAGCCCTATGGCACAACCAATCCTTTCCACAACTAGCGAACTTCCCATGCTATCTGGACTGGGAGACGAAAGGAATACAACAATTTGATCAACTCATTGAAGGAGACACAATAAGAATGTTCGAAGATATCAACGCTAAATATGAATTACCAGGAACATACTTCTATAGATACTTACAACTAAGACACTGCCTACATTTGGAGTTCCCTGACAGGAAAATCCCATTAACAAAGCATCCAATAATAGGAATTCTAAAAACCCAAGGATTGCAAGGATTGGTCTCAAAACTATATACTCACCTTACCACAGCTCAAACCGACACACAAATGACAACAATACTCCAACTCTGGAACACACACATTCCAGACCTCACAAATGAAGATTGGGACAAAATTGAATCGGCACATGTTAATGCCTCCCCATCAGCCAATAACCGACAGATACAACTATATATTACACACCAAAAGCCTACCTAACTCCAGTAAGACTATATAGGATATCTACAATGCACCCAAACAACTGTCCAAAATGCCGCAAGAATGATGCTGACTTCTGGCACCTCATCTGGGATTGCCCCATAATTGCACACTTTTGGACAAAAATTACCAGATTCTACCTTGGCCAGTCCCAATGGACCCATGATTATGCATACTAGGAATTAATGTATTAGAACTAGAGATATTCGAAACTGATGAGTTTCGTCCCGTTTTCGAATTTTTGAATTTAACTGTAAATTCGAAAATGGACCCATAGAAGTCTATGTGAGAAAAAAATTCAAAAATCTATCGATTTTAAGGATGAAATAGTAATAGTAGGTTACTGTAAATAACACAGGGACCTGTGGAATGGTCTGGGGAACCCGTAAATATAACCAAAACTCATTTAAAAACTATCTTCCCTCTCGATTGGGCTGTTTTCGAGCTTCCGCATTCTATTTTCAAGGGTTCCCGAAATCGAACGCTACTTTTGAGGGTTACCGATATTACAAATTCGAGGGTTACCGAAATCGACCGCTACTTTCGAGGGTTACCTATATTACAAATTCGAGGGTTACCGAAATCGGCTTGTACATTCGAGGGTTACCGATATTACAAACTTTTCTACTAATTTTCATTTTCGATAATCATCTACTTTCGATTTCGATAATCATCTACTTTCGTTTTCGATAATCATCTACTTTCGATTTCGATCTTTACCGAAATTTTAGATAAAAATCAAAAAAACTCTGAAAAAATCAAGTTTCTCAAATTCCAGGAGTTCCGAAAGTTTTGTCGGGACTTCGAAACCCTCGGATTCGATTCGAAACTGGGTTCTATTAGAACCCACAGTACAACCAGAGGACTGATACAAACTGATTTTCTTGTGTGAAACACTTTTTATGGCCTGGAAAACTATAGTAACTATAGTACTGGGTTGGATGGCTGCAAAACCCCCCAAAACTTGGCGTGAACTGATCAATAGTATGCTTCCATTCCTTAGTCTCATCTATAAACACAGGCAATGTCCAAATAAATTTCAGAAAATATGGAACTTATGGACTGAATCTCCCCTAACTACATAAACTATCCCCGGTAGGCAGGGAGGGTCTGGCAGACTGGGGCGGGGCGGGGCAGGTGTGATATAGGCTTTGGGCGAGGCATGACCCACCCCCCTCCCCTTTATATACCTAATCTCTCCTCCCTTGATCCCCTTCCCATACTCTACATGTATGTGAATATGTTTTATATTTACCGAAAAATGTCAATGTAAACTGTATTTATACTGATAAAGTATCGGACATTTAATATTACTGTATAAAAAAAACAAAAAAACTAATGCAATTCAGACATGATGTAAAATAGTTTAATAAATAAAACGGAGTTTAAAAAAAAAAAAAGATGCTTTACTCCTTTTACTCTCATTGCTCATAACAGACATGTCTCTTTTCTTCATGCGCACTCTCGTGTGACTACTAGATATGGCCGAACTTCCTAAAGTTCATTTCGTTTTCGAACTGCCGAGCTTCTGTAAAAGTTCAGAAGTCCAGAAACAAACCCATTAAAGTCAATGGGAGACCAATAGTTTGAAAAGGGCATATCCACCCCTTTTTTTACACTTTTTTCTGTAGTGTAGGGCTCCCTCCCCCAACCCCAAACGCCATAGTTATTTGAAGGAAAACTCCCCCGATCATTACTTACATTGCCCTCTCTCCTCCGATGTTCAGTCCCAGCCCTCTTCTTGCATGAAACTGCAAGCAGGAGGCCGGACCGGCAGCCGCGTCCGTGATTAGCTGAGAGGCAGCCAATCACGGACGTGGATTCCGACTGTTCTGAACGTCGGGTGAAAGAGGCAATGTAAGTACAGATCGGGGGAGTTTTCCTTCAAATAACTAAGACAGTTGGGTTTGGGGGAGGGAGCCCTATACTACAGAAAAGGGGATTTGAGATAGGGGGAGGGAGAGCAAAACGGGATGGGGGGGGCATGCAGTGCGCATGGCAAAATTCTCCCGGAGGAGAGACAGGAGGCAGAGTCCTATAGGGACTCGGCCAGGCTCCTGGTGGTCAGTTTTTGGGACTTTGGACACACATTACAGGAGAACCATTTGGAGCAGGGATGTAAGGTAATGATTTTTATACACTACACAGAGGGGCCAGTAGTGGGTTAAATTATAGTTTTGGGTGTGGACATGCCCTTTAAATACAAAATAGCAATGGTAACTTACTGTAAATGGCTGTGGCACCTGGGAAATGGTCTAGGGAACATGTCCATATCACCAAAACTCGATTAAACGCTACATTTATTCATGCTCGTCAATTGTCAGGTTTTTGCATGCTACATTGGAGGATTATGGACAATTCGAGGGTTACCAAACTATACTTTCGAGGGCTACAGAACAATACATTTGAGGGTTAAATCAAAGGCTACATTCAAGGGTTACCGAAATCGACTGCTATATTCGAGGGTTACTGAACGATACATACGAGTGTTACCGAAATCGTAGGCTACATTCGAGGGTTACCAAAATCGAAAGATATATTCAAGGGTTACCAAATTCGAAGGCTACATTCGAGGGTTACCGAAATCCACCGCTCCATTCGAGGGTTACCAAACGATACATTCGAGGTTTACCGAAATTGAATGATACATTCAAGGGTTTCCGAAATCGAAGGATATATTCGAGAGTTACCGAACTCGAATATTACATTGGAGGGATACCGATTCTAGAATTCGATAATTATCGAAATTAAGTCCGCGAGTTTTCCAAACAAGTTTGGATAGTATGGCAAGAGTTCGGATACTTCAAGTTCACCCGAACTCGGGTTCGGGTCCATCACTAGTGTCTACAAGATGAGATAGATTTAATGGCCCTCGATCTCTTATCTTCTTCCCAATACAAGCTATGATAGTTTAACCTCGGGCACTGTATGCTGGTGATCATGCCACACTGCTGATATTGCTTGCATATTTGATTACTATATTATTATATTAGTTTGGTCCACCGATGCTACCTAGGGTTAATAAGCTTACAATATAGCAGTACAATGAATAGGAAGGAAGCGTTTGATAAATGGAGGATGTTTTTAAGATGTATTTATGGGATTATTTTGGGTACATACAAATCTAATATTTTTATAATGTGCTAAATAAAATTACAGTTCATACTTTCATAATACGCTGGTCAGTGTGCCCAAATGTGTACATATTTGTTTTTCTTTTTTGGTTGTTTACAAAATATATGTAAACATTTTTAAATCAACTTATATTACAATCTATCAAGGGCATCTTATATCAAAATCTGTGTCTTAAGAAAACTTACAGCTGTTGCCAAATACTGGGAATCATGTGAGAAGCTTATGTGGGTTATCGCTCCTCTAGCATACTTAAAGGGTTCTGCAATTTCATCTTCTAAAGTCACAGCATCCAGGATGTAAACACTACCATCAGTGAAACCAGCACCTAACAAGAAGCCTTAAAAACAAAGCAAAGACAAGCCCAGAACAATTTAATTTAGAATGGTTCTTATATTTGAAAAAATTAAATATATATTAAAATATTTATTTTCCCAGTCTATCTGCTATTGCAGGCTCTTAACAACTTTAGGTTTTGTAAGAGGTGGGAAAGTTTACTGATAAAACAAAAAAACTGATAATAAAAAAAAAATATTTGGCTCTTTTAAAATGAATGCCTCTTGATAGACAATTTGGTTCATGACACCACTTAAAGGGCAACTGTGGTCTTGAATTCTTTCAAATTAGCAAGAATTATATTAAAAGCCTTCCATCACACCTTCAAAATAAAACCTAAATCACATCTCTAGATAAAATTTGTGAGAAGCTATTGCTGGAAAGGTTCCGCAATATTACTTCCTGCTAGAACACTTCCTGTTTTCAGCCATGTGACCAGCCTCTGCCTGCATTAATAGGCTCTTCTTCTCAACTGTCAATTTTTCCCCCAGCATTAAAGGGCATGTCCACCCCCAAAACTAACTTTTTATATTTATTTGGCCCAAATAAGTGCTCCAAAACAAACTTTACAGCATGTAAATCGGTCCAGTGGTTCAAAAGTTACAGACCTTTGTAGCTGGCTTAATCCTGCAGCATGGACCAATACAGTGATGAACAGAGACAGGTTACATTACCTTGTCTCTGTTCTTTTCATGTTCTTGAACATGTCTGTTAGCATCCAGCAGTGAGAACAGAGGAAGTTGCATCAGTAATGGTCTGACCCCTGGATCCCTGGATTTTCCCTTCCAACCAATCACAGCTGTAAAGTTATGTGTACTGAAGAAATCCAGGATCAACAGCTGCAGCCAGCTCTCTCCAGAGAGACAGAGAGAGAGAGATACACACACAAACACAGCTCGGGGTCATCTAAAGTGGAAGTGGAGAGGAAGTTCAGCCTGATATATATCTCATTAAATATCAGGCAAAGCAAATGATTTTGAGAAAAATGAACATGGCGTTTGAGGTTGGTGCTATTATATAAAGAACATATAAAAAGTTTATTTTTGGGTGGACATACCCTTTAAGTCTTAACTGAGCATGCTTCTCCCCTGGGGTGGACGGGCGGGGCAGAGGTCAGGTGATGTCACTCAAAATACTAAAAGCAGGAAGTTTGAACATTCGCCCCAATGTAATGTCTCACAGGCTCCGGCCAAAGATGTGATTGTCGGCTCATTTTAAAGAAAATACTGCAGACTTTCATTTAACCCTAACTTGTTTTGAGACCACAGTTGCCCTTTAAATGTCTTTCTCCTAACTTATTAATAACTAAAGTTATTTCAATGATAAATAAAACTTTCACTATCTGAAGGTGAATGAAACCTTAAGAACAGATTAAACTGACTCCAGATTTTTGTTAATTACTAAATAAAGCACTGACACACTGACTTATCTAGAATGAGATCGCACTAAAATTCATTGAGGCGAGACTCATTATTTTAGGAAGCGTGATAAAATCTACTATTTACAAATTACAGGAAAAAAATGCACAAGAAAAATGAAAACTTTGAAGTTAGGGAGTACATGTCCTTAAATTAAATTAGATTCTTCCCTTTCTTTATTTCCTATAAAGACGTTTGCACCTGGATGGGAAAACTTACATTAATTTTATGGTTCAAATTCAGATAAAGCATCTTGCTATATCAGGGTTGTCCGACATATGAGTTACATGCAGGCTTATGAAATTTTTTTTATGGTTCGCAAGAGAGCCAGGTGGGGGGGCTGGGGAATGTGTGGAGTGAAGGCAAGAAAGTATGGGGTGGAGCTGAGGTGAAAGCAGAGTGGCCCAAGTTCTTACAAATGTCCCACTAATGGGGTGGTTATAGCTACATTGGTTGGGTACCCCTGTTCTATGTCTATACAAGATCAGGTATATTGGGTATAGACAGAATTGTTAAGCAAACAACAGAGTTTCATGTAGTTAAAAGTGATGCACTAGTTTAGGCAGTTCACTTCCTCATTCTTCCCTAGATGAATGGCAATTCAGTGCGTGCCATTACAGCCAACACCACAGCCCTATTTATATTTGTTAAAAATGATAAAAACGTGTGATTTTGGTGAGAGCATGATGAAAATATGTGCAACGTTACTATGTTAATAAGTAAGAACCATGGCATGATCAGATTTTAGCTGGTGAAATAAAACAAAAAGCACGTCTCTAAAAACAAAGACCTAAAATTAATTAAAGTGAGCCAATATTCTCCATAGAGTGTACTGTAATAATAAAACCTTACCTTTAGGGTCATAAGAAAGGCAGTGTAAACCTTTGCCCTTCCCAAACATCCTGCTAATAAACTGATTTCGTGCCTCATAGTTCCATACTTTTAGGAGCCCATTATAACTTCCAATAGCAATAAATGGCTGGCAAGGATGACAAGTAAGTGCATGTACAGCTTCACTTGGCTCCTGCAGGTATTTCTTTAATACAGTACCATCTGTATTTACATGAAGAACCACAGAATCTGATGTAGATAGAATAAAATTGCTAAAGGGAAAAATATATTCAGACTAAGGTTAACATATAATATAAATATTTATATGCAAAGGACAGGAAATTGTCATGTTGGCATATTATATAATCTAAAGATAAATAAAATGTATCAACATTGAATTAGCATAAATTAACATTGCATTAGGTAAAACTAAAAGTGGTCAAAAAACAATAATCCATCAAATAAAGCTTGTAGTTACCGTACAAGAAAAACATGTTTTTCTTATAGTATAGCAGCTGAACTGTTTACTGGTTTACAAATGCACTTTTTTCTATAGAGACCCTCTTCTGTGTGTTTGATTTATTCTACTATCACCTCCATGGCTCTGGTCCTTTGTGTAGACGGGTGTAACCTTTATAAGTATGAATGACGCTTTCGACTGGCCTAGTCACAACATGATTTGGCTCTGTGATTTGTCAAAGAATAAAGGTGATACACTAATGATAAAGGGCCGATGCCATTCCATATGGCCTTCTTTTTTTAGCACGTGTATCGAATTTCTGAGCGCTCCTAAGGCCAACAAATGTTCACTGTCAGCCTCGGAAATGCCGAAAATTTCCCTCGCCAATGGTCATCTCCCTGTACTAAAGTATAGGGAGTTGGTCACGGCTGAGGGAAATTGCAGTGCTGATCATCCTCCCTATGCTTTACAGGACTGTTGGTAGTGCGATTGTTAAAAAAAATGATGGTGCATATGTGCACTCAGCTTTAGTGCTGATCTAGGCTGGGTCGTGAGAACACAGGAGAGGGCAGGAATAGATGGGTTATAACACAATGTCAAATAAGAGTGACAGCATAATGCTGGCCATTCACTGAATAGCTATTAGATTCAATGTATGTGTTATTAACTCCCATCACTGACACTGGACAACATATGTTAATGAAGGAGGGGTAGGAGCCAGAAAGTAGTCGGTTATTGTACGAGTATAATTTTCCTTTAAGTGAAGTTTAAAATTAGGAGAGGGGGGGTATTTTTTTTCACCTGATTTATGCCATAAAAGGATATGTTCACTCAAACCTATCCTTTTTCTCATCAATTGAAGAATCAGAGAAAATCAAGCTGTGTCTTAGGCTTGATACACACAGAGAAATTTTTCATACTGACCAAACATTTACCACTAGCGAGCAGTCGACGAATCACTGTCAGTCACACCAGAAGTAGCTGTGGACGATGGTTGGGGCAAAAAATCTGCTTGTGTATAACCAGCCTTACCTCCTATTCTTCAATTCATGTAACACGAGCCAGGAATGAAGAATAAAAACATACCCGCAAGCTGCAAGCATGCTCCTTCTCTGACCCCCAAGCATACTTCTTTGCTATCGGCTTATATAGCGTGCATCCTTTAAAATCACCCAAAACTTTGGTTTTAAAAACTACATAAACTTCCAAGTTTGTACAAGTGTCCAATGGAGCTAGGAAACTCATGTCACCCAGTTCTATTGGATGCACTTACACATCCTTGATTACTGGGCCAGCAGCAGGGAGAGCTGGGCTGTGCATGTGCCAGCTCCCCACTAACTTAATAAGTTCACCCCACAACATATATTGCCTGACTTACAGGCCAGTAACAGATTAAATAGGATTTGTGATTATTGAAAATGCTAATGATTTCATAGCTGGTGTACTACTATTGCCAGTCGTAGGAATTGTAAAGAGGCTAACCTAACCTTATAGTGGATGATGCTTTGTGTGATATCACTATACAGATTATAGAGAGATCAGATCTATTATAAGTGTATGAATGTTATATCCAACAGAATCCAACAGCTAAAACATTCAGTACAGAGAACCCTGCAATTCCTGTCCCCTTCCCTAGTTTGTAGACTTTAGGCATGCTTTGTGTGATTCACAGAGAAAAAAAGAGAGAAATTCTCTAATCAGATGCTATTCCCTATAGCAAACTTGGAAATATATTACGACATTTTACGAAATAGAAACTGGAATATCTTTTGTTCAAATTGCATAGAAAGGTGATATATTAGTTTTATTGTCAGTTTATGACATTTAAAGACAGGAGACTTTGGGTGAGATTTTCAGATGATGATCAAAACTTCCTAAATGGAAATGGCAGCTTTCCTACAACCATCTGATCAGACAAGTCAAAATCTTGAAAAAAATCTGAAAATCTAGTTAGATGTCAGCAATTGCATAACTACATTTTATCTATCCAATAACTACATAGTTTTGAGTTTGGTTATCTTAAAATATGTGGGACAAAAGAATTTTTGAGATTTCACCTGACTGCGAACTGATTGCCCTTTATAGAGCAGTCCTGAGGGTATCTTGTCTTCTCACTTGCTGAAACCGGCGGACACGTTGAGAAAGAGATGGAGCGAACAGGAGCCAGATTAAGGCTACTGTACCAGTTTACAAGTTGCAATCTTTGATCATAGAATTTCACATGACCGCGAACATCACCAGTTACAAAATACCTGATAAAAATAAGTACTCATTTTCATATTTGGGAATATTTTCACACAGAATTAAAAAATCAACCATGTTACAAAACATTTTTATCTTAATGCTGGTCATACACACACACACTCGCAATGCACTTTAAACAAGACTCAAAATGCATCATACATGTTTTCTACTAATGTATATTATATATGTACAAAATTACCTTTCATGGGTTGTGAGCACTGTAATAGCATCTTTTTGAATATGCATTAACTTTAAAGCCTTCTTTCTGTGTGGCTGTATAGAAGATGCTGACTTGACCAATGAAGGGTAGATGGTGTCCCAGACAACCAACTTTCCTGCAGATGTTCCGGTTAATGCTCTTGTTGTACTGAAATCAAAAACTGACTGGCTGAATTCTCCCACTGGTTTATTAAATGTCTGTAGAAAAAAAGGTAAACAGATGATACCTTCATACCTAGATACTTACAGTTGTACATAGGCTGCATTAGCTTAGTGTTGGAGTTTCCATACACAGTAAATTCATTTTAAAAATCCAATTAGTTACAAGAACGTCAAAAATGATGACAGGTTGCAAGGAAGGCAAATGTTCAATCATGCATCTTATTCACTTTTTCATTTTTAAGAAGTTAGCACTTTTATTTCCTTGCTGTCTGTTGGAGCCCTTGCAAATCAACCTATTTTAAGAGCATTCTTTCCCCAGCCACTCTTCATGCTGTCTCTATTGTTGTGTCCCTTTTCACAGCTAAAAACCAATAAATAACAGTCAAGTGCATGTCCACCCCCCAAACTAAAATTTAACCCATTACTGGCCCCACTGTGAAGTTTGAAAAAAATCTTACCTAATTCCTCAGGTTCTCCTTATGGCTCTCCTGCAGAGCTTGTCCAAAATGTTTCTGCCTCTATTCTTGCCTCTGTGAGGCAGCGTGACATGCACAGGGGAGCCCTCCCCCATCCCCCTTCGGATCCATTCCTGGCTGCCCTTACACCTAGCGTGAAACCTTTTTTCTGTAGTGTAGGCTATTCCTGCCCACCCCCAACTGCTATATCAGATTACAAAAAAAAAAAAGAATCGGAAATCTACTTACAGACGTTTTCTCCCCCAGCACTCTCCAATGACAGCACCTGCATCTGTGATTGGCTGCCTCTCAGCCAATCACAGATGCGGCTGCCGGTCCGACCCCTGCTCCCAAGTTCTGGCAAGCAGGAAGCCAAATCAGAGCAGCAGTGAGGGGCTTGTGAGTTCTGCTTCTTTTTTTAGTAAACGGATATAGCAGTTGGGGGTGGGCAGGGATGGCTTTTTTGTAGGGTGGAGATGCCCTTTAAACCCAGTTCCTGTGTCTCAGGTTTTCCATATAAAGAACAGAAAAAGTTTTTTTCCAACATTTATGCATATGCCATAGGTTGGTGCTTTATCAGCCTAACAGCATTGAGCTGCACATAGTATAGTTTAGTATAGTATTTAAGGTAAAGACATATGCCCATTCAGTCCAACCTACTTAGCAATTCTGACATTTCCTGCTGATCCAGAGGAAGGCAACAAAAAAATTATGAAGGGAAAAAAAAAAAACGGAAATATCCCTGGATTAACTCCAACTTTATGTATGTGGATTGCCGACTTATGCAACCCCCAAAAGATAAAGCATAACTATCATGTGTATATAATTTTTTTTTCAAATATAGTTAAAATAAAGTACCTGGGTCAGGTATATAGGATTAGTAATTCCTACCTCCCAATTTTGTTTTTGTGAGGAGCACCAGCCCAAAGAAAACTGATTCTGCCCGTCTTCCTCCTGGCTTCAGCACTATCTTTAATAAAGGATTGGTCCAGGACTAAACTGGCAATTAAAACTGCTAGAGCTGAAGCTCATCAAGAAAATGATATTGTGAAGTAGGAATAATCAATTCAACCTCCCTGCCCCAGGTACTTACAATTTTTAATAAGTTAATTTTTAGAGTATAGTTATCCTTTAAGTTCTCTTTTAATCAGGCATAGTAAGCATATACAACATAAACAGACTTATTTGGACTACTTAAATAATGAAAAAGATTTACTGTACATAGATTTTACTTACCTTGTCATTAAGTGGAGGTGCTATAAAATCCATATGGCTTGAGGACTAAGGATTGGAAATAGTATAATTTATCATAAGATTAATAATAATACAACTATTTTACAATATTGATTCAGAAATTCTTAAAGGGCATGTCTACCCCCAAAACTATAATCCCCCCGAGTAATGGCCCCATCATGTAGTGTAATAAAATCCTTACCTCACATCCCAGCTCCATATGGTTCTCCTGTAGTCCCCCCCCCCCCAAAGTCCCAAAAACTGCCTCCTATCTGACCTCCGGGAGAAGTTTGGCATGCGTACTGCAGCCCTTCTCCCCCTCTTCCCCTCCGTTTTGCGATCCCTCCCCCTAGTTGTAATATCCTTTTTTCAATATAATTGCACCCCTGTCCCCCCAGCCCCAACCGCTATATTTTTATTATTAGAAAGTGTCCCAAACATTACTTACTTTGCCCCAAACATTACTAAACTCAGCCAATCACAGACGCGACTGCCGATCCCGCCCCTCTGCTTGCATTTTCTCGCAAGCAGAGGGCCTGGCAGTGCGGCAGAGGAAAGAGGGAAGGTAAGTAAAGTTTGGGGAACTTTCTTATAATAAAAATATAGCGGTTGGGGCTGGGGGGACAGGGGGAATATTATATAAAAAAAATTTTGGAAGGGTGGACATGCCCTTTAAGTATTTAAATTAATTCTAATTATGTTAGAAAATCCTAAACAGTTTTTGTAGAACAGAGGTAATGGAAAAAGTTCTTATATTCCAGTAAATGAGACATATAAAAGAGACATAAATGACACAAACTGTGTGATCAATTTTGTGATGTCACTAGACATATCCACATTTATTTAAAGTTGAAATAAACATGTCCACACCAACTGATATCATAAAATGCAGCTTTGCCCCGTAAACATAAACATTCTTGTGTTCAAAGACTGATGTGCCAACTTTGAAACTATCATAGGTACAGCTCATGTTGCCACAATATAACAACAATTATCATAGTTTCTGCAGTTATCTGCTGTTGTTGTATCTCAGGTACATTTTACATATAATAAAAAAAGAATAAGAAAAAAGCTGGTTGGGGTAGTGTCGACAACAAGGTGTACAGAGCCAGACAATTACTCTTCCGATAGGGACTTTCTATGAAAATATTCCAATTCTTGCAATCCACTTATAGAATGTTTCATGACTAATTATCCAATCTCTCACAATTTTAGGCCGAGGCCACACTACAGTGCGTCCTAGTTTCTGGTGCATTAGTGCACATGCAATGTGAAGGTTATATTTTGTGCAATCTGTGCTCTTGCAATTGTGCAAAAAAATGCAGACCATATGTGCTCCGATTAGGGGCAGTGTGGCCTAGCCCTTAAATGTCCTGCACAAAAATTCAGTCCATCCAAATCTCTCTAATAAGGTGATCTAGAGATGTCTTTTCCAGCTTAAAAGGCAAAAGTCCAATTTAATCTTCAGCATGGTGTCTGACCCTCCAGGAATTAACATAAAAGGCATGTCCACCCCACCAACAAAAATTTCAAATTTAGCAGATCACCCCCCAAAACCTAGACCTCGCTAGGTTTATATCTTTTAAATCGTCCCCTGGACGTCTCCTTGTTCCCTCGCTGCCTTCTGCTTGTCTCCCGTGCCTTTTCCGTGCACGGAAGCAAGCATAAAGGGCTTGACCAGCAGCCTTGAAAATAATAGGCTGAGACATGGCGTGATGTCTTAGCCAATGAAAGATAATTTACATGTCAATAAAAGAGCATTACCCTTTAAGTAAATATGACAATTGGGCTAGGCGGAAGTCAACGGTTCTGTTTACTTTTGTTTTAAGGTAACCCAACTAAATTTCTGGGGATACACATACTTATACTAATACCCCAAATTGCCATTTTAACTTTTAAATTGTGCATTATCAGGGGCATTTAAAGGGACACTAAACTGAAAAAAATGACTTGCCTTTATCCTTTTCTATATTTTTAATGCTGCCAGGAACTTGATCCCTTTTTGCCCTCAGTGCTCCGTCACTAGATCTCCTCATGTCCTTTTCAGCTCACTCCTAGTTAGTATGCATGTCTCCTCTCTATGTATCCTCCCCCTCCCTAAACTGAGGCACAAATATAGTGTGGAGCATGTGCAGTGAAGATGATCTGTGCCTCACTACAGCCAATAGCATTCACCCAGTGATTTTGTGTTGTAGTAAAAGTAAAACTGCTTTGATATGGGAAGGTAAGCAGAACTGGGAGCTGTAATCACTGCTTGAATCAAGTAAGATTTTCTTTTAGCTGTAGGAGTTTGAAGGTGTGTGTGAGTGTGTGTTGTTTGTAATTGATTTCTTTAGGTACAGTGCTACATTGGGACTTTAGTAACACAGACAGCAGCTAACTGCAGAATTGGGTTTATCTGCACAGAAAGCACACAGAGCAACAGATCATGCTTATTCCCTTTTTTGATCTTAATGCTGAATCAATTAGCAATGCAGTGACAGAGAACTAAGCTTTACTTTTATAGAATGGATAGTTTCTACATGTATTGTGCCAGGGGGAGGGGCTGGGTGATTGACAGTTCTTTACTGATTGGCTGTGCCACGCCCTCTTTAAAAAGCAAAACTCCCAGAGCTAAAAAAAAACAAAGGATAGAAAGGTCAGAGAAGGAAAAAAAAAGGAGATTTAAGATTGTTGGTAATTAATCCTAATTACTGTGTGATTAGTTAAAAAATGATTTGCCTCAGTTTATATGTCCTTTTAAGGAGGTACGCTGCAGAACCTTACGATTGGTTAGCAGTCTCTTTTTACCAGAGTTTTTAATGCCAGCTGATGTAAATGAGTGATAATGGAGATATGGAATTTTAGGTGGGCCCCTAAATTTGTCCTGGGGGGCCCCTGGTCTCAGGTTTCCTGGTGGGCCCCAATAGTCCAGTCTGATACTGTATTTGGCCTTCCAAAAATCTGAGGGAGTAGATATCACGTAGTGCAGAAAATGTAAAGACAATTCTTACCCATTTGTAAAATACCACTTGAGTTTCACTGTTTGTGACCAGCTGTGTCTGATCTTGAAAATTAAAAGCTATATAATTCTGAAAAATACACAGATAATGAATTATGAGACAAAATAACTCACGTTACATAAAAAAAGCTTACATGTAAAATAATCATTTTTCTTACTGAAAGATTACCTGTAGGCCAAATTGTGGATCCAGGTCTGTGTAGCAAATCGGTTTTGCATTGGCTGTTGTCCAATCCCAAATGCAAACTCTCTGTAGGAAGAAAAGGGAATTTCTATTACATCACTCATGGAGGGGCATCTTGGTTGCCTTTGTCAAATGTGCAGGTTTTAATACTCACAGACACTCACATTAATAGAGCTTTGGGCAGCCTTTCAAGCCAAATTCAAAGTTTGTACTTAAACTTTTACTTTCTTGTTAAGAACGCTTCTTCTCCAAAAATAAATAATAAGGGAATCAGTTTTTTCTTCTCTCTCCATTTTCAAATGAATGCATGGATTTTATGTGTGGAGAGGCCTAACCATAGTAAAGGAACACCAAAAAGTTCCTTTACTTCTTTAAGAGCCTCTAGTTCCCTCCCCATTGTGCTCACTGGCAAGTACTCATCTACTCTACTCTTTTCTTCCTCTCCTGACACGTCCTAAGTTGGCCGTCCTTCCCTTTCCCGACTATGCAAGGAGTGCGCATTCAAAGAAAACTGTGTCGCAGATCGCCTCTCTCTAGAGGCATGTGGCACTAGCAGTCAATCACTACAAAGCTTTGCCGTTGCTAAAGCTTGTCATAGCCGCATCCTTGCTGATCACATATGCGCACAGCTTGCTGAATCTGCGTAGGATAATTTGTGGTACCTAGCTCTATTTTAGCTTGGTAGGCACCATACATATAGTTGATATGCCAGTAAACGGTGGTCTTTGGATGAGGGAGCTGTTTGAGGACATGGGGGAAAGGGAGGAACAGGGTGAAGGGGGGGGAATCAAAAAGGAATGGGATTATAGATGGAAATGGCTGTAATCACAAATGACTTTAGAAGGAGAATGCAGACACGGGCCATATTTGAGAGAAAAAAAACTATGCAGACTTGGTAAGGGTAAATTATAGAGTTGAATATTGTAATCAGTTGGAAAACTTTGAGGGTGACTTTACATGTTACATGTTAGATGTTCACTATTCACACTTGTTAATATGTGCACTAGAAAGACTTCAAAGCAATGAAAATAAGAGTAAAGATTGATTAAGACTTTCTTGTTCCATACGAACAAACAGCATATTATTATCTGTCTTTTATTACTAACAATCATTAAAGGCCTACACTCTTAATTAAGGTACTTTTTGCTAGTCAATAAAAATTAAGGAAAAACTACCATCACTGTTTTGTGTTGAACACAAAACAGTGCTAAAGCTTAACTTAGCTACTGGATGAGGGTTGGTGGAATTTAGTGGTGCAAAACTATTAACACAGTAATGGCTACCAATACATTAATAAAACAAGTTATCAACATACATGACATAATATGTATACCTGGACTGCTTCACCTCCAACAGTTGCCAAATATTTTGCATTCAGAGACAAGCATATGGCAACTACTCCCCCTTCTGGGTGGCTATCGAATATGGTATGAACAGGAATCCTGCAAAAACAAAACAAAAATTTGTTTGCAAGTTGAGGTTCACATTTCCTTTACACACAGGGTTTTATATACTACCTTCATGTAATATTTTGCTGGACTGTACAGGAAGTTATAAGCAGAGTACTGTATCATGAAGGACACTAGAGGCTCATATACACGCTCAAGGTGTGTATGCGTTCGGTTGGGGGCCGTTTGCCGATCCGCCAGGCGGAACACACACACGGACGATTCTCGGACGAAAGGCTGTTCCCCGCGTGTAGCGCTCTGCCGTCGGGGGTCGTTCATCTCTCACAGATT
Organism: Hymenochirus boettgeri; assembly: GCA_019447015.1. Lineage (NCBI taxonomy): Eukaryota > Metazoa > Chordata > Amphibia > Anura > Pipidae > Hymenochirus > Hymenochirus boettgeri. Next base: position 310,196,306 of record CM033469.1, read on the forward strand.
GAGCGTGTGTACAAACCTTAAAGCTGGGTACACAGTAAAGATTTATAGCAGATGACAGATTCTATTGGAAAAGGTCTTTTGTTTGCTATTACACTGGCTACATCCATTCCCAACCTTCTCCCTATACTTTCCATATGAAGAATAATAAAGAAAAAGGTCCAATTTAAATTTTCATTTGCGGACGAACTACCACCATTAGTTGATGGTTGACCAATCCAGACAGGTGACAGTACTGGCTTTTTATCGGTACTGTGAGTACCCAGTTGAATAGATCCATTTATTTGAAATATTTTGATCACTAAATTATAGATGAATAGAAAATTGTTGTTAAGCTAGTTTTCTAGATCAGAATGGGACTAAACAGGCAAGGAACAGTAATTGCATTTTTATTTTTTGTGAATAAACGTGAGCATCTATGCACCATGCAAGCTACTAAAATGAATTATTTATTTAAGAAACATGATTTAATCAGAAATTAAAGGACAATTATACTTACCATTTCCCCGTTCCACTCCTGCAAAGTACTTACTTGTAATCTCCCTCGTCGCTCCGGTCCGATCCTCCCCACTGGCACTGTCAGTGACAGTCCAGGAGGCAGCCAATGGGAAAACACGCCTCCTTGCTGCCTCGCAACCTGTCACTCAAAGTGCCAGTGGGGAGGATCGGACCGGAGTGACGAGGGAGATTATAAGTAAGTAGTACAGGACTTTAGTAAAGTACCCAGAGGTGAGGACTTAGCGTTTTAGGTCCTCACCCTGGGTACTTTGCAGGAGTGGGGGGAAAGGAACGAGGGGGAGGTGAGTATAATTGTCCTTAAAAAAAAAAAAATGTATGAAAACTGGTGGTAGAATTCAAAAAGGAACAATATAAAAAGAGCAGAACATATCTGATAGAACAGGGACAACATTTAGCTTCTTATGACTACATTTGTTTACAATTTGTTAGCATACTGTACTTCATCAGGTTTCGTTGATTAATAAAATAAAACCCTTACCCTGAGAATGAGTCCCATATTATAATAAGACTTTCTGGACCTCTGTCAGCTGTAGCAATCCATCTCCTGTCTTCACTTACACACAAGCATGAAATACAGCTACAGTGGCCCTGGGAAATAAACAAACATTCCTTTTTGCAGATGCTCAATGAATACACATTAAGATTTATTTATGATAAATTCTCATGTACCTGAAGGTGTCGCTGACGATTTAGTATGAAATCGTGTATGACTGCTGTGTGGGCACAAGCATACACAACCACTTGCCGATCTTCATCATACAGGTTATAAACTGGGATATTACTGTTAATTCCAAATGACCATGATAAATTCTGCATACAAAGAAGAAAAAAATTACTTTATAAAACATCAAGGTGCCAAACTCTACTGAGCAATATTTACAAATTACTAGAAAATGTAAATCAATGTTGATTTCATAGACACCTAAAAAAAAGGGGGGACAAGGTAAGTTAGGCAGCTTCCATTTAAACTTCATTGTTTTTTTGAGTGTACTTATCCTTTAATCCCAAATAGATCAGAACATAATTTAAATATCCTCCAACTGAGTGAATCCTCTAATTCAAAATGGGTAGTCGTTCACAGAGGGGTAATTACAGGCCTGTAAGTTTAACTTCAGTGGTCAGGAAGATACTGGAAATTTTAAATAAGGGAACATATTCTGGAGCATGTTTCAAGGACTGACATTATAAGTAGTAACCAGCATGGATTTAGGAGAAATAGATCTTGTCAAACTAACTTGTTTGGCTTTTATGAGGAATTAAGTAGAAATTTAGACCCTGGCATAACAGTAGATGTAGTATACTTGGATTTTGCAAAGGCTTTTGATACAGTCCCCCATAGGCAACTAATGTATAAGCTAAGGTCTGTTGGTCTGGGGTGGCACATTTGTGCATGGATAGAAATTGATTGATGAATAGAATGTTAATGGGGCTTCATCATTATGGACTAAAGTGGTACGTGGGGTGTCACAGGGTTCTGTGTTGGAGCCACTTCTATTTAATCTGTTTATTAATGATTTGGAAGTGGGTATCGTCAGCAAGGTCTCTATGTATGCTGACGACATAAAACTTTGTCAAAACACTAGAAAACTGCAATCGTTGCAGGTGGATTTAGATAGATTGTCCCCCTGGGCTGCTAAGTGGCATATGAAATTCAATGTTGATAAATGTAAATTGATGCATTTTGGACTTAAAAATCCTTGTGCTGCTTATACTATAAATGGCTCTGTGTTAAGCGAATCCCTGTTGGAAAAGGAACTTGGGAGTTTTAGTGGATAACAAACTTAAAGGCAGCAACAGCTAAGGCCAGCATGGTATTGTCTTGTATAAAGAGAGGTATGGATTCAAGGGAGAAAAAAGCATTGGTAAGGCCTCATTTGGAATATGCAGTGCAATTTTGGAATCCTGTGCACAAAAAGGACATATTTGAAATGTAAAAGGGTTCAGAGAAGGGCAACTAAATTAATAAGGGGAGCGTGAATGTGAAGAGAGATTGGATAAGTTACAATCATTTACGCTAGAGAAAAGGCACTTGCGTGGGAATATGATTACTGTGTATAAATACATTAACGGGCCATACAATAAACTGTATTGTTAACCAATAGAGCATGTCAGAGGACATGCGGACATCCCTTAAGACTTGAAGAAAAGAAGTTTAGGCTTCAAGTTCTGAAAGGGTTTTTCACTGTGAGGACAGTAAAGCTATGGAACCATCTTCCAGTGGACGTTGTGATGGCAGGTTCATTCGACAGTTTCAAATATAAAGTTGGATACATTTCTGCAAACAAGGAATGTTGCAAGTTACTGGTATTGATATATAAAGTAGAGTTGATCCAGGGAAATTTCCGATTGCCATTTGGAGTCAGGAAGAAATTTTTTTCCCCTTCATAAATTTGGTAAATTTTTTTGGCATTCCTCTGGATCAACAGATAGGCAGGAAATTAGGGTATTGCTAGATACGTTGGACTGGATGGACATGTGTCTTTATTCAACCTCAAATACTATACTATACTAATATACTTATAATGTAAAGCGCTGCATTCCCAAGAGGCGCTTTTTCCCCTCCAGGAGAAGATACTGTATATACTCGAGTATAAGCCGAGAGATTTTACCTTTAAAATCATCCTGGAAGCCCCCCCTCGGCTTAAACTAGGGTTTGGGCTAATCTGGATGCTTGAAGGAGCAGCAAGACAAAATTACACACAGAAAGGTATGCAGGGCACATCCGTGTATGGGGGTATGTATAGGACTTTCTGTGGGGCTGTGTATTGGACTTTTTACGGGGCTGTGTATTGGACTTTTTACGGGGCTGTGCATGAGGCTTTCTATGGAACTGTCTGTGGAACTTTCTATGGGGCTGTGTATGAGGCTTTCTATGGAACTGTCTGTGGAACTTTCTATGGGGTTGTGTATGAGACGGTCTGTGGAACTTTTTTGGGCTGTGTATGAGGCCTTGTATGGTACTGCCTGTGGAACTTTCTTTGGGGCTGTGTATGAAGCTTTGTATGGTACTGTCTGCGGAACTTTCTATGGGGCTGTGTATGAGGATTTGTATGGGACTGTCTGTGGAACTTTCTATGGGGCGGTGTATGGGGTTTCTATGGGACTGTCTGTGGAATTTTTTTATGGGGCTGCGTATGAGACTTTCTATGGGACTGTGTTTGGGACTTTCTATGGGGCTGTGTATGGGACTTTCTATGGGACTTTCTATGAGGCTGTGTATGGGACTTTCTATGGGGCTGTGTATGAGACTTTCTATGGGACTGTCTGTAGAACTTTCTATGGGGCAGTGCATAAGGGCTTTCTAAGGTACTCTGTGGAACTATTTATGGGTCCGTCTATGGAAGAAAGTCAACCCGTGGCGTATACTTGAGTCTATCAGTTTTACTAATTTTTCAGGTAAAAAACTTGGACCAGCATATATACGGTATTTAAATAAACATTTAGAAATTATTTGCATGTTTTTTCTAAACATCTAAGCCTATTACAAATACTAATCAATTGCATATAAACTAATTATAGGTCTATTTATATGCTTTTCATCTTAAAACTAAATCTATTATCCTAAAGGCCCACATACACATGACTGCCATCACACATACAATACATTCTCTGTATGGGGATAGGATAGGCCACCATACATGATGGAACAACCACACCAGCTCCTTCTACATGAAGTAAAGGGACCTGATGTAAACCACAATGCAGACATTGGTAGTTTGCCAGCATTGTGTTTGGTTGTTTTTTCATTGCAGAAATCCAACAGGATTTGAAGAAAAGATGAATGTGCTAAACTTAGGCTACAGCAGGGATCTCCAGCCTGCTGGCCTCCAGATGTTTCAAAACTTTTCATTCCCCTTTAAGCACTCTACAACAGTATAAGGCACACAGGGAATTCTGGGAGTTCATCTTTTCTTCAACTTTTAAAAATCTTCATTATCAGTTACCATAACAATGGTCTCAGCTCTACAAATAGCTCATGCCTTTGTGCAAGACTACTGTTCTTGATAAATGTGGAATACTTAGCAATACTTACAAGTGGTTTGTCTGAAGATGGTAAATTTGGTTCTTCAAAAAGAGAACCTGGAGTAGCCATATAAATCAAGGAGTCTTCTCCATTTACTCTTTCACCATCTCTTGTTTGGGCAATATCAGTTTCCCTTACTTCCAAACATTCTTTCTCATTAATATTATTAGGCGATTGTGTGTTTACCATATCTTCTACTGATTTCTGAATGTGATTCCCATGTAACATTTGTTTCTAAACACAAAATAAAATCCCATTAGAAAAAGCCACCTCCATTTTACCAGACATATTTGTATTTGGTTATTAATGACAGATGGGTCCAGTGATAACTGCTTCATAAACATTATTTTGAGAATTTAAGATTTCTAAAGTATTTTTAACCATTTGTTCAATCCTGCTGAAATAAATTAGGGCTAAAAAAAAGGAGAGGTAACAAGTGAAATAAGAAACACTACCTTTCTTTATAGTCCACAAACACTGCTTATCCATTTTCCATATAGTAAACTATGACATAATATAATGGTGCATTGAAGTTTGTTAGTCTGAAATATTGGGCTGTAGTCTGCCCATGTAAAAAGATTAAAATTCATACTGCAACTGCCTACTGCAGCACATACCATCTGGGCATGTTCTCTTGTTCTAGAACCACCAAGTTAATACCTAGTCCTGTTTAAAACCCTTAATGACCTTGTGTCAAGACTATAATAATTAACATCGACAAAAACACAGCTTCCCTTATATTACTCTGTTTGTGGGTTCTGACAAATAGTACACTGAGGTGCATGTTACAGTTTACACAAAAGCACTGGTTTTCTTCCTGCTGGAGCAATAAGATAACAGAGGCTCGATATGATTCAGAGACAGATAAGACTGCTGTGTTATGGTCTTCTCCATCATCCACCCATCTCCCCCCTAGCAACCATATACAGCATTTATTTTGCCAACTGTTGGCGATTCCTTCAGGTGCAGTACATATTTGTATATATCTTTATTAATTTCAGTTACAAAAAGTACATGTACACCTTTTAGTTTTTTTTGATTCCGTGTCAAGAGTTTTGTTCTTACATTTTGGGAACTTTCTTCAAGTGAAATTGTAGGATTCACATTTCCCTTCTCTATGTTTTCAGCATTCGGTGCATCCTCATCACTGAGTGCTTTAATATTTTCATTGCATTGAAATAACTGCATTTCTGGGCTTTCGTTTGGCTTTGAATCATTGGCTTCTTTTTTCAGTTTTTCTGTTCGCAATTTGTGTGCGTCTTCTGACACAGTGACGCCAACCTCCTCTCTGTCTGCAGTGACGCCAACCTCCCCTCTGTCTGCAGTTTCCCCAAGAGTTCCTTCAAGTAGTGCTTCATCGATTTCTGACATTTTGATCTGCATAGAAAAGCACAACTAAGTTATTTCATATTTCAAACTACTTTATAATTAATTTCTCTATTTGTATCAGGCTCTATACCAATAGAACACACCTATTGCTCTGTAGCCATTTACCACATATACAAACAGTGATTTTGAACCTTGGCACTCCAGATCTTTTTGGAAACTATAACTGCTAGCATTGCTTGGTTGATGTTGGGAGTTCTAGTTTTTGAACATCTGGATTGCCAAGGTTCAACATCATTATGGCTAAGTAAGACAGAAGGTACCATTCAAATGCAAAATATAATAACATGTCCTGCACTAAAAATATATTCATTTAAACAAATAAAAAAACCAAATTAATTAAAATCGAAATATAAAAATGTATATGCATTAGTATAGTATAGTATTTGATGTTGAATAAAGACATACATCCATCCAGTCCAACCCATCTAGCAATATCCTCATTTTCCTGCCTAACTGTGCTTGTGAAGGTCATTCATCCAGGTCATGGTATATCTGTTGTATTCAATTAGATCAACTGGACTTGAAATGTAGTTCTTGAAGACGTTTCGCTAGTCATCCGACTGGCTTTCTCAATTCAGAATGACTTGTACAAGAATCTGTGGCAATTATGTACCCTGGAAAATCCCAATTAGCATATCACAGCCAGGTGTTAAGGGTGTGATTGGATAGTGGCTAAGAGGTGTTATAGGAACGCCCAGAGTAAGGTGTTAAAACAGCATTGTACATGGCAGACAGTTGGTGTCGAACCCCCCCACCTCTATTTATATAGAAAGCACAACCAAGCCTAAAAGAGGTGGGGGGGTTCGACACCAACTGTCTGCCATGTACAATGCTGTTTTAACACCTTACTCTGGGCGTTCCTATAACACCTCTTAGCCACTATCCAATCACACCCTTAACACCTGGCTGTGATATGCTAATTGGGATTTTTCAGGGTACCTTGGCCCGGTAGTGCCAAGGTTAAATAATGCTGCTCTAGAAGGTTGCAATTTTGTTTAGCTATAATGCTTCAGTCTGTCCCAAGTGATTAGTACAGTCAGTGATTGTAGTAGATAAATTGGATGAGGCATTGGTGTAACTAGATATCACAGGGCCCCATAGAAAGATTTTAGATGCCCCCCACATAAAAATCAGTTTGGTGCAGTTCAACCTCACCCAGCCAAACTGCGGCAAAGTTGTTTTTTTTTTTTTTATAGAATATGTCAAATCCCGGCACTTGATTAGAAACAACAACTTCCAGCATGCAACGGTTGTATTCTGCAAACAAAGCATGCTGGGCGTTGTAGTTTTCAACATGACTTTTAGTTTGTGAAAAGTGAAATAGTCTGGCCAAATAAAAATTTATTAAGTAAAAATTGAATTGTAAAACAAACCAAACTGAAAAACATATAAAAAAACTGTGGAATTTACTTGTGTAAATAATTCATGTTTGTAATTGCAGAAAAAAAATCCAATGTCTAATAGCATATATAGCATTATGTTTACCACCACTTACCTGCTCGGTTTCCTGCAACACTGTGAGCTTTGGGTCGCCTAGCAACAACGCGTAAACCACAACGTGCTCTCTTCCGGGGGCCGGAACTTACAGTCGGCTTTGCTGTAAAGCACTACACGAAACCAGTGTGCTTTACGGCCTGCAAGTCTGTTGAATCCGATTGGCGGTAGGTAATGATAAAAATGATTTTAATGTCTGTGGTTTGGGAATCTTCTGTGAAACACCCGGAAATATTCATATCCCACACGGTCCTGTTGAATTAGCTTTGTAATTGTGCGATAGCTCTGCTTGTTGTGTGTAGGACATGGCAGGGAGCTGGTGGGAAGTACAGGGAAGGAGCGGTCTCGGTCACTTGTTTTTTTTCCTGCTTATTACAGATCTTATCACAAGCAGATACAGAGTAGGCAGTGACACCTTTACTTATTACACCGAGACCACCATCAATAAACTTTATTATTCCCTCACTGGGCTGCACAAACATGGAGGAAACTTCCGTCTGTTGTAAGTGTATAGATGAAGGGCGAGGGGCACACACACCTTTCTGTTACACCCCCAAGCACATGCACATTCCCTCGCTTTGGGGCTCATGTAAAAGGTGTAAAATGTTTCCTGAGCTACTAATCTGCTGCAACCAATTAGATAAGATATTCTCTAATAAGTGTAGTATACTAGGAAATGGGGAACATTGTATTGGTTGATCCAGATTAATAGCATTGGTAAGTTTCCCCATGTTTACCCCCTACAAAAACTTTTACACATAGAGTAATCACATCCCCAAACCCTGTCTTCACAATACTTATTACCAGTCATTGGTTGGTTTGAGGTTTGTCGCTGGTTGGTTAACTTGTCCGTTGGTGTTGGAGGGTTAGTCCCCTATTTTCCACTCCATATTCCTTTTCTACGGAATCAAATTCTAACACTATTCCATTTAGAGTATAACTAGCGTTCATACAAACAAAATACATTATTTCAGTAATAATCCAGGTATCTCACCCCTCCCGGGAGTCTCCCAGATTTTGGGGTGGTCTCCCGCACACCCACAAGACCACCGCAATCTTCCACGACCCGAACCTACCAGAGAGTCCGCCTCTGGAATGCCTCCTATTGCAAAACGCCATAGTAAGTGTGCGAAAAAGCATCAGTGTGGCTTAGCCCTTAATTATTATTTTTCCTTAAATGGAAACCGCAATGTTTAAATGATCCCCTTCCTATTAGATGTGTCAATGTGAGGGCCTGGTCCAGCCCCACCTATTGTATGTATGTTTGAATAGCTGAATACTAGTATACATAAAATATAAATAAATCTATAAATAATTGTGTATATAAAGAAGTATACATATGCTTAAAACTTGTGACATAAGAGATCCCTGCCCATTGAGTTTACAAATGAATTAGATGAGTAACATACAGATACATGGAGAAAGGTATGCTTGTGTCTGGGCCTGGCCAATGAGAAGACACAGCTTGCAAAAAGGTCATCTTCCCGTTTGCCAGGTCCCAGACTGGGAGGGCTGAACCAGACTAGTAATCACAACTTAAAGGGCAGGTCCACTCAAAAAAAACCCTTTGTTCTAAAATGTAGACTACCCCCCCCCAACCCCACTTTCGAAATATTCAGTTTCCTGTGCTCCTGAACTTTCTTACCTGACCTGGTCCCTCACTGCCTAGGTGCCACCCCCTGCTCCTGTTTGAAGCAAAAACAGGAGCCAGGGACTTCTGCGCCGACAGTCGCTTTACTTACTGTCGGGGCTGTCAGGCAATTGGGAGTGACATCGCACCTTAACTGAGCCGCAACCAGGAAGAGAAGTGACTGTCAGCGGCAGAGTTTTAGCGGCGAGGGACCGTGTCAGGTAAAGAAGTTCAGGAGTGTCTTTTTGAAACTTTTTGTAAATATTGCGACAGTGGGGTTTGGGGGGGGATTGGAAACCTTAAGTTTCGATTACAGTGCACTATATAACACTATAGTTTTTTCCTTTAATTTATCTCTGCATGTAATGGGAGAACTTGATTTGAAAAAAGAAACCCACCCAAAGTTATTGTGGGGACAGAACTCTACCTGCTCTTTTGTTCCCCTGCCCAAGCTCTTTGATTCATTGAATAGTCGGGGCATATTTTGAGTGGGCTAAATGAGACAGATTGCAAAATAATGAAGTGCATACCCCTTTGTGCTTATATGTGATCTGCATAAAAAGATTTGTAAGATTTTAGTGGTGTTGAAAATTATAGACTACAGGCAGGGTGTTTGTTTTTAAGTATCTAATTTATTAAAATACCTGTTTGCAGAACACCTATAATCACTATTTACAAAATAGAACTTCTGCAATTTAAACATCAATAAAGAAACATACTTTTTAATTTTGCTTTTCTCTCCCTCTTTCATTTTAGATCTAACCACTACTGTCTTAATTGGTCTGTAGACCTTAGAACCCGTGAAACTGCTTAAAACTGGAATTGGGCACAGATGATTTTTACTTTGATCTGTTTTTAGTGCATTTTTGTTTCATTCTATTTATTTTGTCCAAACACGAAATGACTGCAGCTGGTGTCTCTCTACTTCATCATAAACTACTGTGCAGGTTTTATACTACTGTATTCTTTGTTGTATTCGTTATATATCCATCAATGTTTTTTTTGAAAAAAGGTTAGTACTATATATAAATGACTATTTTATAACTAGCTGCTGAAAGTTAATCATTTTAACAAATTCATTAAAGTGCAAATGAGATTAAATGGGAGGTTCAAACCGGTTCTCGGCCGTAACATGACAAGAATCCTTGTCTGCACGCACCTATACATTATTAAGGGCATACATATTGGAGTACATTTTTAGGTCCTAACATGGTTGTAATGCGTAATAGATCGAGCAAAACCAATCTGATTGGTCTTACAAGTAGTCCTTACTATTTGTACTATTACTACCAGGGTCTGTCAGTCAACAACAAAAATTTCTGCCAATAATCATGTCCCAATTTCCTGAAACTTAGTTTCTGAATTTGCGATTGAAAATATTGTGTACAGTGTACCTGGCCTAAAGTATACATAGCGTTCAAAAACATTTTATAGTTGGGCCAATGTTGTCAGTGGTGTTCCTCAATGAGAGTACAATCTGTTGATGATACTACATTTTGCAGGACTATAGGCTCAGTGCAAGATGTGCAAATAGGATTTGGGATTGGGCTACATAATGGCAAATGAGGTTTTAGGGCTAGGCCACACTTGTGCGATTTTTATGCATTTGCGATATGCAATAGAATGCGATCCCCATTTTTATGTGCAATAGCATGCGATTTTGTATCTCAAAAGAGAAATCGCATGCGCAAACGCACAGGTATCGTGTGTGGCCGTGCCCCAAAGGATATGTACACTGTAAAAATAACTTAATGTTATTAGTTAGCAGTGGCTATAATCTAAATGATGACTTAATACATGACTGATGATGATGACTTAATACAGGGAAATCTCACACCTTCCTCTCGCGATTTTTGAAAGGAGAGGAAGGTGTGTAATTTCACTATTATATCTAGGGCAAAATGGCGTCAGTGTGTGTGAGGTAAAGTCACCGGGCACGCGCCGACGCATGCATTGATGTCACCAGGTGCGTACGCGGCACAAACAGTAGCTCGATCTAGTAACCAGCTACTTGGTTTAGCAATGCAAACCTCGTGGGAGCAGTCCAACAAACAACATTACTATGAAGGAGGAAGCCACAGCTAATAAGTTATTTTAGCAGTGTACTGCAAATTTATTTTGGACAATATACTTTGTAACGCTAAGCAATGTTAGACAGCATTGCTAAAACAAACCTTCCTTTATAAGATTGAGCATAGAGTTATATGAGGAAAGCATAATTCTTTTTTTTTATTAACTTTTATTATAAACCTTTTATTTTCTATATTTATAGAATGGCAGAAAATTTTTTAAACCCAGATTTCCTAAAGGAGTTCATTGAACAATACCATGCCCTGCCTTGTTTGTGGAAAGTGAAATCAAAAGAATATTTTGATGGATATGCCCGATTAGAGGCATACAATAAACTGGTAGACCTTTGCAAAAAAATCAACCCAGCAGCTAATATCAAGTTTGTAAAAAACAAAATTGCCAACCTCAGGACTGTATTCAAAAAAGAATTTAATAAAGTCCAAACTTCCAAAAAGTCTGGAGCTGCAAGAAAAGATGTGTATGTTCCAAAGCTATGGTACTATGACCTTCTGGCATTTACAGTCTATCAAGAGATGCCATTTCCCTCTGCGTCCTATAAGAATACACAAGAAACTACCAATAAAGATGCAGTAAACATACAAAAATCTCCAGTTGCTTCCACTGAGCCTACTGAATCACATAATTTACTGGTAAGTTGACTAAGCACGTATCTGATACTCAGCTCAAAGACAATTAGTCATATAGTGTCTTTTTATGTTTGCATTAGTGCATCTACAGGTTTGCTTTTATATCTGTAAAGCTAGGTACACACAATACAATAATTCGGCCCGACCAACCACCATTTCAGTGTTTCGGTTGGTCAGGATGAATAATTGTATGGCGGCTTTTTGCCGACCATTCGTTCGTCCAAATCGGACAGGTCAGAAAATCACAACCTATCGTCCTCTATGGACCACACAATCTGTTGCGCCTAACGGCTACTTTTGCCGCGACCGACAGTCCTTCCCCCTGGCCAACCGGTCGAAAGTCTTGAATGGTCGGCAGGAGGAAGGATTGTATAGTGTATACCTAGCTTAAGAATTAGTACATCTAGGTGTGATTGTGTTTTAGTGTCATCATCCTGCATTACTCTGCTGGTGTTTTCCAGTAAAAAAAAATGCCCCACATACATGACCGCTTTTAGAGGGAGGGGAAGTCAGGATCACTCTCCCTGCCTGTTCCCTGAAACATAGATAGATTCTATTAAAGGGCATCTATAGTGGGAAAATGTATTTACTCCCAAAGTGAACTATTCCTTTAATGCATTGATTGAAGACCAGGAGGATATGTAGCTTTGACTTACCTCCCGTTCTTCAATCAATGCAAATGGCCAGGAACAAAGGTAGAGCAAACTTACCTGTTGCGCGATCCTCCACAGCAGCACCAAAATTTCCATCCGCTTCCAGATTGTGCTTTCGCGCTATAGTTGTACAGAACCCAGAACAATGGAGACACTTGCTCTCTACAGGCTTACATAGAGTTTTTTTGTTCTTTTTTTTTACAAAGGTTAGAATGACGTATGAGGATTAATGCACATGAGTGGCTTGGTTCACAGACAGATTATATGAAAGGGGGGATTGGGGACCTCTGCAGTAAATCAGACTGTGTGCAAACACAGAGCCACAGAGTAGTACATTGGAGCAATGTATACATTTCACTATAGATGCCCTTTAAATTGTGAGCACTGCATGATTAGAACAATGTATAGTTTAAATATCTATATAAAAAAAAAAATATTTATAGTTCAGACCAAATTAAATCTGCTATATGGGATTGTATAAAAATGAATTTACCATGCCCCACTGCAATAAATAAGTCCCCATTGCGTTAAAAGTGAGATAACTAGGCAGGTTTATTCACTGCTTTCCCTCTCTCTACAGGAGGTGACAGTTAAACCAGTTGGAAGATTAGTTACTTTTGTTTCTTTTTTTTTTTCAATCCCTTGGCAGGTTCAACCTTTACCAAGTGTTACATTTTACCCATTTGCCTTTTTTTGGCTGGCTACCCAGATTTAGGAGATACAATTAATAAATACATTGTCCCTCTCCTATTACTGCAGTAAAAAAACAGGACTTCGGACATACCGTCCCTATAGAAACTGGTGCCCTAAACTGTGGCCTTATGGGAAATCCAGTAAATATGTGCACACCTTGATGGCTCTTAACTTGTGTTTGGTGCTACTGGAACTCTCAGGGTTATTCAATAAAAGTTCTTATCGTCTAAAATGGTGCTAATTTTGTCCCAACCAATCAGATCTTATTTAACATTTGAAAGCTAACATCTGATTTTAAACGATAAGAACGATTATTGGATAACCCTGTCTGTAAGCAACTGCACTTGCTTACTTAGAGTAAGAAAATGGCTGTGCATATATTATTTTTTCCCCCTTTTTAGCTGCATTAGTGCATCTAAATGTTTGCTTGTTCATTTGTTTGTGCATATACACATTGTATGTGCATTTGCTTGTGCATATAAACACCAACATTTTAATGTTTAACTTTTATACTTCCTTTCAGAGTCTTATGACTGAGCAAAATACCAAGCAAAAGACATTACATGCCAAGCCCTTAAAAAGATCCAAAAGAAGGAATTCCTTATCCAGAGACATAAACAAAAAAAGAGTACAAGAGGCTGCACTTTCTGATGATGTGTATGTGTTTTGTTCTTTCGAACAATGTTAGTTCTTCCAATGATTTAACCTGAACACAAACAGATTCCTCCTACTCTCTCTGCACTTAGTTTATTAGCAGTTTAACAATCTTTAAATCAGCAATAGCTGTTTTTTCATTAAAGCGGATCCTACATCAGAAACTGTAAATAAATTTTGCAACATTTTGTCTGATATACTTTTCATTTTTTTTATAGGATGGCTGAAAATTTTTTAAAATCAACATTTTTAAAAAAGTTCATTAAACAATACCATGCTCTACCATGTTTGTGGCAAGTAAAATCAAAGGAATATTCCAATAGACGTGCCCGAGCAGAGGCATACAATAAACTGGTGGACCTTTGCAGAAGGCTCAACCCCTCAGCTAATATCGACTTTGTTAAAAGTAAAATTGCCAACCTTCGGACTGTGTTCAAAAAAGAATTTAATAAAGTCCAATCATCCAAAAATAATGGGACTGCAATAGAGGATGTGTATGTACCAAAGCTGTGGTACTATGACCTTCTGACTTTTATAACCGATCAAGAAATACCATGTCCCTCTAAATCCTCCGAAATCATACAAGATACTATCAATGAAGGAGACACAAAAAACACCCAAGAAACAAAGCTCACTCCCACAGAACTTCCTGAAACTTCACAAAATTTACCAGTAAGTGAAACGTGAATATAGAAATTAAGGCAAATTAAACTCTCCTCTGGCAGCCCCTACTCCATTTTCTACCCTAAAAGTACCCAGATTGAGGACTTAAAGTCCCACTTGCAGTGCCAGTCTGGCCCCGTTTCCTTCCATAGCCTTGTATTTTTATAATGGGAAGACTATATGGGAGATCAAGGAGCAATCCCATTGGTGAAGACCTAGTGGTTTAGGTTCTCACTCTGTGTACATTTATAGAGGTTATTTTGGGCTATATATAGTTTAATTTCCCTTTAAAGGACATAACCTTCTGACCAAATATTAAGTAGTTTGTATAGCAGGGATGTCAAATTTGGGTCCCTCCAGATATTTGGAAAGTTACAATTGTATGTAGCCAGGGAATGCTGGAAGCTGTAGTTTCCAAACATCTGAAGGGCTGCAAGTTTGACACCTGTGGTATAGTGCATATATAATGTTTAGGTATTAGTGGTGCATCTTCATGTGTTCATATATATTTTTCTGTGTGTGTTAGTTCATCTACATGTGTTTGTACTTGTATGTCTGTATTTGTGTTTATCCATCTAGGCATTGATAGTGAATATATGTGTTACAGTTTTTTTTCTTTGCAGAGTCTATTCAGACTGCAAAGTCCACAACAACAATCAGAACACTTAAAGCCCCTGCAAAGATCCAAAAAAAGAAAATCCTCGTTCAGTGACATTGACAATTCAATACTACAGGAAGCAGCATCAATCTTGGCAAAGGAAGATGATGAATATGATTCATTTGCATTTTCCTTGGCATCTAAATTGAGGGAGATGCACAAAGAACAAGAATTGACATGTGAGCTATTAATCCATGAAACGGTAAACAAAGGGCTTCAAAAGAAACTATCCACAAAAACAAAACTTGTATACAATAATGCACCCAATGTCAACCCTAACTCATTGCATTATAACCTTCCTCAAGACAGCCAACCATTGAACTTTGCTTTTACAGGAATAAACAATAACTCCTACCCAAGTACCAGTACTTAATATGCAAATGCACCTTCTCCCCGGTGACCATCACCATTACAGAAAACTACAATTTCTATTTTAAGTTTAAATGTTTATTTTGATTTGTTTAAAGGATATGTATACTGAAAAAACAAATAGTGTAAATGGTAGCTGAATCCCTAACTAACCCCCCCCCCCCCTTTTTTTTTTTGTCCGGTCCCTTCAGAGCCTACCTGAGCCCATGGAAAGTGCTGGCCATCTTGAAAGATGAATGAAGTCCGGTAAGCTCCGCCCCCCGAAACCTCGTTTCCAGCTCGTGTCCAAATCTTCAGTGCCAATTAGATCCATGCATACGCACACGAGTGACATATGCGACGTAACGTTAGCACTCGCACGGCGCAGTGCGCGCGCGACGTCATCGTGGCGTTCACGCTTGTATTAGTGAATGATGTCGCTCGTGGGAGGTGGAGCGCGCATGCACGGATCTAACTGCCACTGAAGATTTGGTCACAAGCTGGAAACGAGGTCCATAAACTCTTGGGGGGCAGAGCTTACCGGACTTATTCATCTTCCAAGATGGCCAGCACTTTCCATGGGCTCAGGTAGGCTCTGAAGGGACCTAAAAAAAAAAAAGGGGGGGGGGGGGGGTTAGTTAGGGATTCAGCTATGATTTAAACTATTTGTTTTTTCAGTATTCTTATCCTTTAATAAAAATAAAAAGTTTTGAAGTAGCTTCAAATGTATTATATAATAAAGGAATAGTTTTTCCAAGTCCTTTTTTTAATATAAAGGTCTTATTTTTCTTTTAAAACTAAAAAGAAATGACATGATTGTTATGGATATAAAGGACATTTCAAACCCCAGCAGTAAAATCTATATTCCCCTTCCCCAAACCCAGAGCTAGTTATGGGGTGTGAGTCTTTGCATGTGCTCAATCCAGTAATTTTTGCTCAGACTGAGTACGCCCTTCCCTCTTAACCAATCCCTCTATATTAGCCATACTTTCTCCCTTTCATATACAGCAAAACTGTGCACAGCTGAAATGTAGGTTGCAGAGTGGATTTTCAAGAAATAGGAGAAAGATCAATAAAAACATGGGTACAATTGTGGCAAGGAAAAATTAGTTTCAAATAATGGGTAAAAAAAAAAAAAAAAATGCTACCCCAGTTAGGATGTCCATTAGTCTCCTTCATAACTGTTTGTAAAAATTACTGCTCTCAAGTATAAACAAACAATGCTGCATTAGAAGTGGATGTCTGTGTCATATAAAAAAACAAAGCATTTATCTGTTCATATCATAAATCCAAAGCTATGCTGACCTGAAGAAACTTTTGTCAAGCTTTCAAGAGTCCAGCTTTCAAGTAAATACTTGCTTAGGAACTTTACTGAATAGCTAAAATAGAAAAGGTTTGGAAAACTAGGGATTATGGAAGAAAATGTGAAAACATTATTATATGGTAAATTCTAGTATATTTGTGTGTGTATACTTCAAAGGGGATGAATAGGTAAAGTAATTTTCTTCTCCATAGCGGAAGTCAGGATGAAACCTGCTTAAATACTCTCTCTTGACCCTCAGTTTTGTTCTAATTTTTGGAGAAGCAGGACTATGCTGATTTTTTTGGTTGGGCAGCAAGACAAACAACTTATTTACCTTAGTGATCACCTAAGAGCCACCTGTATTGCAATAGGATCCATTATAAACTGCCTAGTTCCAAGATGCCTAGAGTGGAAGGCATCTTCCCTTGTGTCAGGCAGCAGTTCGTATACAGTTTGGATGACAATACAATATCTGTGCATGCAGTGTTCCATTTGGTACCTTGGTCTATAAAATGTTTGTGGACTTAAGTTATGTTCACTTTTTAGCATAGGCTTAGTTTATGTTGAATATGCTCTTTATGTGATCCTAACCTGTTTGTGGCAATGTACCAGGGATTTGTGCAACTTTAGAAGATATTAGTGGCAGTTCTAAAAAGTCATACATGTTGCCACTAACGTACCAACACAATTGTGGCACTTCACATCAGCCATATGAGTTATATTGAGATCACTCAAGAAATGCGAAACTGACTCGCATACATGGACAGCAAGAAACAAAGTTAGATCATCAAATGGTTCCAATATCAAGTAGTCTGGTCCACTTACCTTCTGATGTTCAGATGTCTGAACCGTTCATTTTGCTATCAAATGTTGATTGCCCCAATTTGTTTATGGAACATTAGCAGGTGTTTAGCCTTTTTAGCTTTGTGGCAACTGTTGATTTTTTTGTTGATGTTAAGTTTACCATTTTTTGCAGAAAATGGAAACACTTTCTAACAGCTGGTAAACATTTACTGTAATCAAAGTGTAAATGAAAACTTTAAGGTAGGAAAGCAAAATGAGAAAACTTGCTGTGACTTTGCTTTGTGATATTTAAAGGTTACAGCATAAAAGGAAACTAGCATTTTTCTAAAAATAACATACATTTGCTTAAAATAAGGCACATTTTTATTCACTATTTACATCGAAAGGAATAATCTGAAAAAATGAATAGAAAAATAAAAGGTCTTGGATATTATTGTTGACATTGAAGCAAACAAAACTTTGAAAACCAAATCCGTTTTAATGGAAAAGTCCAATAAAAGAGAAAAGCAATAAGTAGTATATGTAGGAGTTGTCATCAGGAATCAGATTTATCGCTTTAAAGGAATGATATTGCACCTAGAAAAAGAAAAACAATTAAAATGGCAACAGCAAAAATATTCAAAAGTAACTTTACTGAACAAAAAAACAGCCCAATAAATTCCTGGTCTCCCTACCCACAGTTCTTAGTCAAGCCCAGGTTGTAGATTGCCCAAACCACTTAAAGGTCATGTTCAGCCCTCTAAAAAAAATATAGGTAAATTTCCCCCAAACACCAACATACATTAAAAGTACACCATCCCCCAACCCTCCTCCTACCTTTCTTCCCCCAGAATTCCCTTTCGTTTGATTGCAGCAGCATGGGAAAGTTGTGCAGGTTCCTGGGGGTGTATCCCCTGTGCTGAGAGTGCTGTCACTCAATGTGCATCATCATGGTAGCAGACACACCCACTTGGCTGCAGTAAGAAATCCTTTTTCTCCCTGACTCTCTAAGTTAATCTTTACAGCTAATCATGCAGAGAGAGACAGGGGAGGAAAAGTTAAAACCCTCTTCCCACACTACTGTAACAAAGGGGGACTTGCGTTGTTTTTAATAAAGATTTTTTTGTGTCTAATTCTGATCAATGATTGATTTCATAGGGGATGCTGGGAATATGAGGCAATCTGGTATGAGAGGGAGTGGGAGAGAGAAAAAGATAGTACCTGATTACTCCTCCATTAATTAGTGAGCTCAGTAGCTTGACACAGTGTGTGTGTGTGATGGTCATGTGATTATTCCTCCATTAAGCAGTGAACTCAGTAGCTTGACAGTGTGTGTGTGTGTGTGTAGAATCGACCAGACAGCAGTCCCGACGGATCCTCTCACGTTCTGCGCATGCACTAAAGGAAAACGCGCGTCGGACATTTCCCAGACAGGCAGTCACTGAAAGTGGGCGGACCTGCACCATCCACAGCGTTCTGGGGGAATCATTGGATTTCTTCTAAACTACTGCTAAAAGACACAGGATACTGCAGGTACATATCCACCTTACACATATCTATCCTTACAACCCAGGTGACTTATCAGTGGAGATACCCTTTAATTAGAAATTATGCTCTCCCTTTCCCCTCTGCCTCTCAAAAGTTTTTGCCTCTTCTTCAAGCTCCCCAGGTTTTATGTGTTTAAAGGAGGCAGCTAATCATTTGCTGTACTGTCAACTGTCACTTCCACAACTGACAGCTGCAAACTGGAAGATCCAAAAAGTAGAAATAAAGGTAACAGAATACCAGGCAGCATTTTATAATAGACTTGCATCTCTCTGCTAACTATTGCAAGCTTTGGGGTGGAGTATGGAGTATGACATGCTCCTACAAACATCAACTAATTTAATCCATATCCCAACAACTGGCAACTATCTCTGTCATTATATAATAAACAACTAACAGGAATACCACAGAAAATATTTTTTCCCAAAAACAAAAATATTAATAATGAGTACGGTCACCAATCAGCAAGGCTATTGGCTAGAATGGCACATGGCCCAAGTGACCAAAATATGATAATACAACTAAGAGACCCTACCCTGAGCATTGTCTCCAACGTCCTATCCATATTACATTGCCTCACCTCATATTATACAAACCTAAATAAATAACAACTGAATGACATCACACATTCACCAACCCAATATTTAAATTGAATCCAATTTCCAGTTCTGAAAAAACAAGATGCTAAGAACTATTGGAGGGAGAGATCACCATAAATGAGCTTAAAGAGGCCCTGGATAGTATGACCAATAATAGATCCCCAGGCCCTGATGGATTACCGGCAGAATTATACAGCCCATATCACACTAATTCTTAAAGCTGGCAAGGACCCCCATGATTGCGGCTTTTATCGCCCAATTTTACTTTTAAATTTCTGGCTAAAGTACTTGCAAACAGACTTCAGAAAGTTATACAATCTGTTATTCATCCCAACCAAACTGGCTTCATACCAGTGAAGTCAACGTCAATTAATATTAGGAAAACCTTAATAGTCAAGTGGACTATGATGTCTCAGGCTCCAGGGTAATGCTTTCTCTAAATGCACAAAAAGCCTTGGATCAAATGGCCCTTCCTATGGTCCTGCCAACATAGATTTGGACTTTTCGAAAATGGGCTCTACTTCTATATGCCCATCCCACTGCCTTAATAACAGTAAACGGAGCCTGTTCATCCTTCTTTTCCCTCACCAGGTGAACACGTCAGGTATGCCCTATGTCCCCATACCGGTTTGCCCTGACCATAGAACCCTTAGCCATCCAACTGTGATCATGCTTAAATATACAATGACTCAACTGTTCAATACTCCTCCTTCCTTAGTCTTTTTGCCGACGACAAATTATCTCTGCCCCCATATCCAAATCCCAAACCACTCCCTCAAGTAAAAGATCTCATCCCAATTGTAGATGAATTTAAATACCTAGTAATCATGATAGTCCACACCCCAAATCATTTTTTGAACTAAACTTGGCCCCATTACTAGACTTAACCAGATCAAAAACTAAAGCTTGGAAAAACCTTCCTATAAACCTCATAGGCAAAATTAATTTAATTAAAATAGTACTACTCCCTTAAATACTATATATACACTGCACCACTCATAGCCTCCTCCTTCTTTAAAGAACTACATGGCCTCCTAATCTCGTTCCTGTGGGGAGCTGGAAGACCCAGAGTTAAACTCACCACACTACAAAGACCCAAATGCCTTGCAGGACTAGCACTCCCAGATTTCCATCTTTTTTTTTATTAACTTGTTTCTTTATTGACACAGTGGAACTACATGTTTGTACAAACATCATACATATGTACAGTTGTAAAATATAGAACAGTTGCATGAATTACTAGAGAATTATAGACACTTGAATTGAAAGAATGGTGGACACATGTATCATGCACATGCACAGTGTTTTCAGAAATACTACCGCAGCCACGTGCTAAGCCAGGGAGACAGCGGGAGCTTAGGAGCATTAATGCGTGGCTAAGAGAGTGGTGTAAGGAAGAAGGGTTTGGGTTTATTGAGAACTGGGCAGACTTTGCTGTCGGCTACAGGCTCTTTAGTAGGGATGGGTTGCACCTCACTGATGGTGGTGCAGCTGTTTTAGGGGAGAAGATGGCTAGAGGGTTGGAGGAGATTTTAAACTAGGTTTGGGGGGGGAGGGTATTAGCAGTCTCACTGGGATAGATTGTCCAGGAGGAAAGCAGGGTGTAGATAGGCCAGTGGTGGGTGGGGCTAGCACAGGGGATAGGGAGGAATGTGTATCAAAGTGTACAACTAAATTACAGGATCATAATCTAAAATGTATGTTTGCAAATGCGAGAAGCCTGGCTGACAAAATGGGTGAATTGGAAATGATGGCATTAAATGAAAAGTATGATGTAATAGGTATAGCAGAAACGCGGTTGAACAGTTCTCACGACTGGGCTGTAAATATAGAAGGATATGCCTTGTTTAGGCAGGACAGAAAAAAAAGGAAAGGGGGAGGAGTATGTGTATATGTTAAAAAAGAATTGAAGCCAAATTTAAAAGAAGAGATAGCTGGTGATATGGATGATAAAGTGGAGGCAATATGGGTGGAATTAGGCAACAGGAAAGGGGGTAATGTCATTGTTGGTGTCTGTTATAAGCCGCCAAATGCTAGCAGAGAGGAGGTGAGTCAACTTCATATGCAGTTGGCAAGGGCTGCAAGTTTGGGGAGTGTGCTCATTATGGGGGACTTCAATTACCCTGACATTGATTGGTGTGGTGGAACTGCCATCACAGAAAAAGGCGATGAGTTCCTGAATTTGCTGCAGGATAATTTTCTCTCACAGGTGGTTGAGGTTCCTACTAGAAAAGGAGCTCTGTTGGATCTGGTATTATCTAACATTGTGGAGCGCATTATAGATATAAAGGTAACTGGAGGCTTAGGGAATAGTGACCATGAAATAGTGGCATTTGGACTTTGTTATCGAAAGGAAAAGTGCGCTGGGTTAACAAAGACATTTAATTTCAGGAAAGCAAATTTTCCCAGGTTAAAAGCAGCTCTTCAGAATGTCAACTGGGATAATGTATTATCAGGTAAAGGTACTGAACAGAAGTGGACTGTGTTCAAGGGGATTTTAAGCCAGTTCACATCTAAATTTATACCCTTGGGAAATAAATGTAAAAAAAATAAATCCGCGCCCATGTGGCTGAATTCTGATGTAAAGAGGCAAATGGTAAGGAAGAAAAAGGCATTTAAAACCTTTAAGGCAGAGGGAACGGAAAGGGCCTTTAGGGAGTATAAAAACTGTAACAAGGAGTGTAAGAAAGCAATCAAACTAGCTAAAATTAATAATGAAGTTAGGATAGCTGAAGAAAGCATCACTAAGCCTAAACATTTTTTTAAGTATATTAATAGTAAGAAGATGAGGACTGAGAATGTGGCACCATTAATTAATGGGGATAAGTTAGTTACGGAGGATGGCGATAAAGCAAATGTCTTGAATAATTTTTTTTCCTCTGTATACACTATAGAAGATCCAAGTACAGATATCATAGAGTATAGTAGCAATAAAGGTATACAAGATTCAAGTTCACTTTGGTTAACCGAGGATATGGTACAGAAAGAACTAAATAAGGTTAATATTAGTAAATCTCCTGGACCGGATAAAATACATCCTAGGGTACTTAGGGAGCTAAGTTCAGTTTTATCTAGGCCTCTGTTTCTTATTTTTGCTGATTCCCTCATGTCCGGTGGTGTGCCTCTGGATTGGA
The DNA here is from genome assembly GCA_019447015.1 of Hymenochirus boettgeri. Taxonomy (NCBI): domain Eukaryota; kingdom Metazoa; phylum Chordata; class Amphibia; order Anura; family Pipidae; genus Hymenochirus; species Hymenochirus boettgeri. The sequence continues at coordinate 310,219,109 of CM033469.1, forward strand.
AAAAGGCTGATGTTATTCCAATATTCAAAAAGGGTAGTCGTTCACAGCCGGGTAATTACAGGCCTGTAAGTTTAACTTCAGTGGTGGGGAAGATCCTGGAAAGTTTAATAAGGGATCATGTTCTAGAGTATGTTTCAAGGACTGACATTATAAGTAGTAACCAGCATGGATTTAGGAGGAATAGATCTTGTCAAACTAACTTGCTTGGCTTTTATGAGGAAGTAAGTAGAAATTTAGACTCTGGTACAGCAGTAGATGTAGTTTACTTGGATTTTGCAAAGGCTTTTGATACAGTCCCCCATAGGCGACTAATGAATAAGCTAAGGTCTGTTGGTCTGGGGAGTCACATTTGTACATGGATAGAAAATTGGTTAAAGAATAGGATGCAGAGAGTAGTTGTTAATGGGGCTTCATCATTATGGACTAAAGTGCTAAGTGGGGTGCCACAGGGTTCTGTGTTGGGGCCGCTTCTATTTAATCTATTTATTAATAATTTGGAAGTGGGTATTGTCAGCAAGGTTTCTGTGTTTGCTGACGACACAAAACTTTGTCGACCATTAAAAACTTCAGAGGATGTGCAATCGTTGCAAGGGGATCTAGATAGATTATCACATTGGGCTGCTAAGTGGCAGATGAAATTCAATGTTGATAAATGTAAGGTGATGCATTTTGGACTTAAAAATACTTGTGCTACTTATACTATAAATGGCTCTGTGTTAAGTGAATCCCTGTTGGAAAGGGATCTTGGAGTTTTGGTGGATAACAAACTTAAAGGTAGCAAGCAGTGCCAGGCGGCAACAGCCAGAGCCAGCATGGTATTGTCTTGTATAAAGCGAGGTATGGATTCAAGGGAGGAAAATGTAATTCTCCCTCTTTACAAAGCATTGGTAAGGCCTCATTTGGAATATGCAGTGCAATTTTGGAATCCTGTGTACAAAAAGGACATCTTTGAAATGGAAAGGGTTCAGAGAAGGGCAACTAAATTAATAAGGGGATTGGGGGAGCTTGAATATGAAGAGAGACTGGAAAAGTTACAATTATGTACGCTGGAGAAAAGGCGCTTGCGTGGGGATATGATTACTGTGTATAAATACATTAACAGGCCATACAATAAACTATCTGGGGCATTGTTCACCAAGAGAACATGTCAAAGGACACGAGGACATCCCTTAAGACTTGAAGAAAAAAGGTTTAGGCTTCAAGCTCGGAAAGGGTTTTTCACTGTGAGAACGGTAAGGCTATGGAACTGTCTTCCAGTGGACGTTGTAATGGCAGGTTCATTGGTCAGTTTCAAAAAAAAGCTGGATGAGTTTCTGCAAACAAGGAATGTTGCAAGTTACTGGTATTGATACATAAAGTAGAGTTGATCCAGGGAAATTTCCGATTGCCACTTGGAGTCAGGAAGGAATTTTTTCCCCCTTCATAAATTTGGTGGGGGTTTTTTGCCTTCCTCTGGATCAACAGTTAGGCAGGAAATGAGGATATTGCTAGATGGGTTGGACTGGATGGACGTATGTCTTTATTCAACCTCAAATACTATACTATACTATACTATCTATGTATAATGACAGTTTGAGATTGATATAGTTAAAAATCTGTTTGATAGTCGGGTACATTAAAAGGGAGGGGGTAACTTGGATAAAAGTAGTAAAAAGGCATATCATACTTATATTGTATACTTTTTATGGAAGTAGGCTATTTTGTATTATTAATTGGGGTAAAAGGATAGGGGAGAGGTATAGGTAATTGGGGTTCAGTGGTACATGAGAAGAGTATCAGCCTTATCAGACTCATATAACCACGTAATTTTCTTGGTCACGTTAGTGTCTGGGGAGTGTTTATAGGTGTTCATACCAAGGTACCCAGATACCATTGAACTTGTCTAGGCAGCCAAGACCCACATATCAATCTGAGCATTGGGAGCATATTAGTGATCAGTGTCTTCCATGTATTTAATTTAGGGGACGTGGGGGCCATCCACAGAAGGATTATTACTCTTTTGGCATAGAATACAGTTTCTCTTATCAGGGTGAGATGTGTATTGTTTAGGGTATCTGTCTCTTGTATTCCCAGAAGGCATATTTTGGGGTCTGAGGGGATTGGGAAAGGAAGGATTCCAGATAGATAAATGGAGAACTTTCCCCCAGAATCGTTGTACCCTGGGGCAGGACCAGATCATATGCCCAATGTCGGTATTATCTTGTTTGCATTTTGGGCATTCAGACTTGAATCTGGAACTCATACAAGATTTCCCTAAGGGGAGTAATGTAGGCCACTGTTTGGAGCAGAGGGGGATGCTTTGAGGTGCGTTTCTGCTAGTTCGTCCCAACCCTCATTCATCAGCGTGGGTATGTGGCGGGTCCATTTGTTTAATATAAAAGTGGTGGCCTCTGGTAATTGTGAATTCAAGAGACATGTATAGAGAAGAGATACAATGCGTCTAGTTTCTTGAGCCATCAACCACCTCTCTACCTGCTCCACAGCCCAAGATATAAAGAAATGACTGACCAGAAAGTTAATGGGTGGGAGACTGACATGTGACATTCCTGAGGCTTCTCCTGCACAGGGACGACGGCGAGCACAGCCTCAGACTCCCTCAGTGTGTGAGGGAGACAGGAAGTCCCTCCTCCTCTCTGCTGTGTGAAGTCCTGACAGTATGTAAAGGAGTCTAAGTGGCCCATGGCACCTGCGAGTGGGCGGGGCTTATGCACCCGTGAGTGGACGGGGCCACGTGGGGCTGTAAGAGAATGGGCCAAGAGGGGCCTGCAATTGGAGGAACCATGGGGTCCATGAGTGGGAGGGACCAGGGGGGCTGCAAAGGGGAGGAGACACAGGGTAGATTGACTGACTGTTTCAGAGCAGGAAGTGCAGGGGACCTGGTGATTCTGCCACCATATCACACACAAAAATGTAAATATCTTCTAAACTATGCAAAATAAACAATGAAAATAAATTGCAAAAATGTTTAGAGCAATTCCTATCAATTTACCTAAAGTCATTTTTGGACCACAGATCCCCTTTAAGCAATATCTTAATTGTAGGTATTGAAATAGAAACTTAACTTGTACTGTAAATTTGTGTTTGAAATAGATAAATGTGAGTAGTTTGTCCTTTATAATGTGACTGAATTTGGTGACACCAATTCGCTCCATATTTTGGTTTATGTTAAGAGAGTACAAGTAAGGGAAATTATGGTTGTGCCACAGTGGGGTTTCTTCGGGTATGTCTGTGTATTTGATCATGTATTGTGCCTTGTTCCAGTGCACTCTGGGTGTTCCTATAACACCTCTTAGCCACTATCCAATCATGCCCTTAACACTTGGCTGTGATATGCTAATTGGGATTTTCCAGGGTACATAATTGCCACAGATTCTTGTACAAGTCATTCTGAATTGAGAAAGCCAGTCAGATGACTAGCGAAATGTCTTCAAGAACTAAACTTCAAGTCCAGTTGATCTAATTGAATACAACAGATATACCATGACCTGGATGAATGAGAACCTTCACAAAACATACCTGCAACACCATAGTGACTTCAAGACATGGCTACTTATGTCAACTCACACCAAACCCCTATACGATACAGAAACTCTCCTACAGGTATACCTACCCCACACCCCTTTCACATTCCTTAAAGGGTATCTCCACTCGTTTTAGAAGTTTTGGGAATCCCGTTCTATTGAAGAACGGGAGTAAAGGAGATGTGCCTTACCTTCCGTTCTTCAATAGAACACACAGGACCAGGAGAGAAGGTAAGAAACTTACCCGCTCGCTCGCTTCCCGCGCGTAGTCTGACAGGTCCCGACGGACCTTGTCTTCTATGCGCAATCTATGCGCATAGAAGACAAGGTCCGTTGGACCTGTCAGACCAAGGCCGGGGTGAGCGAGCGGGTAAGTTCTTACCTTCTCTCCTGGCTCCTGTGTGTTCTATTGAAGAACGGAAGGTAAGGCACATCTCCTTTACCTCCCGTTCTTCAATAGAACGGGATTCCCAAAACTTCTAAAAACGAGTGGAGATACCCTTTAACCTATCAAGTAATAAGTTACCTCTGGGAGGAGCAGCTTTACACAAAAACAATTTCAAATCTGGAAGCAAACAAATAAAATCCTATCCTATTCTGGTATCACCAAAAACATGACTGTATACATGTCTATTAGAAACCAACTGCAGTGGGAGGAACGAATATATGGAATAATTGGATGAAATACATCCCAACATCCGGTGATGACTGGGAAGACCTGGCAGAATCAAATTTACATGTCTCCCCAAAACCAAGCTTATTTTATAACCTCCACCAAGTATATCTACACACACTGGCAAGAATGTCACCCACTCACTTGTCAGCCTGCCCTAGGTGCCAACATGCTTGTTGCATTGCTTGTTTGACAAAGCCTCTTGGGAATGTGTTCTACACCCAAAGTGAGTTGTGTGTTCAAGTACTTCTAGCTGGAGAGTTAGTCCCAAGAAGCAAGTGAAAGAGCAGCAGAGGCTTTAATCTCATAAAAGGCAGGTACTGATATATAGAAAAAGTTTAAGAAATATGTCTCATAAGAAGGTAAAAAGTTACAAAGGTAAAAAAAAAAGGTTAAAAGTTAGGACCCAGCAGAATAAAGCAAACCTTGAAGTGGTTGCTGGGCTTAATATAATTTGTCCAAGTTATTGAACTAATTGCTTTAATTTATCCAGAGAGAAGGGCAGGCTTTTTTTTTTTTTTTTTTACAGTAAAATGTAAGCAATTCAATTGAATGTGTACTAGGCTTCTATTTTTTTTTGTGTGGATCCCAAGCTATCAGGGAGATTCAATAAAAGTTCTTATTGTTTAAAATGGTGCTAATTTTGCCCCAACCAATCAGATCTTATTTAACATTTGAAAGCCAACGTCTGATTGGTTGGGGCAAAATTAGCACCATTTTAAACGATAAGAACTTTTAATGAATCTCCCTGGATGTTGCTTTGGAATAACAGATGCAGACTACTGGAACAATGCACAGCTACCTATATCCAATTTTTTTATATCCAATTTTTCATTTGAGGGGTGAACGTGCCCTTAAAAACTTAAAAAGGTTTATACTGCAGGCATTTTTTACACCTGTGTGGACCTATGGTAAGGAGCATATGTTGAATTACTAGTTAAACAATATGAGACTTCAATAGATAGAGACCCTTAAACACTGTTGTTGGTGTTGTACAACCAACCATTTTTTGGTAAATCCAGAAGAATTTCTATAGTTTTTGCAGCGATTGTGATTCAAAGACTGGGGTTCTATTTTCTCAGGTCAGGTACTGACCAGAAGTGGGCTTCTTTTAAAAGCGTGTCTTTATTAAACATTCAATAATATGTTACTATGTCATTCATTCCGAAATTTACTTTTGGGATTTCAGTTTAATTGAAGAACGGGAGCTCTCTTTCCTGCCATTCTTCAATAAATCCTGCAGGAGCCAGGAACGAAGGTAAGGAACTTACCAAGTCTCGTGCTCCTCTGCTGATCTTCCGACAGGTCCCAATGCACTTTCTACTCTATGTCCATGGGGACCTGCCAGCACACTTTCTGCAACAATTAAGAGAATCAGCAGAGGAAAAAAAAAAAAAAAAAGAGGAGGAGAAGGGAAGGGAGATGTGTAAGCAGAGCAGGGTCTATGGTGAGGCTGAGCAGAAGTTATAAGTGTCACAGACACGGAGTAAGAGAGGGTGGGGGCAATTAGAAGCACTCACTAAACATTAATAATGTAATGACAAAGCAAGCACAGATAAATATGTGAGTACCACTATTTTACTTCTCTCAAATTGTAGTTTCAGTTACTGTAAAGTTGTTTAAGTAAGTATAGTGACCCTTTAAGACTCCTCTTGAAAATATTCAGCACTGGAAACTGGTGAATTTGGTTCCTGTTGTTAAGTCTAATCTTTTATTTGTGCGTCTTCTCTAGTCACTGAATTTCTGCTTACCCTAAAAGTCCCTTTCCATTCCATCGCTGTGGCGTTAGCCCAAAGGAAACAGATTTTCCATCTCGAACAACCGTGATGTTTAATGGCTTCTGAAATGAAAAAGTGAAATTGACTAAAAAAAAAGGGAATCAGAGTTGCATACAAATGCATAGAATAATAAATATCCAGCAGACAAAAAAAATATATGCCTGATAATATTTAAGATATATAACTTAGAATCTGGAGATCATGAAAAGCAAAAATATCCAAAAATAATAGCTGCAAAGTTTTGGCAATGTTTTGGTATCAGGAGTTGGCCAAAATTGTACAGTCTTGAAAGCTTACACATTAAAGAAGAAACACGTTAACTTGTAGCCCTCTAGATGTTTGAAAACTACAAAATGCTGGATTTGTAGTTTTCAAACATTTGGAGGGCCCCAAGTTTGACATCCCTGTGTTAGGGGACACTAAATTTGATTTTGTAAGTACATGAAATCTGTATCTATTATTCACAGGGAGGTGAGAATGCTTATTCCCACCTCCCTGTGAATAATAGAACGTCAGGAGAAAAGTACAACACTTACCTTACCGGCGCTCCACTCGTGGCTCCTTCTCAGCTGACAGGCGCCCGATCGTGTGGCTATCTTCTGTATTGGTATGCATGGCCAAAGATAAGTGTTTGATCAGGACAGCTTGTCTGACAGCTGAGAAGGATCTGAATGGAGCACCTTGCACTGTTACCTGGGCGTTCTAATATTTACAGAAAGGTGGGAATAAGCCTTCACACCTCCCTGTGAATAATAGTTGCAGATATCATGTACTTAATGAAGTACATGAAATCAGTTTAGTGTCCCTTTAAAAATGTCCTATTTTGAAGAAAACAGTCATAGTAAATAAAGTTCTTCCCTGCTGTAAAAATAAAGCCCAGTAGTAGTAGACCAAACAGCAGCTTCACCAACGTATGACCCAGCAAAGAAGAACCAATTCCTCAGGTCAGGACTCAGCCGTGTACCTTAACTTAATGAAAAAGGACACACATTTGAAGATTGTAGTGTAAACTTCTTGGCCAAGGAACAGGATTGTTTCAAAAGAGGTGTCCAATAAGCCATTTATGTAAAAATAAAGAAACCAAACCTGAATAAAGGTGGGGGGTTCAATACCAATTGTCTACCATGTACAAAGTTTTGATGCCTTAACATGGGCAGTTGTTAACACCTCTTGGCTACAATGCAATCGATACCTTGCATTCTGGAGATCCCCAACATCTTTATCTTATATGCTGATTGGGACAATTTCAAGGGTATTTATTGCCAACAAGTGTCCTTCTGAATTGAGAAAACCATTACTAGCAAAACATTATCAAAAACTAAACTTTAAAGGAATAGTTCATTTGAAAAATGAACTATTCCTTTAATGTATTGATTGAAGACCGGGAGGTTAAGGAGCTATGCCTTACCTCCCGTTCTTCAATCAACTAAGCAGGAGCCAGGGACGAAGGTAAGTAATAGCTACTTAACCTCCCGGGCTTCAATCAATACATTAAAGGAGTAGTTCACTTTGAGTGAAGTATTCCTTTAAGTCCAGTTGATCTAAAGTAATACCACAGCTTTACCATGACTTGGTTGAACCTTCGTAAGCATAGTTTCACTAGCGTAATATCCAGCTAAGCTTTTATATCAAGTTAATTTGCACATAAACACATGTAACTCTAGAACCAATTTCCTTGTGAATTCAAAACTCACTTGTTTGCTCATAAAATAAAATTTGATAGGATTACTAAATTTTGGCATGACATAGGCTTTGCTATAACTTTTTAGACCCAAACGTCAATGACATTTTAATATCTGGCCAATATGAGGTTGGGCGACATCTTTCTAGCCAGTAGTTTGCTTCCAAAAGAAGAAACATCTTTATTGAAATTTAAAATTGCAGAGTTTTAAATGTGATAAAAACCTTGTATGTATGTGTACAGATGAGACGATGTTTCATAAACCGACTTGGGAGTCAAATGATTTTGGACTAGCCCTTCTAACAACTATAATTTTCTATTACACAGGACTAATCATCAATGCAATTTATGTTAGAAGTGGTATGATATGCTAACTTTCCACAATAAGGCCATGTTCACTCACTGAAAAACTAATTTAAATTCCAATTAAAAGGTTATTATTAAAACTATTTTATTGTACTCACCCCTTCACTGTGTTTTACTACTTCAGCAATATTCTGAAGTGTTTTAAAATTACTTGTGTTCACTGTCCCAAATGCAATAATCTCATCTCCAACTTGCAGCCCCTAAAAAAAATACAAAAATTTAACAATGAATACAATACGTTAAATAAAAAATGTGTTAGAGTAAACAAAAGTCGCTAAAAGAGTCTTCTCTCCAAAACTAATGATAATTATGAAAGCATAATAAAGGAGAACTTAATAACTGAACTCTACACAAGAAGGCTGCAAACATGATCCTTGCCTTATCTACTTTCCTACCTAGCATACTTTCATTGGGTTTATTAAAAGGGGAAAGTGCTTCAACTGCCCTTTAAAGGGCATGTCCACCCCCAAAACTATAATCCCCCCAACTACTGGCCCCACCTGTAGTGTAGTTTATCCTTACCTCACTCCAGCTCCATAGGGTTCTCCTGTAGACCCCCCAAAGTCCCAAAAACTGCCCACCAGGAGGCTAGCAGAGTCCATATAGGACTCTGCCTGCTACCTTGCCTCCGGTAGATATTTGCCATGCGTACTGCAGCCCTTCTCCCCCCTCCCGTTCTACTATCCCTCCCCCTAGCATAAATCCCCCCCATGTCTCCCAGCCCCAACAGCATATTTTTTATTTTCAAAAAGCTCCCCAAACTCTTACTTACCTCTCCGCTTTCCTCCGCTGCACTGAATGACCGGCAGCCGCGTCCGTGATTGGCTGCCGCTCAGCCAATCACAGACGCGACTGCCGGTCCCGCCCCTCTGCTTGCATTCTCGCAAGCAGAGGGCCGGCAGTGCGGCAGAGGAACGAGGGGAGGTAACTAAGAGTTTGGGGGGCTTTCTGAAAAAAAAATTTACGCGGTTGGGAGACATGGGGGAACAGCATATTAAAAATGATTTTTAAGGGTGGACATACCCTTTAATTATAAGATTGACTGATTACCTAATGACAGGAAAACATATACAAAATTAGTGCTTCATATTAATGCAGATTGCCTGATGTTGACGGCTAATAAAAATGGCTTATACTCTTTCCTAGCTCCCTGGGAGAAAGTTTGCTTTTTTAGCACAATCGCCATTTAATCTACCATATTCTATGAATATTCATATTCATAAAATTCTTTTATGAGGAATAATATCACAAGACGACTTTCAAACCTATTATTAAATAACTTACGTGTGATTTCAGTAAGCAGTGTGTATTTTAAGACCTGGAAACTTTCATTAAAAAATGTAACGCTAAAGGCAAAGCCATTTTCAAGAGTTATTATATTTTTTTATGCAGCATAGACTAAAACACATGCAAAATCTATAAACTAAAAAGAACCCCCCCCATTTTATGGAACATTGTGTGCATCCACTGAAATAAAAGCTTGCCTTACAGGGCACATTACCCTAAAGCCAATAAAGCCTGATGCAATGCAAAGACAGGAGAACATTTACTCTTTACTGTTATCAGCAAGGTTGAATCAACATAGCGCAAGCAATGTTATAAGGTTCCAGAAAGACATTGGAAAGGTTTTGCACAAGGTAAAGGGGAAGTTCAGCACAAACACGTATGCTTTCAAGAAAAAGGTAAGAGTATTTTCTCATTTCAATTAAGATAATCTGCCCATCCAGCGATTTCTCTGCTCATAAATAAATTGAGTATCCTCTGAACTTCCCATTTAATGTAACAGTAATCAAATGTGGTGAACCATTGATATTCTGCACTATTAAATAATACAGGTAACGGGTTGCAAATAACAGCAAAAAAATACAAATTACAAAAGGAAAGTTCTCATGTTTACAAAGACTAGAGCAAAACTGGGGAGGTGAAATATTTGGGGCTGGGAGCTATGACTCGGCACTCTTCAAAATAAATCTGTTTTCTCTCTAACAACATGTGCGATTTGAACAGAATCATCATCTCAATGAAAACCAGATGACAAATTCTTTTCAAGATCACTGGCCAATTTAAACTTGTATTTCTTTTAGTAAAGCTCAACCACAGTAATGTCAAGATTAAAGCATATCCACACTTAATTTTTGTACAATGCATTAATTTAGTAATGATTTATGAGAAGTCTGTCTTATGATTAGGGCTGCTAGAAATGGAGAACCTATCAGCTTAGCCAGAAGGCGTAAATAAACAGCACTGTGGCACGCATATTAAAAATCTATAGTTTTGGAATCAGCAGTTGAGGAACACAGTCTCTACAATTATAATCATCACCCTATATAGTGGGCAGGTGTGAAATGCCTTTAAAGCTCACACGCACACTCACGATAACGAAAGTATCATATTACAAAGCAAAAAAGTCGATCGCTCTTGTACAATGCAAATAGTATAGATAACTTTTTTTCTTTTATTAGTTAATAGTGGCACGTGCTTGAACAATACAAAATGATTTGAGGTTACCGACATGGCACTTCCTTTTAGTGTCCATATGGAGACTCTTTAGCACTCGTTGAGGTGTGGCTAAACCTTCCATTTTGACTTTTTGTAACATAGGGGTGTTGGGTCAGTAAGTATCATTTTTAAATTGTATATAATTTGTTTTCTAAGTAAAATATAACTCACTATTAGTACTATACTTGCTACAGTTTTGTTTTTTAAGGTTAATTAAATGAAATAGTGAAGAAGTACACACATACATATACAGCTTTCCTATATGTAATACTGTTATATATACCCCACATCATTTTGGTAGTTCCTAAAACTCAATGCAATGTCTGTAAAAAAAATGTCTGTAATCCACATATGTGTAGATATGGAATCTTTACACAGGTATATTTTAAACTATTACTCAGACAGTCACCAGCTTCCAGAGGAACCAAATAGGATAATCCTGCAGGTATGAGAGTAGACCCAGGCAATCCTGCCACACTGTGTGGTTGAAACTAAACATGCTAGGTTAATACTTATTAGTATTCACAACGGCAAGTGGTCCGAATAAAGGTGGGGGTTCAATACCAATTGTCTACCATGTACAAAGTTTGATGCCTTACATGGGCAGTTGTTAACACCTCTTGGCTACAATGCAATCGATACCTTGCATTCTGGAGATCCCCAACATCTTTATCTTATATGCTGATTGGGACAATTCAAGGGTATTTATTGCCAACAAGTGTCCTTCTGAATTGAGAAAACCATTACTAGCAAAACATTATCAAAAACTAAACTTAAGGAATAGTTCATTTGAAAAATGAACTATCTTTAATGTATTGATTGAAGACCGGGAGGTTAAGGAGCTATGCCTTACCTCCCGTTCTTCAATCACTAAGCAGGACCAGGGACGAAGGTAAGTATAGCTACTTAACCTCCCGGGCTTCAATCAATACATTAAAGGAGTAGTTCACTTTGAGTGAAGTATTCCTTTAAGTCCAGTTGATCTAAAGTAATACCACAGCTTTACCATGACTTGGTTGACCTTCGTAAGCATAGTTTTCACTAGCGTAATATCCAGCTAAGCTTTTATATCAAGTTAATTTGCACTAAACACATGTACTCTAGAACCAATTTCCTTGTGAATTCAAAACTCACTTGTTTGCTCATAAAATAAAATTTGATGGATTACTAATTTTGGCATGACATAGGCTTTGCTATAACTTTTTAGACCCAAACGTCAATGACATTTTAATATCTGGCCAATATGAGGTTGGGCGACATCTTTCTAGCCAGTAGTTGCTTCCAAAAGAAGAACCATCTTTATGAAAATTTAAAATTGCAGAGTTTTAAATGTGATAAAAACCTTGTATGTATGTTTACAGATGAGACGGATGTTTCATAAACCGACTTGGGAGTCAAATGATTTTTGGACTAGCCCTTCTAACAACTTAATTTTCTATTACACAGGACTAATCATCAATGCAATTTATGTGCAAGAAGTGGTATGATATGCTAACTTTCCACAATAAGGCCATGTTCACTCACTGAAAAACTAATTTAAATTCCAATTAAAAGGTTATTATTAAAACTATTTTATTGTACTCACCTTTCACTGTGTTTTACTACTTCACAATATCTGAAGTGTTTTAAAATTACTTGTGTTCACTGTCCCAAATGCAATATCTCATCTCCAACTTGCAGCCCCTAAAAAAAATACAAAATTTAACAATGAATACAATACGTTTAAATAAAAATGTGTTAGAGTAAACAAAAGTCGCTAAAAGAGTCTTCTCTCCAAAACTAATGATAATTATGAAGCATAATAAAGGAGAACTTAATAACTGAACTCTACACAAGAAGGCTGCAAACAGATCCTTGCTTATACTTCCTAAACCTAGCAGTACTTTCTTGGGTTTATTAAAAGGGGAAAGTGCTTCAACTGCCCTTTAAAGGGCATGTCCACCCCCAAAACTATAATCCCCCCAACTACTGGCCCCACCTGTAGTGTAGTTTATCCTTACCTCACTACCAGCTCCATAGGTTCTCCTGTAGACCCCCCAAAGTCCCAAAAACTGCCCACCAGGAGGCTAGCAGAGTCCATATAGGACTCTGCCTGCTACCTTGCCTCCGGTAGATATTTGCCATGCGTACTGCAGCCCTTCTCCCCCCTCCCGTTCTACTATCCCTCCCCCTAGCATAAATCCCCCCCATGTCTCCCGCCCCACCGCATATAGAAGAGCCAATTCCTCAGGTCAGGACTCAGCCGTGTACCTGCACCTTAAGGAAAAAGGACATACCTTTGTAATATGAACATATTGGTAAAGGAACGTGACTGGTTCAAGAGAGGTGTTAAGGAGGCCATTTATGTGAAAATAAAGAAACCAAGCCTGAATAGAGGTGCGGGGGTTCGACACCAACTGTCTGCCATGTACAATGCTGTTTTGACACCTTACCCTGGGCGTATAACACCTCTTAGCCACAATGCGAGCACCTTCATCCCAACCATTAATAGTGGCTGCCAATTAAAATTGTTCTAGCCAATCAGTCTACTCCCTAGTTACCCCATCAAATGGATCAGGCTTAAAAATAGGTTTGGCAATTGGGCCTGGTAGAGCTACAGAGTCTAACTGGGGAATTTCATTTGTAGGTACAAGGACAGGAGGATTTATATCAATACTATCAGTAGCAGCCTCCATAGCTTAATACAGAGAACAAATATACAAAGAAAACAGGAAGAATAAATGGTATTACCATCACCGCTGCAACACCAATTTGTACCAGATCACTGCTTTATGGAAGGATTATGGGTAGCATGGCACACAGTGGGTTACTCTGGTGGTCTGGCACAAAGCAGACAGTGCACATAAACAGGTTCCCCATATAACATGTGCAGTAATGGAGTGTCCCTATCTATGGTGCAGCACTTTGAATATTGACCACCACTGTATATTGTGTGTCCTTTTAAGTTGGTGTACACTTATCTCAGAGTTTGTATCCAATAAGGTAACTTGTCTGTCCAATAATCTGTCCTACCTTGTCTCTTATTACTTACTGACACCACCTGCAGGCTGGAGATGTTTTATAAGGAGCCTTGGTGTATATGTCCATTACAATACACATCACATCCTGTGTAGCAGAAAGAAACTTTTTCTGGATTACACTTCCTTTCACATGGAACAGACACAGAGGTGTGGTTCCATTTTGAAATAGGGATCTATTTTTCTTTTATACTATACTTTAGATGTGATTGCCACATGGATGAATGGGTAGCCCAGTTGGTATATGTACCTGTGTCAGGTTGGAAGTTAAAAATAACAACCTTTTTTCATTATTGATCAAAATTTATTTTTGACTATAGTTACCTTTTAAGTATGGCTGCCAGGGAAATGGAGGGGTAGGTCAGTAGGTGTGTGTACCTATCTCAGGTTGGGGGTTAAAAAAACAAACTTTTTTAATGATTGGTCAAAATTAGTTTTTTTTTAGTTACCCTTTAAGTATGGCTGCCACAGTAATGGGAGGGTAGGTCAGTAGTGTGTACCTGGGTAAGGTTGGGGGTTAAAAAGAAAACTTTGTTGATGATTAGTCAAAAAACATTTTTGACTATAGTTACCCTTTAAATATGGCTGCCATGAAAATGGAAGGGTAGGTGAGTAGGCGTGTGTACCTGGATCAGGTTGGAAGTTAAAAAAACAAACTGTGTTGCAGTCATCACACTGTGCAAGGGATCTCACCAAACAAACTACTATCTACTTTCATTTTCTCTCCTCCTAGCCATAGAGAGCAAGGATGTTGGGTCTTTTATTACTCACTTACACCACCTGCAGGCTGGAGGTGGTATATAAGAAGCCTTGGTGTATATGTCCATTACAATACACATCATTTCCTGTGTAGCAGACAGAAACTTTTTTTGGATTACACTTCCTTTTACATGGAGCAGACACAGGGGTGTGGTTTAAGCTGCCATTTGACCATTCAATTTTGAAATAGGGATCTCAGCTCTGTAAGTAAGTTTATGTATTTTGTATATTTTGTGTTGTACAAAATATAAGCACCTAAGTCAGTGCTATTCTTTATATACATTTACATGGTAATATTGAGATAGTACACACATACATACACACCTTTCCTATATGTAACATCCTATACGCCCCACCACATTTGTAGCTCCTAAAACTTCAATGCAATCTCCTATGGAGATATAAATATATTTATATAATATAAGGGATAAGGGATATCAAACAATCATCAGCATCCAGGGTAACCAAATAGGATAAACCTGCAGGTCTGGAAATAGACCCAGGCAACCCTGCCACAAAATGTGGTTCAAACTAAACAGCACCATTGGGTGACCCGAGACCCTAAAAAGGATCCAGATAAACATGCTAGGTTCATACTTTTAATCTTCACCACGACAAGTTTCATATTTATTGCTGCTTATGTTAAAAGCCCATTATCATGCTTTAGCATTTCTTACCTAAGGGCTCGAACATACAAGTGATCCCTCTGCCCTTTCCTTACATCCATAGCTATTACACCATTGGACTAGAGAAGGATGATATAGATCACTTTAGGCAGTAGAAGTAATAAACATTAAAGGGTAAGTGCACTATAAAAACAAGTATAGATTAATTGTAAGAGACAGGTTTTAAAAATCTTTCCCCACCTTCCCCCCCCCCCCCCCCCCCCCCCAGGTCCCTCCTGAGCCTACCTGTGTGTGTAAAGTTGCTGGCATCTTGGTATGACGAAGGTAAGGCAGCAATGCAAGTGCGGCGCAATGATGTCATGCGTGCACGGACGCACAAGCACTGATTTGGGGGCTAAAGAGAGAGTGCAATGAGCCAACTCTCAGAGGGAGGAGCTCTACAGCCTTACCTTCGTCATCCAAGATGTCAGCAACTTTACACACACACACACACACAGGTAGGCTCAGGATGGACCTAGGGGGGAAAAAAGTTGGGGAAAGATTTTTAAAACCTGTCTCTTACAATCAAACTATACTTGTTTTTATAGTGCACTTATCCTTTAACAAATTTTTCCTCCCTTCCTAGTCCAACTACATGCCAGCAAGTATCCAGAGGAACTAAGTGGAATAAAGTTGCAGGTCCTAGAATAAACCCAGGCAATTCTGCTACAATATGTGGTTCAAATTACACAGCACCATCAGACAACCTGAGACCCTATATAGGATACAGATTAAAATGTTAGGTTCATACTTATTAGTATTCACCACAGCAAGTTCCAGAGTTACAGTTGCCATGGGTTTAAGACTTGGGAGCACAGGAAGCTGATTAGCTATATAGGGTGAGGTGGGGTTAAAGGAGCTAAAAGCTATAAAATTAAATTAAGTCTTCTTATAACAAATTTAACTCACAGCCTCATATTATAATAGCATTGTCCTAATAATCTAACATATATTTCTCCCTACCCGCTTTCCTACAGAAATGGACGGGGACATGCAAAGTATCATCCTATATGTTCTCTTTCCTACATATACATAGCTTCTTGTATAGCATAAATAAAGTTTTTTTTGATTGGCTAAGACGGTCACATGTTTTACATACATATATAAATGAATGAATTACAACTGCTTTGCAGAGTTTGAATCCATCTTCCCCCTCAAACTTTCAACCAATAATAAACCAATAGGAGATCCATTAGATCATTCTATAAAAGATATTAATCTGTCTTTCAATACTCACCCTCCCCATTGTACCATAGCTGTCACCAGAGAGTCTGTTACAGAGGGATCTCTATTGGAAAACCGGGAGGTCCTACAAAGAACCCAGACTATCCCGCCATGTTTCAATCTTAATAGATTTTATTGCTATTGTGTTATATTGTATTGTATTACAGGTTCATTACTTTGATGGGGTAGGACTTGGGGGCACATGACAGCTATATAGCTTAATGTGAGGTGGGCTTATAGAAGAAAAAAAAAAGGGCCTTAACAGAGCATACATTTAAAGAGAGACTTCTTATAACAAAAGTTACTTCAGTCATCCTATTAATATATTAATATTGGGGGAAAAGGGGAAAAATGTCTATCCTCTAAGAATGCTGGTAGTAATCATAAACATACATCACTTCCTGTCTAGCAAAGAGAAACTGGATTGTCTCTCCTAAAGAAAGTCTTAGTTCTATCTATTGAGAAATGGAGGGGGAGAGTGAATGTGCGAGTCTGAAGAATTTTTGATTCGCTAAGACTGTCACAGGTTTTACAAACAGCACATAATTGGGTTTAATGCAGGAACTTCTTTACACTTCCTGTCTTGTCATGTACAATGCCTTAGATCATTTTTTAATTTGCTAACAATAGAACCTCATTGGATATCAGTAAAATTCCACTTCCTTTTAGTGTCCTTATGGAGACCCTTTATCACTCTTAGAGGTGTGGCTAAACCTACAATTTTGAGTGATGTAATGCAAGTATAATGGAGATATATACACTAGCAAAAGTGTGCCCGTTGGATTAGGAAACATCCAGGGGGGCAATAATAAAATTAGTCTGAAGGTCCCGAAAAAAACCCAAGCAATCATATTATATTTAATGAACAAACACACACTTATATCCTCCCTTACCTATACTACCTGCCAACTAGTATATAGAGGGTCTATGTGGAATAAACCTGCAGGTCTGAGAACAGACCCAGGCAATCTAAACAGCACCTTTGGGCAATCAAAAGCAGCCCATACATATATCCGATTTTACTTACCCGATATTAGACCAATCCTCCCAGTACCACCTGTCGGTGGCATAGAAAAATGGGAAAGTCGGTTCCGGCAGGATCGATCTGATATCGCAGGAGCGTTTGGTTGGGCAATTAAAATCGGATATATGTATGGCCACCTTAAATTCTATACAGTATCCCGATTAACATGCAAGGTTCATACTACCACAACAAGTTCCAGATTTACAGTCACTATGCGGTTAGGACTTGGTAGCACAAAATACTGATTGAATATACATGTTAGGGAGAAGTGTGGATAGAGGAGCTAAAAGCTCCACACAGAGTATAAAATGAAATAGAGCCTTCTTATAACAGAAGGTACCTCATAGAATCATGTTATTATAAGAGCACTGCCCTAATAATCTAACATATAAACACATATTTCTCACTTAAAGAAATGGGTGGGGACATGCAAAGTATCTTATTTATAGCCTGTGGCAAAGGCAATAGATGTAATACAGCCTAATGGTATAGAGCAGGTGTGTTTAACTTGTGACCTTTCACATGTTTGAAAACCACAATTCCCAGCATTCTCTGTTTGCAGTAAGTTTTTTCTTAATATCCTGCAGCTAAGGCATCTGTCTAGATCGAATACAGCCTAAGCTTGTGACCTTTCCCATGTTTGAAAACTACAAATCCCAGCATTCTCTATTTTGCAGTTAGAGTCTTCTTAATGAACATTTCACATGTTTAAAAACTACACTTCCCAGCATTCCCTAACTGCACAGAATTCTGGAAAATTTAGTTTTCATACATCCTGGAATTAAGACATTTTCCTGACTTACAGACATTAAAAGCCAACGGACACGCTTTAGCGCTTCCTACCCAAGGGTTTAAACATGCAAGTGATTCATCTGCCCTTTCCTTACATCCATAGATAGCTATTAGACTATTGGATTAGGGAAGCATTATATGGGTCGATCAATTGGCACAACATTAAGGCTCGCTTTGCGGCGGCAGCGAGAGTACTGAATTATGGTAAAGTAATTTACCAGAGGTTGCGTGCCTCTTTAGACGTAAGTATTTAACGCCAGCTAATAGCTGGCGTTAAATACTTATGTGCCGGTGAGATTCACCCAAAACAGACTCTGGTAAATCCCGTACGGGAGATTTGCCCAGAGAGCTTGTGCCTCTGGGTGAATTTCCCTGTTAGAGTCATAAACCTTACCATATTTGCCCTCACTTCCAAATACCACCTACCTGGCAGTTATAATCCATGAAGTCTAAAGGTTCGTACACACGTTGCGGGTGCCTACGCACGACGTGAACGAAATTTTAAAGAACCAACCAACCATAGAATTTAGGAGAGGAAAAAATCTCCAGGATTATCTGGTCAAGACAGACTTTGTAAATATTTGTAATAGGAATCTCGTTTCTAATGTGTCAAGGCATGCACTTATATCAATTTATACATAATTTATATATATGCTTTCTTAACAGATGTATGAAATTGTATTTAATTTTTATTTATCTGTATATTTGCTTGCACATATCCCCTTGTTTGTATACTCTGTATTTTATTATGTACAGCGCTGTGTACCCAAGTGGCGCTTGGGTACACATACAAATAGGAATACAAAAGAATCATGGTTGTCAAGTAAAACGCTTTTTTAAATGTACTAAGTGCACCTCATGTAGACACACGATTACTGGTGATACATTTTAACACCCACATACGAACAGGTCCCTCAACATCAGAAGTAATATAACATGCACCACCACACATGTGGGGTTATCTGCCCATGTAACCACACATATGTGAGAAAAACAGATTTGGCCTTGAAACTCAGAATTGATGGCCACAGGTCGGCCACCAACACAGCTTATCACAATGGACTAACCAATAAACCAGCAGAAAAGCATTTTTTAGAGTTTGGGCAGAAGGTTGAGGATTTTAATTTTATGGCCATTGAACATATACCTTTACAAATAGATCTAAAAGATTATTACAAAAATAAATGTGGTGCATCAGGTTTTTAGATACATCCCAGGGGTTTAAATAAAGATCTTTCCTTAAAGTATTTTTTACCAGACAGATGAAAACATGGGAAGTTTTTAGATCCAATGATTTTTGATTTTGATAAACGGGGTTACTTAGGTATCGAATATCAGCACAATATAGGGTTACCTGGGAAGTAACCAGATAACTGGAGTTCCTTGGTCACATGATTGGTGTTAGGGGTGGGTTCCAAATGTTTTAAATTTCAGTGTACACAGAGTTTGGCTTGAGAAAGGTCCCAGAATCTGGACCGAAACATTGCCTTGCACTTTGCATCTTATTATGCTATCAATAAACAATTTTGAACTTCAAGAAGCCCCGGGAGTGCATTGGATTTTGTTTTTGTATGTATGGAGTCTTGACCAGTAGCACCTGAGCAGAAAGATCAGCTAGAAGTGAGTGCCTATATACACACACACTGGGGTTACCTTGATGTGATCACTGTAATATATGCTAAAACCCCTTTGTTTATAATGTATGCCAGTGTGCAGCTAATATGATATTGTATTTTAGGACTTTTAAAGGACCTTTTACTTGATAAAGGTCCTGAGTCCAGGATACACAGCAATCAATAGGGTTACAAAGAGCACATTGGGGTCTTGTGACAAAAACTTTTATTGTAATATTTTTTTCACAAAACCCTGAAGTGCTCCGTGTAACTATTAATATATATTGTCCCTAAGCGGTTCTCTAAGAGGGGGGAGGGATACAAAATTGCTTGAGATGGCTAACAATCATTTATTGTACTGGTATTCAGAAAGGTAGGATACAAGTTTACATTTAAGTACTAATGGAAATCACCTGGCCAAGTGAGAAAAGAAAAAAGTTCCAAAGGTAAGGAGCAGCAAAAGAGAATGGTTTAAGATGGGAGGAAACAGTGCTAGTTGGGTGTTTGTGGAGAAGATTACCCTGTGAGAAGTGCAGGGCACGTCCAGGAACATAAGTGGAAAAGAGAGAAGTTAAGTAGGGTGCATCAGAATAAAAAGATTTAAAAGATTAAAAAAAGGGTATTGAATACGATTCTTTGTTTGATGGGAAGCCACCCTATAGACTGCAGTATTAGGTTTACAGATTCTCTTGGAGATAGACTGGAGCTGGGACAAATGACAGGCAGTAGAATGGAAAGTATGAGGGCATGAGGGCATGCAGGAGTATTTTAGTAGTGGAGTAAGAGACAAAAGGGTGGATCTTAGCAATATTGTGAAGGAGAAAATGATAACACCTGTTGACATTGTTAACAGGGTGGATGACCATTCTGTCAATAAAAATGTAGAAGGGTGGACTAGTAGGTAGAGTAGGTGGGAAAGGATTCAATCAGTTTTAGAAAGACTGAGTTTAAGGCTTCGTTCACACTAGTCTGTGTTTTGGTGCGAACACCATTCACATTGCACCGCTGCAATGTAGTGTGATAAAAAAAAAAAAAACACACTGCATGCAGCAGCTTGGTGCAATAATGCATGGCGTTGCCATTAAAAAATTAAGGGCAGGAATGATTGGGTGCCCTGATCACTGACAGAAGAGTGACAAATCTAGGTGTATAATAAGTAACTAAGACACTAATACAACAACAAAAAACACATAATATATAAATATTACCTAACTCACATCATACACATCTTAATTTCTTTGAAATGAAGGTAATATAGATAATAAATTTAGCAAATTCAGATGCATTTTAGCTATATTATCACTAAATAGGGGAACTATATTGGAAAAAAAAAATATTTTAAATTTACCATTACTTTCTACTCTATCAAAAGCAAGAAGTTACCTTTACTACACAGAAAAAGATTTACAGCTACTTACTGACATGCTGGCAGGTGATCCTGCTGTTACTGTATCTACTCTAGCAAATGCAGGAGATGAATTTTGGTGCTGCAATACTTCAGACTGAGCCTCCGCCTTATCCTTTTCATGTTTTTCTTTCTCTCGTGCGTGAAGTTGGTGTAGAGCATCTTCTATTTGTTTCATGATGGACTTATGATCATTCTGCAAACCTAAAAGTAATGTACTGATATGTCATAATGTTAAATAACAAATGCAATTCTAAAAAGTATGCTAAAACAAACACTTTCCTGTTAAGGAGCATAAAGTTAAGGGAAGGATGCCATTTTATAGATCCCATTTCACATTGTGTATGTTATGCTGTTTTGGAAACAGTAATAAAATATTTGAACTGGAAAAGCTACAGGGAGGAACAGCTTAACTGGAAGGAGGAATGGAGAAACTTATGAAGAGAGGCTTGAAAGGTTTTCAATGGAAAAGAAGTTCTCATGAGGAGATAAAACTACCCCATACAAATAGGACAAAAGGCTTCACACCTTTAAACTTGAGGAAAGGCATTATCTGCTTAGGCAATCTAATTGTTTTCCATTGAAATTAAACATAATTGTGATGGAAACTGAGCAGGCATGTTGCTGATTCATGACAGTGCACCATCCCACAAATTAAAAAATAAATACATTTCCCAATAGTTACTTTCATCTAGATTCCTGAAAAGATGACTTCCCATTGATGATAACCTACCAAGGAGGCAGATAAGTACTTAATAGAGGAACAAGACAGACGTTTGTATTCCAAAGGGATTAAATGAAAGAATGTTATGCTGTTCCCACTTGGGTTTTATTATTTTGTAAAATAATAAAATTAAGATCTTCAGGAAACACCTTTGAAAGTGCGGTATTTCAGTGTAACAGGGCAGGATGGACAAATTAATCCCTATTGCTCTAGTAAATGAATTATCTACCAGACCATTTTTTCTTCTGTTTTGTCTCTTTCCTTCAGTCAGAGCAGAGAGGCTTGTTTTGCCAAAGAAGATTACCAAAGAATAAGGAATTCCCTACTCACAAATTAATTTCTTAAATTAATTTAATAAATTAATAAAATTAATTTATTAAATGTCCTACAAACTTCCTTGTAATTAAGATTACATCATAGAATGGTTAGGTTAAACAAAAAGAACCATGATGTTAACTTACAAGAAAGTCTTTAGGGGGGGGGATTGTTAGATACTTATTTAGTAAGTTCTATTTATGTACATGTAAGAAGTTGATTCTGTAACTAAAAAAGGCTTCCATGTTATTGCCGGTACAACTCACAGGCCATGTAGTCCTCAAATAGCCTTGTGAGCATGCTATGCCCCCTGACTCCACTATTCACTTTCTCTGTGCATCTATTTTCTATAGTGATGTCTCTACATAAATATGGAAGCCCCTGAAAGACTTTGAAAGCTTACCAGCCTACCAGTAACAATACAAAATAATCAGTTGATTTTACCGCCGTTCTTTATTTTTTTTTTTTATTCCATTCTGTGGAAATTCCTAGCAAAGGATACAAAACCGAAAGATCACTTTTGTCTTTTTGTATGAAATGCAAAGGAATGTGTGGGGTAATACTGTCACAGACTTGGAAAAAAAGCTGCCATTTCCCGATGCTGGTTTTCTTGTGGAGGGAAAAAGGTACATTCTGGGCTTCAGGACAAGAGGGGAGGTAAGTAAACAAATCTTGGGGTGGACATGCCCTTTAAAATAAAACAATTTCACACTGTTAAATATCTTGTGTCTGAGAGGCAGGATCTGCTAAAACATGATCTGTGACTAAGAGGGGGTGGATTTAAACCCCAGGAGCCTGCAGGCACAAAAAGCTTGGTGCGTTTAGCTCCGCCCCTTAAAGGATAACTATACTCTAAAATTTAACTTTTAAAAATGGAAAATACCTGGGGCAGGGAGGTAGGATAGGTTATTATTCGTACTCACAATATCATTTTGTTGAGGAGCTACAGCACTTACAATTTTAATTTGCCATGTAGTCCTGGAATATTCCTTTAAAGGGCATGTCCACCCCCAAAACTATAATCCCCCCAGTAATGGCCCCACATGTAGTGTAGTGTAATCCTTACCTCACATCCCAGCTCCATAGGGTTCTCCTGTAGACCCCCCTAAAGTCTCCAAAAACTGTCCACCAGGAGGCTAGCAGGAATCGCTGCTACCTTGCCTCCGGTAGATATTGCCATGCGTACTGCAGCCCTTCTCCCCTCCCCCTCGTTCTACTATCCCTCCCCTAGCATAAAACCCCCTTAATATGATGTTCCCCCATGTCTGGCAGCCCCAACCGCATATTTTTTATTTTCCAAAAGCTCCCCAAACTCTTACTTACCTCTCTCTTTCTCCGCTGCACTGAATGACCGGCAGCCGCGTCCGTGATTGGCTGCCGCTCAGCCAAATACAGACGCGACTGCCGGTCCCGCCTCTGCTTGCATTCTCGCAAGCAGAGGGCCGGCAGTGCGGCGGAGGAACGAGGGGAGGTAAGTAAGAGTTTGGGGGGCTTTTGGAAAATAAAATATATGCGGTTGGGGCTGCCAGACATGGGGGAACATCATATTAAAAACAATTTTTAAGGGTGGACATGCCCTTTAATAAAGGTAGTGCTGAAGCCAGCAGGAAGACTGGCAGAATCAGTTTTCTTTGGGCTGATGCTCCACACAGACAATTTTAGGAAGTAGGAACTACCAGGCCTATATCCCTGTCCCAAGTACTTTTAATTTTAACTGTATTCTAAAATACACACAGGCAATACTCCCAAACCACACCTATTTTCTCTTTTTTGGGACAAAAAAAAACTATTTAGGGGGTGGAGGAGTTGGGACAGACAGCCGCCCCTCGACAGGTGCCTACTACTAAATTCAGCCTGGTGACTAATAAAGGTGGTTCTCTGTGCTGTATGTTTGGCTGTTAGCTTTTAGGAGGCAAGGCTGCAGCTTCCATGTTTTGATCTTCTGTGAACTAAAGAGCACATGCGATCACAGGGGCCAACCCGCGACTAACGATGCATATGCATGGCCATTTCCGATAATCCTGCCGTGTAGCACTTTGTTTGGCCCCTGAGATTGCACCTGTGTATGAGGGCCGAGAGGGTATCACTATACATGTATATATGTCAGCAATAAATTGCACCTTGCTTTACATTCTGCTAATATATGAAACTTATTTAAAATAATGTACTCCAAATGTATTCCCATATATACTTCTCTGAAATGAGAAGCACTATTTTATTTAAAAGGTTTTCCTCTCACATTGCTTCTTACAGATTTAACAGAATACAATACACATTAGATATGTGCATGTTCCTACACAAATTCTTAGAAAACTTTTAGAATAGTACAGTTGTCAAAGAGAATCTTACAGATGATGTTATGTCTTGCAGTGCGAACTTGATAAATGTCAACATCTGCTCTTGGGTATCCTTCTCGGTCTACCAGTGCTCCATCCATTCCAATTCCTTTTTGCTACAGGGCAAAGATTTAGACATTACCATTTTTTCAAGTCACTGTTAAATTTCAGATATTATATGACGCAAAACAGCAACAAACAAATTATTATAGGGACTGAGGAAAAGAAACACAAGAAGTGAAATATAACTGATTAAGTTTATCATTTACCAATGCTGTCAAACCACGGCACTCCAGATGTTAAGAAACTGTAACTCTCAGCATGCCTTACTAGCAGAACTCATTAATTTACATTCTGCTACCAAGGTATGCTGGGAGTTGTTAAAGGGCATGTCCACCTCTTTTTTAACAATTTGCTGTATTGAAGGGCTCCCTCTCCCACCCCAACCGCTCTATTCGTCAAAAACTTACTTACACTGCCTTGTTCCAATCACGGACACGGACTCCGACAGTACAGAATGCCGGTGGAACAAGGCAGTGCAAGTATAGATCGGGAGAGTTTTTAGGGAAACTAATAAGAGTGGTTGGGGGTTGGAGAGGGAGCCCTACACTACAGCAAATGGATTTAACACTAGGAGCACAGAAAACCTAACAGGGATCGGAAGGGAGTGAAGGGCTGCACTGCGCAAGCCAGAAATCTCTCAGGGGCGGAAACGTTTTCACTCCCTGCCAGGCTTCTGGTCTTCACTTTCTAGGACATTGGGCAGACATTACAAGAGAACCATTTGGAGCAGAGAGGTAAGGATTTTTAAACTCTACACATTGGGGCCATGCCCTTTAAATTTCAGATATCATATTACTCAAACCCATTAAATGCAAAACAGCAACAATGAATAAGGAAAGGAAACATTTATGTGTTTACTATCCCCCTTGTACGACTTTTTGTATTCTATATTGTACAGCGCTGCCTCCCCTATAAATTAACATATACATACATACATACACATAAGGAGCTGAATATAACCGATTTGACATAGTTACTGTAATATACACACATATAAATACATAGTTGGAGTCACACTGTACAAGTGATGGGTGGCACTGAATATGACACAGCTTTTATAAACACGGACAACTTACATCATCCAGAACCTCATAGTAAGCCTTTATCTGTGCCTCCATCTCATCCTTCTTGGCGATAAGTTGCTGCACATCCAGCATCGTAATACCAGAGTCCACTGAGCCCTCAGCTGTCGACATCACTCTGTCCAACAATTACGCATGACCACGCAGGACTGAGTCTACGGGAGCGTGAGAGAACCAAACCTCAATAACCGCAAAGCTGTAAAATCCTAATGGTCACGTGCATTGCTTCTGCCAATCCAGTACGTCCCAGTTATAGTTAGTAAGCTGTGTGTTAGTAAGGGGTATCTCTGGGAAATAAACCACAACATTTATATGGAAATGTGTTTTATTCAGTTTAGCAGTGTGTCTGGATTAGACAGCAGGGTTGATGGTACCATAAGAACAACTGACTGGAATAATAATGATGAATAGTACAGGTTTTTGCATGTAACGATTTGAATTCTGATTGTGTTATAGTGTTATATATATATTGTGTTTTGTGCTCTGCTTCCTAGTTCAGTCATTCCATACATACCCCTGTAACAGGTACAACATGGTGCAGCGCATAATGAAGTGAACAGCTCAGTGCAATGCATTTCTCAATAGTGTCAACAAGTTCTGGATATGGAGTCGCACACCTTAATGAATTCAAGTGTTTTATTCAAAACCACACATCAAATACAATGTTTTGGGGGAACGTGCCCCCTTCCTCAGGTTCACCAGAACTTGTTGATACTTACCTCCCTTGGAAGTGGAAAGATTACAGGAGGTCAGCACCCAAGTTTGTGTGCATAAGTACCTCTTGCTTCAGTGGTTCATTTCTCAATAGTGTACCTACCGTATTTAAAGGGGGCCTGGACCTCGATGGAGCTGGACTAACTCAGGTATCCCACCCCTCACACATCTCGCGGGAGTCTCCCTCATTCTGGGGTGGTCTCCCGCACACCCGCGAGACCGCCCCAGACTCCCGGACTTGAGAGGAGACTTGAGTCTCCTACCAAGTCATGCTCCTTTCCATGGCCACACCCCTGGAATACCACTAACTCCTCCCTAACCCCACCACCCCTACAATAGTGGCCCCGCCCCACGTGATATCACGCCCCGCCTGCTCCCTTCTCCACTTTCAGGCTTCTGGGCAGGGTGGAATGTCTGCTAACTGCTCTGTGTCTGTGGCTATTATATACATATATATTGGGTTTAGATAAACCCTCAACCTTCCTTTAAAGTTTAGGTATACTGAAAAAATGACTTTGCATCATCTTAATCTATAAATAAATACATGTAAATAGCACTTACTCTGAGGTTTGTGTGTTGCTGCATGCCTTCAATACAATACTTGTTTTGCTAAGGCTCTGACCACTGACCTGACTATTTTCCCCTATACCAACTGTCAATACTGCATACAGCATACAGCACAACAACTGTCAAACCATTCCAGCTACAGCAAAACTGCTTACAGAAATACTAAAATGTAAGATGTTTCAGATTGGATATCTAATGAAATAGGGGGCAGATCAACAAAAAAACGGTACAGTGATAGTTGGGATGAATTATAGTTTCCACTAATGGGCAATCTACTGAGATCCACGATGACCAACCACAAGTTGCAAAAATCGACAGCTGACAGTGAACAGTTAAAACAAGTTTGCATGGTGTGATGCTCGCTGTTGCCAGACGCCCATGTTACCTTTTTGCTAACCAACACTGCACAACCAAAAGAGATGGCTGAAGGTACAACACCAGAGGATACCCCTCCAGAACTAGCGGCATTCATACTAAATGTTCCCTTAATTTCATGATAGGAACCTCAAGCAGACATCTCTTTCCTAAGTCAGGATGTGGGCAAACTTAAAGGTTAGGTCACTGGCACTGAAACACCCAGAACCAAGCCCTGGTTTTGCCTGGAGGTACTCTCTACACCCTTTTCCATAGAGTGGGCGGCACAAAGGGTACCTGCACAAAGGCCCCGTTCCCTGGTGCCAAACCTCAGCCACTAATTGCTTGACTTTAAATGACGGAGACTGTGATAGAATCCTCAGGGGCAGCCAGAACTGAAAAAATGCAGTTTGAAAACTCAAACTATTTCCAGACTTCTTCAAAAATATGCAAAATGCAGAGCTGGCTTAGGTAGGCTTATGCCATAATCTACCTACTTTCCTTTGTGTAGTAACGGACAATAGGGTGAGATTCTTTCACAGGCCTGCAATTAGCTTAATGAACATAATTCCTTGATTCATCCCCAAAGTTAACCGCTACCTTGAACTAGGTAACTGGCAACTGTTTCCTATTGTATGCATTTCTTTATCCCTCTTGACTCAAAGGCCTTTGGGGATTCCCTGTTGGACTCTTTCTCCCTCTTAATCTATCATCCTACACCCCTGTGAAAATTGCTCTTGCTGCTTAATACTGCATTTGACCCAGTGTACTGCCAACCCTATTTGGCATCTGGACCTTATCGAACATCTCTCTGGTATACTACCCATGACTATGCAGTATGTCATTGTTTGTACCGTGTACAGTGCTGAATACTACTGTTATCAATATGGGTACTGTACATGCTTACTGTACATCTATCCCTCTCCCTACCTTGGGCAATCTCTGACAATGAACGATCAGTTGTAAGTAGAAATTGGTCAGACAACTAACCCTAGGAGCAGTGTGTTATTTTATTAAAGGGCATGTTCACCCTTAAAGGACATCTATACTCAACTCCACTCAGTTACACTGGACCCAGCAGTCTGTAGTACCCACAAAATCTACAAAGCGTGTCTTCTCATTGGCTGGAATCACCGACTGAATGGAGGACGGAGCCATGAAGCGAACTTCAAGTAAGTATTACAGAAGATAGAGGGTGATCCCAGTGGTGAGGACCTGGTGTTTTAGGTTCTCTTCCTTTAGTGAGAAACTGGTTTAGTTGAGTATAGTTGTCCTTTAAAACAAAAAAACGGGGACTTGTCCCTTCCATTCTGTCAAATGTATCTGCCTCCTCCCTCTGCTCAATGAGCTTTTTGTAAGTTTAAGGATATGCAGAGGAGGCAGCAGGTAAAACAGCAGTCAATCATTGGCTGTGATGTCAGTTAACTGACTGCAGGAAGAGAGGGGCCACATTACACTGACAGAATGGCTGTTTTTTTAATGTAATAAAGTGCAAAATACATCAGTTGAGGTTGGGGGCAGGTAACCAACAATTGACCAATTTTTTGTTTTAAGGGTGGACATGCCCTTTAAAGTGTGTAGGATGGGAACCTTTTCTCCCTATTATAAATGTTTTTGATGATGGCTTTGTTTCCTAATCCTCCCTTGCCCCTCTTTCTTCTTCACTTTTTCTCTACCCATTAATTACCCACTTTCTATCTGAGCCCTTTCCATGTACAGCCAATAGCAGTTGGAGATATATTAACATCCTATCTCAACTCAAAGCAGAATCTCCACCACAGTTCGTGTATCCTCAATGTTGCCTAAAATTTTGGGATGGTTTGTGCACTGTAAAATTGATTGGCTCAGACTTTTTTTTCGAAATTATTTTTATTATGGCACTTACACAGTGAGAAAACACAAATAGAAGGTATAAGGGTGATGCCACACTACATCATATAGTAGCGGTCCGGAAACATGTGCACACATTGCCGTGCAATCAGATTGCATTTGATTGTGCTAAAATGCAGATTGTATGTGCTCCACTTAGTGGATCGCAACACGAGGGAGCACATCTATTGTGGCCAGACCAACTGTCCAACACTTGTGTGCACTTTTTAACGCACATTGGAACAAGCGTTAAAACAGTGCAGTGTGGCATAGCCATAATTTTAAATCAGCAGTATCATCACAGAGACATCTACACAGTCAGTATGACCAGCATTAAAGTCCAAACAAGCAGAACATTCTTTCTATTCTATAACAGTGGTGCACCTTACAAAGGATTCGTAACCTAGAAGCATTGTGTTCACCAATAAAAGCACAGTTCTAAATACTTCTGTGTGCACCTCTTAATGTATTGCAGACTATAACTAGTATTAAACTTAAAATGCATATACCGTATTAATAATACAATGTTCATAAAATTTTAATAAAGCAAATAAAAAACAGTAAAAACATTAACTAGGGTTAACCATTTTTAAATGGCAACTTAACTAGTTTGGATTGGGAAATAATGAGATTCAAAAGGATTTAAACTTCCAGGGCTTTTAGTTAGTATACATTTTGGGGGATTGTACCATTGTGTGTATTGGGGAGTGGTCTGGTATTCCACTAGGAATGTGAGATACAGAGCGAGTCAGCGGAGCAATTTTACAGGACACAAAGACATAGTCTATTCTAGACAGTTAAGGCGGGCATGCACTGCCCACCCGTCAAATCCTGTCGATTTGCTGAGTGTTGGCACTGTGTGGGGCCGACAATGACCCCAACGAACTACCGCCACCAATGTTGCTGTTGGTCATTGGGAAAAATTTCGGTATGTATTGGCTCACACTAGTATTGTCCCCTTGTGTGGACGCACACGCAGCTGACCCATACACCATGTATGAAGTTACAGTACCTCCTCATGTGTACTGACAGATACCTATTGGATCTGCCAGTACACATGCGATCATAATCAAATGTGTATGAGCACCTTTAGATGTATATTCTTGTGTAATTAGGTACATTTGTCTTCAAATGCCTACCGAACCCAAGCAGCAAAAGACATTTCATTGTTCTTGTGCATTGGTAGTTGGTGGACCATTCCTTCATAGGTGAATCTGTCCATCCGAGTGGATGCATATTACATGTGCGTCCGGGTAATTGGTAAAATAGGGAGCAGGGTGTTTAAACAAGGACAACCTAGGTAAAGGTGGTTTATAAATGCCCAAAACCAGAAACATAACAGATTAAATTTCCATTGCTACACACATATCTACCTTAAGATCTGTGTGAACAATAGTAATATGGTATTTTATTGAGTTCCTTACCATATGAGTGACCCCTCTAAGATACAAGAAATAGACACTACGTGCTGCCCACCCTATCCAAGGTTTATGCAGTCAACTTTGCATGCGTATGATCATATGGGGCTATCTGTTGTATTCAGTTAGATTAACTGAACTTAAAGTTTAGTTCTTGAAGACGTTTTGCTAGTCATCCGACTGGTTTTCTCAATTCAGAATCACTTATACAAGAATCTGTTGGCAATTATGTAACCTGGAAAGTCCCAATTAGCATATCACAGCCAGGTGTTAGGGACCTTCTGAATGCAAGGCGTGATTGCATTGTGGCTGTTAAGAGGTGTTAAAGTAACTGCCCAGGGTAAGGAGTCAAAACAGCATTGTACATTGTAGACAGTTGGTTTCAAACACACACACCCGCCTCTATTCAGGCTTGGTTTCTTTAATTTCACATAAATGGTCTCCTTGACACCTCTTTTAAACCAGTCATATTTCTTTGCCAGTATGTTAACATTACAATCTTCAAAGGCATGTCCTTTTTCCTTAAGATGCAGGTACAGGTCTGAGTCCTGACCCGAGGAATTGGCTCTTCTGTGCTGGGCCATACGTTGATGCAGTTGCTGTTTGGTCTCCCCCACATACATAAAGATCAGCCATGTACCTGCATCTTAAAGAAAAAAGGACATAATGTTAAGATACTGGCAAAGGAACATGACTGGTTCAAGAGAGGTGTTAAGTAGACCACTTATGTGAACTTAAAGAAAACTAGCCTTATTAGAAGTTGTGGTGGGGGATTCGACACCAACTGTCTGCCATGCACAATGTTTTGAGACCTTACCCAGGGAAGTTCCTATAAGACCTCTTAGCCACAATGCAATCACGCCTTGCATTCAGAAGGCCCCTAACACCTTGCTATCATATGCTGATTGGGATTTTCCAGGGTACATAATTGCCAAAAGTTTCTTTTACAAGTCATTCTGAATTGAGAGGATGACTAGCGAAAAATCTTCAAGAACTAAACTTTAATTCCAGTTGATCTAACTGAGTACAACAGATATACCATGACCTGGATGAAAGAAATCCTTTACAAGCATATGGGGCTCTTGCAAGCAGAATATATCCAGGGTGTATTTATATAAAAATGATTAAACCTGAGTTTAATAGGTAGGCTTAGATACCTGACATTCCTTATTATAGATTTGAGATAAGCTGGTGTCTGTGCCATAGAAAAACTGCGTGACAATGGCAGCATAATACCTCTAAGAATAATAAAAATCTGTGTTAAAGGATAAGTGCACTGTAAAATCAAGTTATGTTCATTTGGAAGCTGCAGCTTTAAAAATACTGTTGCCATATTTTTTTTTTACCTATGCCCCTTCCAGCCTAGTTTTGTGCCTTGAAAGTTGCTGACATCTTGTTACTGGTTTTCTGAATGTTAAGCTCCGCCCCTCTGAGATTTCCTCTGCTTTCTCCTGATTGAGCCTCAAACAGTAATGCTTGTGAGTTCTGTGCACACGCACATGCACTGAACTCACAGGCATTACTGTTTAACCCTTTCACTGCCAGGAGATTTTCATTTTTTTTTGCGTTAACTGCCAGAAGAATTTTCAGGATTTTGCCCTCAATCGCTTTAGACTAATTTTACAGTAGGAAACCTTGCAGTAAATCAGGAATATTATACATTGTTTTTTCAGCACAAAGTGTACTTTAACATGGTAACAGAATTTTGTAACTTTTCTGGAAATTTTACTGGAATTATGGGTAAAATATGTAAAAAAAATGAAAAATTTGCAAATTTTATGGATTTTTCCCATTTTTACTTATAGTTATCTTAAGGTTACACACAAAAATTACTGTTTCTAAAAGCTCAGATACTCCCGAGTACAACGATACCAGATATAGTAGGTACCCGACTTTTCCTGTACAGGAGAACCCCCCAAACTAAAACTGCACCTCCTAGAATATTACACCAAATTAAAATGGTAACCACTACTAACAGTTAACATAGAATATCTACCAAATTATCTAAACTATCCCCACAAGTGAGATATTTTTAGAAACTACATACCCGCAGGATATTAAGAGTGAGGTTAGTTTCGATCAAAATGCAGATACCCGGACGCAGCTCTCGTCAAATTGTAAGTTACTTCTCACATTTTCCTTTTTTCCTCAACTGTAAAATCAGAGACAAAATCAAATGCGAATTTCAGCTAAAAACTGTGGAGGAAAGTTCAAACGCATCTCAAATATGAAAGCCTAACCCCTCCCGAATAAAACGGTATGCCACATTCATGGGTGTACCCAGAGACATGGCTACCAACTAACCCAGAGCGTGACCAGTGCCAAATGTCAGTAGCAGCAAAAAAAAATTAGCCAGTTTTGTATTTGAACAGTCTGCAGTTTTTCCACAAAAAACACCCCCCAACTCAAAAATACCCCCACCAAACTATATATTCCTGAAATCTACACACCTTCAGCTATGTAACGCTGTAGTTCGTTCATTCATATCATCAATGGTGTGGGCGCAGTTCTTCGTAGAAATTTGCACTTTACCAGATTTCAAAAAAAATGAACATCAAACAGCGTTCAAAAAGGTCGAAATCATGCCAAAACCCCATGGAATGTAAAAAAAAAGTTACTAAATATCAATCTCCCAAATGTCCTGAATCAAACGGTATGCCATATGTGTGGTAAACACACGCAGACGTGGAAGCGAAAAGCCACAAAAGTGAGACAATGCACGATGGCTCAGAAACGGGAAAATATTTAGCCAAATCCGAATTTGGACAGTCTGCAGTTTTTCCACAAAAACACCCCGTAACTTAGAAATAACCCCCACAAACTATATATTCCTGAAATCTACACACCTTCAGCTATGTAACGCTGTAGTTTGTTCATTCATACCATCAATGGTGTGGGCGCAGTTCTTTTTGTAGAAGTTCGCATTTGTCTGAAAAAACGAACATAAAACAACTTCAAAAGGTAAAAATCATGCCAAAACCTCATGGAATCTAAAAAAAAGTTACTAAATATCAATCTCCCAATGTCCTGAATCAAACGGTATGCCATATGTGTGGTTACACATGTGGACGTGGAAGCGAAAGCCACACAAAGTGAGACAATGCACGATGGCTCAGAAACAGCGAAAATATTAGCCAACTCCGAATTTGGCAGTCGACAGTTTTTTCCACAAAACACCCCCGTAACTCAGAAATAAACCCCCACAAAACTTATATTCCTGAAATCTAAACACCTTCAGCTATGTAGCACTGTAGTTCGTTCATTCATACCATCAATGGTGTGAGCGCAGTTCTTCGTAGAAGTTCGCACTTTTCTGAAAAAAATGAACAAAAAACAACTTCAAAAGGTAGAAATCATGCCAAAACCTGACGGAATGTAAAAAAAAGTTACTAAATATCAATCTCCCAAATGTCCTGAATCAAACGGTATGCCATATGTGTGGTTACACATGCGGACGTGGAAGCGAAAAGCCACGATGTGAGACAATGCATGATGGTTGAGAAACAGCGAAAAATATTTAGCCAACTCCGAATTTGGACAGTCTGCAGTTTTTTCCACAAAAACACCCGATAACTCAGAAATACCCCCCACAAACTATATATTTCTGAAATCTTAAACACCTTCAGCTATGTAGCACTGTAGTTTGTTCATTCATACCATCAATGGTGTGGGCGCAGTTCTTCATAGAATTTCGCATTTCTACACAATTTTCTGGAAAAATAGAGAAAAATACATTTCAAAGTTACAAAATCACACCAAAACCCCATGTAATGTAAAAAAAAACTTACCAAATATCAATCTCCTAAATGTCCTGAATCAAATGGTATGCCATATGTGTGGTTACACACACGGACGTGGAAGCGACTAGTCAAAATGTAAAAAATGCGCAGTGAGCCAATAACAGCATTTTCCCAGATTTTTCAAACTGAACACCCTCTAACTTGGAAATACCCCCACAAAACTATATATTCTCAGAATCACATACCTTCAGCTACGTAACGCTGTAGTTTGTTCATTCATACCATGAATGGTGGTGGGCGCAGTTCTTCGTAGAAATTCGCATTTGTCTGAAAAAATGAACAAAAACAACTTCAAAAGGTAGAAATCATGCCAAAACCCCATGGAATGTAAAAAAAGCTACTAAATATCAATCTCCCAAATGTCCTGAATCAAACGGTATGCCATATGTGTGGTTACACACGTGGACGTGGAAGCCAAAAGACACAAAGTGAAACAATGCACAATGGCTCAGAAACAGCAAAAATATTCAGTCAAACTGAATTTGAACAGTCTGCAATTTTTCCCACCAAAACAACCCCCACAAACCATAATTTCTCGAATCCACACACCTTTATCTACGAAATTCTGAGTTTGTTCATTCGTACCATCAATGGTGTGGGCGCAGTTCTTCGTAGAAGTTCACAGTTTAGCAGATTTTCTAAAAAATTTGAAAAAAAAACACTCTCAAAGGTAGAAAAATCATGCCAAAATCCCAAGTAATGTAAAAAAAAATTACCAAATATCAATCTCCCAAATGTCCTGAATCAAACGGTATGGCCTATGTATGGTTCCACACGCAGACGTGGAATCAACTAGCCACAAAGTGAGCCAATGAATAGTGGCCCAATTACACAACTTTTCAGATTTGTCAGACTAAAAACACCCCTCTATATTAGAAATACCCCCCCCAAAACCATATATTCTTGGACTCTACACACCTTCAGCTACACAATGGTGTGATTCTTTTATGCATACCACCAATGGTGTGGGTGCAGTTTTGTGTACAATTTCGCTTTTCTACCAGATTTTCAGGAAAAAATTTATAAAAATACAATTCAAAGTTAAAAAATCATGGCAAATTTCCATGTCATGTAAAAAAAAACTTGTCAATTATCAATCTTCCAAATGACCTGAATCAAACGGTATGCCATATGCGTGGATGCACACAGGGGCGTGACCACCAACTAGCTCAAATGAGACGCATGCACCAGTGTAATTACAAGAAAAATATCAAAGTGCTCTGTAATTTCAAAAGCCCCAAAACTTTGAAATGCCCCCACAAATAAAACCCCCAACTAAATATCAATCTCCCACATGTTCTGAATCAAACGGATATGCCATATGCGTGGATGCACACCGAGACGTGGCCACCAACTAGCTCAAATGGGACGCATGCACAAATGCAATTACAAGAAAAAATCAAAGTGCTCTGTAATTTGAACAGCCTACCCTTTTTCTAAGGAAACAGTCCCGAAACATGGAAATTCCCCCCACAAACTATATTTTTGGAATCTCACACCTTCAGCTACGTTACGGTGCCATGCTTTCATACATGCATGAAGAATCCAGACCCAGCGATCCAAAGAACTCTGTGTTTTACGAGATTTTGTGAAAAATAAAATAAGATGATTCAAGGGTTGAAATCCTACCTAAACCCACTTGACAAGCAAAAAAACCCACTAAATAGCAATCTCCCACATGTCCTGAATCAAACGGTGTGCCTTTTGCGTGGGTGCAAACAGAGACGAGGCCACAACTAGCTCAAATGGGACGCATTTAGAAGTGCAGTTACAAGAAAAATTTTTAAAAACGCAACAACCCCCCCACCACACCACATGGTATTTTAGTGAAATCGGTTTAGTATGGAGAGTCACACACGTTTTTGCACACTTTACTGATCCTAAAAATTCAATACGGTCTTTATTTGGTACCTCTGCAAAATTTCCTTCTAAAAAATAGGCTTAGTTTCCCTTGAAATCGTACAAATAAGTATCCGCGTTTACTTTACCGATATCACTGGGGACATTGGGGAGCTTGGAGAAGACAACTTTTTTTCTAATTTATAGTTTTAGGGTAAAAAAAAAAAAAAGGGTGTGTGTATCACTTTAAGAATTTTTTTGTGTGTATTTCCCTTTTTCCGATCATTCCCAAAGATGATCATCAGATCATCTTAGGGAATGATACCGAACTTGGAATACGGGCATAAATGCCCGTTTTCCAATTCGAAATCCGATCAGAAAAATCACTTCCTGGAAAATGATTTCCGGGAAGTGATTTTTCATTCATTGGCAAAGATCAATAATTTGGTGATCAGAAGTGATCACCAAATTTTGATCTCTGTCCCCATTTTTTTTCTAAGTCTTCGCTAAGTAGCAAAGACTTAGAAAAAATCCTATTGTGAATGGAACTTTGAGTTCCATTCACAAAATGTATAGTAAAATCTGGCAGCTTGACAGCTTTACTATACTTAGGTACTGCAGCATGATCTATGGAGATCAGTACCTCAACTAGACCACCAGGGGAGTCTCCTACCACTTCAAGGGAGACCCCGGTGAAGGAGGAAGCTCCGTGACGTCACCGGGGTCTCCCTTTCCGCTTCCTCCACGTGGGACCGGCTGCACATCGCGGGACCCGGCTAAAGGTGAGTGTATCTTCCGATCCCCCCTCGGATTTGGATCACACCGAGGGGGGATCGAGGGGGCTAGGGGGGCAGTTGAATGCTGCCCCCGATCGGCCTAGCAGGGGGAAAATTTTTTTTTGCAGGGTGGAAGCCACAGATCGTATATTCACGATCTGTGGCAGTTAAAGCATTCTCTGCACAGATCGTGAATATACGATCTGTGGCAGGGAAAGGGTTAAGGCTCAAGCAGGAGAAAGCAGAGGAAATATCAGAGGGGTGGAGCTTAACATTCAGCCAACCAGTAACAAGATGTCAGCAACTTCCAAGGCACAAAGCTAGGCTCTGGAGGGGCATAGGTAAAAAAAAATATGGCAATGGTATTTTTAAAGCTGCAGCTTCCAAATGAACATAACTTTATTTTACAGTGAACTTGGTCACTTGTCATTTAATTGCCCCAAACCCCAACTGCTCTTTTGCAACTTTATTACATGATTTCTAACTAGATATTTAATGATAAGTACAACCCTCATTTACTTCCTTTCTGGCAGAGGTTGCCACCTCCTCCCAATTCTCAATGAGCATGTGTAGGGGAGCCATCAGGGGAGAAAGCAGCCAATCATTAGCTGTGATTTCAGCAGTTACAGCCTTGATTGACTGCATGGAGAGAGGCGTATGCTTCCTCTGCCATATTGGGGACAACAATTATCCTTAAATATCTGGTTAGTGATACATCTAATACTGGGCAAAATATCAGTTTCAATTGGGGGCAGGTAACTGACAATTGACCATGTTTTTGTTTTAAGGGCGGAAATGCCATTTAAGAAGCAAAGGCGAACTTTCACGTTTTGAAACATGGCCCTTCATTTTCTCAATGTAGTAGTCTGGGAAGATAATGGTGGCATTGTCTATCCTGAGCTCCCCCTTATATTGGGCCATGGTTAGTATGGTGTCCAGGTCTTGTGCGTTAAGCAAGCATGCTATCAGTGGTCACAGGTGTGCATCTGGAGCATGTGGCTTAGCAGAAACTCATTGGCCTTTCTTCACAGTAAAAACAGACAATAGGTTGGAGGCCTGAAATTGACCTTTTAGCCAGGAGTCCAGAAAAAGAATTGCGACCCCCCGATAACCCCAGTGCAAGTTTTCATGCTTGGACCTACTCTCTAAATCATCTAGTTAAGCTTGCATGATGCTGCAGTTTAGTTACATCAGCAGGCACGGTGTAAAAATGTAGTCCTCCAATTTCCCAACTCGCTACCGTACCTTTTGCAAGTTCTGTCGTCGTAGGCCAATTTGTCTTCCTCCAAATGCACCTTTAATGTAAAGTGCTGAAATGTAAAGTGCTGAATCACTGTAAGAAGCATGGCCTATAGCTGCCATCCAGAGTTTGTGGAGAGATCGCATTCACTCCAGAATCAACAGGTGGCGTATTTGTGCGTGGTGCTGCATCGGGTTCCCAGATGTTGCCCTACTCGTGATATCAAAAAATTTAAAGGACAACTCCACCCTCATAATAACATCTTTTAGAAGGAATGGCCTCTTTAAAATATGTTGATATATCATAGTTCGTCCTATGAATTCATTACTGTATGCCTGCTATGCTTCTGGATGCCTCATGGAAACTGAGCAATTTAGAAACCTGTACTGAGTCTGGGCATGCTCAGAAGAGACAGACAGGGGATTAACATTCAGTCATTGGCTGTGATGTCAACTGTCAAATCCATAACTGACAGTTGCTAACTAGAAGAACCAGGAAGCAGAAACAGGGGAAACAGGACATTGTGCAGGATTTCAGGTTAGACTTATATATTTCAGATTTCAAACTATTATTGTTTAGGGTTTGGGGGGGGTGATTTACCTGTATGTAAGTTTTCATTTTAGGGCTGGACTTGCCCTTTAAATATGTACAACCAATTCTACAATAAAAATGTTTTTTAAAAAAAGAATTTTCTCTGGATGTTGCATGCATGTATTTGTCTATGATAGTGCATCCGATATAGCAAAGTTAAAGCAGCATTTTTGTGTGAGTTTTTAACACCAACATATGCCTAGCATGAAAAAACTTCAAGTTTTGGGTTTGGTACATCTGTATAGCTGGGGCAGTGCCAAGCAGTTGTGGCTCATCGTACATCATTCAAATTGTGTCCAGTTTTATCTAGACCACAGTTTCTTATCTTTTCAGATTCACTTTTGTCTGGTGATGTCCCGCTGGATTGGAGAAAAGCCAATGTAATACCAATATTGAAAGTAATTCCCAGCCTGGTAACTAGAACTGTAAGCCTAAAATCAGTGGTAGGGAAGGTGCTGGAAACTTTGTTATAGGATCATATCCTTGACTTGTTCTCCAGAACTGATCTTAGTAGTAGCATGGCTTTATGAGAAATATTTCATGCCACACAAATGTACTTGGTTTCTATGAAGA
Source organism: Hymenochirus boettgeri (assembly GCA_019447015.1). Taxonomy (NCBI): domain Eukaryota; kingdom Metazoa; phylum Chordata; class Amphibia; order Anura; family Pipidae; genus Hymenochirus; species Hymenochirus boettgeri. Next base: position 310,258,387 of record CM033469.1, read on the forward strand.
AGTAAGTAGGAATTTAGATTCTGGCATAGCAGTGGGTGTGGTATACTTGGATTTTGCTAAAGCTTTTGATACTGTGGAACAAAAGTCCAGCAACAATAAACAGGATCCAGGAATCAAGAGCTAGCCAAAAGTAACGAACAGGAGCAGGGAACCCAGCACATCACTTCAACAAATGTGATGCTATCTTTGGGCATCAGGAAGGAGGATTCAGCTCAATTTAAAAGTTTGCACCGCTGGCGCACTTAAGTGACATCACATGCATTGTGCGATGACGTTGGTGCCCTGGTGATTTATAAAAATGTATTAATGGGCCATACATTAAACTCTCTGGTGCATTGTTCACTAATAGGTCATATCAGAGGACTCGTGGATAACCTTTAAGATTGGAAGAAAAGAAATTTCATCTTCAGGTTAGGAAAGGTTTCTTTACAATGAGAATGGTGAAACTGTGGAAGATGTGTTAATGGCAAGTTCATTGAATAGCTTTAAAAGTGGCTTAGATAAGTTTCTAAAACTAAAAACTATTGAGAATTACTGATATTATTACATATACTGCAGTTCTGGTTGATCCAGGGATACTTTCCGATTGCCGTTTGGAGTCAGGAAGGAATTTTCCCCTTATTTTAGCTGGGGTTTTTTGCTACCTGGTTTTCTTTAGAGCATCAAAGACAAACTTGAGGGGACACCTACTACATTACCTTTAGCCAAGGCTTGGTTATTATAAAGCACCCCTAACAGCTTGACAGAGGCAGAGGAAGAAATACCTACACCCAACACTCCCTCAAAAATGACTGACCCTTCTTTTCGAATCCTCATTCATAATGCTAAAGGCCTCAACGACCCAATCAAAAGACGCATGGCCTTACAATACTACGAAAAAGAAAGAAGTGACATAGTCTTTATACAAGAGACGTACTTCGTCAAAAAGCCCTTCCTTCCCAACAAAAAATATACCACACAATACTATTCCTCTGCCTCCGTCAAAAAAGGGGGGTAACAATTTTGATACATAACAGACTACTGTTCTCAATAACCCAATGTGTAATAGACCCAGCATGGGCTATTGATTTGAACTAAGAGTGCCATTGGCAGATACTATATATTTTGGTGTGGTTATCACATTTTGACTGCAGGCACCGCCTTCTATTTCTAACCCCCAAAAATAGCTTATTATTCATGTGCTTGGAGATATTATGTTTATGAGATACCAAGAAGGACATTATCTAACAATCCAAGGTACATTAGCTTCCAAATACTACACAATAGCCAACATATATGCCCCCAATACAAAACTAGAACAAATACTTTTAAAACTGAACCTGGGCATACTGATACTAGCAGGAGATTCACCACCACCACTCTAGACCCAAAGCTAGACAAAATATCCCCTTCTACCCCATACTAGACCTGCCACTCCCCCCAAATCCCTTCGGCCCTTGCTCTGTTTACTTGTGGGATGTGTGGAGGCTGAGGCATCCTAGGTTGAGACAGTACACATTTTACTTCCACCCACACAAGACACATATAAATATTGATTACATTTTCATTAATTCCCAACTCATTCTCTCTATAATAGAGGCAGATATAGCTCCTATATCATGGTCCAACCATGCACACATACCTCTCACTAGGCCATCCCCTCTTATTCCAATATCAGTGGAGACTGAACAAATCACTGCAAAATGACAAAAACACCCAAACAATTCTCAGCAAACAAACTCTACATTAAAGAGAACTCCACATCTGAAACCCCTATTTCTATAATATGGGCAGCACATAAACCAGTTATTAGAGGCCATCCAGAAATCTTAAAATGGCAGAACACTCATATATCTCCCAACACTATCCAACTTGGACACCTTAAACTCCCTCTGAGACAAATTGAACAACCATCTCTTCACTACAGCAGAAAAAGCAACATGACTCACTCAACTCAAATATTTTGAAAAAGGCAACAAACCAGGCACTATGCTGGCCAGAAAATTAAACAAAAAATTCACCCAAAACCAACTACTACCATTAAGACAAAAGGACAACTCACTTATCCACAACCCCATAGGTGTCCTAGCACAATTCTCTAAATTTTATGCCGAATTACACAATGGACAAACAGTAAACCCCAAATCTCTCCAAACAGAATTTATAGACAAGTACCTCTGAGAAGCCCATTTACCAAACCTCACAGCAAAGGAAACTTCTTTCTTGACTTATCACCACAGAGGAAGTAAAGGAAGCTATAAAAACCCTTAAAAATGGTAAAGCACCAGGCTCTGGTGGATTTACAGCAGGATATTTTAATAAAATTTAAATCAGACTGCCCAGAAGTGGGAAAAGTATGGGATGACTGCTATTCTATCATTGCTAAAGTGTTTACCAAAGATATCTCTAAGAACCCATGGGTCTCCTTTTTTGATAAAAAACAACTCTTAACAATACAGGAAATAAGCTACTACATTATATCTGTGCATGTACTAGATGTGTTATTGCAGCCTCCTGGAAGTCCCCAGCCCTCCTATTCCAAAAATTAATAAACAACTATATACATTCATCATTAGGTCTATATGAATGTGGGGGAAACCAGAGTTCCTATTATTCACAGGGAGGTGAGAATAAGCGTTCTCACCTCCCTGTGAATAATAGAAACGAATGGCACTTAGTCATTTTTATGTGTTTAGTGTTCCTTTAATACAAGTATATGGAAGCGCATAAAAAAGCGGACAGAAGCGGACACAATTACTATGACATGCGTTTTTTTATGTAAACGCAAACGCATGTAAAAGCGGACACAAGCGGATGGCAAAAGTGGACAGAAACGCATAGCGATTTTTTTGTGTGTCATAGTGTGGCCTCAGCCTAAGAAGTGATTTGTTGAAAATTTGTTAATAAATCCTTAACCACCTTTATATAGTGTCTGTGTGTTTATTATTATTGGGTTAGATGAACTGTCAAAGGTCCATCCTTCACTGCCCATGTCATACATGCCCTTCTATGGTTTCTTTACCATCAATATTAAAAGCCAGCAATAGTGTCCTGAAAGACCATCCTCTCTTTGAGTGAGCTAATTGGTTTATATTGCCTGTGCACTGGGTTGTCTTGGGTTTTTAACCTCACATATAATCCTGCTTGCAGAGTGATTGTGTGTGAGCTCCGAGCAATTGCTTTAAATGCTTAGGGGTATATTGGTGCATTTAGGAAGGAAAGGGTTAAATGGTGTGTCCACTGATTTTTGTAACTTTCTTTTTTTCTGTTTAACTAAAGAGCAGTAGGAAGTTAGTAACTGGTTTGCAGTCAGTTTGAATTTATTAAGCTATCACTATTTTATTTCTGGGAGTGTGTCTGAGTGTAAGTAACTAAAATAACTTTTATTTTTTACTACTGGAATAAAGCTTCATACACACATGCAAACGGGGGGGCAATGCATGATGTGTATGCACAACCTTTTCGTCTGGTAAACGTGCCTACATTATACTAAAAGTTATTTTCATGGTGGACATGCCCTTTAAACAGAAAAAAAGAATTATTATAATATTATTAGAAAAAAGAGTTAAACAGAAAAAAAAGGTTATTTATAGGGCATCTATACCGAAAAATAGGTTATTTTAAATTGACCATAACTGGAAACTATAATTCTTCTCAACCACCAATGTATAATTTTTTTTGTTGATCTGCCCCCTATTTCTTTAGATATCCAATCTAAAACTTCTTATATTTTAGCTGTCAATCAAGTTTCTTGCTCTCAAACTATTCTTCTGTGAGTAGTTTTACTGTAGCTGGAATGGTGACAGAGTTTTGACAGTTGGAATGCTGTGTGCAGGCATGACAGTTGGTTTGTGGGGAAAAAGTCAAGTCGGATGGAAGTGGGAGTGGTTAAAAGAGGGAAGTGGGATACTGCTCCTAAACAAAATCTGTGCTGGATTGAAGGCATGCAGCAACACACACAAATCAATATGTTGAAGGAACGATTGGATGTCGGAAAAACACAACCAAGTGTGCGGTTATCTATGGACTGCACGCTCGATCGCAGTGAACTGTTGGCTAATATTGCAGCAACCGACAGTCCTTCATCCTGGCCGACCGGTTGGGATGAACGATTGGCACCTTATATCCTGCTTGCAGAGCGATTGTGTGTGAGCTCTGAGCTATTATTTAAAGGGCTTATAGGGATTATTTTGTTTTTAAGGGGTACATTGGTGCATTAAGAAAGGAAAGGGTTAAGTAGCCATGGTTTGCAGTCTGTGTGAATGTGCTAACCTATCACTTTTTTATTTCTGGAATTGTGCCTGAGTGTAATGAAATAAAATCACTTTTTTTACTTTTTATTACTGAAATAAGTTGGTGAAGGTTATTTAATTAAACCTAAGGCACTTGCAGGGAGATTCAATAAAAGTTCTTATCGTTTAAATTGGTGCTAATTTTGCCCCAACCAATCAGACGTTAGCTTTCAAATGTTAAATAAGATCTGATTGGTTGGGGCAAATTTAGCACCATTTTAAACGATAAGAACTTTTATTGAATAACCCCGTTGGTATCTAAAATAAATATTTGTTTGCAACTGTTTTGGTTCCTGTAAGGTGGGGACTGGGAAGGAGCAAAATTGTCTGTGCACTGGGTTGCAGTGGTGTAAGTACCACCCCCGCCATCCCCGGGACCGTGGGGGTGGACAGTAGTAGGACCAAAAGCCCACAACCTCTGCAGCGATCAACTGATCGTGTGTATTAAGGAAACATATACACGATTAGCTGTTTAAAAGACCAGACTCGAACTTCCAGAACCAAACCAGAAGTTCGGGTCCGGTCTTTTAAACAGCCGATCATGCATATTTTTCCATCATACACGTGACCAGATGATCGTGGAGGGGGATAGGAGCCAAACTACAATCTTGTGGGGGGCCCGGGCCCCTGCAGTTATGCCCCAGCTGGGTTGCCTTTGCTTTTTAACCTCACACATAAATCCTGCCCACAGAGCGACAGTTTTATAGGCTAATTCTGTTTTCAAGGGGTCATTGGGGACATTGTTGAGTTAAGAAACTAAAGTGTTTGGAACAAGAAAGGGTTTAAAACAAGATTGCTGTTTATTTGTTGTGTATTATTGTTTGGTATGGACAGTTTTGTTGGGGCCACGCAATATGCATCCTACCACATGTATGGGATCTTGGAGTTGCCGTTCGAAGGGATCTTTGTTTGTGTCAGATTTGAGTGGGTTGCCCATTTAGAATCTGAGGTACAGAACCTAAAGGGGAAACTTGCAGCATTGCAGGTACTGGCAGGGGCCAGTAAACTGAAGGGCGAAAGGTGGAGGAAGAAAGATTTGTAAGGGTCACTAGGGGAAGTAGGGGAGGGGAGGGCTAGTGGATCACAACAGATTTGCCGTCTTAAATGAAGAAGTGGAGAAGGATAGCTCAGAAGTAGCAGGCCCATCCTTTGAGCACCAATGGGACTGCCACCTCTAATACAAGGGAGAGAGAACTTAGGAACAGGAAGGTTAGGCAGGTGGTAGTGGTAGGGGACTCCATTATAAGAAAGGTAGAAAGGGTAATCTGCCACCAAGACCCCACATGCCGAACAGTGTGTTGCCAACCTGGAGATAGGGTTTGACATGTGGTGGATCTTGTTGACAGATTATTGGGGAGGGCCTGGGAGTGACCCAGTGGTCTTGTTTCACATTGGTGCCAAAGACAAAGTTAGAGGAGGAGGAGAGGTCTTTAAAAATTAGTTCTTAGAGTTAGGGGAAAAGTTAAAGGGCATGTCCACCCTTAAAAAAAACTGGTGACTTGTCAATTACCTGCCTCCAACCGCTACGGATATATTTTGCACATTATTACTTGCATTACTATCCAGATATTAAGGGTTATTTTGTCCCCATTCTTGCAGAGAAAGCTAGCCCCTCCCTCCATGTAGTCAATCAAGGCTGTGATTGTTTGCATCACAACCAATGTCCCACACCTCTCTGTCTTCATCTGGCCTTTATCAATAGGAAGAGACGCTTCTTAAACAGCGTGTCTTTCTATTGGTCAGCTCATGGCACAGAAGGAGAAAGGTAAGAACAGGGCGCTGGCAAACGGAGATTCAAAGGGTAAGCTCAGTAATTAAAGGCTGAACCCACACTACACTACTGCAAAACCTCATTACACTACAGAAAAGAACAGAGGAGAAGGATCCAGAGGGAAAGGAGGGGGGGCACCCCTGCGCATGCAGAGTCAAGAACAAGGAAATAGCATGGACCAGATGACACACAGATAGTTCCTACTATTCACTTTTCTGAATTTGGACATGCACTGCAAGAGAACCATACAGAGTATAGATGTAGGGTAAGGATTTTTGAACACTATACAATGGGGCCAGTAGCGGGTACATTTTTGTTTTGGGGGTGGACATGCCCTTTAAGTATATGGCCAACATTAGAAGTATATAAAAAAGGAAATTTGTTAGGTTGCCAATAGTTTTTTCCCCCAGTTAATAAACCTCAGAAGCAATTAATCAAAAATCTAGAATCCAAACTTCTGTCTTCCAGCTGTTGTTGAATTACAACATCCAACATTCTTTGAGGGATTCTGACATGTATATCAAAGAAAAGGATTAACATGCCTGCCAGAGACCCAAGAAAAGGTAAAACAGTATTTCTAGTTCATTTATCTTGCATTTGTTAACATAAAGAATGCTCAGTTTCACTAAACACAAAAGACTTAAAGGGCAAGTCCAGCCCTAAAATGAAAACTTACATACAGGTAAATCACCCCCCAAAACCCTGAACGGTAATAGTTTGAATTCTGAAATATATAAGTCTAACCTAAAATTCTGCACAATGTCCTATTTCCCTGTTTCTGCTTCCTGGTTCTTCCAGTTAGTAACTGTCAGTTATGGATTTGACAGTTGACATCACAGCCAATGAAAATGTTAATTCCCTGTCTGACTCTTCTGAGCATGCCCAGGCTCAGTACAGGCTCAGTACAGGTTTCTAAATTGCTCAGTTTCCATGTGGCCTCCAGAAGCATAGCAGGCATACAGTAATGAATTCATAGGACAAACTATGATATATCAACATATTTTGAAGAGGCCATTCTTTCTAAAAGATGTTCTTATGAGGGTGGAGTTGTCCTTTAAAGGTTTAGAGACATCACCTTACCTCTGCTAGACCCTCTACCCCGGGGGAGAAGCATGCTCAGTTAAGACTTAATGCTGGGGAAATCAGGAAGTACCTGGGGAAAAAATTGACAGTTGAGAAGGGGAGCCTATTAATGCAGGCAGAGGCTGGTCACATGACTACAAGCTGGTCACATGGCTGAAAACAGGAAGTGTTCAAGCAGGAAGTAATATTGCTGAACCTTTCCAGCAATAACTTCTCACAAATTTTATCTAGAGGTGTGATTTAGGTTTTATTTTGAAGTTACAATGGAAGGATTTTTACTGTATATAATCCTTATTATTTTGGAAGAATTTGAGACCACAGTGGCCCTTTAATATATGTTGAGATCCAGCCTGTCCACTGGAATCATTAGCTTGTGCCTGCTTTGCTCCTGAATGCCTTGTTAAAAAGGTGTTGTGTGTGTGTTAATGGATATATTTGTCCACACCCTTTTCAGCAATTTAGTGAACTGGTTATGAGTTTGAGGGGCTAGAGGATTAGAATTTGGTCGTTGGCCATGATGTTAACTCTTACATCCATCACTTACATTTTCTAAATAAAGGGATTAAGAAGCAGAAACAAAGGAAACAGGACTTTGTGCAGCTTTTCAGGTTAGTTTTATATCTTTCAGCATTCTGAACCCCCCCCCCCCCCACACACACACACAGTTTTGGGGTGATTTACCCATATATAATTGTTTATTTGAAAGCTGGTCCTATCAGTCCTATTTAGTCCTATCTTGACAGATATACATCTATCTAACTAGATATATAAAACATAATTTCATTGTTAACACCTCAAAAAAAAATAAAAAGCAAAAGAAATTCTTAATAGGAAAATCATCAAACCACAATAGCTCAATAGCTGACAGAAGTAGGACTAACCTGTTATTTAGCAAAAATGTTCTTTTCCCACTTCCCTGTCTCTAAAAAGGTTACTGACTACTCTCCAAGCTTGTTACAAGCTCATTTGTGCTAATTTGTGCATGCTCAAGAGGAGAACGCTCTAGGGAATACAATTCTGTCATTGGATGTGTCAACTGCAAAATCCTTGACTGGCAGTTGCTGACTGCAGAAACAGGTAACAGGACATCATAAAATGTTATTCTTATATCTCTCAGCTTTCTAAATATTGCAATTTTGGGGGTTACCTATATCCAATATTTTTTATCTAAGGGATGGACTTGACCTTTAATTATGTGCATTGACTGAATACTAACCGATAATGGAAATGATGGCTTTTGTACCTGAATGAGGTCTCCTGCACATTGCAATATTCCCCATGGAAGAAAACAGTTTGATTGGCTATCTGTCAAGTCATCATTGGCTAATTTTGCCTTTTGAAACCAGTGTTCAATAATTGTTTCAGATTATTTTTTTTTGCTCTGTGTACATAGCTTAAAGGGCTTCTACAGTGGGAAAATGTAATTTTTTCTTTCTATGTGTTCTATAATTGATGTTCAACTGCATTGATGTGTTCTGTGAAGGCTTGTACTTCATTCAGAAGGTCCCTAACACCTGGCTGTCATATGCTAATTGGGACTTTCCAGGGTATTTTATTGCAAATATATATAACAGCAAGAGGAGCACACTACTTCTTGTGAATTTCACAGTGCTCTTCTTGCTGTTATATTTATTGGATTACCTTAACCCTCTGGGTAGGGGGTATGGAGGAGTGCACTTACAGACTACTAGGCCAAAGCCATTGACGGTGTGCTAGAGTGGCTCTAAATTGGATACTTATATTGCCAACAGATTCTTGTACAAGTCATTCTGAATTGAGAAAGCCAGTCGGATGACTAGCGAAACGTCTTTAAGAACTAAACTTTAAGGCCAGTTGATCTAACTGAATACAACAGATATACCATGACCTGGATGAAGGAGAACCATCACAAGCGTATTATAACGTAGTTATAGTAGTTAGGGTGATTAGATGATGGTAGTTTTGATGCTGTTAAGGAGTCTGGAGATCACAGAAGTTTTTTTTAAACATGTTATCTATCTTACAAGGGTTCAGTTTTATATTGGTGAGCATTGCACAGATTTTCAGTATCCTATGTCTGTTTATAGACCAGCACTGCATGATAATGAAGTCCAGATTTTCACAGACGTTCCAATGAAAATCTACAGAAGGCACAGGAAACACATTCCAGCAGAAGAAAGATTTCACTGAGTTTTGAACACTCTGTATAGCGCTACTAACTGATGCCCGATCTACACAGCTGTATAGTCTTGGTTGCACACAAGCAAAAACTTGGAACTTCTTTTGAATTCCATTTCAATCCCACATAACAATGTTTCTGAAAAACAAACCATGTTCTTCTGCATATTGACTACATTAAGTAAATAAATAAGATTTTGCTATTTACGTGATTGTACTAGGAAGCCACCTCCCGGATACTTATCCAATGGGAGCTGTAGTGTTTGAAACTCCCCCTTTTAAAAGGAATCATTACTCAGTAATACATACTGTATGCATGGGTTGGGCCCCTCCGTGTTCTTAAGGTTACATTTGCTCAATTCTTTGTTGATATTGTAATATTGTTCTGTTGGGAATTGTTATATACAGTTTGGCTGAAAAGGTTAAATAAAAATAAAAATGTTTATTAATGTTTTCTAAAACAACTTAAATCTAACCTCAAGTGGTGTAAAACAACACACAACAGATTCTGCCATGTCATTATTTATTTAACATAAACGTTGCTAAAATGCAGGTGTCCTTATTCACTGCCAACAAAACCAAATGAAATCATTTCATAGCCAGTAAAGTGCATTTGGAATTAGGCATGTTCTCAATGTGGTTCAGCCTCCCTTAGGTGTATTATAATCATAAATCGCTTTAGTATACTGTTCGGCTTTAAATGCCTGGTTTTCCCTTGTTGTTCAATAAGTTTTTATTGATTTTATAGATTATTTTAACATACAACATGTTCCTTTAACATGGATCATATATCATATGTGTACATTCACATTAGCTCGAATTGTATACACTAAATACAACATAACATGAATCATGGTCAAAATGAAAATATAAGTTATATTTTGAATCATAGATTAAAATTAAAATAAAATACAATCATGATTAAAAAAAAAAAGACGTCTCGTATTTTCATTCGTTCAACTCTTTTGGTTATATGTTTTTGCATACCGTCCATTTTTTTGTCGAGGATTTCAGATTTAGTTGGATATAGTGAGATCAGAAGAGGAGGTTTACCAGCAAGTCGGCCATAAGACACTGCAGACCCAACCCATACATACAATACTCAGTAAGACTCTGGTACGACACTATAATAGCTTACCATTTATGCAACAAACCTTCATTACTAACAACAATATTCCACAACCCAGAGTTCCCACCAGGGAAGAGTACATTAGGCTTGACACACTGGATTAACAGCGGCCACCTAATGTCAGGTGGTAAACTGCTACCGTAGGAAGTGGCGAGAAGGCAATTCAAATTACCGGAGTCAGAATGGTTCCACCACCAGCAAACCATACATTATGCCCAAAAAATAATGAACACTACACAAAGGCTGGACAAAACTGCTTTTGAAATTCTCTCCAGCAATTTAGACAAAAATAGCCATCTTTTCTTCCATTCTGAACAACACTAGGCACACATTTAAAATAGCCTTTATGAAAAAATGGGAACAGTGGCTGAATAGCTCACTAGACAACACTCAATGGACAAATATCTTTCAATCTCTCAGACAATGCTCGGCCAACACTATCCTCCAGGAGAAGAGCTTTAAAATTCTCCACCATTGGTACCTATCCCCTCACAGACTGAGCCACATATTCCCAACAGCCTCTCCTCTGTGCTACAGGAACTGCGGCACAATAGCAGATCTGAAGCATTGCTGGTGGGGGTGTCCTGAGACACAGAAGATGTGGCGATATTGTGGAACACTAATACACAAGGTGCTACACAGGACAGTCTAATTGGACCCCTGGTCAGCCCTATTTGACAAACATATACTATCCCTCTCCTCCGCCAGCAAAAAGCTGATCCACAGCATATGCGCAGCAGCACGTAGTCTGTTGGCGAGCTCTTGGAAACAACTGGCCCCATCTGAGACACAACTTATAGCAAAAATCTGGTGGATATGTGAGAATGAAAAAATATCCCATACTATAAGGGGAACACTACAGGTCTATGATGAAGTGTGGTCCCCCTGGCTCTCTGCCATGTCTGACGCGAGAGGCCTACCTATAAGGGACCTCACCCAAAGAGCGGGTGAATAAATAAAAAAAAGATGCAGAGAGCAGAGCTGAGAGACGCAAGGAGCCGTGGGCAGCGGGCGAGTCGGATCTGGAGCCTCAGGTTAGGAATGTTTAATGTTTCTATAGTTTTTATATGAATGGAACCTTACGGTTCAGTCATTGAACATGTTTATTGTTTATTGTGTTTATTAATTGAATAAGGACACCAAAAAAAAAGAGAGAGACCGAGTGCCGAATTTAAAAGGGTTATACAACTATAACTGCTGTTTACTAAAATGTGTAACCTACATAGAAATAACTTTAATGCCACAAGTGATTTGTATGTATTTTCTAGTGCTCGTTCTTTCTCAATAAAAAAAAATTTGGAAAAAAAAAAAGAAGAGAAGGTTTACTGAGTTTTTGCTGTTTATCCAGGGGGTCCATGTTTTTACAAACAGATGCAGCGAGTGTTGTAGCACGTGGAAGATTCTTTTATTAATCATTATATTATTTACTTTTGATACATCCAGTGTTTGTCTTCTCAACTGAGCTCTTATGTGAATTTTTGTGGCTAACATGAGGTATTGGGTCAGCTCTGGAATATTATTTCCCAATAAAGCTATGAGTGGGGAAGGGTCCCATAGGTTTTGTGCTATATGGCATCTCCACCATTTATGGTAGAAATCCCCTCTGTGGGTACAGTTTCTAAAACACAATGGTCTGATTGTTTGAATTATTTTTGCCAACAGGGTTGGCACTCTGTATGTTCTATACATGACTTTTAGGGAGGTTTCCCTTAATGCTACATTTATACTGCCCTTGTTTAAATTTTCGTATTGCTCTTCTGTTAATTCTATCGCTAGATCCTCCTCCCATGCACTTTGGAATTTAGCATTTTCCCTTGTTTTTACTGGTCGATTGGAAGTGGTGTCATGATGATGCCACAGTTGCCATCATGGCCCGATCCGCGATGCCCAATGGCGTACGGCCGTTTCGTTTCGGCCGGCTCTCGGTCAGAGATCTTTAATTATCCATCTCGGCAGAATATCAATTATGAACCTCCTTTCACCCCACTCTTCATGAACATAAGAGGATCCTAGTCCTAGTGGTCTGACATTCCATCAGGATTAAATTCCAAGCTAATGACTTTCAGGTCATTTTTGATTAACCTTAGAAAGGAATAAACATTTAGACTTTCTTATTAAGAGACATACAGCTGGATATACCCAGACCTGCTAGTGTACAGGTCTGGGTATAGTTGATTTAATATTGTGCTTATGGCAGTAGGCAAATCCTTGATCGGGTCTTACCTGCTGTGTGACTAATAGCTAGAGTAAACAAAAGAGTTTTAAAGGGTCACTAACATATTAATGTTTAGTGAGTGCTCCTAATTCCCTCCCACTCTCCCTTATTCACTGCCTTCTTGTAGTGCCTGCGACACTCAAAGTTTTGCACAGCCTCATCATGGACACTGCTCTGCTTACACATCTCCCCCTCTCTCTTAAATTTTGCAGTAACTGTGCTGGCAGGCAGCCAAAGTTCCTAGTAAAAGGTAAGAGATAGATCACATTTCTGCTTCTGGAGTGACAGGTCTTTCCCTGTAAATGATGTGATTTCAAATGATGATTTCTTGGGATGTACAGCTCAGATTTAAAATCTGAAAAGTTTTAGAGCGGTGGGGTCTTGCTGTATCTAAAAGTCCAATTTTTTCAAATTTTCGATTTTTTTAGAGTAAAGATACCCTTTAACTGCGATATGAAATAGCATTTGATGGCTTTGTAAATAGGCTCCGTAACATTAAATGGAAATTTTAGCACTGGTGCTTTGCATAAATTCCCCTGATGAAAGGTATTCTACCACAATAAGGTGTTAGTCTGGAAATGTGTTATCTCATTTCGCAGCTACAGTATAGTGACATATTTTCTATTCTTTATATAGTGAATATATTGTATACCCTAGTGTAAATTATAAGGATATTAGAAGAGAAGTTCTGTAACCATATAAAAGCACCCACTAATCATATAACCCCCACTAATCCCACCCCTTGTAGATTAAAGATACCCCAGTCCCTTCAAACTAACCTGAGTGGCTGAGTGGCATCAATGCAGAACGGCACTGGAATGAGGAGGTGTAAGTAGAGATTGGAAGCGATTTTTTTAATTTTGTTTATTAGTGCATATGTTAAATATAAACAATTTTCTATATCATTACAATGTATCACAGTATTGATATGTTCATTGTTTTCATATAGATGCACATTTGGGAGTTATTGTACAGATTAATAAAATAACATTTCAACAATTAACTATAAACAACATAGTAAAGGTTTTCCTGGTTCATCTTATTTTGCATGATTTATGTTGTGTCTCTAGGTTGCTGTAGTTAGGGAGGAGTCTAACCATCTGTTCCAAATATATCCGGGCAGGCTCTATGTTTGTAAACCATCCTAATAAGGGGGAGGTCATTATTTATCAGGGATAACCATTTTTTAATCTTAGGGTATTTTGGAGACATCCATCGTAATATAATAGTTTTCCGTTGTCCAGAGGTTCAGTGGAAGGGTTTTCCAGGAAATTGTTTTAAAGTGGACAAAGTCAATTAATGGGGCGATATTTAAGGTGTAGAATGTTTGGGGGGGTTTGGTTAGTCTGATACAAGTATTTAAAGCTTGTGACTGTTTGTACGGCAATTTGTATTTCGGGTGGAAGCGATTTTAAAAGTATGACTATAACGGTTGGGGGTGGGAGGGTATGCCCTGCCAGATATAGAAAGCTTTTATAGATGGAAGACTGCCAGCCACAGAGGTATCGGGAGGGAGGCTCCACTGCGCATGCCTCAGACCTTGCTGAGGTTAGTGAAGAAACAGACACCGGATGAGTCACTGACAGCTGGTACATACAAGATGCCTACAGTGACTGGAAAATACAAGTTGGTCACAATGACTGGTACATACAAGTTGCCCACAGTGACTGGTACATACAAGTTGCCCACACAGACTGGTACATACAAGTCGCCCACACAGACTTGTAAATATGTTTTATTTTACTGTGCTAGGAGATGTGATGGCAGGATCAGGATGAGAGACGCACACAGCTACTTTAGGTTGCTCGCGCTTGCATCCAGGTAATGTGAACATGTGGCGGGTTTGCACTTCTCTTGGAATTGCTCTTACCCCATATAGTTCTTTAAAAGCACACCTCCTTCCCTGGTTCCATTCCCAGCCCCTTCTTCCTCAAATCTTGTGTTCTGGTTGTGGCTTCTGACTCCCTCCAATCATGGTCGGGGCGCAGCCTCTGACCTCTAATGTGCTCCTGTCATGGCCCCCCTTTTCCTACCACCTGCAAGTGTTTTTGCATAATGCAGCCAATTGGGTATGGGAAGCCCAAAGGGAGGTACAATTCCCTGGTTACTCTACTGTGTAGCAGCGCCACTGATTATAAGGGTATTTTTTATTTCTATGGAACCCAATAGTAAAAAAAGGTGGGTGGATTATATAAATATATTTAGCATGTGTCACGAAATGTGATATGTTTGTGAATAATCAGTTTATGGTGATTTATTTCCATTTTTGTTTTAAACTTTTGCAGTGTTTAACTGTAAGACAAGATAGAGGGATATTCACAGAATGCAGGATATTATCCTTGTGCTACTTTGGAAATGTAGTGCTATCAATCAAAATAACACTGTACAATAAAATGAGAGGAAAGAAAGGTGGGGCACATAGGGGTGTAGCCTTTCCCAGCCCAGCTGTATATGTAGCATTTCTTGTGCAGCACTCCTGTTCTGTCTTCTTTCCTCGTTGGTACTATAGGACTTTATCTGAAAGATGGTAAGTTAACTCAGTGAAGTGCATGCTTTGCTAGCTAGATGGGATCTTATTAACCAACATACATATACCATTGGCAAACATAGTGACTTATGTTGCAGAATTGGAAATGTGCTGTACTAGAATTTAATGTGGGTTTGCTGGTAGCCTTGTTTTTGTTTGCAGATCGGAGAGATCAAACAGCCCCCTGGTTACAGCATATTAAATCCCAAGGCTTCTGCATAAACTTTACCTGGATCACTGTGCTTTGCGATTGTTATAACAAGTGGGCCACACAGACAGCAATAATTAATCTTCAGCGGCGTATTGCTCAAAAATGTGGCAAATCATATATTAGGAATAAATCTTATGTTAAATACCATGGCAGTGTTTTTTAGTATGTTATACCCATCAGCCTTCACTGCAGAAACACAATAACAGCATGTCCAATACCAGAATGTTTGTAGGATCACTTATCATTATTATATTGTAATGTTCGTTTATAAATATACCTAAGGGGATTCATTGTTATTTGTAATATTTCTTTTTAGACATCCTATACAGACAAAGGAGAAAAGGTATTAATTTAAATGCTTTATTTAACAAATTCCGTCCGTTGTCTCACTAGAAATTAGCTGTTTCTTGTATGTTTATGTGCAGATGATAGTTCCAGACCAGTACAAAATATATCAACAAGTAATTGGCAAACATTTTTCATATGCGATAATACTTTGAAAAAAAAGAACTGTTTTGTGAAATGTGATTTTATAAAGCAAGGACCTCCAACCGGAGGGTCTCCAGATGTTTGGAAACGATAACTCCCAGTATTCCATGGCTGCCGCCAAGATGTAGAGGGCTTGTAGGGGAATGCTGGGAGTTGTCGTTTTCAAACAGAAGCCCACAGGCTTGAGACCGCTGTTAGAAATAATGCTTTCCAGAATTATTTTTTTTACATTCAGTGCAAATGTATAAAGAATGCCTGAAATGATGAAGACATTAATACTTTTCTCTTTCCTTTTGGAATGCAGCACACACAAGGCAGATTTGTCAGCTTTCATTCTATAACCCTGTGGGTTAGCAATGCAAAGCAGGTAAATTACTTTTTTCTGGCACACAATGGGTAAAAGAAAAATAAAAAGCATTTGCCCTTCTAACACCAGGGGCCCAGTCCCATTTCTGTTGAGTTTGTGATTGGATATTGAAGGGGAGGGTCTGGGGTTCTGTAATCTGGTTCCACTTAGGAACAGTTCCACATGTGGTGTTTTGCTGTCAAAGATCTTTCTGCAATAAACTAGGATGCGCCTGCTGGGTCTAATAAGGACAAGAGCCTCCAGGTTGACCAACTGCTGTGACAGTAGGGACAAGCAATGCACAAGCTTAATATTTAAGTCAAAAGGGGATTTTTTTAAAAAATATGCCTTTAAATTTACACAAGTGAGGGCCATGGTAAACATCAGGCACTAGACACGTGGTTACGTTATCCACTTTAATAATAATATCATTTCTGAGCAAAATTGGATTACAGTGTTTGGCAGATTTGGGGTTCTCATATGTTGCTCCAAGATAAGTAATACATCTCCCGTAGAGTTTGTAAGATGCCATCATTTTTAGAGGTTAATTGGATTGGTTTTGTTTGTTGCTTTGTATATAAGTGTTCCTATTAGAAATAATTACAATGCATATTTGCCTTCAAACATAGGCTGACTGGTAATATCTGACCGATCAGCTTGTGTATATGTGTGGATGGACTAGCAAAGGTTGGATCCATTCTCCTTTCTGGACATTAGTTATGTGAAATAATAGAACAATATATGATTTGTTGGGAATTTAGTGACAGTACAAAAAGTATGAGTGCGGTGACTTGTACTAGGAGTAAGGGGAATTTTCAGAATGTTTTTCAATCTGCAACCAACATTTGCATTTGTTTACTCTGCTGATTTAGAAATGTATCACTCTTTCCAAAAACACTTAAAGCAGTGAAAATCATAAAATTGTTTCTCTAGATAAGACATCCCAGTCTGGTGAAGAACCAGCTCCCCTGTCCCCCAGAATGAAGGATACTGAAGGAGCCTGTGCTCCCTAGGGGAGTAAAATGTAAAAAAAATGCTTGCTTTTTTAAAAAATTCTCCTGATTTCGCACTGCTGAATCCATCTAAAAAGGTTAACGATACATGGTTTTCACTGGGCATAACCAGGGGTGTTTCTAGGAGTTTTGGCACCTCAAAAAAAACCTTGTAAAGGAGCCCCTACTGTCACCGCAATGGGGTGGACATGGCTTTCTGGGTGGGAGTGGCTAAACATTTGGTATGCTGGTGGCTAAATATTTGGTACGCAACTTCCACCAGGGAATCTGGTGGAGGCATCTCATTTCTAATGTGTCGAGGCTTGTTGCAATTATATCAGTTTATACATAATTTTATACATATGCTTTCTTAACCGATGTATGAAATTATATTTAGATTAATTTAATTATTTATTTATCTGTATAATGTCTTGCACTTATCCCCTTGTTTGTATTCTCTGTATTTTATAATGTACAGCGCTGTGTACCCAAGTGGTGCTTTATAAATATAATTATACATACGTACATACAAACATAGACTCATCAACCACTCTGGTGAGCCAAAGAATTCCAAGCATTAAAGTTTAAGTACATACAGGTAATATTTTCAAAAATATCCAATCTCTCTCTCCCAGGCTGCCTCATTTTATTGCAATAAATTGGGATTTGAGCCATTGGCATATAAAGGTCTAGAGACTGGCAGCAGGGAGCTGGTAACCCATGTGGTCAAGCAGGACAAGGTAAAGTAAAAGTGTGAATTCTGGTATTGCTTTCGCTCTTCATTTTCATATTTTATGCAAACAGTGCAATCTCTAATGTTTGTATACTTATATCCCTATGCAGATTATATTTCTCTTTGTATCTGCTCTTAATCCTGGAAATAAAGGTAAGAGAATGCAATGTGTTTCTCTTTATGAGATTCGATTCTGTGTTAAAGTAGATATATTATTATATATTATTATGGTTTCCTACACTACAAAATGCCTTATTTATCATCTAAGAAAGGATTTGTGCTTCTTGTTAAAGCAGGTTCTGCTTTCTACTGAAGTTTATGAATTGTTTCCCCATTAAGGGCTAGGCCACACTAGGCCGTTTTACTGTGCGATTCGATGGCACATTAAAAATCGCACGCTAGTGTTGGTCGATTGGTCTGGCCACACTAGGTGTGGTGCGTTGTGCTGTGATCTGCTTCTCTGAGCGCATGTAATCACCATTTTTTCAGGAATCATATGCACAACATTTACCAGATCGCAACACAAGTGGACGGTAACGGGTGAGAAAATGGTTCTCACGTGCATTACCATCCGGCTTAACTATATACTGGTGGACATTGCTCTTAAATATGCAAAATTTAATATGAATATGCCCATGGTAGTTATTAAATAAGAAACAGATTTAAAGAAATCAATGTATAGTTTATAATAAATTATAACTTACTATAACTGTCAACAATTTGGATGAATTGAAAGAAAGCATTGCACTTTTCATTTATATCAAAAATAAGGGGCAACTAGGGCAACCGTGTTGTTTTAATGCCCTGAGTACTGTTAGGGTAGGGGGTGGTTAAGAGCGGTATAATTGCAAAACCTGTGCTATGCAAACACGTGTGTGTGCAAATAATATTTCAACATTGCATTCAGTTCCAGTTCCTTAGGATTGGCTACCTGGACATTTGTGTGTGGATCAAACTTCCTGTAAGGCTAAGCCAGATAGGCACGTTTCTTGCGCGCTTACTATCGTGTTCTGTGATCCATTAACGCATGGCAAATGTCAGTGCATTGTACTGAGTGGCCGCTTTTGTTGCGAATTGTAGTGTGAACACACAATAATGCATGTGAAACACGTGTCATTGCATTTGCGCATTTTACACGTGTTAACACATGTTGTAGTCAGGCCCGGATTTCCCACTAGGCCACCTAGGCCGTGGCCTAGGGCGGCACAGCCACCAGGGGCGGCAAAATAAAGCAAAAATTTTTTTTTCCAAGTTAGGCCGTATTGCATCCCCATATTAAATTTACACAACGCACATTATTTGGCACACAACAGAGCCTTACCGGTCTCTGTTAAATGTGCAGTGATTGCTGATTTGCTATGGGCAGCAGGTCCCTCTCCCACTCACAAAGCTCCGCTTCAGCCAATGAATTGCAGCGTATGGGGGGGAGGAGAACAGGAAGTACAAGTTAGCTGGCCTAGGGGAGAAAAAAGTATAAATCCGTCCCTGGTTGTAGTGTGGCCGCAGCTTAAACATCTATTGAGGTTTATTGGAAGCACAGGGCAATTGAATGTAATAGAAAAGAATAACACTAGCCCTCCTTGTCTGACCCCATGTGTAGCTATGAGGTCTATGCTACATACACACAGAGCCTGGTCTGACTGCAGATAAATGACAGCCCCAGGCTTCTGTGAGCAGCAGTTTTGGAGAATGTGGCATTTAATGCTGCAAGAGATTGAAGCACCTGGACCCATCCTTAAGTTTTTAGCAGTAATTAACACACCAACATAGTTCACTACTCCAACGGTGGTTTATTTCTCCCAAAATATAATGAATTATTAAAGTAACTCAATAATGAATTCCATAGAACAACATACTGATAATGGAAATTAAAGGGCATGTCCACTCCCAAAACTACATTCTGTCCTTCTACTGGCCCCACTGTGCAAAGTTTAAAAATCGTTACCTTACCTCTCTGCTCCAAATGGTTCTCCTGTAATGTCTGCCCAAAGTCCTAGAAAGTGAAGACCAGGAGCCTGACTGGGAGGGAAAACATTTCCACCTCTTAGGTGTCCTCTGAGAGGTTTCTGGCTTGCTCAGTATAGCCCTTTACCCCTCTCCCTCTCTCCCAATCCCTGTTTGCTTCTGTGTGCCCTAGTGTAAAAACAATTTTCTGTAATGTAGTGGACCCTCTCCCACCCACAACCGCTATATTTGATAGCAAAAAAAAAATCTGAACTGTACTTACTGAGCCTTATTCCCCCGGCGTTCTACCCTGCCGGCAGCTACATCAGTGATTGGCTGCCTCTCAGCCAATCATGGACGTGGCTGCCGGTCCGGCCCCCGGTCCGGTCAGCCAGGTCTGAACGCCAGGGGAATGAGGCTCTGTAAGTTCAGTTGGGATTAGTTTTTTTACAATCAGATATAGCGGTTGGGGATGGGAGAGGGTCCACTACATTACAGAATATTATTTTACATGAGGTGGAGATACCCTTTAATTCATTAGTTATTGAATAAATCACAATACCAATGGAATAATTTCCACATGTTTGTTCTCTTAGAATTTGGAGACCATCTACAGAAACATGGGGATGGGGTGAAAGATGTAGCCTTTGAAGTAGAGGACTGTGACTTCATTGTGCAGGTAATGCATTAAACACGTATTTCTCTCAATGTAAAGACATTGCTTACCGTGTTAACAACATTTCCTTACACACAGAAAGCCAGGGACAAAGGAGCTGTGATTGTGAAGGAGCCGTGGATTGAAGAGGACAAAAATGGAAAAGTGAAATTTGCTGTAATTCAAACGGTAAAGGAAGTGCTGAAAAGTTCTTCTTGCAACAGTAGCGCTGTGTTTATTACACTGATGGCCTCTTGGGCATTTTGAGCTGAAATGTCATTCATGTCATTAAAATTCTCTTTGCTTTCATCTCATTGCAGTGATCATCTCCTTTTGTTTCTGTTTTGTCTTCTCAGTTTCCTTCCATTCTTGTAGCGTCTCCCATGTGTAGATATGAATATGTATCGTTTTTTCCCCCCACTACTCGGGGAAGCAGCACTTTCCAATATACATAAACATTAGAAAATACATCACAAGTAATAAATACAGAATTATACAGAAAGTGCCTGGATCCTTGCAATAAGGAAAATGTTACTTTTCTTTCTAATTAATTAGGCTTGAAATGGCCAAATTGCTCCTACTTTTTGGACAGTATCTCCTCATTCAATTTTCAAGCTAGAAACAGGCTTTTACCTATAGAGTGTGTCTCTCCTACTCGTACAGTAATTTGGCTGTTAATCCAAATTTAATTAATAAGAAAACAGCATAACTTAATAGGGATATTTGCTGTAAAATGACTTTCTAATGAGATGTGTTGTTCTTTGTATGTTTTATAGTATGGAGATACAACTCACACGTTAGTGGAGAAAATGGGCTACACTGGCCTGTTCCTTCCTGGGTTTGAACCTCCTTTGTTTAGGGATCCTCTCCTGTCAAAATTGTAAGTGTTAAATTGGTGCGCAGTCTGAATCCACGTTTTATTCGTATAATACAATAATTTAAATCTTTAAAATGACAGTTCAATTTTCATTTAATTACAGATCCACATTGTAAAACTTGATATTCTTAATCATCTTACTCCTGATTGTTAAGCCTCAATAGGTAAGTCTCGTCCGCTCTGTGTGCTCCGTGATTTCTGTGCGTGCATGCGTGACGAGATTGACATCACGCACTGACATCATGCTTGCGCGGCGAAGCGGATGAGACTTACCTATTGAGGCTTACCAATCAGGAGGAAGATGAAAATCTCACAGGGGTGGAGCTAACCATGCACCTAAGGACATACAAGATGTCAGCAATTTTGAATGGAAAAGATAGGCTCTTGAGGGGCTTAGGGAAACAAGAAATATGTCAAAAGTATTTTTAAAGCTGCAGCTTCCAAGTGACCCTAACTTAATTTTACAGTGTACTTATCCTTTAACTTCATTTTTTGGGTGGACATGCCCTGTAAGAATCCCCCCAAACCTATTTTTCGGTATTCCTTTGCAAAGATACTTCTATCCTTGCTCACAGAACATAATCCGTCTACGTGTCTCTTTCCTCTCCTCTGCAGCTTAATTGTAGCAGCCATCAATCAAGCCTGTGACACTGACATCACGGCCAATGGCTGATGGGTGTTACCAAAGCAAAGGTGTATCCCTGCTGGCTTTGGATAGTGTTCTGTAAATAACTTTAGAAGTATCTTTGGAAAAGGTAAGTATAATGAAATCTAGGTTTTGGGGGTATTCCTGAACAATATACCAATTTTTGTTATGATGGTGGACTGTCCCTTTAAGGATAACTATATTGAAAAATAAAAGTCCCAGTTTTTTTCTATTATTCCTGGGAAGCTAAGAACTGCACTTACAAACAAGGAAATATTAGCTTTTCGAAAATAATGCTGTAAATAGGAAAAAAAACGATCTGACAAATTTACCTGCAGATGCAGATTAGGTTGCTGGAGTTAAAGTTGTGCTGGCTGTGGGAGTTTCGCAAAAGACACCCCCGGACCCACCGCACTGTCAATATCGAGTTTGCAAGGCTTTTTGTGGGACTTTTTAACACCAGTTAATAGCTGGCCTTTAATGTCTCGCTCTCTTTCAGGATTTTCTCACAGCAACAAACGCGATATTGAAATCGGACAGGGAGATTTAACTGGAGTGATAGCAGATCTGGGTTAATCTCCCTGATAACCAGTTTCAGTGGTCATGTGACATTGATCGCATAGCTAAGCACTGGTTAGAACTGATGGCATAGCTAGGAACTTTTTATAGGGATAATTATACCTTATAGGTTATAATGAACTTTCTCCATATTTTTTGTTATTGGCTTAACTATCTGACCAACTAAATGTTTTAAATATTACCCTTAGATGTATCAATAATATATATATATTTTTTTTTTTTATCGTGTTCATTATAGGCCAATATGCAAACTGAATTTCATAGACCATATAGTAGGAAATCAGCCTGACGATGAAATGGTTTCAGTTGCCGACTGGTAAGTAATCACTGTGAGGAAGAACAAGCAGAATTAATTACAAAGATGAAAACTAGCGGTGATGGGAAAAACCAAAGACTCACATGGAAGTAAAGGCCATATTCATAAAGGCGCAGTATCGCTAAAAAGTGATACCGCACCTTGAACGATCAGTGATTTACCATCCTCATAGAATACCATTGCGGTAGTTTACTACTGCATGGTATTCTACGACCGAATGTTCATTAATTCAATGAACGTGTATAAACGCGGCAGTACATTTAAGGCCGTACATTACCGGTAAAGCGCGGATTGCTGTGTAGGTAAGTATGTTTAGTAGTGTTGGGCAGCATTTTTAACCTAGCGAGGTTTAGGTTGTGTGAAGTGATTAGCTCAAATTTGTTTTGGGGTGGGTGTGGACATGCCCTTAAAGGGACAGTTCGGTGGAAATTATCAATATTTGTTAAATTGTTAGTTTGTGTAATGCCTTCTTAGTTATTCTACATATTCTCTCCCATTTTGAAAAATCAGTTGATTTCATACCCTTTGCTGTTCCCTACTGACCTGACATTTCAGGTTCTAACGGTCCTTCTTCCCAGGATGCACCACATCCTTGGAATGTTCCTAACAGTTATTTCTACTGATTGGCTGTTGGATGGGTCAAAGATGCTCAGATCTCTACTGAGCAACTGAATCAACCCAGGCGCTGGGTCACGGGCAAGACCATAACGGTCTCTACTAGGGGTCCTGCAAATAGGAAGTCAGTATTTCGGTTGCATTTATTTATACACAGATTAAATGCTGAATGGGCAGATTAAGGTCATTGGGATGGAAAAATACTGCTCTTTTTTCTGAAAAGCAAATGTATTTGCACTGAACTTCCCTTTTAAAGAAAATGTACTAATTTCTTCTGCTTTTCACAATATTCTTACTCAATATTGTGCAGGTACCAGAAATCTCTCTTGTTTCACCGATTTTGGTCTGTGGATGACAAGCAGCTTCACACGGACTTTAGTTCACTTCGTTCAATTGTGGTGGCTAATTACGAGGAGACAATTAAAATGCCTATAAATGAGCCAGCTCCAGGGAAGAGAAAGTCTCAGATTCAGGTACTGTGTGAGAGCCACTCCCCCATATAATAATATGTTATACAACAAAATCGTTTCAAATATTTAATAGCTGTAATTTCCGCACACAATCCCTGTCTTGAACGAAAAATATGTATTTCTGACTGATTAAAAAGCAACTTTCTCAGGTTATTCCCCCTCATTGGGACCTGCATTGCTCATATCACAACTTTAAAGTACAGATCTTGGGGTGAAATTTAAAAATCCACAGGATTGGAAAGTTCTGATAAAGGTGCAGGCCATACATTTATAACTCTCCATTCGTACAATACCAAGTGGTAGTAGATTACCGCTATTGTATTCTATAGGCGATCGTTAATGTACATTAATGGATTTGACACTACCATGATATTTCGGTTTTGGTTAACACTTTCTTTGTCTTTTAGGAATACGTTGAGTATTATGGGGGCCCTGGAGTTCAGCACATTGCTCTAAATACATCTGACATTATCAGTACAGTAAGTGTTTGTACTCACACATGTGCTTGTTGTTGAGCTGATTAATGAACCATTTAAAATGATTTAATATCAAATTGTTCATAGGTTTCCATCTTAAAAGAGCGAGGGATGGAATTTATGTCGGTACCTGCAACTTATTACCAGACCCTAAGACAGAACCTGAAAACCGCCAAGATAAAAGTAACTGAAGATCTTGACAAACTGGAGGTTAGTTGATTAAACTATAGAAACATCAATGTACCAGTCACGTGTTCCCTATGGTATATTTCCTTCTTGTTGGTTTCCAATTTAGGAACTAAAAGTTTTGGTGGATTATGACGAGAAAGGCTACTTACTGCAGATATTTACTAAACCGGTTCAGGACAGACCGACTCTGTTCCTTGAAGTCATACAAAGGCATAATCACCAGGTATTGAATACTTGTTTGTATTGTATGTGTTTAAATCCTCACATCTGATTCTCTTCAGGTCAATTAAATCTAACAGATCTAATATGTAAATTAGTGGCAAATTAATTAATTTGTATTTCCAAAATTGTGGGTAGAGACATGCAAAGTTATTCCTTTATATCGCCTTGGACAATGCATGTGACCAGAGCTGCAGGCATTAGAACATGCAGTAATAAGCATCTTTCACGGCTAGGCCACACTCTCGCAATTTTCTTGTGTTTGTGCATGCGTATTTTCCGATCATTGCAATCATGGCAAGGCACCGAAAGCGAGCGTTTTCGAGCGCGATGCGATTACGATTTGCGTTCCACATTTAAATTGCAATTGAAAAACGCATGTGCAAACGCAACAAAATCACAATTGAAATCGCATACGATTCCGTGTGCAATTGCGTTGCAGTGTGACCGTGCCCTCAGGGCGATTTACCCAGAGCCGCAATTGCTCTGGGTAAATCTCCCGAATGCAATTCAATATCATGTTTGGGCAAGGGGTTAAATCCCAAAAGGGATTTACCCACAGCGTGATTTTAAAGGGCATGTCCACCCCCAAAACTATAATCCCCCCAACTACTGGCCCCATCATGTAGTGTAGTGTAATCCTTACCTCACATCCCAGCTCCATAGGGTTCTCCTGTAGTCCCCCCCCAAAGTCCCAAAAACTGCCCACCAGGAGGCTAGCAGGTCCATATAGGACACTGCCTGCTAGCTGGCCTCAGGTAGATTTTTGCCATGCGTACTGCAGCTCTTCTCCCCCCCTCCTCCCCCTCCCCTCCGTTCTACTATCCCTCCCCTAGCTAAAAGCCCTTCAGTACAGTATCCCCCATGTCTCCCAGCCCCAAACCGCATATTTTTTATTTTAGAAAGCTCCCCAAACTCTTACTTACCTCTCCTCTTTCCTCCGGCGAAGTGAGCTGCCGGCGCGCGTCTGTGATTGGCTGCCGCTCAGCCAATCACAGAAGCGGCTGCCGGTCCCGCCCCCTGCTTGCATTTCTTGCAAGCAGAGGTCCGGGAGCACAGCGGAGGAAGAGGGGAGGTAAGTAGAGTTGGGGGGCTTTCTAAAAAAAAAATATAGCGGTTGGGGCCGGGAAAGCACAGGGGGGATCTTATATTACAAATTCAATTTTAGGGTGGACATACCCTTTAACGACGGCTACCAGCTGGCGTTAAAATCACACGCTAAATGTTCTGAAAACGCAATATTAAATCTTGTTTGCACAACCTTTAGCGCGTGATTTGAATGTCTTTTATGTAACCCCACGCATCCGGCACTAATATGGAGTTAAAGTTGTGCTAACCCGTAGCAAGCCGGAATAATTGCCCAGCGCCGATGGGTAAATCGCCCTGTAGATATGCTATGCTCACAGTTCCTACCTTGCCGATGCCAGTAGTCTGTATTCTGCACTATAAGATCGAAACCCATCCATTCCAAAACTAAAAATCTGGCCCTATGGGCTATAAAAACTGACACAATGGCTCGTGTTGTTTTAATTTAATTTTATATTGGAAAAAAACTTTGTTTAAGAAGGCTAATAATAATATTCTTGTGTAAGTAATAAGTCTTCCTTTTATTTCAGGGCTTTGGTGCTGGAAATTTTAAATCTTTATTTGAAGCCATTGAGGCAGACCAGGCTGCAAGAGGAAACCTCACGATTCTGACTCCCAATGGGGATTTGGAATTTCTGTAGATCTGTGAATTATCAGCCAGACCTCGATAAAATTAAGAACAGAAATGTATATGTCTTAAGGCTTTTACACATGCGATCGTAGGGCTGCCTATAAATGACATGATTAAGGGCTAGGCCACACTATCGCGTTTTTCTTGCGTTTGCGCGTGCGTTTTTTTCAGATCATTGGAAAAACGGCAACGCACCGAAAATGCGCATTTCGGGTGCGTTGTGATTGCACACGAGATTGCGATTTGCGTTCCTCGTTTTTAATCGCAATCGCATACGTTTTCCTATACCTATCGAAGAAAACGCATGCGCATATGCAACAAAATCGCACATGAAATCGCATGCAATTCCGTGTTCAATTGCGTTTCCAGCACAGTGTGGCGGTGCCCTAAACGTGAACTGTTCTGGTTTTTGCAATAAATTGAATAACGGGAGGTAAAGTAGCTATGTCTTATAATCACAACCCCTGCTTTCAGTATGGCAGGTGAGAAAATTCAAACAGAATTGTTTGTGGTGAGGACTTGATAATTAAAAAGGAATACAAATATTGGGATGGTACCCCTTCTGAAACATTGTATGTGTGTGTCAAAATTGAACACAATAAACCACAAATTCCTTGCGTGTGTGCTTCCACTTTATTGATGTATTCAGAGATGCGGTAGTTCTGTAGCACAATTTTTAATGTAACAGGAGCCGGGAACGACTATAGAAAACTTCCACATAGCTACTTTACCTTACGTTCTTCAATTCATGTAAAAACAAATAAGTTCCCTTTTTAAGTGAACCTTTCCTTTAAATACCACAGTATTTACACGTTTAGAGCTGTAGAAGGTATTACAAAATTGTATTTACACACAGTCTTGCATTCATTTAAACTATATTTAAAGAAAATTAAATAAAATGTTACAGGTTGGGAATGGCCATATGCATGTTTTTGGTTATTCAAAGTAACTGATACAATATTAGACTTTTGCATGAAAATTTGCAATGACTATATAATACAAAGAGGCTCACATTATAATGGGAGCTGCAGTGGAATAAGTTCTTATAATAATCACTCAGCTATGTTACTAATGATTTTTTTAAGAAAATGTTTCAATGCAGCTCCCATACCCTTCTGGCCATTAACTGCTCCAGCTTCCTAAAGTTTATATAAAGGTAAACGTTTTAAAGGAGAATTATGAGGTTTGGAAAAGAAAGTAAATCATGGTCAGTTTCTTCAACTTATTTACTTTTAAAATAACAGCATTGCAATGCTACTGAAGCCATACAAATTTTTAAAAATGTATGCAACCTTAAGGCAAAAAAATTAAATGTATAAACCTTATGTATTATAAGAAAAAATGCGCCTATTCACATTATATATAATATATATTACTCCGTAAGGGCGCATTATCCCTTATATAGTTACAGTTACCTAATGTAGAAAGTTAGCTTAAGTAAGATAGGAAAGGGGAAGTTTGTATAAAAGTGGTTGTCTGGGCTAATGGGCATGTCAACCCCCTAACTAAAACGTGCCCCACTGTGTAGTGTAAAAAAATCCTTACCTTTCTCCTGTTCCTTATGGTTGTCCTGCAGTGCCTTATGGAAGTCCAGGAAAGTGAAGAGTAGGAGCCTGCATCATCTTTTAGAAATGAATGTTCTGTAGTATAGGGGACCCCCCTCCAACCCTAAATGCTAGGGTTTTAACTTTAAAAAGTGTCCAGAAATAGACTTACCCGACCTTGTTGCCTCCGCTCTCAATAACTGGCAGACACGTCTGTTATTGGCTGACTCTCAGCCAATCACAGACACTGCTGCCAGTCTGTCCTCTATTGCTACTCCGTTCCTGGAAGTAGCATTAGAGGCTGAGGGATCGGAGGTAGGTAAGTCTATTTCTAGACACTTTTTAAAGTTAAAACCCTAGCATTTAGGGTTGTAGGGGGGTCCCCTACACTACAGAAAATGTTATAGTTGGAGGTGGAGATACCTGACCGGGTCAGGCAAGTCCCTTTAGGGGCATTTTTGGCATATATTGATAATGCAAAACTGGGGTTTGGGGGGTTCTTTACATTTATAGCTAAAGTTGCTATGTCCCAATAACAGAGAATTGTCTGACAATTGGGTAATAGCCCATACAAAATCAGACAACCAGAGATTGCATTGCGTATTGGCTTTTGAATGGTATGTACACTGGAAAATTTGTTTTTTTAAATTGTCTATTAGCGGAAACTATAATTCATCCCAACTATCACTGTACCATTTTTTGTTAATCTGCCCCCTATTTCTTTAGATATCCAATCTGAAACTTCTTACATTTCAGCAGTTCTGTAAGCAGTTTTGCTGTAGCTGAAATGGTTTGACAGTTGGTGTGCTGTATACTGTATACAGTATTGACAGTTGGTATGGGGTAAAAGTCAGGTCAGTGGTCAGAGCCTGAGCCAAAAAAGTACTTTATTCAAGTCATGCAGCAACACACACACCTCAGAGTAAGTGCTACTTACACATATTTATTTATAGAGTAAGATTTTTTCAGTATACCTACACTTTAAGGCAGCTGGTGAGCAGAAATTGCTGTTTTTTTTTAGGATAAACTGACAGTTCTAATATCTTTTAAGAAACATAACTACATTGGTGCACACTGGGAATAACTAAAATTTACCAAAGTAAATTTTCCAAATTTACACTCACAATTCCTGAACCAAAAGAATCCTTAAACTGGGTACACACTAAACTTCTGGCATGTGTGTATCTGTTTGTTTAGTAGATCATGGACAGAATCGGTCTGATCTGCTTAAGATGTAGCTAGACACAGTCCTGAGCTATCTTCTCTATACTAATATGGAAGAAGGGATTGATGATGGGCCCCTTTCCCTATAAATGACTAAGTGTACGTATACTGAAAAAAATGACTTTGCGTCATCTTAATCTATAAATAAATATGTGTAAGTTGCACTTACTTAGAGGTGTGTGTGTTGCTGCATGCCTTCAATAAAGTATTTTTATTGATCAGGCTCTGACCTGACTTTTTTATCATACCAACAGTCAATACAGTATACCAACCATTCCAACTACTGCAAAACTGCTTACAGAAATGCTGAAATGTAAGATGTTTCAGATTGGATATCTAAAGAAATAGGGTGCAGATCAACACAAAATGATACAGTGGTAGTTGGGATGAATTTTAGTTTCCAGTAATGGGCAATTAAAAAAAAATTGGTCATTGTACATACCCTTTAAAGGAGAACTAAACCCAATTTTTTATACTCCAGAATCTGAAAACAGCCCCCCCCCCAGAAAACACCAATAAGCTATAAAATCCCACTCCAGTAAATTGTATTAGAGTAAATGTAAGCCTGTTAAGAACTGGATGAAGTATCTGCGTGTATGTGCGGTGTCAGGCCACACCTCCTGACCTCAGTCACATGATTCCTTGCTTTATCTGTCCTGTAAAAGGATTGGCTAGAGATTATAAATGGGTGTGACCAACTGTAACAAGTTTCTGCCATAGCTAAGGACTGAGCATGTGCAGAACATAATGGTCGTTGACCAAACTGTGTGATACTAGAATGCTGTGAAGTAAAGCACAAACCATATGTTATTTAGGTAAATTTCCCAGCACCCGTATCATAATGAGAGGTAAGACACAGATTACTGGTTTTATATCAAGGTGCTCTGTCTTCTGGTTCAGTGTTGTTCTGAGGCTTTAGTTGTCCTTTAAAGGGAAAGTCCACCCTTTAAATGAAAAAAAAAAATGTGTATGGGTTAATCACCCACCAAACGCCAAAATTGCAAAAGTTTGATTTCTGGGAGATGTAAGACTATTCTGAATTCTGCCTGATGCGGTTTCTTCCTCTTTTTGTTTTTTCCAATTAGAATCTGTCAGTCATAGATGTAACAGATTACATTGGCACCAATGACTGTATGCCATTCCCTTATCTGCCTCCTTTGAGCATGTAAAAATGTCCCCACCTTCTCTTTAAACTCTCCAAGCTTCTTGAAGGGAAGGGGAGAGACAATTTTGCTGCAGAACAGATTAGCCCTATGTCTGTAAGCTTTCTAACCATTGTATTTTTAGGGTGATGTACTTATATATAATTTATATTTGAGGAATGAATATGTCATTTAAGGTATGGGACTACCGGTAAGGGTATAGTCAGGTTATTCCATAATATAGTGTAGACATTGCTGTTGTAAATGACGATAATAGCTGACATTTCTATTGGAAGATCTACAGAGGCCCGTTATCAGTGACAATTAGATCTGGGTCCATTTTTTCAATTCATAAGGCAATTTTCATATTTTCTTCAAATATGTCCATTTAGGATCCTTGGAAATGGGTTAAAATACAGAAAAGTATTAATTTTAAGGTGTAGAGGACATTTATTTTAGCCGATCAAGGTTCACCATAGAAATAAGCTATAGTTCACTAACAGCACACATCATCTTAGTAAACTTTAGAATATTTCCTCATCTTATACATATTACATCACGAAAACCTCCATACCCCAATCCAGTTCTTTCTGGCAGGATTGTCTCTTTGTCAGCAATGTGTATCTAGGAAAACATCCGTTTACAGGGCTGATGAACTTTCTGCGTCGCCCATGAGAACAGTTGTTATGAACTGAAAATTTCACTCAGCCACTGTCAAGATTCCTGTACTGTAGTAAAGGGAGCCAGTAGAGCCTGCTGTCCACCTGATCGTTCACCCCAAACACAGCATAGGGAGAACTTTGGAACTGTAATTACCCAGATCTGTAGGAATGGCAGACAGCTTCCAACGTGTATCCAGATTTAGCATAATGGAAATCCTGGATGAAAATGGCATTTCACATTGCTCAAAAAGGAAGGGAAAAAAAACCATCATCCAGACCATAACAATATGTACTATTTAACATCTGAAAATCTGTAAAATCTGTAAAATAAAAAGCATTTCTTGCAGAAACAATTCCCCATCAAATGGACCCAATACAATCTGAAATAATTGTTTCCCCTGGGTTTACTCTCTTTCTGCACAGTAAAAAATCTGCCTGGAAACTCTTCTTTGCTGGAATATAATAAAGATAATTTTTAACTTATTTCTGGACAGAGTTGTATGACTTTTTTATGTACTATTTTGACTGTACTAAATAACATTTCCATTAAAGGATAAGTGCACTGTAAAATCCAGTTATGTTGATTTGGAAGCTGCAGCTTTAAAAATACTGTTGCCCCTCCAGAGCCTAGCTTTGTGCCTTGAAAGTTGCTGACATCTTGTTACTGGTTTGCTGGATGTTAAGCTCCGCCCCTCTGAGATTTCCTCTGCTTTCCACTGCTTGAGCCTCAAACAGTAATGCCTGCGAGTTCCATGCATAGGGTTTCCAGATCAGTGAAAAATTAGAGGACACCTATTAAAATCACATGTAGCAAGGCTGAGTCAGCAGTTTTAATAGGCAATCAGTGCAGCTCTGCTAACTGCATTAATTAAGAGCGTCCTACAATCAGCAGGTGATCTGGAAACCCTATCCATGCACCCTCCGGCTTGATACTCAAACAGTAATGCCTGTGAGTTCCGTGCACTCTCCTGCTTGAGCCACAAACAGTAATGCCTGTGAGTTCCGTGCACGTGCGTGGATACAATTGCACGACTATTTGCTGAAACAGACATTCATCAAGGGTGTATAGCCTGCTCGGGTGTCGGGTCTCATCATTTACATCGAATTGAGACAGCATCACATTTTCCAATAACATTAAACTATATAGATACACATAGACTAATCATTAGTTGTTTACATTTTGCACATTCCTCACCTGCAGACTTTAAGGAGACTGCATACTCTGTGCGGTTATCCAGATTTAGTCGGTCAAAATCTTTAGTCACACCACCATTGTTAATTTTTCTTTGTAAAATAAGATTTTTGAAATAGTATAAACAAAGGCTAATTGAATATTAAAATAGGGAGAACGAACTCTAAAACGTATTTAAACTGCACATGGCTATGAAGTGTAATTTATTTAATGGATCAGTTACAGAAAGCCCTTGAAATAATTCACAATGACAAGGTTTATCTGTAAGAAAAGTGAGTATATTTATGGTTTGCTTTATAAAAGTTACTATAATACAATGATACAGAGTATTGAATTCACAAAAATATGAACAAATATATACAGGCAAGACACACCCACAACGAAAACACTTTCTTCAAAACGATACGTATCGAAGGCAGTTTTTATAAGCACAAAAAAAATCCCTACATGTAGAAGTCTTTAAAAAAAACTTTTATAGAACCCGCAAAACCTATAAAGCAGAGATTTCAAAACAAAAGCTAATGGATCAATGAAAAAATAAGTTCTCTTATTGCAAAAACCTGTCACTTGGCTTCTGTTTAATGTTATTTTTATTGTGAAAAATATCCTTATATACAAAATAATTCAATGAAACTTTAAGCAGTGTGTGCGTGTCGACCGATTTATTTCCAAACGATTGTTTTTAAAATATTCCTTATAGTGTTTTACTTTAACAAATACTAAATGGCAAATTTTCTTTGTGAAAAGGAAAAAAAATATATATACATTTATTTGAAAATCCACTCTGTGGTTTAATGCGCCTATTGAAGAGATTGAAAAATATTGCAAGCAGAAAAACTTTACAGAGGCTAATGTTGCGGATACATTTGTCAATCATTTTGCAACATATTGCTACTGACTGCAAAACTTTCATATACTTTCATGGTTTACTAGATCAAACAATATTCCTCCTGTTTAATAAATACATTTTGCACATAAGGTTTATATCTGAAAGGAAAAACAATTCTTCCATTTCATGTGTTAATGCTTCTAAATTTTGCCTAACTTGAAAAAAAATATTTATACAGAATATACATGTATAAAGCTTGACACAAGCTAAGATTTGCTACTTCTTCACTCCAATACACAATGCAGTATCTCCCAGATTTCTTTTCAATATGGTAGAATTTTGCCTTTTTTTAACAAAAGGAAAAATGGTTCCCCAAATTATCTAAATTAGGGTTGAAATTTCCCCGGTAAGGTGACATTACACATATTGAACAGTAATGTTAATCTCCGAGCTGCAAGGTAAAAAAAAAAAAAAAATACACTATTTATTGTAATAAATTATTTACACACTTTTCAAATACAAAGAAATGACCAAAAAAGAAAACGACATTTGTTTCTTTAAGAACCAAATGTTCAAAGGTTTAAGAGTCTTTATACAGAAGATGCAGTTCCTAGGTACTCGTTCATCGAAACAACAAAGTCTTCATATAGAATTCTATGTGTATTTGCTGTTTTTTCTAGCTCCCCCCCCCCCTTTTTAAATTTCTTTTAACATTGTTTACACAGAAATTAATTGAAATTATCCCTGAACATGTCACATAGTTTAAACTGAAATTTTCATTTTAAATCTTCAGTTTAAACATGTTTTATTATTTCTAATAACCGATGTGTATACTGGGCTAATTTATTAAGGGTCAAATTTTTAAATTCTTTATATCTTTAGAATTTTTGTAATGAGGGAAAAGTGTAAAACACAGACCTAGTGCATTTAAAAATAAAAAAGCTAGCTTATATACACTTTAGACAAACGTACATAGAGTTTCTTAATTTACAATTCAGTATGGTACAAGTTTGAATTCACATTAAACCTTCATCAACACAGAAGGTATGAAAGGAAATCAATTACAAATTCACATCAGCTAAACACACTCACACACTCATTCAACACACAGTTAAATAGCTATTTGTATCTGAACATTTATACTGGATGTTTTATAAGGTGATAAAAACATGATGTAACCAATTTGATTTTTAAAAAGAACACATTTCAGGACTTAATTGGACAAAAAAAAATTGTAATCCTTTTAAATAACCCACAAAAACTAAAGATATAGAACTGTATAGAATGTGTTGATGTACAATAATTGCTTTACGGGTGGAGATGGAGCCCCTGTGTCTATTTTCTATGGCTTAGAGGAGTATTAAAAACATCAATATAGACTTTCATGGCGAGCACATTCGATGTGAATTTTTATATGTTTAAAATATTATACTGAAGAATAATTAATGTACCTGCATATCTAACTGACAAATTGCTACATTGATTGGCTCTAACATTTTAGCATAATCTTTTTAAGCTTAAAAAAAATGATTTGCACCGTAACGAGAAGCTATCACAGGCAAAAACTAAAGCAAAAAATGTAAATAGAAGAAAGAGTTGAGGGTCGCACTCCAAATCAAAAACTTCTTTATTGAGTGACCTACATCAAAAAACGTGTTTTCTTCTATTGAATGATTATCCTTGAAGGTAGGATACCAGAGGAGTAAGCAACCATAGGTTGGAGAGAGCGCATTGGACCTTGTTTGTCGTTTGTAAAAAATGTAAATACTATTCCTTTAATTGGAAATAACCCTTAAATACATCTCTTCATTTTTTAGCCTCTATGGCATTACATCACTGGCATGCAGGCCCCTCCTCCACATTGGGGCCAGCTCCTCCCATATTCCAATTAATCGGCACACAACACAAGGTAGTTGACCGCTCAGAAAGAAGGGACGCAATATAATAAAAAAGCTTTAAAGTCCATACAGATATATAGAAGACCCATGTATATTAAGGGGACCTGGCACAGATGCATGCCACTCTGAGGAAGTGACTTGCAGCCGCAAAACACGTCAGTTCCCCTACACATGGGTCTCATATATAACTATATGGACTTAAAGATTGTTCTATTAAATTGTGTCCCTTGTTTCGGAGCAGCCTACTACCACATATTGCAGGCTCATTCTGACATTAGGCATTTTTATATAGCTTAACTACTTAAAAAACTTGTTTGGCACTTTTAGATGAAAGCACTAGCAAACAGAGTCTAATTGGTGAAATTAGACACTTAGAAAGGTTTTTCTAAATACTAAGGTACTTTTCCCAGGCCATTTACACAGAGGCACAGCACACATTTTGGCGTGCTTACCTATTGATCACATACACACCAGAATAGCAATGGCTGATCAAATTGCCCAGAGGCGAGCAAGACTTATCTGGACAATTTTCTATATCAAAAATAAAACTGTAGAATGAAAATATAATTATAATCTGGGTTCGGGTGACACCCGTCAATCAATGCCTTATCTGCCATGATTTTCATTTGAACAAATTCATTAAAACCATTTCAATCACTGATACTCCCATATCCCTTTGATACTCACAGAGAGGCACCACCAGAGGAGCAACAACCACTAACACATTTTTTTTGGCAACTTAGAGAAATTCTAAGGATAAAAATATAGCCTATTACAATGAGAACCACCAAACTTAATTATTAGACTTTACTGCCCCTTTAAAATCCCTCAAAACACACAAGTAATTGCCATGTCAACCATCCAACTGCCTTAGCCAATAACATCCTCTAAGAATGTATGTTATTCACGTAAACCAGGAAACCAACTTTTATCCTGAACTGCTGCTGAACTACAAACATTGCCATAAACTTATTTGTTAAAAATGTATTGATCTAAACTCAATTTAAAGAGCAAGTCCACCCCTCAAATACAAAATTGTATAAAGGTAAATCACTCCCCAAAACTACAATAGTAAGAAAGCCGACTGGCATAGGGCTAATTCTTTTATGTAACAAAGTGAGGTTTTCCAGCTTCCCCTTGCCTCTCAAAAAAAGCTTTTTTTTAAAAAAAAATTTATACAAGCTTTTACATGCTCAGAGGAGGCAGCTAGGCGAATAGCATTCAGTTGTTGGCTGTGATGTCATATTTCACCCATGAATGATAGTTGCTAACTGAAAGAACTATAAAGCAGAAAGAGATAACAGAACACCAGGTTAGTCTTTCATCGTTTAAGCTTCATACAAACGTGCAATCGTGGGTGCCGACCAGCGACGCACACTGTGTATGTACAGCCATTTCAGCCAATAATTGTGCCATATATGGGCACTTTGTCAGCAACCGCAATCATACATGTGTATGAGCCTTTAGCTTTCTTACAATTGTAGTTTTGTGATTTACATATATACAATTTTTCATTTGAGGGGTGGACTTTTTAAATGTGAGTTGAAATCAATAGATTTTTATATAGACCACCGATAATGATTAAAATTATGTTTCACTTGCCTTTCAAAATGAATCGGAACAAGAAATGCACCCTCCTGCTCATCAAGCCTCAGGTTTAAGCATGCTCGGTTTGTTTCACTTATAGAGCTCCACTGTCTTTATAAAATCTACTTGAGCAGAAGGGGGGGGGGTATGTGTAATGGGTAAATGTAAATGAAAGCTTGCTGTAATCAAAGGTTTTATAAGATTTCACACAGGTGTATTCTGGTTAGTAAGCTTAAGACACAGACATTTATTGGAAATGTGTTTAACCTCTTGTTTAAAGTGCTAGGTAGTCTGTATACATCAGCTAAAACTGCATTGTGCGTGTTTTAATGGAAAATGCTCTTAAAGAAACACTGCTGTAAAACTCACAACCCACCTTAAATCATGATACATGGATTAGCTGAAATCAGACAAAACACATGATAAGGAAATGCAGAAGCTTTAGGTAAAAAGCAAGGAGGATTTTGTATTAAAGGGCATGTCCACCCTTAAAATAAAAAAGTGGTCAGTTACCCGGACCCAACTATGATTTTTTGCATTTTATTACCTGTATTACTAATCAGATATTTAAGGCTAATTATGGTCTCCATTCTGGCAGAGTAAGCTGGCCCCTCCCACCATGCAGTCAATCAAAGCTGTGACAACTGACATCACAGCCAATGATTGACTGCTGTTTTACCTGCTGCCTTATCTGCACATGCTGAAGCTTATAAAAAGCTGATAAAGAAAACGGGGGAAGCGGACACTTTTTCCGGAATGGAAGATAGCTAATTAAATATTTGGTGCCACCAAATGCATGTAATAAACTGGTAAAAATAGCAGTTGGTGTTGCAGGCAGATAACTGACCATTTTTTTTTGTTTTAAGGGTGGACGTGCCCTTTAATCTTGATGTTTTTAAAACAATTTCTAAAGTCTCCTAATCAAACATATATCCTATTGAAAGAGTACCAAGTTTACATTTTACATAAAGGTCCAATCACACAGGTAGCCAAGGCTGCACACTAGCTTTGCTATTTGAACAACCAGAACCATCTCCACCAGAGAAATTCTGAACTATCTCATTCCCATTATTTGTCTGCTGTTTACTGCTATCATAGTGCTATATTCCCACCCAGTGCATGTCTCCTAACCAGATGTCGGCCCATCCACACAAGGTGCACTAGAGTTATTATTCATTAGTGATTTATGTACTTAATCTAAACATAGTTCAAGATGCGCTATAGGGGAATACAGCATCTGTGCCATGAAAGCTCTTTCATGCAAAACCCAGAATAATTTCAATTACCATAAATGCACTGGGTGGGTTTTGCACTAAACTTGCAGTGGCTGTGTGAAACCAAAAAGGTTCTCTTGCTAGTGCCCCACAATAGTTCTACAAAACTTAAGTTTACTTGTCGTAATTAGATTTAACTGATCTTACAAAATTCCCACGATGCAGCACAAAGTACTTACGGCTTAGGTTTTTTGCCTTGCTTTCAAGTCCTGCATTCCACCACCCCAAATGTTGAAATTACGTTTGTGTCCCAACATCAAATCGACCCAACAAAAACAGTAGATAAACTGGGATATCGGCAGGGCTTCTTAAATGGAAGAGATTAAGGATCTTCGGTTTTGGAACATGTGAAATGAGGCACATTTATATTATACATATAGTACATTTTAAGCTATTAAATAATGTCTAATATTGATGAAAAACATTTGCAAATGTGCACATCTTGCTTTAGGATCACTATAGTGAAATGTCATTCTGAAAAAAGAAAACAGTTAAGGTCTAAAGGAGACAGTGGGCAAGCAAATAAAAACTAACACATAGGGGACTAAAAATAATCAAAGTCAGAAGACAATTTTAAGTGATTTATAAAGAGGTTCATTTGAGAACTAGAATAGCAAAATGTAGATAGTGGTACTCCTAGATTTTCATCTTAATCTTTCATTTTCACGCCAGTTATTTTCAAACTCATTTTATTGTTCTGCAGCTTTCCACCATGGTGAATTTCTTCCCTCTATTTAAAAGGGCCACTGACCCCACTCACCAGGCAGCTTATTAAATAACGAGACAGAATTTTTAAAAAGTCATTAGCAACCATAAAAATCTAGTATCACAATCCCTTTGCAGACTGGAATTTAAAAGGCTCTCTGGTTTTTCAATACAGTGACCTCAACACCCAGAAAATATAGCAAATAACCGATCATTTTATAAAAAAAAAAAGCCATATTGCAGATTTGCTCAGATTATACAACTATATACGTACAAGCTGTTAATTTGCAGCAACCAATCAGCAGACACCTTTTTCTTGGTATACTGTTAGAAAACATTTCATCCAGGTCATGGTATATCTGTTGTATACAATTAGATCAACTGGACTTGAAGTTTAGTTCTTTTTCAAGAACTAAACTTCAAGTCCAGTTGATCTAATTGAATACAACAGATATACCATGACCTGGATGAATGAGAACCTTCACAAGCATCTGATTGGATGTTGCAAATTTAGAAAACTCTTGAAATATTTGCTGGCTATCTTGTGTGAAAACATGGAAGATTTATAGATCAATTTATAATTGTGTATTTTTGTAATTTTTTTTTCACCTTAGTAACAAAATGGATGCAGAATAGGGTCCACCGTGAACTTTAGCACATTGTACCAACATCCCCAGTTTATATGAACTATGCAATTATACCCTAGTAATTTATAATGCCCTAGTACCTAGAACTACATTCAGCTGAATTCATCCACTTACATTATGTAAAATCCATATTTTAGAACATTGATTATTCTATTTAGATGATATATCGGCACCTCCTCAAGTATATCGTTTTTAAGCTAAAGGGTAAAACACACACACACACAAAATAAAGGCCCTACAAAACTACGTAAGTGCTTAGGAGAATTAATTGGCCATGATTTAACTACTGATATAGCAATGGTATACAGATTTTGCTAGGTTGTTGACATCCTACAGTGCATTATGGACACCGTTTTCAGGGTGTTTTTTTCTTGATTCACATCCAGAACCGAATAATTATGTTATGATAAAACCGTTTTGTCAATGTAAAACGTAAAATGGAAGCATTGAATTGGCTTAGGAGATACAAGATGAGGAGGCTGTAAACTGTCACTGTATTATAGAGCATTCTACCCATTAGAAGCTGTGTCCTTTGTAGCTGGTGAATTTTTTAAATCTTGGTGAGGACAAGAAAGCTATGTAAGAAATTCAGAAACTTTGTAGGTAAACAACAAAAAATCTTGATGATTTTCTTTAAACCAATTGGAATTAATTGTGTTATTTCCTTCCATGTGGAGGCTGCCTCATGAGGAAATTAGCAGCAGGTCTAAAAGGAAAAGGAAGCCAAGGTACCTTAAAAGTAGAACGTGATTACGAAAAATAGTGTTTTTTTGTTGTTTTTTTTTTTTTAAACGAATTCTGCACAATGAAGTGGTAATCACCTTTTGTATTCTGCTTGAAGAAAGAGCACCAGGATTCCTAGAAGCAATCTCCAGCTGACATGCTCTCATTCCTCATTATCCCAAGAGAAGTGCGAAACCATTTTTTTTTCCATTTTTTTTTTTTTTGGCAAAAGTGCAAATTACACCTAAGTTCTGCAGTCCAACATGGCTGAAAGGTGCATTAAAGAGAGGGGTCTTTAATTTAGCGTCCCTCTGCAGTTCTCTGCTCCGCAAAGACAAGGGATCTTCACATCCTCTATAGGGAACTTGTAATCATACGTTATCTCTTCATTCACATTGATATACTGTTTGGAATAGATGACAATCTTCTTCTGGGACTCCACAGTAATGACCTTTGCATAGCAATTAGGCTGAAAAACAGGGAGTAAACAGTTAAGAGCTGTTATGGCTCACATTCATCTTTGTACAAATCAGTAGTGTGTATGGTATAAAATAACTAGTTGGTTGAAAGACCTATGATTTCATGGGAAACATGCACTGATATGACCATTCACTAGATTAAGCTGTGCAATATTCATACAGAAAATAGGCTACTTCCCTATTTACTAACTTTCTCCTTTATCAAATTTCATGTTTCCAACTCTGCTGTCCCACAGTTTCTATTGTCAGACAACTTTCCTGACTGGCTATTGCAATAAACACAATATATTGTAAAATAAAAGATACTTTACAGTACCAATTGATTCACTGCGCTCTATCTAGTCCAGGGTGATCCTGCCTTGTTTATTATTTCATGCAATCCTACATCCTTTTGCATTTAGCCATAGAAAGGACTTACATTACAGCTGTGGTTAATGAAGCGGGCAAAATTCCCACATTTTGTTGCATCAATGATGGTGTCGTGGTCCACCCTAAACATATAACTGCTTCCAATCCCTTCATCTTCATATCTCTTCTCCCGCATATCTGCAATAACCTGAAGATAGAAACCAAAACTGTAAGAGAACATCCCAGGCTGAAGACCAAATCCTCTGTTGAGGAGTTATTTTACAACACACAAAAAGGGATAGTAAATTAGTATTTAACAAATAGAAAAAAGAAAAAGCAAAATAGCAAAACATAAAACCATTTACACAATGAGAGGTAAAACTCTACATAGACACACTGATCTGTCCTTAAGTCTCTTACTGTATTGCCTCAGGGCATCCTTCCAGATGTTTGAAAACTACAACTCCCACCATTCCCTGAGTGCAAAGTTGTAGTTCTCAAACATCTGGAGGGCCCTGCCTTACGCCTTGCTTTCCCATAATGAAAAATGAAGAAAACATCCAACAGATACACAGTGGCTGTGGAAGAATTACCTAGTCAAGATAAGTGTTAGGCTGGGTACACACAGGATGAGATTTGTCTTGACAAGCAAGTGGTCTGCTGGGAAAAATCACTGTCAGTTGCGGCAAAAGTAGCCACAACCAATCGCGAAGTCTCATAGGTAACCGCAGGACTGGCCATGATTTACCAAAATATCAGATCGCCTGTTCTTATTCAAATGGCTAAAATGGCTTTTTTTGCAGACTTTGGTGCCAACTTGCATGCCCAAAACCAATTTGGGCCAGGCTGGACTCAACTGAATTATGTGCCAGGGGTATGTACAAGTCTGTCTGCAGTGTTTTTTCAGTGGCCCAAAGCAGGTTACCTATTGCAATACACCAGTTTCTTGTTCAAATCCGAATAAGAAACAAACTGAAAAAGAAACCAACTTTTTTGAATAAGAAACCAACTTCAGCTTCGTCATCTGGGTTTGTTTTCTGTAACAGGCAACTTATTAACCCTTCCCTCAATGGTCATCCACTTGTTACTTTCCAGCATTTAGAATGCATGGAAGCCCCAAGGGAGTCAAGCCATCTAAAGCATCTAGCAATCTAGGTTAAAGAGAGGCCATGTTGGCACAACTATTTAGTCCTGGTTTGCTCATCCTTTTAAAAAGGAATGATTTAATGCTTTGTATTGCAGATCATTTTCTCTGTTTTACCTTTCCCTTTTGATACCATTTTATCAGACTTAATGAGAACTTGTAAAACATAAATCTTATAATACAGAAATAAGGCTAGAGAGCCATTGACAACAACTGTTTAGTCAACCATTGTCGATAAAATAAAACTACAGAGACTTCACCTACACAGTTAGTACTGAGTGAATTAATATGGTAAAACTTTGGCTGTCCAGTATAGTCTTAAAGGCCAAGACTGGTATACAGAAAGTCTGGAATTCAGCAGAAGCGAAGAACTGCCAATTCTTCCCAGCAGATCTGCCATATTGGAAAATGCTGGTAGTAGGTATTGTCAGTTTGAGTAATGCAATTTCACTCTCTGCTTTTACACATTGGATTATTATATTATTTTCTAGTATAAATAAGTCTAACTGTAGTTGACTTTTCTTCATTATTTTTTAGGGAAAAAGTATTCCAGCATGCCTCAAGCCTCTACCCGAGCAGGCTCGGAAAGAAGGTCAGAACAGCGTCGATTGCCTCTTCGTTCATTGGGAGCTGTGACAGCGATTTGCTAAATTCAATCAGCTAAAGGGTATAAAGCACATTTTCTGGCAATAGTTTTCATGGAAACTGCGCAATCTCAGACACCCATGTTCGCCAGCAGGTTATTTACAAATGTTATAGGTGCTTACCTGTACAATACACAGGTATTCAGATACAGTGTCTACTGTCGGTAAAAAAAACTGGTGGAGTTATTACGTCCATTAATTCTACATACTAGAAGCCTTAACCACAAAGTATCACTTGCAAAGTCCAGATTTATTTGTTTCTTAAATAAATTTTTGTTTGGTTTTTTTAGTTCCGAAAGAAAAAGCTGCGATTCGTAGAGCCATATACATGACTGGGGCCTTTTTGCTATGGAACCTATAATAGCTGATGAGATGGTGATCGAATATGTAGGGCAGAATATTAGAAGGTAAGACTGTGGTGTGTACTTCCATTCAGGCCTAGAATAAGGCCTTT
Source organism: Hymenochirus boettgeri (assembly GCA_019447015.1). Taxonomy (NCBI): domain Eukaryota; kingdom Metazoa; phylum Chordata; class Amphibia; order Anura; family Pipidae; genus Hymenochirus; species Hymenochirus boettgeri. The sequence goes on from CM033469.1 coordinate 310,301,510, forward strand.
GTTCACCAAAAATATTTAAGTTTCTTCTATAACCATGCAAATGGTCCATAATTATATGCAGGCAAGTGTCCAATTGCCAAGAAATGCGGTGGTTTTGTTGTTGGTTATTTTGAGCTAGAAAACAGTAATAGAATGTGAGCCATTGGAGAATATAAAGGCAGGGGATTAAAGGGTGTAGAGTTAGTAAGAATTTTTAAATTTGTGTTTGTAAGTTTTTCCGCAACAGTGTTTTCCCTAGCATCTTTTAGCCGGACGGCCCACCTGGCTACTTTTCCATGCACTCAGCATCCATTAAAACCAAACACCTATATCAAGGATGTCAGCATAATAATGTGGTAATCAGAAGTAATTACCAAGGAACCCACGGACTCTGGGAAACCCCAGAGGCACTAAGAGCGCATATCTAGGGAAATAACATCCCCAAAAAATATACAAAAGTCAGGGGGTAATAATTAATCCAAGGGTATGCACAAAAAAACCTTCCAACAAACAAACAGTAAAACTATAATTTTATTTAACATACGCTTGACATGATAGAAGGAGCGACTGGTGTGCCAAGTCGGACGCCCGGCGGAGTCCTGATACAAGAATCCTCACTTGAGTATAAGCTTTATTGACATTTGTATTGCTTCACTTCATCATTACATTATTGCTTTTTTGCCTCCGCCTGGCTTTCATACTGCTATTTAGGTACGGGTTACCCCGACCCCTGTGATGGGGGGGTTGCGCGGAGGCGCGCGTGTAGGTATATTATTGTCTACACACTTACCTGCTAATCCTATTATCTGCATTAACTGCTTCATTTGCGCTTTTGCTCCAGGACGCCATTGTTAGATAGTTACTGCTCTGGGGACGCCCAGATACATATATATATATTTTTTTAGATGTGTATAGTGCTTAGGTACTTTATATGATGTTTTTTAAATGTTATAAAAATTATAGTTTTACTGTTTGTTTGTGGAAGGTTTTTTGTGCATACCCTTGGATTAAGTATTACCCCTGAGTTTTGTATATGTTTGGGGATGTGTATTTCCCTAGATATGGTCCTTGAGTGCCTCTGGGGTTTCCCAGGGGCCAGTGGGTTCCTTGGTAATTACTTCTGATTACCACATTTATTTGCTGTATTTTCCATTATACCCACAGCACCAGCATTAATATATGTTTTGAGCCAAAAGGGTTGTTATATTAGATACAATTATATTAACTATATCAAGGATGTCCAATCAACAGCCCTTCAAATGTTTTAAAATTTCAACTCCGAATTCTACAACCAAGGAATTTATAAACACAAATGTCACTTTAGCATTATGGTTTTTAGACAATAAAACCAGCATTTTGAATGGCTAATAACCAATGCTCTTGCTATACTTTTAGCATCTAAATGTATTGTGGAATACACGGTGCAAATCTCCATGTGGAATTTATGTCGGTGTAATCTACCCTTCCCATGGATTAAAAATATATTGGTATAGTAGCATGCCTCTAACTCAGATGTTTTTCCCCATAGTATTTTCTAACTGAGCCTTAGACACACCGCACCAGAGTGGGTTATGTGTGTGTGGGGGATGCCGGTCTCGTTCTTCTGCATTGTGTATCTTTAAAAAAAGGTTTTGTGGGGAAGGGGTTTTGCCCTGTCTGTAAAATAGGTGGTGGACTGTGTGGCTTATTGTGGACTCAATGAAAAAGGGAGAAGGGGGGATGTAACTGCCAGTGTGAAGTGTGTGTTGGGGAGGGGGGCAGGGGGTATGTTGGCAGTCCAGTATGGAATCTGCAAATTAGGGCGTCTGGGTTTGCAGCACCCAATGTCTCTGAGTCTGGGATTGCCTGAGCCTTTAAATGAGGATTAAGGGGGGATTTAATGGATTATTACCCCCTACAATAAATAAATTAGGCCACCAAGCCTTTTGTGCACAAGCTCAGTTCAGAAAATTGCAATGGAGACTGTCCATATTTGTGTTTCAAGCCCATGTTGCCGTGTTTGTTGTACTCTAGATGGATTAATAAAAGCACAGTTTTTCGATCATTCAATTTTGGACAGTCTCCATTGCAATTTCTGAACTGCGTTCTGGCCCATGTAGGGGGCCAGCACAGAGGAGTGGCTAATAGAAGAGGTGAAATTGATTTATATGTCCTTTTTTTTTTCATATAATAGCACATGGCCAGTATCGAGTGCTTTTATAAGGCTCATTACAGTAGGGAGTATATTGTCTACTATATATTTAATTCCTTGCACTTTTTTTTTCACCCTTTGTTTTGTAAAAAGCTATAATTTTTCAGTAAATGTATGGAACTATTGTGTCATGTGGACACTGAAACGTCACTGTATAGCATGAGCATGTGCTAATAAATTAATGCCAAGTGTGTGAGTGTGCAGGTTGTCATGTTTCCTGTGATTATTGCACCACTGGCCTTGCAGCCCATGCAGCCCCCAGCACTGTTAAGACTTGGATACAAAAGGTGTGCAGGAAAACAAACATTTTTGGTATTTGAATATCCAATCAGCTACTATGTTTATCCATGTGCTAAAGAAAAATATTTTTTAAGTTTTTTTTTTAATTCAGTTTATTTTAAGACACAAATTAATGACATAAAAGTAAACTTAAAGATGACATAAAAGTAAATATAAAGATAACATAAAGTTAGCGCTTGTAATTGTTACTTATAGTCCTGTTTGATATCATGTTTCAATAGTCATTTCAATAAAGTAATAGTGTTGTTATTTATTTAAGATACATTTTTTTCTCTCTATTGATTGCCTTTTCTTTACATAGTGAATAAAACAAAATCCCCATCAATTAACCATAAAAGGAAACGTATACAAGTAGTATCTCTAAATTAACTATGCTAACTAATATTCTTATATGTCTATCCCTTGAGTTTATTTAGTCAGCTCTTTGACTTAAATTAGCGTTTTACTTTTGGTTCTATTATATTGGAGAGGTTCATCCCCAGGGAGCCCTATGGCAATGAGTCATTTTGACTCAACATACCATCTTTTCACACCTTAGTATATTTCCCTGGACATTTCCTATGTATATACATATATTTTATATAGATAGATCTTTATTGATTAAGCTTCCAATTTGAATGTCTGGGAGGTTGAGGCCATCCATTGTAATACAATTTCTTTCTGCATAGAATAACGCTTCATTCAAAAAACACTGTTCAATTTATGGGTAGTTTTCCTCCTCATCTTATCCAAACAAACATTGTAATGGGTCTCTGGGAGTTGGGCGACCCATTATACGTGTCAAGGTATCACGCACGATTTCCAATATTTTTGATATGTGGGCAGGGCCTTTTCTAGCCATTTTAGTGCCTAGGCGCCCTCCCACCTACTTTTACCTTTCAGTGGCTTTTCCAAGAATATTGGCATTAATAATTTTAGTGCCAGCAGAATATTACCATTAACCCTTTAGTGCCAGTGACTTTACTATTAAACTTTCAGTGCCAGCACCTTTCCAGAGAATTGCTATAACCTTCAGTGCCAGCAGACTTCCCCATAGTATTGCCATTAACACTTTCAGTGCCAGAGAGTATTACCTTGAACCTTCAATGCCATCAGACTTTCCTATTAACACTTTCAGTGCCAGCAGAGTATTACCTTTAACCCTTTCTGCTGCCAGCATTGACATGATATACAGAATGTACCTGCTTTCCATTTTTTTGCTCCTCACATACTCTAAGTTCTAATTGGAGAGTTGGGTGGAAGGAAGAAAGAGGCAGGGATAGGGATCTCATGGATGCTAGTCACAGGGGCCACTGTTATAAAGTATGCAGCAGCTTTTACTGGCATTTTAGGACTGTTCTCCTCAGTACTATTAGCTGAGCTCATCCTCCCACCTCCTTCGTTCACCTTCAGTTCATTTGCAAATTGCAACATTTGTTGCTATGTAGAGTGTGTGGAGTTCAGGCTCTGTACTAGATACAATGTTGCAGGTTACAGCTGAACAAGGAGAGCAGATCTAACACCGCAAGTAAAGCTGACAGGGATGCTAGAGAGAAGAATAGGCACCCTGAATCAACATAGGCACCTAGTTCTTTGCCTAGATGGTTATGCCTAAAAACGGCCCTGTACGTGGGCATTCCCATATAAGGTGCCAGAAATTCGTTTTGTGTTCTGCATTTAGGACAAGTTCAGCATATATTGCTGATAAAATCTTAACCTTATGGGGTGTTATGTAGGTTGGTGTATCACAAAATATTAAATCATCTTATTTTTGCTACTGTCGATATCTGGGTGTGTGAGGATGCCATCTGTGATACTTCGTCTGCATCCATACTGGGTATCATCTCCTCCATTTGTTTTCAATTGATTTTTGTGCTTCAGCTGTTGTTGTCTGGAGGAGACAGGTGTATAAGTTTGTGGTTAGTTTTTTCTTTGTGAGTAACCGAGTATAGTAAGCAGTGGGGTGAATTTTCACTGGGATTTCATGTTGGGAAGTCAGCCTGTATGCAAGACCGTAGCTGTAGATAGCAAAATAGGTAAGTATCAGGTAGGTGGTATTCCTCCTGCAGCTCCAGGAAGAGTTTTATTGTGTACCAGTTGGCCAAAGTATGTTATACCATATCTAAGCCAGTTCTTGATTGTCCAAATGCTTTAAGGTTAGGGTATAATCTATTAGCCACAGTGGCATCTCTCTGGTATGCCTTAATTTAATTCATTCCAATTTTCCTAAATTGGTTATGTATAGGGGTGCCTGTTCCCACTATATGAAGTTGTGGTGCTTCCAGATAGCAATAAATTCTGTGGTTTAATATGATCTTAGCATAAGATCTGAGGCATTAGGTTGCATTTCAGCATCTATCCAACACTTTAAGATCTGATTGACTTGCTACATAGTAGTATCTAAAGTCAGGAAGGGCCAAACACCACTGATTTGGAGCTTGTAGTAATTTCAATCGAATTCTAGCCCGCGTATTTGCCCATAAATAAAGAAAAAACTACATATAAGATAAGTATCCTCCTTGTCATCTCTAATAAGACAACAAGGATTTTTATTAGAGACGACAAGGAGGATACTACCTTATATGTACTTTTTTCTTCACTTCACATGATTTTAAAGGACAAGAGAAGCACTGGAACACGAACTTATTAAGGAACGCCTATTTATGATTTAAGTTTGTAATAACATATGGATTATCGTTATAGCTAAAGATGGACACTATTGTTGTAGCTAAAGCTAAAGATGGACACATTGAAAGCAGTATTTGTAATAAATCAAGTGTTATCACAAATTTTAAAAAAAATTGTTGTGGGAAATGAAACTGGGGGACTGATAATGATGGGAAATGAACTGGGGGCTTGATAACGCTGGGAAATGAACGGGGGCTTGATAACACGGGAAAGAACTGGGGGCTGATAACGCTGGGAAATGAACTGGGGGGTTGTAAGCTGGGAAATGAACTGGGGGGCTTGATAACGCTGGGAATGAACTGGGGCGAGGGGTGATAAGCTGGGAAATGAACTGGGGGCTTGATAACGTGGGAAATGAACTGGGGGCTGATAACGTGGGAATGAACTGGGGGGCTTGATAATGATGGGAAATGAACTGGGGGCTTGATAACGCTGGGAAATGAACTGGGGGGCTTGATAACGCTGGGAAATGAACTGGGGGGCTTGATAACGCTGGGAAATGAACTGGGGGGCTTGATAACGCTGGAAATGAACTGGGGGCTTGATAACGTGGGAAATGAACTGGGGGGCTGATAACGGGGAATGAACTGGGGGGCTGATAACGTGGGAAATGAACTGGGGGGCTTGATAACGCTGGGAAATGAACTGGGGGGCTTGTAACGCTGGGAAATGACTGGGGGTTGATAACGCTGGGAAATGAACTGGGGGGCTTGATAACGTTGGGAAATGAACTGGGGGCTTGATAACCCTGGGAAAAGAGCTGGGGGGCTTATGAGTATGTGAAAGAAGCCAGAGAACATGCTGTGCCTGTTACTGAAAACCCAGATGGATGTTGTATTGAGTGTAAAACTGGCACCCCTGTACCCCTCACTGCCCCCCTGTACCGTCTTACTGTTAAACTAAGTGCAATGTCCATCTGGGGTTTGTTGCAGTAACAGGCCCTTAGTGACATCTGGGTTTGTTTTCTGTAACAGGCAACTTATTAACCCTTCCCTCACTAAAGGGCCTGTTACTGCAAACAAACCCCAGATGGACATTGCACTTAGTTTAACAGTAAGACGGTACAGGGGGGCAGATGGACATTGCACTTAGTTTAACAGTAAGACGGTACAGGGGGGCAGTGAGGGGTACAGGGGTGCCAGTTTTACACTCAATACAAGTCCTGGTACTGAAAACCCAGATGGATGTTGTATTGAGTGTAAAACTGGCACCCCTGTACCCCTCACTGCCCCCCTGTACCGTCTTACTGTTAAACTAAGTGCAATGTCCATCTGGGGTTTGTTTGCAGTAACAGGCCCTTTAGTGAGGGAAGGGTTAATAAGTTGCCTGTTACAGAAAACAAACCCAGATGACGAAGCTGAAGTTGGTTTCTTATTCAAAAAAGTTGGTTTCTTTTTCAGTTTGTTTCTTATTCGGATTTGAACAAGAAACTGGTGTATTGCAATAGGTAACCTGCTTTGGGCCACTGAAAAAACACTGCAGACAGACTTGTACATACCCCTGGACATATTCAGTTGAGTCCAGCCTGGCCCAAATTGGTTTTGGGCATGCAAGTTGGCACCAAGTCTGCAAAAAAAGCCATTTTAGCCATTTGAATAAGAACAGGCGATCTGATATTTTGGTAAATCATGCCAGTCCTGCGGTTACCTATGGACTTCGCGATTGGTTGTGGCTACTTTTGCCGCAACTGACAGTGATTCCCAGCAGACCACTTGCTTGTCAAGACAAATCTCATCCTGTGTGTACCCAGCCTAACACTTATCTTGACTAGGTAATTCTTCCACAGCCACTGTGTATCTGTTGGATGTTTTCTTCATTTTTCATTAGGGGAAAGCAAGGCGTAAGGCAGGGCCCTCCAGATGTTTGAGAACTACAACTTTGCACTCAGGAAGGTGGGGAGTTGTAGTTTTCAAACATCTGGAAGGATGCCCTGAGGCAATACAGTAAGAGACTTAAGGAAAGATCAGTGTGTCTATGTAGAGTTTTACCTCTCATTGTGTAAATGGTTTATGTTTTGCTATTTTGCTTTTTCTTTTTCTATTTTTTACTAATTTACTATCCCTTTTGTGTGTTGTAAAATAACTCCTCAAAGAGGATTTGGTCTTCAGCCTGGGATGTTCTCTTACAGTTTTGGTTTTATCTTCAGGTTATTGCAGAATGCGGGAGAAGAGATATGAAGATGAAGGGATTGGAAGCAGTTATATGTTTAGGGTGGACCACGACACCATCATTGATGCAACAAAATGTGGGAATTTGCCCGCTTCATTAACCACAGCTGTAATGTAAGCCTTTCTATGGCTAAATGCAAAAGGATGTAGGATTGCATGAAATAATAAACAAGGCAGGATCACCCTGGACTAGATAGAGCGCAGTGAATCAATTGGTACTGTAAAGTATCTTTTTATTTACAATATATTGTGTTTATTGCAATAGCCAGTCAGGAAAGTTGTCTGACATAGAAACTGTGGGACAGCAGAGTTGGAAACATGATTTGATAAAGGAGAAAGTTAGTAAATAGGGAAGTAGCCTATTTTCTGTATGAATATTGCACAGCTTAATCTAGTGAATGGTCATATCAGTGCATGTTTCCCATGAAATCATAGGTCTTTCAACCAACTAGTTTTTTATACCATACACACTACTGATTTGTACAAAGAGAATGTGAGCCATAACAGCTCTTAACTGTTTACTCCCTGTTTTTCAGCCTAATTGCTATGCAAAGGTCATTACTGTGGAGTCCCAGAAGAAGATTGTCATCTATTCCAAACAGTATATCAATGTGAATGAAGAGATAACGTATGATTACAAGTTCCCTATAGAGGATGTGAAGATCCCTTGTCTTTGCGGAGCAGAGAACTGCAGAGGGACGCTAAATTAAAGACCCCTCTCTTTAATGCACCTTTCAGCCATGTTGGACTGCAGAACTTAGGTGTAATTTGCACTTTTGCCAAAAAAAAAAAAAATGGAAAAAAAAATGGTTTCGCACTTCTCTTGGGATAATGAGGAATGAGAGCATGTCAGCTGGAGATTGCTTCTAGGAATCCTGGTGCTCTTCTTCAAGCAGAATACAAAAGGTGATTACCACTTCTTGTGCAGAATTCGTTTAAAAAAAAAAAAACAACAAAAAAACACTATTTTTCGTAATCACGTTCTACTTTTAAGGTACCTTGGCTTCCTTTTCCTTTTAGACCTGCTGCTAATTTCCTCATGAGGCAGCCTCCACATGGAGGAAATAACACAATTATTCCAATTGGTTTAAAGAAAAATCATCAAGATTTTTTGTTGTTTACCTACAAAGTTTCTGAATTTCTTACATAGCTTTCTGTCCTCACCAAGATTTAAAAAATTCACCAGCACAAAGGACACAGCTTCTAATGGGTAGAATGCTCTATAATACAGTGACAGTTTACAGCCTCCTCATCTTGTATCTCCTAAGCCAATTCAATGCTTCCATTTTACGTTTTACATTGACAAAACGGTTTTATCATAACATAATTATTCGGTTTCGGATGTGAATCAAGAAAAAAACACCCTGAAAACGGTGTCCATAATGCACTGTTGGATGTCAACAACCTAGCAAAATCTGTATACCATTGCTTATCAGTAGTTAAATCATGGCCAATTAATTCTCCTAAGCACTTAGTGTTTTGTAGGGCCTTTATTTTGTGTGTGTGTGTGTTTTACCCTTTAGCTTAAAACGATATACTTGAGGAGGTGCCGATATATCATCTAATAGAATAATCAATGTTCTAAAATATGGATTTTACATAATGTAAGTGGAGAATTCAGCTGAATGTAGTTCTGGTACTAGGGCATTATAAATTACTAGGGTATAATTGCATAGTTCATATAAACTGGGGATGTTGGTACAATGTGCTAAAGTTCACGGTGGACCCTATTCTGCATCCATTTTGTTACTAAGGTGAAAAAAAATTACAAAAAACACAATTATAAATTGATCTATAAATCTTCCATGTTTTCACACAAGATAGCCAGCAAATATTTCAAGAGTTTTCTAAATTTGCAACATCCAATCAGATGCTTGTGAAGGTTCTCATTCACCAGGTCATGGTATATCTGTTGTATTCAATTAGATCAACTGGACTTGAGTTTAGTTCTTGAAAAGAACTAAACTTCAAGTCCAGTTGATCTAATTGTATACAACAGATATACATGACCTGGATGAAATGTTTTCTAACAGTATACCAAGAAAAAGGTGTCTGCTGATTGGTTGCTGCAAATTAAACAGCTTGTACGTATATAGTTGTATAATCTGAGCAAATCTGCAATATGGCTTTTTTTTTTTATAAAATGATCGGTTATTTGCTATATTTTCTGGGTGTTGAGGTCACTGTATTGAAAAACCAGAGAGCCTTTAAATTCCAGTCTGCAAGGATGTGATACTAGATTTTATGGTTGCTAATGACTTTTTAAAAATTCTGTCTCGTTATTTAATAAGCTGCCTGGTGAGTGGCGAGGGGCCCTTTTAAATAGAGGGAAGAATTCACCATGGTGGAAAGCTGCAGAACAATAAAATGAGTTTGAAAATAACTGGCGTGAAAATGAAAGATTAAGATGAAAATCTAGGAGTACCACTATCTACATTTTGCTATTCTAGTTCTCAATGAAACTCTTTATAAACACTAAAATTGTCTTCTGACTTTGATATTTTTAGTCCCCTATGTGTTAGTTTTATTTGCTTGCCACTGTTCCTTTAGACCTTAACTGTTTTCTTTTTCAGAATGACATTTCACTATAGTGATCCTAAAGCAAGATGTGCACATTTGCAAATGTTTTCATCAATATTAGACATTATTTAATAGCTTAAAAATGTACTATATGTAAATATAAATGTGCCTCATTTCACATGTTCCAAAACCGAAGATCTTAATCTCTTCCATTTAAGAAGCCCTGCCGATATCCCAGTTTATTACTGTTTTTGTTGGGTCGATTTGATGTTGGGACACAAACGTAATTTCAACATGGGGTGGTGGGATGCAGGACTTGAAAGCAAGGCAAAAAACCTAAGCCGTAAGTACTTTGTGTGCATCGTGGGAATTTTGTAAGATCAGTTAAATCTAATTACGACAAGTAAACTTAAGTTTTGTAAACTATTGTGGGGCACCAGCAAGAGAACCTTTTGGTTTCACACAGCCACTGCAAGTTTAGTGCAAAACCCACCCAGTGCATTATGGTAATTGAAATTATTCTGGGTTTTGCATGAAAGAGCTTTCATGGCACAGATGCTGTATTCCCCTATAGCGCATCTTGAACTATGTTTAGATTAAGTACTAAAATCACTAATGAATAATAACTCTGTGCACTTGTGTGGATGGGCCGACATCTGGTTAGGAGACATGCACTGGGTGGGAATATAGCACTATGATAGCAGTAAACAGCAGACAAATAAGGGAATGAGAAGTTCAGAATTTCTCTGGTGGAGATGGTTCTGGTTGTTCAAATAGCAAAGCTAGTGTGCAGCCTTGGCTAACTGTTGTGATTGGACCTTTATGTAAAATGTAAACTTGGTACTTTCAATAGGATATATGTTTGATTAGGAGACTTTAGAAATTGTTTTAAAAACATCAAGATTAAAGGGCACGTCCACCCTTAAACAAACAAAAAAAAATGGTCAGTTATCTGCCTGCAACACCAACTGCTATTTTTACCAGTTATTTACATGCATTTGGTGGCACCAAATATTTAATTAGCTATCTTCCATTCCGGAAAAAGTGTCCGCTTCCCCCGTTTTCTTATCAGCTTTTTAAAGCTTCAGCATGTGCAGATAAGGCAGCAGGTTAAAACAGCAGTCAATCATTGGTGTGATGTCAGTTGTCACAGCTTTGATTGACGCATGGTGGGAGGGGCCAGCTTACTCTGCCAGAATGGAGACCAAATTAGCCTTAAATATCTGATTAGTAATACAGGTAATAAAATGCAAAAAATCATAGTTGGGTCCGGGTAACTGACCACTTTTTTATTTTAAGGGTGGACATGCCTTAATACAAAATCCTCCTTGCTTTTTACCTAAAGCTTCTGCATTTCCTTATCAGTGTTTTGTCTGATTTCAGCTAATCCATGTATCATGATTTAAGGTGGGTTGTGAGTTTTACAGCAGTGTTTCTTTAAGAGCATTTTCCATTAAAACACGCACAATGCAGTTTTAGCTGATGTAACAGACTACCTGCACTTTAAACAAGAGGTTAAACACATTTCCAATAAATGTCTGTGTCTTAAGCTTACTAACCAGAATACACCGTGTGAAATCTTATAAAACCTTTGATTACAGCAAGCTTTCATTTACATTTACCCATTACACATACCCCCCCCCCTTCTGCTCAAGTAGATTTTATAAAGACGTGGAGCTCTATAAGTGAAACAAACCGAGCATGCTTAAACCTAGGCTTGATGAGCAGGAGGTGCATTTCTTGTTGATTCATTTTGAATTGAGCAAGGAAGTGAAACATAATTTTAATCATTATCGTGGTCTATATAAAAATCTATTGATTTCAACTCACATTTAAAAGTCCACCCTCAAATGAAAAAATTGTATATATGTAAATCACCAAAACTACAATTGTAAGAAAGCTAAGGCTCATCACATGTATGATTGCGGTTGCTGACAAAGTGCCCATATATGGCACATTATTGGCTGAAATGGGCTGTACCTACACAGTGTGCGTCGCTGGTCGGCACCCACGATTGCACGTTTGTATGAAGCTTAAACATGAAAGACTAACCTGGTGTTCTGTTATCTTTTTCTGCTTTATAGTTCTTTCAGTTAGCAACTATCATTCATGGGTGAAATATGACATCACAGCCAACAACTGAATGCTATTCGCCTAGCTGCCTCCTCTGAGCATGTAAAAGGTTGTATAAATTTTTTTTTAAAAAAAAGCTTTTTTTGAGAGGCAAGGGGAAGCTGGAAAACCTCACTTTGTTACATAAAAGAATTAGCCCTAGCCAGTCGGCTTTCTTACTATTGTAGTTTTGGGGAGTGATTTACCTTTATACAATTTTGTATTTGAGGGGTGGACTTGCTCTTTAAATTGAGTTTAGATCAATACATTTTTAACAATAAGTTATGGCAATGTTTGTAGTTCAGCAGCAGTCAGATTAAAGTTGGTTTCCTGGTTTACGTGAAAACATACATTCTTAGAGGATGTTATGGCTAAGCAGTGGATGGTTGACATGGCAATTACTGTGTGTTTTGAGGGATTTTAAAGGGGCAGTAAAGTCTAATAATTAAGTTTGGTGGTTCTCATTGTAATAGGGTATATTTTTATCCTTAGAATTTCTCTAAGTTGCCAAAAAAAATGTGTAGTGGTTGTTGCTCCTCTGGTGGTGCCTCTCTGTGAGTATCAAAGGGATATGGGAGTATCAGTGATTGAAATGGTTTTAATGAATTTGTTCAAATGAAAACATGGCAGATAAGGCATTGATTGACGGGTGTCACCCGAACCCAGATTATAATTATATTTTCATTACAGTTTTATTTTTGATATAGAAAATTGTCCAGATAAGTCTTGCTCGCCTCTGGGCAATTTGATAGCCATTGCTATTCTGGTGTGTATGTGTCAATAGGTAAGCACGCCAAAATGTGTGCTGTGCCTTGTGTAAATGGCCTGGGAAAAGTACCTTAGTATTTAGAAACCTTTCTAAGTGTCTAATTTCACCAATTAGACTCTGTTTGCTAGTGCTTTCATCTAAAAGTGCCAAACAGTTTTTTAAGTAGTTAAGCTATATAAAAATGCCTAATGTCAGAATGAGCCTGCAATATGTGGTAGTAGGCTGCTCCGAAACAAGGGACACAATTAATAGAACAATCTTTAAGTCCATATAGTTATATATGAGACCCATGTGTAGGGGAACTGACGTGTTTTGCGCTGCAAGTCACTTCCTCAGAGTGGCATGCCATCTGTGCCAGGTCCCTTATATACATGGGTCTTCTATATATCTGTATGGACTTTAAGCTTTTTATATATTGCGTCCCTTCTTTCTGAGCGGTCAACTACCTGTTTGTGTGCCGATTAATTGGAATATGGGAGGAGCTGGCCCCAATGTGGAGGAGGGGCCTGCATGCCAGTGAGTAATGCCATAGAGGCTAAAAAATGAAGAGATGTATTTTAGGGTTATTTCCAATTAAAGGAATAGTATTTACATTTTTTTACAAACGACAAACAAGGTCCAATGCGCTCTTCCAACCTATGGTTGTTACTCCTCTGGTATCCTACCTTCAAGGATAATCATTCATAGAAGAAACACGTTTTTTGATGTAGGTCCTAAATAAAGAAGTTTTTGATTTGGAGTGCGACCCTCAACTCTTTCTTCTATTTACATTTTTTGCTTTAGTTTTGCCTGTGATAGCTTCTCGTTACGGTTGCAAATCATTTTTTTAGCTAAAAAGATTATGCTAAAATGTTAGAGCCAATCAATGTAGCAATTTGTCAGTTAGATATGCAGGTACATTAATTATCTTCAGTATAATATTTTAAACATATAAAATTCACATCGAATGTGCTCGCCATGAAAGTCTATATTGATGTTTTTTATACTCCTCTAAGCCATAGAAAAACAGAACCAGGGGCTCCATCTCCACCCGTAAAGCATTCATTGTACATCAACACATTCTATACAGTTCTATATCTTTAGTTTTGTGGGTTATTTAAAAGGATTACAATTTTTTTTGTCCAATTAAGTCCTGAAATGTGTTCTTTTTAAAAATCAAATTGGTTATATCATGTTTTTATCACCTTATAAACATCCAGTATAAATGTTCAGATACAAATAGCTATTTAACTGTTGGTTGAATGAGTGTGGTGAGTGTGTTTAGGCTGATGTGAATTTGTAATTGATTTCTTTCATACCTTCTGTGTTGATGAAGGTTTAATGTGAATTCAAACTTGTACCATACTGAATTGTAAATTAAGAAACTCTATGTACGTTTGTCTAAAGTGTATATAAGCTAGCTTTTTATTTTTAAATGCACTAGGTCTGTGTTTTACATTTCCTCATTACAAAAATTCTAAAGATATAAAGAATTTAAAAATTTGACCCTTAATAAATTAGCCCAGTATACACATCGGTTATTAGAAATAATAAAACATGTTTAAACTGAAGATTTAAAAGAAAATTTCAGTTTAAAATGTGACATGTTCGGGTAATTTCAATTAATTCTGTGAAACAATGTTAAAAGAAATTTAAAAAGGGGGGGGGGAGCTAGAAAAAACAGCAATACACATAGAATTCTAATGAGACTTTGTTGTTTCGATGACGAGTACCTAGGAACTGCATCTTCTGTATAAAGACTCTTAAACCTTTGAACATTTGGTTCTTAAAGAAACAAATGTCGTTTTCTTTTTGGTATTTCTTTGTATTTGAAAAGTGTGTAAATAATTTATTACAATAAATGTGTATTTTTTTTTTTTTTTACCTTGCAGCTCGGAGATTAACATTACTGTTCAATATGTGTAATGTCACCTTACCGGGGAAATTTCAACCCTAATTTAGAAATTGGGGAACCATTTTTCCTTTGTTAAAAAAGGCAAAATTCTACCATATTGAAAAGAAATCTGGGAGATACTGCATTGTGTATTGGAGTGAAGAAGTAGCAAATCTTAGCTTGTGTCAAGCTTTATACATGTATTTCTGTATAAATATTTTTTCAAGTTAGGCAAAATTTAGAAGCATTAACACTGAAATGGAGAATTGTTTTTCCTTTCAGTATAAACCTTATGTGCAAATGTATTTATTAAACAGGAGGAATATGTTTGACTATCAGTAAACATGAAAGTATATGAAAGTTTTGCAGTCAGTAGCAATATGTTGCAAAATGATTGACAAATGTATCCGCAACATTAGCCTCTGTAAAGTTTTTCTGCTTGCAATATTTTAATTCTCTTCATAGGCGCATTAAACCACAGAGTGGATTTTCAAATAAATGTATATATATTTTTTTTCCTTTTCACAAGAAAATTTGCCATTAGTATTGTTAAAGTAAAACACTATAAGGAATATTTTAAAAAACAATCGTTTGGAAATAATCGGTCGACACGCACACACTGCTTAAAGTTTCATTGAATTATTTTGTAATAAGGATATTTTTCACAATAAAAATAACATTAAACAGAAGCCAAGTGACAGGTTTTTGCAATAAGAGAACTTATTTTTTCATTGATCCATTAGCTTTGTTTTGAAATCTCTGCTTTATAGGTTTTGCGGGTTCTATAAAAGTTTTTTTAAAGACTTCTACATGAGGGATTTTTTGTGCTTATAAAAACTGCTTCGATACGTATCGTTTTGAGAAAGTTGTTCGTTGTTTGGGTGTGTCCTCTGTTATATTTGTTCATATTTTGTGAATTCAATACTCTGTATCATTGTATTATAGTAACTTTTATAAAGCAAACCATAAATATACTCACCTTTCTTACGATAAACCTGTCATTGTGAATTATTTCAAGGGCTTTCTGTAACTGATCCATTAAATAAATACACTTCATAGCCATGGGCAGTTTAAATACGTTTTAGAGTTCGTTCTCCCTATTTTAATATTCAATTAGCCTTTGTTTATCTATTTCAAAAATCTATTTTACAAAGAAAATTAACAATGGTGGTGTGACTAAGATTTTGACCGACTAAATCTGGATAACCGCACAGAGTATGCAGTCTCCTAAAGTCTGCAGGTGAGGAATGTGCAAAATGTAAACACTAATGATTAGTCTATGTGTATCTATATAGTTTAATGTTATTGGAAAATGTGATGCTGTCTCAATTCGATGTAAATGATGAGACCCGACACCCGAGCGGCTATACACCCTTGAGAATGTCTGTTTCAGCAATAGTCGTGCATTGTATCCACGCACGTGCACGGAACTCACAGGCATTACTGTTTGTGGCTCAAGCAGAGAGTGCACGGAACTCACAGCATTACTGTTGAGTATCAAGCCGGAGGGTGCATGATAGGGTTTCCAGATCACCTGCTGATTGTAGGACGCTCTTAATTAATGCCGTTAGCGGCTGCACTGATTGCATTAAATGCTGACTCAGCCTTGCTACATGTGATTTTCTAGGTGTCCTCTGATTTTCACTGATCTGGAAACCCTATGCATGGAACTCGCAGGCATTACTGTTTGAGGCTCAAGCGGAGAGTGCACGAATCACAGGCATAATGTTTGAGTATCAAGCCGGAGGGTGCATGGATAGGTTTCCAGATCACCTGCTCGATTGTAGGACGCTTTAATTAATGCAGTTAGCAGAGCTGCACTGATTGCATTAAAAAATGCTGACTCAGCCTTGCACATGTGATTAATAGGTGTCCTCTATTTTCACTGATCTGGAAACCCTATGCATGGAACTGCAGGCTTACTGTTTGAGGCTCAAGCAGTGGAAAGCAGAGGAAATCTCAGAGGGGCGGAGCTTAACACCAGCAAACCGTAGTAAAAGAGTCAGCAACTTCAAGCACAAGCTAGGCTCGGAGGGGCAACAGTAATTTTTAAAGCTGAGCTTCCAAATCAACATAACTGGATTTTACAGTGCACTTATCCTTTAATGGAAATGTTATTTAGACATAAAGTCAAAATAGTACATAAAAAAGTCATACAACTTGTCAGAAATAAGTTAAAATTATCTATTATATCCAGCAAAGAAGAGTTTCCAGGCAGATTTTTTACGTGCAGAAGAGAGTAAACCCAGGGGAAACAATTATTTCAGATTGTATTGGGTCCATTTGATGGGGAATTGTTTCTGCAACGAAAATGCTTTATTTACGATTTTACAGATTTTCAGATGTTAAATAGTACATATTGTTATGGTCTGGTGATGGTTTTTTTTCCCTTCCTTTTTGAGCAATGTGAAATGCCATTTTCATCCAGGATTTCCATTATGCTAAATCTGGAACACGTGGGAAGCTGTCCCATTCCTACGATCTTGGGTAATTACAGTTCCAAAGTTTTCCTATGCTGTGTTTGGGGTGAACGATCAGGTGGACAGCAGGCTCTACTGGCTCCCTTTACTACAGTACAGGAATCTTGACAGTGGCTGAGTGAAATTTTCAGTTCATAACAACTGTTTATAGGGACGCAGAAAGTTCATCAGCCCTGTAAACGGATGTTTTCCTAGATACACATTGTGACAAAGGGACAATCTTGCCAGAAAGAACTGGATTGGGGTATGGAGGTTTCGTGATGTAATATGTATAAGATGAGGAAATATTCTAAAGTTTACGTAAGATGATGTGCTGTTAGTGAACTATAGCTTATTTCTATGGTGAACCTTGATGGCTAAAATAAATGTCCTCTACACCTTAAAATTAATACTTCTGTATTTAACCCATTCCAAGGATCTAAATGGACATATTTGAAGAAAATATGAAAATTGCCTTATGAATTGAAAAAATGACCAGATCTAATTGTCACTGATAACGGGCCTCTGTAGTAGATTTCCAATAGAAATGTCAGTTATCGTCATTTACAACAGCAAGTATCACTATATTATGGAATAACCTGAATATCCCTTACCGGTAGTCCCATACCTTAAATGACATATTCATTCCTCAATATATAAATTATATATAAGTACATCCCCTAAAAACAATGGTTAGAAAGCTTACAGACATAGGGCTATATCTGTTCTGCAGCAAAATTGTCTCTCCCCTTCCCTTCAAGAAGCTTGGAGAGTTTAAGAGAAGGTGGGACATTTTTACATGCTCAAAGGAGGCAGATAAGGGAATGGCATACCGTATGGTGCCAATGTAATCTTACATCTTGATGACAGATTCTAATTGGAAAAAACAAAAAGAGGAAAGAAAACCGCATCAGGCAGAATTCGAATAGTCTTACATCTCCCAGAAATCAAACTTTTGCAATTTTTGGCGTTTGGTGGGTGATATTACCCATACACATTTTTTTTTTCATTTAAAGGGGGACTTTTCCCTTAAAGGACAACTAAAGCTCAGAACAACACTGAACCAGAAGACAGAGCACCTTGATTAAAACCAGTATCTGTGTCTTACCTCTCTTAGATACGGGTGCTGGGAAATTACCTAAAATAACATATGGTTTGTGCTTTACTTCACAGCATGCTAGTTATACACACAGTTTGGTCAACGACCATTATGTTCTGCACATGCTCAGTCCGAGCTTATGGCAGAAACTTGTTACAGTTGGTCACACCCATTATAATCTCAGCCAATCCTTTTACAGGCAGATAAAGCAAAGAATCATGTGACTGAGGTCAGGAGGTGTGGCCTGACACCGCACATACACGCAGATACTTCATCCAGTTCTTAACAGGCTTACATTTACTCTAATACATTTACTGGAGTGGGATTTTATAGCTTATTGGGTTTTTTTCTGGGGGGGGGCTGTTTTTAGATTTGGAGTATAACAAAAAATTGGGTTAGTTCTCCTTTAAAGGGTATGTACCATGACCATTTTTTTTTAATTGCCCATTACTGGAAACTCAAAATTCATCCCAACTACCACTGTATCATTTTGTGTTGATCTGCACCCTATTTCTTTAGATATCCAATCTGAAACATCTTACATTTCAGCATTTCTGTAAGCAGTTTTGCAGTAGTTGGAATGGTTGGTATACTGTATTGACTGTTGGATGAGAAAAAAGTCAGGTCGAGCCTGATCAATAAAAATACTTTATTGAAGGCATGCAGCAACACACACACCTCTAAGAAGTGCAACTACACATATTTATTTATAGATTAAGATGACGCAAAGTCATTTTTTCAGTATATAATACACTTAGTCATTTTATAGGGAAAGGGGCCCATCATCAATCCTTTCCACATATTAGTATAGAGAAGATAGCTCAGGAATGTGTCTAGCTCATCTAAGCAGATCAGACCGATTCTGTCCATGATCTACTAAACAAACAGATACACACAATGCCAGAAGTTTAGTGTGGACCAGTTTAAGGATTCTTTGTTCAGGAATTGTGGTGTAAATTTGGAAAATTTACTTTGGTAAATTTAGTTATTCCAGTGTGCACCAATGTAGTTATGTTTCTTAAAAGATATTAGAACTGTCAGTTTATCCTGAAAAAAACCAGCAATTTCTGCTCACCAGCTGCCTTTAAGTGTAGGTATACTGAAAAAATCTTACTCTATAATAAATATGTGTAAGTAGCACTTACTCTGAGGTGTGTGTGTTGCTGCAGACTTGAATAAAGTACTTTTTGGCTCAGGCTCGACCACTGACCTGACTTTTACCCCATACAAAGTCAATACTGTATACAGTATACAGCACACCAACTGTCCAAACCATTTCAGCTACAGCAAAACTGCTTACAGAACTGCTGAAATGTAAGAAGTTTCAGATTGGATATCTAAAGAAATAGGGGGCAGTTAACAAAAAAATGGTTACAGTGATAGTTGGGATGAATTATAGTTTCCGCTAATAGACAATTTAAAAAAACAAATTTTCCAGGTACATACCATTCAAAAGCCCATAAGCAATGCAATCTTGGTTGTCTGATTTTGTATGGGCATACCCATTGTCAGACAATTCTCTGTTATTGGGACATAGCAACTTTAGCTATAAATGTAAGAACCCCCCAACCCCAGTTTTGCATTATCAATATATGCAAAAATGCCCCTAAAGGGACTTGCCTGACCCGGTCAGGTATCTCCACCTCCAACTATAACATTTTCTGTAGTGTAGGGACCCCCCTACAACCCTAAATGCTGGGTTTTAACTTTAAAAAGTGTCTACGAATAGACTTAACTACCTATCCGATCCCTCAGCTCTAATGCACTTCCAGAACGGAGTCAGTAGTAATAGATAGGACAGACTGGCAGCAGTGTCTGTGATGGCTGAGAGCAGCCATAAACAGACGTGTCTGCAGTTATTGAGAGCGGAGGCAACAAGGTCGGGTAAGTCTATTTCTGGACACTTTTTAAAGTTTAAAACCCTAGCATTTAGGTTGGAGGGGGGTCCCCTATACTACAGAACATTCATTTCTAAAAGATGATGCAGGTCCTCTCTTCACTTTCCTGGACTTCCATAAGGCAATGCCGGAAAACCAAAGGACAGGAGAAAGGTAAGGAATTTTTACATAACACAGTGGGGCACGTTTTAGTTAGGGGGTTGACATGCCCATTAGCCCAGACAACCACTTTTATACAAACTTCCCCTTTCCTATCTTACTTAAGCTAACTTTCTACATTAGGTAATGTACACTATATAAGGGATAATGCGCCCTTACGGAGAGTAATAATATATATATATAATGTGAATAGGCGCATTTTTTCTTATAATACATAAGGTTTATACATTATTTTTGCCTTAAGGTTGCATACATTTTTAAAAATTGTATGGCTTCAGTAGCATTGCAATGCTGTATTTTAAAAGTAAATAAGTTAAAGAAACTGACCATGATTTACTTTCTTTTCCAAACCTCATAATTCTCCTTTAAAACGTTTACCTTTATATAAACTTTAGGAAGCTGGAGCAGTTATGGCCAGAAGGGTTGGGAGCTGCATTGAAACATTTTCTTAAAAAATCATTAGTAACAATAGCTGAGTGATTATATAAGAACTTATTCCACTGCAGCTCCATTATAATGTGAGCCTCTTTGTATTATATAAGTCATTGCAAATTTTCATGCCAAAGTCTAAATTGTATCAGTTACTTTGAATAACCAAAAACATGCATATGGCCATTCCCAACCTGTAACATTTATTTAATTTTCTTTAAATATAGTTTAAATGAATGCAAGAAGACTGGTGTAAATAACATTTGTTAATACCTTCTACAGCTCTAAACGTGTAAATACTGTGGTATTTAAAGGAAAGGTTCACTTAAAAGGGAACTTATTGTTTTTTACATGAATTGACGAAGAACGTAGGTGGTAAGTAGCTTTCTATAGTCGTTCCCGGCTCCTGTTACATTAAAAATTGTGTGTACAGAACTACCGCATCTCTGAATACATCAATAAAGTGGAACACACACGCAAGGAATTGTGTGGTTTTTGGTTCAATTTTGCACACCACATGACAAGTTTCAGAAGGGGTACCATCCACAATTTTGTATTCCTTTTTAATTATCAAGTCACTCACCACAAACAATTCTGTTTGAATTTTCTCACCTGCCATACTGAAAGCAGGGGTTGTGATTATAAGACATTAGCTCTTTCCTCCCGTTATTCAATTAATTGCAAAAACCAGAAAACAGTTCACGTTTCATCTGGGTTTGTTTTCTGTAACAGCACAGCATGTTCTCTGGCTTCTTTCACATACTCATAAGCCCCCCAGCTCTTTTCCCAGGGTTATCAAGCCCCCAGTTCATTTCCCAACGTTATCAAGCCCCCCAGTTCATTTCCCAGCGTTATCAAGCCCCCCAGTTCATTTCCCAGCGTTATCAAGCCCCCCAGTTCATTTCCCACGTTATCAGCCCCCCAGTTCATTTCCCATCGTTATCAAGCCCCCCAGTTCATTTCCCAGCGTTATCAAGCCCCCAGTTCATTTCCCATCGTTATCAAGCCCCCCAGTTCATTTCCCAGCGTTATCAAGCCCCCCAGTTCATTTCCCAGCGTTATCAAGCCCCCCAGTTCATTTCCCAGCGTTATCAAGCCCCCAGTTCATTTCCCAGATTATCAAGCCCCCCAGTTCATTCCCAGCGTTATCAAGCCCCCAGTTCATTTCCCAGCGTTATCAAGCCCCCAGTTCATTTCCCAGCTTATCAACCCCCTCAAGCCCCAGTTCATTTCCCAGCGTTATCAAGCCCCCCAGTTCATTTCCCAGCATTATAAGTCCCCCCAGTTCATTTCCCAGCGTTATCAAGCCCCCAGTTCATTTCCCAGTGTTATCAAGCCCCCGGTTCATTTCCCAGCGTTATCAAGCCCCCAGTTCATTTCCCATCATTATCAAGTCCCCCAGTTCATTTCCCAACAACAATTTTTTTTAAAATTTGTGATTAACACTTGATGTATTACAAATACTGCTTTCAATGTGTCCATCTTTAGCTTTAGCTACAACAATAGTGTCCATCTTTAGCTATAACGATAATCCATATGTTATTACAAACTTAAATCATAAATAGGCGTTCCTTAATAAGTTCGTGTTCCAGTGCTTCTCTTGTCCTTTAAAATCATGTGAAGTGAAGAAAAAAGTACATATAAGGTAAGTATCCTCCTTGTCGTCTCTAATAAGAATCCTTGTTGTCTTATTAGAGATGACAAGGAGGATACTTATCTTATATGTAGTTTTTTCTTTATTTATGGGCAAATACGCGGGCTAGAATTCGATTGAAATTACTACAAGCTCCTAAATCAGGTGGTGGTTTGGCCCTTCCTGACTTTAGATACTACTATGTAGCAAGTCAATTCAGATACTTAAAGTGTTGGATAGATGCTGAAATGCAACCTAATGCCTCAGATCTTATGCTAAGATCATATTAAACCACAGAATTTATTGCATATCTGGAAGCACCACAACTTCATATAGTGGGAACAGGCACCCCTATACATAACCAATTTAGGAAAATATGGAATGAAATTAAATTAAGGCATACCAGAAGAGATGCCACTGTGGGCTAATAGATTATACCCTAACCTTAAAGCATTTGGACAATCAAAGAACTGGCTTAGATATGGTATAACATACTTTGGCCAACTGGTACACAATAAAACTCTTCCTGGAGCTGCAGGAGGAATACCACCTACCTGATACTTACCTATTTTGCTATCTACAGCTACGGTCTTGCATACAGGCTGACTTCCCAACATGAAACATCCCAGTGAAAATTCACCCACTGCTTACTATACTCGGTTACTCACAAAAGAAAAAACTAACCACAAACTTATACACCTGTCTCCTCCAGACAACAACAGCTGAAGCACAAAAATCAATTGAAAACAAATGGAGGAGATGGATACCCAGTATGGATGCAGACGAAGTATCACAGATGGCATCCTCACACACCCAGATATCGACAGTAGCAAATAATAAGATGATTTAATATTTTGTGATACACCAAGCCTACATAACACCCATAAGGTTAAGATATTTATCAGCAATATATGCTGATACTTGTCCTAAATGCAGAACAGCAAAAGCGAATTTCTGGCACCTTATATGGGAATGCCCACGTACAGGGCCGTTTTTAGGCATAAGCCATCTAGGCAAAGAACTAGGGTGCCTATGTTGATTCAGGGTGCCTATTCTTCTCTCTAGCATCCCTGTCAGCTTTACTTGCGGTGTTAGATCTGCTCTCCTTGTTCAGCTGTAACCTGCAACATTGTATCTAGTACAGAGCCTGAACTCCACACACTCTACATAGCAACAAATGTTGCAATTTGCAAATGAACTGAAGGTGAACGAAGGAGGTGGGAGGATGAGCTCAGCTAATAGTACTGAGGAGAACAGTCCTAAAATGCCAGGTAAAAGCTGCTGCATACTTTATAACAGTGGCCCCTGTGACTAGCAGCCATGAGATCCCTATCCCTGCCTCTTTCTTCCTTCCACCCAACTCTCCAATTAGAACTTAGAGTATGTGAGGAGCAAAAAAATGGAAAGCAGGTACATTCTGTATATCATGTCAATGCTGGCAGCAGAAAGGGTTAAAGGTAATACTCTGCTGGCACTGAAAGTGTTAATAGGAAAGTCTGATGGCATTGAATGGTTCAAGGTAATACTCTTCTGGCACTGAAAGTGTTAATGGCAATACTATGGGGAAGTCTGCTGGCACTGAAGGGTTAATAGCAATTCTCTGGAAAGGTGCTGGCACTGAAAGTATTAATAGTAAAGTCTACTGGCACTAAAGGGTTAATGGTAATATTCTGCTGGCACTAAAATTATTAATGCCAATATTCTTGGAAAAGCACTGAAAGAGTAAAAGTAGGTGGGAGGGCGCCTAGGGCACTAAAATGGCTAGAAAAGGCCCTGCCCACATATACAAAAATATTGGAAATCAGTGCGTGATACCTTGACACGTATAATGGGTCGCCCAACTCCCAGAGACCCATTACAATGTTTGTTTGGATAAGATGAGGAGGAAAACTACCATAAATATGAACAGTGTTTTTTGAATGAAGCGTTATTCTATGCTAGAAAAGAAATTGTATTACAATGGATGGCCTCAACCTCCCAGACAATTCAAAATTGGAAGCAATTAATCAATAAAGATCTATCTTATATAAAATATATGTATATACATAGGAAATGTCCAGGGAAATATACTAAGGTGTGGAAAAGATGGTATGTTGAGTCAAAATGACTCAACATTGACATAGGGCTCCCTGGGGAATGAACCTCTCCAAATATATAAGAACCAAAAGTAAAACGCTAATTTAAGTCAAAAGAGCTGACTAAAGTAAACTCAAGGGATAGACATATAAGAATATTAGTTAGCATAGTTAATTTAGAGATACTACTTAGTATACGTTTCCTTTTATGGTTAATTGATAGGGGATTTTGTTTTATTCACTATGTAAAGAAAAGGCAATCAATAGAGAGAAAAAAATGTATCTTAAATAAATAACAACACTATTACTTTTATTGAAAATGACTATTGAAACATGATATCAAAACAGGACTATAAGTAACAATTACAAGCGCTAACTTTATGTTATCTTTATATTTACTTTTATGTCATCTTTAAGTTTACTTTTATGTCATTAATTTGTGTCATTAAAATAAACTGAATTAAAAAAAAAACTTAAAAAATATTTTTCTTTAGCACATGGATAAACATAGTAGCTGATTGGATAATTCAAATACCAAAAATGTTTGTTTTCCTGCACACCTTTTGTATCCAAAGTCTTAACAGTGCTGGGGGCTGCATGGGCTGCAAGGCCAGTGGTGCAATAATCACAGGAAACATGACAACCTGCACACTCACACACTTGGCATTAATTTATTAGCACATGCTCATGCTATAACGTGACGTTTCAGTGTCCACATGACACAATAGTTCCATACATTTACTGAAAAATTATAGCTATTTTACAAAACAAAGGGTGAAAAAAAAAGTGCAAGGAATTAAAATATATAGTAGACAATATACTCCCTACTGTAATGAGCCTTATAAAAGCACTCTGACTACGGCCATGTGCTATTATATGCAAAAATAAAGGGACATATAAATCAATTTCACCTCTTCTATTAGGACACTCCTCTGTGCTGGCCCCCTACATGGGCCAGAACGCAGTTCAGAAATTGCAATGGAGACTGTCCAAAATTGAATGATCGAAAAACTGTGCTTTTATTAATCCATCTAGAGTACAACAAACACGGCAACATGGCTTGAAACACAAATATGGACAGTCTCCATTGCAATTTCTGAACTGAGCTTGTGCACAAAAGGCTTGGTGGCCTAATTTATTTATTGTAGGGGGTAATAATCCATTAAATCCACCCCTTAATCCTCATTTAAAGGCTCAGGCAATCCCAGACTCAGAGACATTGGGTGCCTGCAAACCCAGAGCGCCCTAATATTGCAGATTCCATACTGGACTGCCAACATACCCTCTGCCCCCCTCCCCAACACACACTTCACACTGGGCAGTTACATCCCCCCTTCTCCCATTTTCATTGAGTCCACAATAAGCCACACAGTCCACCACCCTATTTTACAGACAGGGCAAAACCCCTTCCCCACAAAACTCTTTTTTTAAAGATACACAAATGCAGGAACAGACCGGCATCCCCCACACACACATAACCCACTCTGGTGCTGGTGTCTAAGGCTCAGTTAGAAAATACTATGGGGAAAAACATCTGAGTTAGAGGCATGCTACTATACCAATATATTTTTAATCCATGGGAAGGGTAGATTACACCGACATAAATTCACATGGAGATTTGCACCGTGTATTCCACAATACATTTAGATGCTAAAAGTATAGCAAGAGCATTGGTTATTAGCCATTCAAAATGCTGGTTTTATTGTCTAAAAACCATAATGCTAAAGTGACATTTGTGTTATAAAATTCCTTGGTTGTAGAATTCAGGGAGTTGAAATTTTAAAACATTTGAAGGGCTGTTGATTGGACATCCTTGATATAGTTAATATAATATTGTATCTAATATAACAACCCTTTTGGCTCAAAACATATATTAATGCTGGTGCTGTGGGTATAATGGAAAATACAGCATAATAAATGTGGTAATCAGAAGTAATTACCAAGGAACCCACTGGACTCTGGGAAACCCCAGAGGCACTCAAGGAGCCATATCTAGGGAAATAAACATCCCCAAAACATATACAAAACTCAGGGGGTAATACTTAATCCAAGGGTATGCACAAAAGAACCTTCCAACAAACAAACAGTAAAACTATAATTTTATATAACATTTAAAAAACATCATATAAAGTACCTAAGCACTATACACATCTAAAAAATATATATATATGTATCTGGGCGTCCCCAGAGCAGTAACTATCTAACAATGGCGTCCTGGAGCAGAAAGCAGCAAATGAAGCAGTTAATGAAGCAGATAATAGGATTAGCAGGTAAGTGTGTAGACAATAGCATAACCTACACGCGCGCCTCCGCGCAACCCCCCCATCACAGGGGTCGGGGTAACCCGTACCTAAATAGCAGTATGAAAGCCAGGCGGAGGCAAAAAAGCAATAATGTAATGATGAAGTGAAGCAATACAAATGTCAATAAAGCT
This sequence comes from Hymenochirus boettgeri, assembly GCA_019447015.1. NCBI lineage: Eukaryota > Metazoa > Chordata > Amphibia > Anura > Pipidae > Hymenochirus > Hymenochirus boettgeri. The sequence continues at coordinate 310,328,275 of CM033469.1, forward strand.
TATACTCAAGTGAGGATTCTTGTATCAGGACTCCGCCGGGCGTCCGACTTGGCACACCAGTCGCTCCTTCTATCATGTACAAGCGTATGTTAAATAAAATTATAGTTTTACTGTTTGTTTGTTGGAAGGTTTTTTTGTGCATACCCTTGGATTAAGTATTACCCCCTGACTTTTGTATATGTTTTGGGGATGTTTATTTCCCTAGATATGGCTCCTTGAGTGCCTCTGGGGTTTCCCAGAGTCCAGTGGGTTCCTTGGTAATTACTTCTGATTACCACATTTATTATGCTGACATCCTTGATATAGGTGTTTGGTTTTAATGGAATGCTGAGTGGCATGGAAAAGTAGCCAGGTGGGCCGTCCGGCTAAAAGATGCTAGGGAAAACACTGTTGCGGAAAAACTTACAAACACAAATTTAAAAATTCTTACTAACTCTACACCCTTTAATCCCCTGCCTTTATATTCTCCAATGGCTCACATTCTATTACTGTTTTCTAGCTCCAAAATAATCCAACAAACAAAACCACCGCATTTCTTGGCAATTGGACACTTGCCTGCATATAATTATGGACCATTTGCATGGTATAAGAAGAAAACTTAAATATTTTTGGTGAACAAAGGCCTTATTCTAGGCCTGAATGGAAGTACACACACAGTCTTACCTGTCTAATATTCTGCCCTACATATTCGATCACCATCTCATCAGCTATTATAGGTTCCATAGCAAAAAGGCCCCAGTCATGTATATGGCTCTTACAGAATCGCAGCTTTTTCTTTCGGAACTAAAAAAAACCAAACAAAAATTTATTTAAGAAAACAAATAAAATCTGGACTTTGCAAGTGATACTTTGTGGTTAAGGCTTCTAGTATGTAGAATTAATGGACAGTAATAACTCCACCAGTTTTCTTTTACCGACAGTAGACACTGTATCTGAATACCTAGTGTATATTGTACAGGTAAGCACCTATAACATTTTGTAAATAACCTGCTGGCGAACATGGGTGTCTGAGATTGCGCAGTTTCCATGAAAACTATTGCCAGAAAATGTGCTTTATACCTTTAGCTGATTGAATTTAAGCAAATCGCTGTCACAGCTCCCAATGAACGAAGAGAGCAATCGACGCTGTTCTGACCTTCTTTCCGAGCCTGCTCGGGTAGAGGCTTGAGGCAATGCTGGAATACTTTTTCCCTAAAAAATAATGAAGAAAAGTCAACTACAGTTAGACTTATTTATACTAGAAAATAAATATAATAATCCAATGTGTAAAAGCAGAAGAGTGAAATATGCAGTACTCAAACTGACAATACCTACTACCAGCATTTTCCAATATGGCAGATCTGCTGGGAAGAATTGGCAGTTCTTCGCTTCTGCTGAATTCCAGACTTTCTGTATACCAGTCTTGGCCTTTAAGACTATACTGGACAGCCAAAGTTTTACCATATATAATTCACTCAGTACTAACTGTGTAGGTGAAGTCTCTGTAGTTTTATTTTATCGACAATGGTTGACTAAACAGTTGTTGTCAATGGCTCTCTAGCCTTATTTCTGTATTATAAGATTTATGTTTTACAAGTTCTCATTAAGTCTGATAAAATGGTATCAAAAGGGAAAGGTAAAACAGAGAAAATGATCTGCAATACAAAGCATTAAATCATTCCTTTTTAAAAGGATGAGCAAACCAGGACTAAATAGTTGTGCCAACATGGCCTCCTCTTAAACCTAGATTGCTAGATGCTTTAGATGGCTTGAGCTCCCTTGGGGCTTCCATGCATTCTAAATGCTGGAAAGTAACAAGTGGATGACCATTGTCTATGACAATAACATTTAAAAGCATTAATCTAGATACAATAGATACATACATCCACAAAATCCTTCCTGGACAAGATACAGACAATAATGTTACCTCTTCATATATTTTACCTGGCCCTCTAGATTTAACACAGAATTAAGTTTGGTTATATAAAATAAAACTCCTACCTGGGTATCAATTGGAGGCTCTTCAGCTATCGAACGGTTGTTGACAAGGTATTTCAACTTGTCTTTCTTATCAATTTTGTAATATCCCTCACTACGGGCACAACCAGTCAAATGCTCCCGTAAACCATCATCTCGTTTTTTCTTTTTGGGGGAATAAACACTGGTTGGTGGGAATTGGTTAAGGAAGAACATTACTAACATACTGAATTTGCACACAGCACTTTATTTAAGCCAGGATTTAATTAATAAAGAGCAATTGTAATTTTAAAAAAAGATTTATGCCATCCAGCCTATAAAGATCCTACAGTGTAATTCAAATGTATCACTCTAAACCCTAAAGCTGGCCATACATGAACGATAATAGGTAAATCCCGCCGGGGAACAACGGGATTTACCCATTATTTTTAGTGTGTAGAGGCAGTTCCTGACTGATCGGAGTGCCGTTGAATGACTGCAGTCGGCACTTGGATGATCGGGAATGGCCGTTGGTCGCTACCGGCTCCCTTTACTTTAAGTAAAGAGAGCAGATACGATCTCCCGGTGTATGGCTGCACGGCTGACCGATCCCCATACTGCGTATGGCTATTGGTCGGGTACATGTGTGCTGTTCCCACAGCATGTGGGCTGACAGATACCAATGTGATCTGTCTGCACACATGCTGTGGGATCGCATGTGTATGGCCACCTTAATGGTCCGATTTACACAGAGTCACAGTGCAGGAAAAAGAAGTTAGTCGTACTTACCTATTTAAAATAGTTTAGAGAGACTTTAACTCACTGACTTGCAATGGCTTAGCAGGTATTGCAAAACCACTCAGCCGCCACAAGCTATTTAATAGAGGTTTTTTGGCTGTTATTATGTGACTATGAAATGCCGGCTAGTAGCACAAATTTGCTATTGAATCTCCCTAAGAAAGATATACCCAGAGTGGCCGCAGCTATTTGTAAATCTCCCTATAAGTGCAAAGTATTAATCTGCAAAAACCAAGCAGATGATATTTTTACTGTTTTCGAAGCTCCAAAATGAGAAAAATTACTAAAAATATTTACTGAAAAATAGATCTTTAAGCAGCCTTCTTTCAGTGGCATTGAAAAATAATTTACACTTGTTTTGTCTTATAAGCTAATAAGTTATTTTAAAAACTTCTCCTTTAAACAGAATAATGCAATCTCTTTTTTTAACACAAGCTGGCAGTTTTCTGGAGAAATTCCTCTACTTCATTATTTTAAACTACTTTAAAGGACAACTACACTGTAAAAATGTACTGTACACTGCTGGTTTTCATTTTCTATATTAAAATAAGTGCTGGGACCAGGGGTTAGCCTGGCAGAAGCAGTTTTCATGGTGCTGGTGGTTCTCACTGAAACAATATTGGGAGGAAGGAATTACTATTCCCACCTCCCTCACCCAGGTACCTTAACAGATAACTATTATCTAAACATGTACTTTTTAAAAATAAAAAGTACCCAGGGCAGGGTGGTTGGATTGATTATTCCTACCACCCAATATAATTTCATTGAGGAGCTACAGCAACAACAGTTTTCATTTGCCAGGTTAGTTATGTTTTAAAGATAGCCAGGATGAAGACTGGCAGAATTTGGTTTTTTGGGGGGCTGGTGTTCCTCCCAGAAACAATATTGAGAGGTAGGTATTACTAGTGATTGATGATCAGGAACCAGTGATCAGAAACTGGAACTGTGGAAACCAGAAATTGGTGAAACATATACCAGTATGCAGAATTGATATCTCACCCTATATGCAGATAGTGTGAGATATATATGCAGAAACTGTATCTCACCCTATATGCAGATTTTTGAGCTGTATTTTACTAATTAACTATTGGAATATCCAGGCAAGTATAACACCACTGCATTGAGCCAGTCAAGGTTTGATTACCATTTCTAGACATTAGTTATTCTCCTGACAAAAAAAATGTTTAAACTTAAACCTTTCCTACAGCAGGAGCCTGCTACAAACCATTAAGGCATTTCTAGTGCTATTAGGAACTGCAACTTTCATATCATATTTAAATGTGAAAATATTAAAATTTGTACTTTTATTCTATAATTGCAGGGGAGGTGGGATTGATTAAAATTCCTCCTATGTGTCCTTTCATAGCAGAGTAATCTCCTGTTGAAGATCGCCACAAACACTTGTTATCCACAATGTCTCCCACCATGGAAGAAGAAGACGGGAAATCAGTTGACAGAGTGGCAGCCATGAATATATGTGGGGAACTTTAACATGAGATTGTACTCATATCCAGCCTCAAACACCATCTGTTAAACTTCTCAAATAAAATAGGAGTGGTGTAGTCCAAACCGTTGGGGCTGATGCAATAAAAGGTTACAAATTTTGCAGCAACCAATGGGATGTTGACTTTTACTGCCTTATCAGAGATAGACAACAGTTGGTTTCTGCAGAATAACAACATGGTAAAACGTTTGCGTTTTTTTATTACATCAGCCCTATAGTATTTTGGCTGTGTAAATAACCCCCTGCCAGCAAAGTACTCAAGACATCAAAAGAACTAAAGCTAAAATATATATAACCCTGCATTAATTGTAAAAATGTTTAATAGAGAGCTGTATCTCTCCGCCATAAAATCAGTAGCATTGTGGAGAAATCTGTTAAAATTATGCTGGTTTGTAAGTGGGTCCATGAGCCAAATACATAGTTACATGCTCAGTAAATTTTGTCCCCTTCACAAAAGCTGTCAAATAATAATTGCATAATCTAATATGTAATCAAGACTGAAAAGGCCAGAAAAAAATTGGTACTTAAAAGAAGGGCTACAGAAAATGACAAAACCTGCAGAATTACGGTCACTTATCCACACTGCTACTGATTTCATTTGAGAGTTACAGCTCTCTGCTAGACAGGAACTCGAGAATCCATTTACATTTTAGCTTTTTTTTTTTTTTTTGAAATTCCATTTTGTCACTTCCCTAAATAAAAGGATATGAGGATGGTAGACCCATAAGGTGTCATTGAGCCAGTCCATACCATTGTCTTGTTGCAACATTCTATCATATGTAATGCACATGTACTTAATATCTTCATCATCAATTCCTCCATTCCATATATCATACAAAATGGTCATTTCTTCAAATTCCGATCGTGGCTTAAAAAGAGCTCGTGGTGGGGAATAATCAGGAGATGGAATAACTGAAATGTCGTCAAATCTCTTGTTGAGTCTCCAGTTCCTGTTTTTTTTATGTTTGCTTATATCTTCTTCCTCTTTGAAATCCTCATTAAACTGATTTTCCAGGTCTTTCAAAGGAACTTTTTGAAAAGGAGATTCATGAACTCTGCTTTCAGAGAGCCCATCATTCCTGAAATCTAGGGGTACAGTTTCTGGATCTTTTATCCCACCAAATGTATCAGGTTGTCCAATATACTCTTTACCTAAACTAGTTTCTGACAAGTTAGCTGCAGAAGACATGTCAGAGATTTTTCCTACAGAAGCATCAAATTCAAAAGCAGGAGGAGCCTTTTTGGATCTTCCTTTTTTCTTGTCTGTAGAGGGAAAGGAAGGGGAGGGAGCAGATTCCTCATTGGAAGGCAGCAGTACTTTAGTAAGCTCAGATTCACTATCCTCACTTAATTTATCTGAATGGTATGTTGGAGCATCAGATTCCAGATCATCTGCTGCCAATCTCATATCCACCTGAGAAATTTCTCTTGGAGGGCTAGCAAAAGGGATAGGTGAAGGAACACTGTTCATAGATAAGGAAGCACTGGTTGGCTCTTTAAATGGCTTTTCATCTGTTTCATCTGAGGGTTTCTTTGAAAAAGGCTGGCAAAGGAAGGTTAAATTGGGTTCAGGGAACGTTGGGGTGAAGTTAAAGTCTCTTCCTGGAGTTCGTGGAATCCCGCTATTAATTATTCCAGGAGACTGAGAGAGGTAAGAAAATGGACTTCCAGGTATATGGGGGGAAGTCAGTGTCAAGCTGTTACCTGTAAGTGGAGTATCACTGCCTGGTGTGGCAGGAACAGCTTCAGTACTCTGGGACTTGCCAAGATGGGATGACTTTACCACAATATCCCTACCTGGTGTACGAGGAAGTTCTTCTTCTGACAATGTCTTCATTACTGCTAAATGTGCACACAATTTTTCATGGGAAAGGGAGATTTCATCTTCCTTATTGTGACTTTTTATAAGAGGAAGAGTTGATGGAGTCTCTTTTAAAACAGTCTGAAATGAGGGTTCAGTATCAGAATGAACAACTGCATCTCTGCCAGGTGTTCGAGGATACAATACTTCTTCTTCTGCAATAAATGGAGTTATATTGGCTTGCAGAGTAGCTTCCTCTGTATTCACAGAATTGGCAGATTCACCGAAGGCTCCAGTGGGTGTAATAGGACGGAGGATCACCATCTCTTGTTGTGCACCTGTAGTTGAATCTTCAGGCACAGGTTCTAGATTAAGTACAAACTCTTCCTCTGTAAAATGGGGAAAGATGATAATTAAAGTAAATAAAATGACTTGCTATGTTTGACAAAAATCAAGATGTGAAAATAAAATATTACCTTCATTCAGTGGTGACGGAAGTTTCCCTAGATCCTTCGGAACATCTTCAGGCAGAGGAGGAACAGCAGGTAGCTTTTCCAACCCATCTAAGCTGTCCTGTGTAGGCTTCTGTAGAACTTCCTCCACTTCTTTCTTTTTTAGATTTGACATCTCCGAAGTCGTTACTCGTACATCTTTCTCTACTTCTTCCAAATTGTCATCTTCTAACTCCATATCAGCTTCTGCCTTTTCTGGACTGCTACACTCAGATATAGCTCTTGGCAAGTCATCCTCTCTATCAGTTTCACTATCAATTTCCTGATCTAGTTCTAACTCATCAGATTGGTCATCTTCAAAAACCAGTTCATCTTCCTCATCATCTTCCTCCTCTAGTTCTTCATCTTCTTCAGAATCTGAGGTAGTCTCATACTCTGAGGATTCCTCACTTTCATCAGATGAGTCTATCTCAGCATTGGATGAAGCGTTGCTAGTAGCATCTTCTAAAAGACAAATGCGTATAAAATAAAAAACACACGAGGGAACATTTCTTTGAGAACCTGTAACATTCCATGTGTAAAGATGATTGCAGCAGTTCTAAATTGGTCACTTTTATTTATTAGTTTGGTACTGATACAAAGTTTGATATGTAAATTTCATTTATTTTAAGAATTATATAATACAGAAGGCTCTAGTCTTTGAATGGGAATAGGGGAAGTGAAATATATTACATAGCTAAGAGGCTTTTATAAGAATACCAGATAGTTAAGTCAGTTTAATAACGGGCGCTAGATCTCTCTCTCTCTTGTCCAGTATGTTTCAGATGCCGATGCACGCACTGTTCTGACCATGCGCAGAAGCCCACAAACTCCCCATGTCGGCACCGTCCATTACGAACCGAACACTTCAGGGGGTTTACGCTCACACATGCCCACAGCCCAAAAGTCACACACACATGGACTCACAGTTGGCCTTTTATTATATAGGATATACCACTGCACCTCTACATTACCATGAACCACTCCCACACTACCTCTACAGAGTTCAAACAGTTTAGGACGTTAACCCTGAGCCACGCCACCTTTTATATTTAACTGATAAAACTGAAATGCCCAGTACTACAAATGTTTAAAATTAGCCCAGAAAAGATTTACCGTACCTGACCTCCTTCCCTCGACTCCCTCTACCAACTGGCACCCACCTCTATGATTGGGTGACTCTCAGTCAATCATAGACGCAGCTGCCGGTTCGGCCCCTTCTGCTCTTCTGTTTCTGAAAGTAACCCTAGCGTTTAGGGCTTTGGGTCCCCTACATTATATAAGATTTGGGGGTGGAGATACTCTTTTGTAACTTCTATTAAAGAATGGCTATCTGCTTTATGCAGCTTTTATGTTTAATTAAAAATGCCTTATGTATTGTAAGAAATAATGCTCCCCATAACACTATAATATAACAAGATTTCTTGAAATCAGGATTCCCCGCAGCCTCGTGCTTTTATATGGTCAGGAATCTACTCTGTGACATAATATAAGGGATAATTCGCCGCAGGCCGAGTGCTTTTATACAGGGCAGGCAACTCTAAGGTGAAGTAATATACCTATATTATTCTGTAGGTAGCGTATTATTCCATATAATACACAGGGCCAGACAAAGAAAAAAAAAACAGTACAGTCTCTTCCCCTCCCTGTATTGCTCATTTACATGTGAAGTCGTTTTTCAGAATATAAAGAGTTAACTGCCGTTTGTATTGAAATATAAAAGGACCAAGCAGCTGCTCGCCCTGTCCAGTTCCTGTCACTGAATGACACCGAAGATAAGGAGGAGCGGTGCATTCCTCTGAGTCATTATTCCTACCTATTAGGTGTATCTCGAATAAATCGGTATATGAAATAACTTACAGCCTGGTTTCCTGTTCCTCCGTGACATCGGATGGTGTGGACCCTTTACTTTTTGATTGTATCTTGGATCTATGGGGCTTTGCGACGTGCCTGGGGCTTTTGGCACCTGGATAATTTGGTAAGCTATTACCACACCCGGACCATCACTTATCCTAAGTAAGGATTGTGTTTTTATATATGTACAATATACAGTTGAGCCCACGATTTTTTAATTGTGTTTCCTCCTTATCTTCAGCATTATTCATTCAGTGACAGAAACTGGAAGGGGAGACAGAGTGAGAGCCTGCTCGGCCCTTCTTTTACATTTCAATACAAATGGTCGTTAACTCTAAGTTCTGAAAAAAATGTCAGGAGGGGGGAGAGGTGCAGTGGGAGACAGGAAGTCACTCAGTGACACAGCTGAGTGATTGTAATATAGTTTCCCTCCACTAAACCTTCCCATTGAAAATGCCAGGCCTTATCTATTTTATTATGCCTTAAATGAACGTAGTATAATTGAACAGTTAACCAATTGGCTCATGATTTCAATAAATGATCAACATTCTATTAAATTACCTTCCTCTGAATCTAGATCTTCTTTTTCACTTGTTTGCGTATCATCATCTTCCTTATCCCCAAGATGCATCTGTTTCTAAATAAAGATTTAGCAGTTCGGTAAGAAAATGGAGCAATGTACAAGAAATGTGCAAACACAATTAGGTTATTTGTGTATTAGTTTGTATTCATTAGCAGTTAAACTATCAAAATGTACATGCATGCCTAAAAACATTTTTAAGACTGCCTTATTGTTCAGTTATGTTGGAACATATCCACTGTTCCTTAAAGGATAATCAAAGCCTTTAAAAACAAGACAGTGGGCCATATTCAAACTAACATATATCACGTATTGCTCTAAAATCAGCCTGCTGCTGGATAAGTAGATAGTGAAGGAGTGGCTTTATAAATTAGTCCAATAATAGACATGTCAACACGTCACACAAACAACTGGGCAAAAATTAGAGCACCTGTAAGCAAATAGCAATGAAAAACTGTTTGTGCTGTTCTAAGATTGTGACAACCCTCTTAAGAACAAGTCTGCTTTTTAAAAGTGTTAATTTGGGTGACATTTAGCTAGGTTATTTGTGCTTAAAAACCTTCACTTCCCTTAAACCCCTGCATACATATTTCCTAAAAAAAAAAATATAAATAAAATATATATATATAAATAAGAGAACAAATCTGTGCAGCACTCGTAGAATACAGAATGGAGGAATACAGGTGTCCTCATTAGTGCGTGCACCAACTCTGCAATCTTTTCACTAGGTGGAGTGCTGCTGTTACACTTGTCTTTTTTATATATATATCTGTAGCATTGGATTTCATGGAACATACCTTTCTTGATAATGCTGTGACTGAACCAGCCTCTTGCTCTTCCTCTCGCTCAGAGGAGGTGTCTTCTTTTTCTGAAGTCTCCTCATCCTCCCCCTCACTTTCAACCTCTTCTTCCCCTTCACTGTCCAAGGGTCTTGCTGGCCTCTTTCGAATATTCACAGCATCTACATCTATCTTCGACAAATCAGATGTTGGGTCTGAGATCTCTCTCTCTCTTTCAGACTCTGCTAGGCGAAAAAAGTAAAATTATATTTTATAGTATTCTTATTTTTTAATGGAAGTAGCTACACTGTCTCTAAAGATATGCAATTGAAAATGAAGTCTTTAAACCTGCCCTTCTTTATTTTAAGTATACCGAAATCATTTAGTAATTTACAAATAGCATAATGCAAAATAAAGAACTATGCCGTCATTATATTGGTCGCTGTTATTCACCCATGCCATGATCTAAAATTTTGTTTGCATAATTTCAACATATATATAGCAGTGTTCGCCGCAGAAATTTTTTTCAGCCAGGTGACATGAAAAAGTTGCCGGGTAGAGCGGGACGGGGCAATTTGGTGTTGGGGGAAATTAAAAGTTCTATTTTTACTGGTTAATTATAATTTTCCAATGCAAATTAAGGTTTGACATGCCCTTTAAACTCATGCTCGTTATATAGGTATAATATGTCTTTTTGGCCCTCTAGAGGTTTGAAAACTACAGCTCCCAGCATTCCTTGATTGTAGAATGCAGAAAAATGCAATTTTAAAACATCTGAAGGGCCGCAGGTTGGTCATCCTCGATATAGGTGTTTGGTTTTAATGCTGGCGTGACTGGAAAGCCAGGGGTTAAACTCCTCTGGCCTCTGTTTAACAATCTTACATAGAACAAAGTAACAAACTTCTATCTCCACCTGCATCTATGCATGAGACCAGAGCAAGTGTATGCATGTATGCATGGAAAGGGATGACACAGTGATTTCATTGGTTTTTGTAAGCCAAAAAAAAAAAAAAAAGAAAGAAAAAGAAAATTAAAATTCTTCTGGCCATAATGATCTATGGGATGTGGATGTTTCTAGAGCTGATAATAACAATCTACCACTTGATGAGGTTCAGCTGTAAGCAGTATGGTGGCTCAGTGGTTAGCACTGATACCTTGCAGCGCTGTACTCACTGTAAAATACTTTTCTCCAAAGCCATCAGGGGGAACTCAGGCATGACCCTCTCAGTTTGGCTATTTGCCTTTGTTTGTCCATGTGTTTGTTAATGTGTTTTGTATTGTTTACTATTACTTATTTTCCAACTCCTTTCACTTCTTCTCTGAAACAAAACTGTGGAAGGCTTCCAGTGCACTGGTATATAAGGAAGGAGGAAGGAGCACCGGAACCTCCTGTTAACTTCTAAGTGTCTGCTCCTGGAGGTGACTCACTTAACCCCTGTGTGTGTCCTGGGTCCCACTAACGGCTTTGGAGAAAAGTATTTTACAGTGAGTACAAAATTCCCTTTTTCCTTTTACACCCATGTACATAATTAATACAGTAGAATTGAACTCATGCTCATCCCCCACCAACTATTAAGTGCCAGCCAAATGCAACTACAGTCTGTTGCTATGGTCAGAGTCACACCTCCCATGTACCTAGATCCCACTTTCCCATCTATGTAAAACAAAGCATGATCATGGAAAATCAACGATAATTTGTTAAATGATACCGAGTGTATTGGGCTTATCAAAACAAAAATAAAGGAATTACTAAAATGTGTTCTCCATGGTCTCTTAAAACAATATGAATCAAAAACTAAAACAAGATAGACAACTATTATTACACTCCAGGACACTATCCACAAGCTCAAAAGCTCCCACAAACAAACACAGGATCAAACAGTTTATAAAGATCTTCTGAAAGCTAGAAAAGACCTATTATCTATACTTGACAAGGATTCTAATATGCACCAAGATTACAGAAATCAAATCATATACAAATTTGGAGACACATGTGGCAAATACTTGGCCCCATCCTTTAAAATTTTAATATATTTCAACTTATATCTGCACTATACATGCTTTACTCTCCCAGCCAGACACAGAAAAATCCATTGGAACACGCAAACATAACCTCTAAGCCTACGCTGAAGATGAACTTCTATACATCACCAGTCCCTATATTTCCCATCCCTCAATTATCTGTGAACTAGATTTATATATTAGACATGGCAATTTCAAGGTTAACGTCCAAAAATCTGAATGCCTCAAGATCCCCCTTTCAAACAGAGACAGTCCATTTAACAAGCCATTTTCCCCTTTATATTGCAGCCTTTTCTATCACATATCTGGGTACCATAGTCCCAAAGGAGCTCTCAAATTTGTATATGCTAACTTTTGACTACTCACAGAACGATTATCCTCTGACCTGTGCTCCTGGCAGGCAAAATCCTACTCATGGTTTGCTAAAATCAATATTATACATATAGATTTTTCCCAGAGATCTTCCAAGCTATCTCTATTGTCCCAGCCAAACTCTTCTGACTACTTGGCACATCATGCTTAAATTTATATATAAAATACTCTAATCTAATATGTAAAAAGAACTCCGGAGGTCCAAGTCTTCCAGAGATTCAATCATATATGGCAGAGCTCTCCTTACCCACATCCTCGATCGGAAACATAACATACAAACAAATATATGGGTAAAAATAGACCCTCTCAATCTCATCTCAATATCCTACCATGGATAAAGAACAAATACTTTGTGAATCGCACACTATTTCACAGTTTTTTCATACCCCCAATTCTTAAAGTATAGGACAAAATTTACAAACAACATCACTAACCAACCAGGATTACTCACCCCCATTTGTCATAACTCATCCCCAGAATACAAGACGATAAATAAATAACACCTCTATCAAAACATATGGACACAAATATACTCAGTCCCTCTCACCACCTAATTATGCTCGACTTACCCACTTTCTACATTCTTTGTACAAAGACCCAAACTGATCCTATGAACTCATGACCTTTGATAAACTCTACCCTCCCATGCTATCTCAAAGATTTGAACGATTTTAACAACTCAACAGATACCAGAGCTACACATTGAAATGGGAGATGGAGCTCCAGGATCAATTGGATACTTGCTCCATTTAATTACACAAATTCTCAATGGCTTGTGAAGTTTAAGAAAAAAACTTTTGACTCATTGGTACAGATGTATTCTTCCCTAATGTATTAGATAGATGCTGGCATGGCAACTGGGGGAAAAAAATGATGACACATATATGGTATAGCTGCCCCAACATTCAATTCTTCTGGAAATCTATAATTCAGACCTATAATCAAATCACTGCCCAATTAATACCAATGACAGCATACACCATTCTACTCTCTATGTTACCAGGACCTCTGGACCAACAAAATAAAGATATACTAAGACACTTCTTATAAGCTGGGAGAATGGAAAACGACTACTTTTCTACCTAATTGAGCATGGATTGCAGAGTTTAACCATATAAAACGAATGGAGGAACTCACACTATGATCTAAACTCAAGAAATTAAAATATTTTGAAATGTATAACATATTTTATCATTATATGGGATCCTAGGTCTATGTTACTGTTTATGTTTTCTTAGATCAATAAGGGTTTTGTTGCATTTCTATTTATTGGCGCTCCTTAATCTATAATTAATATAATTATAATCAGGCCCGATCTTACCTATTTCCCCCCCGATCTGACCATTTCCCCATATTCCTATAATCTTGCCTTCTCCCTCTCTTCCCTTTATCATATAAGATACGACTAAGACTCCTCCTTATTCCTATAATCTTCTCTTATATTCTCTACCCTTTATCATATAAGATATGACCGAGACTCACTTATCTTTATTCATAACATCTGTTTCCTTAACAAAATTCTTAAAAACGAATAAAAAGATATTTTACAAGAAAAAATAATAAATCACAAGAGATACAATGGATACAAGAGAAAATGGATGTGATGATTTACAGAAATAAAATAGAATAAAAATGATATGTTTATGGGAGTTATTCCATGCAGATTTGTAAAGCAGAATAAACACATACCTTCATCCTCATCATCAGCTGAATGTGATGGTCTAATTCTCTTCTGATCTCCTGCCAGGGCAGATTCTGGAGGTTCTTTCCTCTTTACCTAAATAATACAGGAATTATATTGACTGGCCACACTGCTTAACCATGCCAATTACAGTACATTAAACTGTGGTAGAATAATTTGTAACTATAATTTACTATGTGCAAATTTGTCTCCTATCAGCAACTTTTTTCCTCAATGGCCAGGTGCTCCTATAACATGCCTAGGGCTCTATCACACTAGATCTGATTTTTGTCCAATTCTGGACAGAAACACGAGTAGCAGTAAGTTTTTTTTTTTAAAACAAATTGGATGGACAGATGCAGTTAAACGCTGCTGCACACAATTCTGTCTGGAAACGGATCAGTTTTAAGCTTAAACAAACCTCTACACACTGACAGTTATCATGTGAAATGAAACTTCCATTTAAAATTTGTCCACCTCCAAATTTCCTCTACCAAACAGAACAAAGAGAAATATTATATATACTATGCAGCAATACAATGTACAGCTACTGTATTTAATAAAGGAACTAACTACTGACAACAGTAGATGTTTGACATTTTTTTTGTATGTCAATTTATCTTTAAAAAGCAGACTGATGGACTTACCTTAAAAGAAGGAAGACGAATTGCTCCACGCAAACCAATGCCCAAGCCAATGCCCTCAAAGCCTAATCCTTCCCCTTTGTTCCAGCTTTCTAGGAGACTAGAGGTAATTTGGTCCCTAGGCTTTGGTTTATCTTCATCTTTGCTGTCCCCAGTTTTCACAGGAGTCAGAGACTGCTAATCAATAAAGGTAAATAGTTATATGGTTAAAGGGAATACTATTGGTAAAATGCAAACTAAGTTTCATTCCATATTCCTGTGTTTGGTGGTAAATTTATAGTTATTTATCCAGGTTTAAACATATTAGGAAAGAAAGGTGTAAACTTACTTTCACTAAAATGCTAAAAGCATCTTCAATTTAAATTTTAAACCAGAAAACACAGTCTTAAAATAACATAACTTCTAAGGGCAATTACGCCCATCTCCCTCATGTTCCTCTTCTTCCATAGCTGAATAGTACCCAGGGCAATAAACCAATATGTCTTCACCCCTAGGTTCTTTACCCAACAGCGGTACTTCCTTACATTGTTTCCCTTAGTGTTCTGGTCCTCTTACGCAGTCTGTGATGTAGCCAAAGGGAAGTCACGCTCTACAAAGAAGCGTGTCTTCCCATTGGCTACACCACACCGACAGTGGCAGAGGGGTGGAACAGAGCGCAGAGTGAGACTTAAAGTATCTATAACAGATACACAGTTAGATACGCAGGGGTGAGGACTTAGCGATTAAGGTCCTTACCCTGTACTATGCAGCCTTGGAACAGGAAAAAGGTGAGTATAACTGTCCTTTAAACCCTTTTATCTTAGAACAAGGTGGTTAAAAGTCCTCATTTTGTGCTTGATGGAAAGCCCAAATACCTTATCTACTATGTGATTTCATTCCACCACCTGAACCCACCAGGAGAAGAGTCAAACATTGCTGGTAAATGATGAAATTTTCAACTCTCCATTGAGCATTCCCATCACCCACTTGCTTTATTAACAGAGAATTTCTTTATACAGTACTTAGCGTCATCTAGCATCTTTGAGAGTGGTATAGTCGGCCATAATTAAAAACCCATTGTAATTGCTAAGGACCACCCCGTCTGCTGTTCCCCTAGCACAGAGAAGCTAATTCAAGTTTAAGCCACAATAATTTTCTGCTCCCTCCTATGCTCCAAAAATCTCACTAGGGGGCCAGTTGGTTTCTGTTAAACTACTAATAAATACAGGGAAGTAAACAAGCTACGAAGCTGCAATTGTAGAATTAGGGAAATTATGTGGCCAATGCAATAAGAGATGCAAAAATTTTGCACCTTGGTATAAAACTAAAGCAACCCATTAGATGTTATCTACCTGCAGAAAATCAATAAAAGCAAACATCTGATTGGTTGCTGCAACTTAACACTATGGGCAAATGTTAGCAGCTCTTATTGTGTCAGCCCCTTTATGTTTTATTTGCTTTCCTGTTCTCCTTAAAAACTTAAGCAAATGTATTTTAGACTATAATTACCTAAAACACATATAGAAGACAGACTGTATTGAGCTACTTTAACTTGTATTTCATGGAAACCCCATATTGCTTTATTATAGATTTCTATATCTACATCTATGCCTTTTTATTAACACCACATTTCAGGCTAAAAAAAAATTCTGACTTTAAGCGCAAAGTAATTATCTGCTCTTTTAAGTAATTGGTACACAAAGATTCATCTGTGTAAAGCTACATACACACGTGTGACCACGGGGGACGACCTGCTACACACGATGTGTATGCAAAGCAGGTTCGAACTAAAATTGTGACGTGTATGGGCACTTTGTCAGCCAAAACAGCTGTTCGGACGGAACTTCAACCGAACAGCCGTTTTAGCCGACAAATCGCTCATACATGGCACGATTATCGGCCAAACGTCCGTGCATAAACAACGTGCGTCGAGGGTCTGCCCCCGTGAACGCATGTGTGCATGTGGCTCAAGTATAGTAAAACATTTCACTACAGAAAATCCCGTCATTACACCCTTAGCACAGGGGGTAGCTCAATTGACAGATTTTCTCTCATGATAAATGGCACAATTGTGGTAGTGAGCATACGCAGAGATGAAAAAGCATTGAAGGGGGGCTCTCTGTAGCGAAAGATTTATTGATTTACCACAGGTATACCTCTGTGTAGGAAATACTTAGAAAGAGACGCAATACTATTTTAGTTATCAGTATCTGAAACTTAATAGAGAACTGTGGTATCCATACAAGTGCCCTCTATTAAAAAAGAGTGGTGCCTTCTGCTTTCACAGTGAGCTGTGACATCATCAGGAAGCCCCTGGATTGAACATGTCCACTTGAAGGATCAACTGCATCATAAGCCCGGTCCCAACATCCTTTTCATTTTTAAAGCCTTTTAAATCTCCCTAAGGTGTCCATAGGTAGAGAAAAGCATGGATATTGACTGGAAGCCTGTAACTAGGCTTTCTATAGCTTTAGAAAAGATCCTAGGCTTGTTTAAAAGGTATGAGAGAGTTCTTTTCAAATAGATGGCACTTATATGGAGACAACAGTTACCTTTTAAGAAACATCCTGTAAATGTTGTCGGGTAGGGCCGACAAGTGTATGGAAAGCATACAGCAGGGATAAATCTTTATAGTATCAGCTGATTATTTTATCTCTGTTGCATCTTGGTCTTCTTTATGAACATAACTTAAGCATATATGCAAATGTTATTACAGTATAAATGGCTTTCAAACAAGCCTTGCAATAGCTACATCAATTACACTAACTCAGTCTCACTTAGCAACTGTGAAGTAATAGTGCATGCTATTGTTTTATTTTGTTTAACGTAATACCTTTGCCAAACGTTCTTTCTTATCCCACCACTCATCAAATGCCCTAAAAGCCACCACCTCAACCATCTTGCGGTTCAAATCTCTTTTCATGATAGCTTTTAGTTCCTTCACTATAACTTGCAAAACTCCATCCACTGTTGCTTTATGCGGGTCTTCCTTTTTGAGCTCATAGCCCGGTGGTGGTACAGATGGATCAAATTTTGGAAGGGGTGGCCAGGGCTGCCCTCGTGATAGGTGCATGGACACAGCAAAAGGTCGATAAGGGTGCTGAGTACCAAACTGCATAGATCCACCCATGAAATGGTGATATTGGTAAGAACCTTGTCCTTGCATCATGCGGCTGAGCATCTGAGTTTGCATTTGAAAGGACATTGGCATTCCTGCCCACTGGTTTCCAAGAGCATTCATCATTTCCCCTTGCATCACAGGAAAATGGTGATATGGAGGAGGATGGTGCAATATATGATGTGGAGGTACCCCAGGTGGTGCAGGTAATGGTGGTGGGGGCACAGTAACTGATGGGTGGGTAGGTGGTGGTGGTGGTGGTAAAGGAGGTGGCATAGGAAATCCAGACTGTGGGGGCGGGGGTGGTGGTGGCGGTAGAGGGGGAAATCCAGGTGGCGGCATAGGAATAACTGATGTCATCACACTAGAACTGGATACTGCTGAGTTTATGGCACATTCTGCACTTGTGATTGGAGATGTGGTAACCTCATCATCTGAGATCTCCATATCCTCTCCTGAGGAAGGATGACCCTGTTCAAACAAAAGTCAATTAGACAATTCCAGCTTATAAAGAATAATCACTACCACTAAAGCTAAATGTAAATAGCTTTAAAAAAAAATTAAGGATAGAACACTCTTCTCGTTAGACATTAGATAAATTAGACATTTGTCTATAGTTGAACGTCCAATCAATCTAATAGCTATCTCGCCGGCGGTTTCTTACCTTCCAACGTTCCCATCTGACCCATTCATTTTGCGATCACAATATGTCGCAAAAGAGAACGGGCCACGCCATTCCATCAGCATTGCACGAATGTCACGGGAATGCAGAAAGAGGAGTTCCTAACATATGAGCAAAATATAGACAAAATATTCATTTTATTACCAAGCATCTTCATTCAGTAGCATTTATAACATATACACACTTTTTGTTTATTTTAAGAACATATACCGTACATCCAAATAAATTTTAGGTTCTGGATAGATAAGGGCTTACATGACAATTCAAACAATTGATGACAGCTGTACCACCACACAGAGATGTATAAATGTTTTCTTGGCCATTGAAATGAGACCTGCCAAATGATTTATAAAATAGGACATTCAAAAAACAATAACAAGTCATAAATAAGCTGTCAGCCACCCCTAAAATTAAAGGGTAACTATGGTCCAAAAATGACTTAGGGCTAGGCCACATTAGCGCGATTTCGCATGTTTGCGTGCGCGTTTTGCGCTCACAATTTTCGCTAACATGGAACGTTAATGTTCCTGCAATTTACCATGCACATGCGATTGCGCGTCCGTTCGCGTTTTGCGGCGAGCATTTTTTCACGCAGTCACTTGCAGTTTTGCTTTAAAGATAGTGAAAGCGTGAGCACAAACACGAAAATAACACGATTCTAACGCTCAGAAAGCGTGTACACAATCTCGTGCGATAAAGCACGCGAAAGCGTGCGCGCTTGGTGCGTTGTAGTGTGGCATCACCCTTAAGGTAAATTGACAGGAATTGCTTTCCTGGGTATTTTTGCAATTTATTTTTATTATTTATTTATTTTTTACATAGTTTTGAAGATATTTACATTTTTATGTATGATATGGTAGCCGCATCACCAGATCCCCAGCACTTCATGCTTCCTGCTCTGAAAACATGTGACAATTCCTCTTCCCTGTGTCTCCTCCTCCTCCTCATGGGCCCCATGGTCCCTCCC
Organism: Hymenochirus boettgeri; assembly: GCA_019447015.1. Taxonomy (NCBI): domain Eukaryota; kingdom Metazoa; phylum Chordata; class Amphibia; order Anura; family Pipidae; genus Hymenochirus; species Hymenochirus boettgeri. The sequence continues at coordinate 310,347,482 of CM033469.1, forward strand.
CTTGCAGTCCCCCTGAACCCCCTTTGGCCCCTCCCACTCCTCCTTCAGCCACTGTAACTCGATCTCTTCCTGGTTTCTTCTGCTTTCTCCAACAGTGAGAATATGTTAACAGCAGATTAAAGGGAGAACCCAGTATTTGTGACCGCAGATTCAGAACCTCCCACCCCTAACTTTTTCATATCTTGGGCTGTGCAGCGCGTAGGTTGGTGGCTCATTTTTAAGGTAGAAACTTGGCCTTTCATTTAAAATCCACTTGTTTAGAGACCACAGTTCCCCTTTAAGGTAACGCCATAGTAGGACCCAACTCAAGGAAAGTAGACACCTTGAAGAATTTAAATGCAACATATATGTCTATGTGTCTATATGTCTAGTCCCTCCCACTCATGGACCCCATGGCCCCTCCATTTGCAGGCCCTCATTGGCCCCTTCCCTTACAGACCCATGTGGCCCTGCTGTAGGGCTGTAGATTCCCTTACCTTCTTTGTGGGGATCTTTACACAGCAGGGACTTCCTGTCTCCTGTCCTGTCACTGAAGTCTGAGGCTGTGCTCGCCGGCGGCGAGGTGGAGGAGCAGCCTTAGGAATGTCAGTCTCCCACCCATTAACTTTCCGGTCAGTTATTTCTTTATATCTTGGGCTGTGAAGCATGTAGAGAGGTGGTTGATGGCTCGATTTAAAGGTAGGAAACTGGCCTTTCATTTAAACTCACTTTGTAAGGAGTTCCCCTTTAAAACTGTTAACTGTGTCTTACTTCTCACATGGTTATTGGTGAACCTAAAAACTGTTTTAAGTAATTTTTGCATTACCAGCATATGTTTACCCAACTACAACTAACATATAGGGAACATTTGAAAAATAGTTAATAAATACACAGTAAAAATATGCCTGTCTTACCGCTCAACACAACAAATGTTTGCAAAACATATAGGCATACAAAATGTAAAATGCTTTTACAGTGTGTGGAATCTTATATGTCAAACATAGCATCTCAGCCAATCAAAGGAGACGCTATCATTTTACTTGCTTTCGTGCACAGAAAAGTCACGGAAGCAAGCAGAATCGTACCACCGGGAAAGAAGGCTGGGTAAGTACTGTTAGAAGCATCTTCGGATTTTATAAACCTCGCGAGGTTGAGGTTTTGAGGGGTTGCCAACCAAATATAAAAAAAAAATTTGGGGGGGTGGACATACCCTTTAAATGTCATTGTGTAATGTAATAATATGAATATTCACCTTAGGTTATATTATTGTTTCAATTAATTTCCCAGTGTTCCATTATCACACAGTGTGGTCACTGACCATTATGTTCTTCACACATGATCAGCACTAAGATACTGCAGGAACTTGGTACAGTTGGTCACACCCACTAGTATCCTCTAGCCAATCCTTTTACAGAACAGAATAGGCAAGGGAGCATGTGACTGAGATCAGGGGTGTGGCCAGTCACTGTACATACACAGTTATTTCATTAAGTTCTTCAAGTGGTAACATTTACTTTAATTCCATTTACTGCATTTCTATTTTACAGTTTATTGGTGTTTTTAGAGGGTATATGGTCATATTCTGGAGTGTAAAAATTTGGGTTTAGTTCTCTTTTATGGTAGCAGTCATTTAAACAGATCAAGATTTTGCTGAACAATATAACAGAAGTAAATGAACAATTAGTGGGCAAGAAATATTTGGAAGAAATTTGGGAATTATATTGGTTTAACTGAGTTAGCCTCAGAGAAATCTGGCAAGTCTGGCTGTAAAAGACCTTAAATAATATATAGCGGATTCTAGAACAGTGGTGTGCTTGAAAAAAATATGATCTTTAATGCAAACTCTTTATCCCAACAGCCTCATTCAGTGTTTAAAGGGGAAGTTCAGTGCAAATACATATATACATTCCACTCAGTCCGTGTTTACTCTCCCACGCCCCTACAGATTGCAGTTATTTATTGACCACCCGGTCCAACCACTATTTTCTTTGACCACTTCTCTGCTTGATTATCCCACTTTCTATCCTCTGACATCCCCTCAATTATCTTAGGGGATTTCAATATCCTCATCGATAAAAACACCTCTGCTGCCACTAAACTTCTCTCTCTTACCTCCTCCCTTGGCCTTACTCAATGGTCCTCTGCTCAGACCCATTGTAATGGACACACACTGGATCTGGTCTTCACCCGCCTCTGCTCTGTATCTAACTTCTCCAACTCTCCCTTTCCTCTATCTGATCATCATCTTCTCAAATTTAAACTTGTGTCATCTGTCCCGACTGTAACCCCTAACAAACAAAGGTACAGATACAGAGACCTGCGTAATCTCAACCACCATTCGCTCTCTGCCCCCCTCCAACAACTTATCTCCATGCCCTCCTTCTCTGACCCTGACCTTGCAGCTGTCCACTACCATACAACTGTTTCCAGTGCCCTAGACTCTGTTGCTCCCTTACCCACTCGTCGCCTTAGTCACAAGAATCCACAACCATGGCTTACGGATCAGATAAAAATGTTGAAAAGGCAATCCCGTATAGCCGAACGACGCTGGCGCAAGAGTAACAAATATAGAGACTTTCTTGAATCCTTTATCCTTAGCCAAACAAAACTATTTCTCTTCACTCATATCCACACAGTCCAATAACCCGAAACAGCTCTTTAAAGTATTCAACTACCTGCTCTGTTTGCCTCCTCCTCTGCCTACACCCTGTTTATCGGCTGATGAAATAGCCTGATATTTCACAGAAAAAAAAACAAAAATATCCGAAATGGTTTTCCTACACACCCTACCTCCTTCATACAGCTTCCAACTCCTACCACTGGCTAATCTCCCTCCATTGGTTAATCCCTTTAATTGCACCCTAACGAGCTTCACCACTATTACAGAACAGGGAATCTTATCTCTCATATCGAGGATACGTCTCACCACCTGCCCCCTTGACCCCATTCCCTCTCATCTTATTCCCCCTCTCCTCTTCCTTCATACCAGCCCTAAACTCTCTATTTAACTTGTCCCTATCCACTGGTATTTTCCCCTCCTCATTTAAACATGCCGTGGTCTCCCCTATACCCTCGACCCTGCTGCTCTTTCCACCTACCGGCTTGTCTCCCTTCTCCCATTTGCTTCCAAACTACTGGAAAGACATGTCTATGCAGATCTGGTCAGTCACCTGTCTGCTAATTCTCTCTTTGACCACGTCCAGTCAGGCTTCTGCCCTAACCACTGCACGGAAACTGCACTCACTAAAGTGACCAACAATCTACTTAGCGCTTAATCTAAAGGTCACCACTCTTTGCTCATTCTTCTAGATCTGTCCTCTGCTTTTGATACTGTCGACCACCCTCTACTTCTTCAGATCCTGGCCTCCTTGGGTATCCAGGACACTGCACTTTCTTGGCTATCCTCCTATCTCTCTTGTAGGACCTTAAGAGTTTTCCACTGAAATTAACTCAACCCCTCGCCTCCTCCCTGTGGGGGTCCCGCAAGGCTCAGTACTCGGTCCTCTTCTTTTCTCCATCTACACCTATGGCCTTGGAAAACTCATTAATTCATTTGGAACCCAGTATCACCTGTATGCGGATGATACCCAAATTTACATCTCTGCCCCTGATCTCCTTACAATGACATCCCAGGTCCCTGACTGCCTTAATGCCATCTCTGCCTTTATGTCCTCCCGGTTCCTCAAACTCAACATGGACAAGACTGAACTTGTCCTTTTCCTACCCTCATGATGTGATCCCTTCCCTAGTCTTACTATTAATATTAACACACCTATATCACCATCTCCTCATGTCCGCTGCCTGGGAATAACGCTAGATTCCATCCTTTCCTTCAAACCTCATGTCAATTCGCTTGCCACCTCCTGTCGGCCCCAACTCAAAAACATCTCCCGCATCCGACCCTTCCTCTTGAACGAAGCTACAAAAATCCTAGTCCATGCCCTAGTCATATCCCGGCTTGTCTACTGCAACACACTCCTGTGTGGTCTACCAAACAACCGCCTGGCTCCGCTTCAATCCATCCTTAACTCTGCTGCCCGGCTCATTCATTTCTCTTCTTGCTCCTCTAATGCCACTCCTCTCTGTCAGTCACTCCACTGGCTGCCAATCATGCAAAGGATCCGGTTCACGCTGCTTACCCTATCCTACCCTATCCTATCCTATCCTATAAAGCACTATCCAACACAGCCCTTTCATATATCTCAGAGCTGATCCACCGATATTGTCCCAGGCGCAACCTCTGCTCCGCAAATGATCTCCTCCTCTCATCCACCCTGGTCACCTCTTCCCATGCCCGTATTCAGGACTTTGCTCCTCACTTTGCTCATTCACCATCCCTTCAAACATAACCTTAAAACCCACCTCTTCAGGCATGCATATAACCTGGCCTAAACATTACCCATCTTACTACCCAATATGATCCAACCCGCCTTTCACACTCCACTGCCAATCTATTTACAGCCTACCGACTCCTGCAACCTTATGCCCCCCCCCCCATATCCTCTAGACTGTAAGCACTTTGGGCAGGGTCCTTTCTCCTATTGTATCATGGTATTGCTGTAAGAAACTCATCACGCTGTTTACACATATTTTGTATTCTCTGTGTATGTAATATGTATGACTTTGTATAACATGTATTACCCTGTATGTAATGTAGGACTATGTAACTGTAAAGCGCCACGGAAGATGTTGGCGCTATATAAATCCATAATAATAATAATAATAATGCTTTTAAGGAGAAAGCAGTATTTTTCAACCCTAATGATCTTAACCTGCCCATCAGTATTTTGTCTGTGTATAAATAAATACTTCCAAAATATTAACTTCCTGTTTGCATGACCCCTGTTAGAGACCATTATGGTCTTGCCCTTGACCCAGTGCCTGGCTTGATTTACTTGCTCAGTAGAGATCTGAGCATGTTTGACCCATCCAATAGCCAATCAGTAGAAATAACTGTTAGGAAGTGGTGCATACTGGGAAGGAGAAGGACTAGAAGTGAAATGTTAGCTCACCAATCTCAACCGCAGGGAATAGCAAGGTGTATAAATTCAACAGATTTTTCAAAATGGAAGAGAATATGTAAAATAACTAGGTATGCACAACACAAACTAAGAAAATTAAAAATAAATAATGATATTATATATCTACTGGTGTGGTTGTAAAGGTGGCCATATGCTATTATCAAGTAAATTTAATTTGGAAGCATAAATGACAGCTCTTGTAGTAATAAGATTCATAACCTTCCCGTAAAATTTACTTAAAAATGTGAACAGCGTTTTTAATTGCAATTTGTGTTGATTGTGGCAGTATGACAAATTTAGTGAGTATTCATGATCCATCTGATGTACAAAATTGAACCTTGACACGACTCAGTTTTAAAAGACACCATGTTTTCAAAGTTTTCAAATTTAAAATTTTGTGGAGGGTGCACAGAGAAAAGTACATAAACTTGAGTTTGAAGGCCAAAAAATATTTCATATCTAAGTTATAATTAAGTTAAAGTTAAGATAATAGGATATTATTATTATAACCTACCCCTGTGGTGAATTTCTATGGGAGGAACTGTAAGATTATAGCCTTATAATCTTACAGTTCCAGGAGGAGAGGAAACCAGAAGCCAAAAAGGGGTAGGTTATAATAAATAATGCACCCCCAACTATAAATTATAATTATATTAGAAGTCACCTTGGAGTTCCGTGCCCTGTATAAAAGGTACTCGGCCTGCGGCCTCGTGCTTTTATATGGTCACGGAACTCCTTGGTGACTTCTAATATCCTTATAATTTACAGTTGGGGGTGCATTATCCACTATATTATCATCATCAAAACAGTAACACCCACAATAACAATAATCCTATACAGTGGAAATCTCATTCTTATTTAGCCTTTTCCTCATTACCTCCAGCACAGGTAACTGCAGAATAAAACCAAATTGAACAAACTTCTGGGGCTTATAGGTGATTTTACAGTTAAGAGTTATGGCCTGCAGCCAAAAAATCCACTTTTAGAACCAAAATGCTTTAAATTATACAATTATCGTCTATGTCTTGGTGCAAATGACTAGCTCCAATACACAATACAAGAAAAATTGTAGCAAGGCCTCTAAGGCTCTTAGCTACCGCAGTGGCAGAGTATTTTGTGGCTCAGAAACTTGCCTATTAGCAGCATTGTATATCCCACCCTGACTGTCCTAGTACTTGGGAAAACAGAACAGGCTCTAGTTACCTTGTGAAGTGGTGACTAATGGAATGCTACAGTGCCAGCTGACACTATGGAACATGCAGGGAGATTCAATAAAAGTTCTTATCACTTAAAATGGTGCCCCAACCAATCAGATATTATTTAATGTTTGAAAGCTAACATCTGATTGGTTGGAGCAAAATTAGCACCATTTTTAATGATAAGAACTTTTATTGAATAATCCTATTAATTTAAAACATATAAAATAGGGCAGCGACCCAGAGTTCTGTATTGCCTTATCTTTTTCAATAGTTTGTCTTTCATACTCAAAGAGCACTTATAAGAAAAAACTTTCACTATTGCGTGAATTAATGATAAGTGTGTGTGTATATAAACTACCACATTAAAGGGCATGTCCACCCCCCAAACTAAAAATTTCCCTACTACTGGCCCCACTGTACAATTAAATAAAAACCTTACCTTACATCCCTGCTCCTTGTGGTTCTTCTGGAGTCCATGAATAAAGTCCAGGAAACTGTAGGGTAGGAGCTGTCTTCCTGCCCTAAAGGTCTCTGTCTCTGTATTGCCTCCGGGAGGTTAAGAGACTTGCGCACTGTAGACCCTTTCCCACCCTCCCTCCCTCCCTCCCGATGCCTCTCTTGATTAATCGTAGCTATCATAAAATTATTTTAACATACTGCAGGGCAGGTCCCCCCACCCCCAACCGCTTCATACTTATACACACAACGCTTCCCTTCGTTACTTACAGCACCTCGTTCCAGCGCCGTTTTCACTGATGGCAGCCCGGCTGTGATTGGCTGCCTCTCAGCCATCACAGCCGCGGCTGCCGTCCGCCCCCTGCTTACAGTTCCGGCGGGCGGGAGCCGACCAGTACGCGAAGGAACGAGGTGCTGTAAGTAAAGAAGTAAAACATTTTTGGTATAAAAATATAGCGGTTGGGGGTGGGGGACCTGCCCTACAGTGTGTTAAAAATTTAAAAAGAGGGTGGACATAGCCTTTAAAGGGTATGTCCACCCTTAAAAATTTTTTTTCATATATCATTCCCCCTGTCCCCCCAGCCCCAACCGCTCTATTTATATTATTAGAAAGTTCCCCAAACTTTACTTACCTTCCCTCTTTCCTCTGCCGCGTTGCCAGGCCCTCTGCTTGCGAGAAAATGCAAGCAAAGAGGCGGGACCGGCAGTCGCATCTGTGATTGGCTGAGCGGCAGAGGAAAGAGGGAAGGTAAGTAAAGTTTGGAGCACTTTCTAAAATTAAAAATAGAGCGGTTGGGGCTGGGGGGACAGGGGGAATATTACATATAAAGGGTTTTACACTAGGGGGAGGGAATCCTAATCGGGAGGGAGAGGGAGGGGGAGAATGGCTGCAGTACGCATGCCAAACTTCTCCCTGGAGGCCAGGTAGGAGGCAGAGTCCTATATGGACTCTGCTATCCTCCTGGTGGGCAGTTTTTGGGACTTTGGGGGGGGGACTACAGGAGAACCTTATGGAGCTGGGAGGTAAGGATTAAACCACACTACACAATGGGGCCAGTAGTGGGGGGGATTATAGTTTTGGGGGTGGACATGCCCTTTAAAGGACATCTATACAGGTATGTTTTTTTAAGACTGCACCTTTTACAGACTGGAAGGTAGAAGTGAGAATTCCGATCTCCTATTCTTTTACTCTAAAACAGCAGTAAAATGTAGAAGACCTCTAGTGTACCACTGCCTAACATTACGTCAATCTGCATAGAAAGACGAATTCACACATATCTGCCACTCATTTACAGTTATCAGGTATCAAGTCTATATAAAATTCCAATACAGTGTTTCTTAATGCTTAATCGATGATATTTTCCATAAACTTGAAATGGAATGAATGTATAAATAAATAAATGAAAAAATGGGCTCCACATGGCCTTAAAAATTGTATTAAAGGGAAACTATAGTCCAAATATGTTTATCCTGATTACCGTAATAGCCTAGAAACTGATGATGAAAATTATTTATTGTTTGCTTCTTCAAATATATAATTGTGTGAAATAAGTAAAATCTTTCATTACAGCAGTTCCGCAATTGCTGAGATTTTCATTTTGAACCCCTTTCAAGGAATATAGAAAGTTGTTAATTGAACAATTCTTCACTTTTTATTGGATAAAGCATACTAAGCATGCCTGACCAAACGTGATATGTCATTTCACTGAGCAGTTCTGTCCAACTGTGATACAGCATTTAAATGTTTGGTTTCTGGGCTATAAAGCAAGAAAATGTGATTTACACCTTAGTTCTCTTTAGATTTAAAAATGCATCAGCTAAGTAACATGGCAATTTCAACTGATAAGAATTAAACAGGGAGGATTTTATTTAAATCAAACTTATTTAAATCATGATTAACGGGCATATCCACCCCTTTTTAAAAAATTTAATATGTGGGGCTTCCTCCCCCAGCCCCAACCGCATTATTCTTATTTTCAGAAACTCCCCCCGATCTTTACTTACCTTCCCTCTATCCTCCGCCATACTGCCCGGACCAGCAGCCGCGTCCGTGATTGGCTGAGAGGCAGCCAATCATGGACGCGGCTGCCTGTAGTTCAGAACGGCGGGGGAAAGAGGGAAGGTAAGTAGAGTCCGGGGGACTTTCTGAAAATAAGAATAATGCGGTTGTGGCTGGGAGAGGAAGCCCTACAATATATACAAAGGGATTTACACTAGGGGGAGGGAGAGGAAAACGGGTGGGAGAGGGAGGGGGGGGGGGGCTGAACTGCACATGGCAAAATTCTCCCGGAGGAGAGACAGGAGGCAGAGTCCTATATGGACTCTGATAGGCTCCTGGTGGACAGTTTTTGGGGCTTTGGAGGTGCATAGCAGGGCAGCCATTTGGAGCTGGGATGTAAGGTAAGGATTTTTATGCACTACACAATGGGGCCAGCGGTGGGGGAAATTATAGTTTTGGGGGTGGACATGCCCTTTAAAATCACTAGTCAGAAAGGCTTGATTTAAATCATAGTTTTCTGCATTAAGACTAATTTTTGCTGGTATAACTTTAATATGCAGATAGATGAAAATTTTTAGAATATTAACAATTTAAATAGATTTACTCAACTAAAACAACAACATTACAGCATGTTATTTGCTTAAACAAACATCCATGTTTGTTAACTAATTTGGCTAAACAAAATATATATATTTTAAGAAACTTAGACTGTAGAACCAATAGGATTAATGGGCAACTATAGTGAAAAAAAAACTTTGTCTGTATACAATGTATAGATCACTTAGTATAAGCTGCCTTACTTTCATGTTTCTGTGTGGCTTCGTTTCTTCACACTGGCAGAAGTTTGTACCAAGCTGTGTAGTCCCCCTCCCTTCTCTGTCTACTCCCCCTCAAGCAGTGACGGGCTGTATACAGAGTCCGAGCATTGTCAGTTGAAAGGACTTTAAATGAAGTGCTGACATCCTGTTGACCCCTCCCTTCCAGAGCTAGACTGCAAGCAATCAAAGTGTGGAATAAAGTAGCAATATGCTGAAGGGAGGGGGAGAGAGGAGGACAAGTGGTGCTGAGATTCTTTACAAGTAAGTTACTGAACTCTGCCTGTTCTCTAACTTTGCTAATTGTTATTTACTTTTTACCTAAAGTTCATATCTCTCCCCCTGCTTAGCTGAGATCATAATCACTGAAGAGAGAGTCAGTGTAACAGCAGCTTGTATTGAGAACTTCACAAACACAGTGACACTGCTTGTTGTCCTGTTACATTTCAGTTGCTTTAGTCTATATATTTCATAGATTGCACTGTGTGTCTTGTTTGGTATATAGTCTGTATTACTGTATTATATATACTGTATTAGTGTTCCATTTGAGTCACTGGTTTTGTATGTATATAAGATTTTCTTGGGGGGGAGGGGCTGTTTTATAGTGTGTTATGCTCATATTGCTGGGTTAATGGTTTATTGATTGTGTTTAGCACTACAGCATTTGACTATATGTTGCACATGGTACATATAGTGTGGGTGAGAGAGTGTGTGACAGTACTGCAGGGGAGCTTTGGATTGTGTGGGAGTGTGCCTTTGAGTGACAGATGAGGTGTAGCAGCTCCTACAAATCACAGCATATTCAAAGGCTTATATCTCGGGGACTATATAGAATTTAAAGAAACTAAAGGTACCCTGGTGGATGGGATTACTTATAGGATACATTAGAAGAAATTAAAAAAAAACAATTTTCTCACTATAATTGCCCTTTAAGATCTTTTTCTCAACTCTGTTCATGTTATAACATTTTTGCTGTGAAGAAGAGGCATGTAATCTCTGCCAAGGTAAATTCAGTTTTGAGAACTGCAAAAGTAAACCAAGCATCTGTGATAATATCTTGTAGGCAGAGAAACTGCCCAATAATCTTAGAAAAAACCTCTGGAAGAGCATGACATTGTGAATGGATTTATTTACCAAAAACATATGCAGCCTTATTCTACATAACTAAATAACTAATCTTTATTTCATGATGGAATAACCTTTGGACTGTAATATATTTCCTCAAAAGGCATTTTATTTTAAAAAAAAATCATTGATTTTTATCCACCCTGGAATTAAATAACCCGAAAATAAAAAAGCTGTTTCACTCACCTCCTCCATTTTTTCAGAAGTTGGTGTTTCATCCCCTGTTACACGTTCATTCATATCCAAATGTTCCATTTTTCGCAAAGGTTGAGTAATCTTGTTTAAAGGAGAGGTTGGTCTTGAGTTTTGACAACGGGATGCTGTACTATGAATTGGCTCATCATCATCCGAGTCTGGCAATGGGGTGGGGCTAATGTCTTCTAATCCTGTGCTTGAAGGTCGGGATGAAGGGGTAACATCCTGGTACTGTGAGCCTGAACTAAATGGTGGGATTGGAGAAAGCTGAGATGATGATGAAGATATTGGACTTCCTTCCATCCTTATTTCATTGTCTGAGTTCTGTTCACTAAAGAAAGGCAGTTTGGTTCTCTGCTCCTTAAGGAGCATTTCAATCCTTGAGTCTAAACTGTTATGCTGCAATTCTGCTTCAAGGGTTGGAGTTCCAGGTGTCTCACACCTCTCTGGAGTCCGAGCAAATGAGGATGGTGCTTTCTCCTCCATGGTAGAGTCAGGCTCTGGAGGCGGAGATTCCTCTGGTTTCTCTTTTACTGGCTTAAATTCAAAATTACTAGACCTGCACCCTCCTTCAGAATATGCCTCTGAAGTCTGTGAAACAATCTTTTTGAATTCCAAATCCTTTGATGTGAGAGGAATTTGTCCTTCCTCAGAGTTTGCAGCTGCTCCTTGATAAGGAGAAAAGGCTGATTTATAATTAACACCAGAATGGCTCAACGGTGGTGTATGTGGAATCTGTGCTGGTTCTTGTTTGGATCTGGCCACATTAAATGTATGATCACCCCCCCTGTAGGAACCAGAATTATGTACATAGTGGTGCTCTGGCCTTCTGTTGTAAGAGTCAGTAAATTTACTTTCAGGTCTCCTTGGTTTAAAGGCAGAATCCTGTCCAAAAGTAAAAGCTGGTGTTGTTTGCCGACTAGAATAACTGGAGTCCTGTGAGAAAGGGGTTCCTAACCGTGGGGTATGAGGGGTGCCTTGTGATTGTGGTGTATACTGGCTATAAGAATTTGGGGTGCCCTGTCTAGAACTTGAGTATGCAGTATCATGGGAGAATGGGGTACTGCTATTTGGAGTAACTGATGCCGCTGAAACAGTCTCTTTTGTTCGTTTCACTGGTTCAGTCACCTAAAATTGTTAACAAAGAAGAAAGTTTTACATTTCAAAACATAAGGGCAGGAGCAGACAAATTGTTGTTTGACATTAAATGTCTGTTGGACAAAATTTAGGTGCTAATTTACAGTAAATGCAGAAAAGAAAGAATTGAGAGGGAGAAAAATAGAGAGAAACAAAGGAAAGAAAAAAAATCATTTAAATAAGTTAAAATAAAAAAAAGAACTTTGAAGACAAACGTAATATTTGATGATGTGGGAACTTTAGAGATATGTTATACATTTATGCATACATACACCTGCACAGATTTTCACATATAAAAGGGCATACCGTATATACTCAAATATAAACCAAGGAACTTATTTTTAACTGATAAACTAGGGAAACTGCTTGACTCCAGTATAAACTGAAGGTTGAATTTCTCCCATAGGCAGCCCCATAGATAGTTCAACAGACAGTCCTATAGAAAGCCTCATACACAGCCCCATAGAAAGCCTCATACACAGCCCCATAGAAAGTCCCATACACAGCCCCATAGACAGTCCCATACACAGCCCCATAGACGTCCCATACACAGCCCCATAGACCCCATAGACAGCCCCATACACAGCCCCATACACAGTCCCATACACAGTCCCATACACAGTTCCCATCAACAGCCCCATAGACAGTCCCATACACAGTCCCATAGACAGTCCCATATACAGCCGCATAGAAAGTCCCATACACAGATGTGCCCTACATAAATTTCTGTGCCTGAACACTTAAATATTGTTTTTTTCCCCCATTTCCATTGCAGTCTGGGCTTATCTGAGTGAGCAGGACAACAATTGTCTAACCAACTGAACTCAAGAGAATTCTGTGTGTTACAGGGTAAATATTGTTTTCCCAGGGCTAAGTGATTTTGTCCAGCAGCATTCAGATCAGCCCAGGCCCGAGTATAAACCAAGGGGACACTTTCAGGATGATATTAAAGGTAAAAAAGTTCATGAGAGGGGCACTCTTTCTGTGAATTCAAATCACTTTTATTCAATCACATCAACACAACGTTTCAGGGACCACAATGTCCCTTTCATCAGGTGTAACCCACATCCCAAATGAACACTCTTTTAAAGAAAACACTGTGATAAACCACTTCTCCCTACCCAAGGGGGAGGGGTCTGTGTTCACCCAACCTTACTGCGAATACAAGTGTACATATCAAAATGACATATAGTGTACAATAAGTCCATATTGTCCATATTATAATGTGTCTTAAATCTTTCTGCTTTCCTTTGCAGGTGTTAGGACGAAGATCCTATGAAGTGAAAAACAATTAGAACAAACTCCAAATTCTTCTTTGGAAACAACTTTCAACCATATCGTGCTACCTTTATCCCACTACATCATAGTGCATGATGCAACCAAGTTTAAAATACAAATTTACAAGTTTATACCACCAAATTCCTTAATCAATAAAGTTAAAATAAATGTATACATTTTCTTGAATATCCTTTTGTGTCTTTCTTTTTTAGACACTAGATGGCAGTATAATACACTTCACCCTGATCTGTATAGTGTGTAAACAGTGGTAACATTGTTGCTCTATAAGTAACTAAACTGAGTATGTTACTCAATTCTCCTATACATAGTAACACGTTTCTTTTTGAGGTTACAAAATTGTGAAGGGATTCTACAGTGTTATAAGAAGCTGTTAAGGCCTGATTCTTCGTTTAGGCCCCATGCTTTCAATGTATTCAGCCTATCTATCCATACAGCCTCCCTTCTCAACAACATTTTATTATCATCTCCCCCTCTGCTGTGTTTTTTTAACTACTTCTAATGCTTGCCATTTTAACTGGCTTACCCGGTGATTGCATTCATGGAAATGTTTACTTATCGGAGTTTCATACCTGGAGCTGGTCCCATTATAGTCCTTCACGTCCCTTTTGTGTTCATTAATTCTGGTTTTAACATCCCTTTTTGTTTTCCCTACATACCCTTTCCCACAAGGGCATTTTAACAGGTATATTACACCTTTTGTGTTGCACGTAGCAAAATCTTTTAGCTGCAACCTAGGGAGCACCTTAGAAGACATTGGCTAGTAGCCACAAAGGAGTGCCTAGTCCCGAAACCCAGTTTGTGATATTAAAGGTAAGCATTCTCGGGTTTATACTTGAGTATATACGGTATTTATAAAAGGCATGATATTGGTTTCTTAGGACTGAATCATTATTTTAGGTCTACTTAAAAATACAACATCAGTGCTTCTATGCAAAACACTCCAAATTTAACAACTGCATCAAAAAATACCTTGTGATAAAGTATTTTTGCAACAGTGATAAAATATCAATACCTTCTGTCATTTTTCATCTACATGTACAACTGAGCTGTAGGTTTTATTCCATTGTCAGAAAAAAAATGTAAGGCATTTGTACATACATCTGCTTTGCAAAAGAAATTCTGATAGGAGGATTTACATTTTACGGTAACTAAAATAACGTACGAAGGCCATAGTATTGACAATCTTTATATACTTACTTCTTTAAACTTTGTCCACTAGATGGCCATCTTACACAGTTTGATTGTTTGCCTGCCTATATATAGCACTTTGCACTTTGTTTTCTCATAAATGTTTTCTGAGGAAGGAACCGGTCTGGTTCCGAAACGTCACACAATAAACGGTTGAATTAAGACTGGTGTGCCTGGCTTAGATATAGTGCCAGCATTTATTTATTTTTGATTTATTGAGGTGTGCAGGATTCTACCCTACTGTTTTGATACTATGTGTCATAAATGTGTTTATTTCTGTCTACCTCTGCCTATTCCTCTGTCTTTTTACCTAGTGGGTGTGGCCTAAAAAAATTTGCGCCACACAGAGTGCCCAAAAGTGCCCCAGATCTTCCTAGACTACAGAGACACCCCTGTCATCGGTATTGATCCATGAAAAGATATAATAAAATGACTTACCAAAATGTTAGGATGTACTTTTGTGACATACTGTGTTATATATATATATATATATTTGTTGATACTGTCGAAGGTCCTACCTGTGATGTTTCATTTACATTGGGAGAGGCATCCAAATCACTTCCAACAGGAAGAGTCTGAGGGGTATAAAAACCATTAACTAACAGTTCATAGAACCGCATACGAGTTTCACCTATATGAAAGAAGAAAAAAAAACATTAAAATTCTGAAAAATTTCTTTCTGAGGAATAACAATACGTGTTTTGTCATTGATAAGGGTTGTTTTTTTAAAGCTTATATGCATCTGCAAAAGTAAAACTGCCATCCCTAGCATACTTTAGCACTCTATACACTAGGAAGGTTTTCAGTGATCTAGGTAATGGTGCATCGAATAATATTAAGTAATTCATCTGGACTTTGATAAATGTAATAATAATAAAAAAATTTAATAAAGTCCAGATGAATTGAGGCACTTGAATCAGAAATGATACTTACAGAGAATGCACCAAAATTCTGGTCTTAGAGGGCATGTTACCCAGCCTAACTTTCCCTGCAAGTAAAAGACCCTCAATCCAAAAATCCATAATAATCCCATGTACACAGCACAAACCCCTGAG
Organism: Hymenochirus boettgeri; assembly: GCA_019447015.1. NCBI lineage: Eukaryota > Metazoa > Chordata > Amphibia > Anura > Pipidae > Hymenochirus > Hymenochirus boettgeri. The sequence goes on from CM033469.1 coordinate 310,362,950, forward strand.
GATCTCCACTGACAACACTGATGCAACTTGAAAATGATTTGTTTATAACAATTCTTTGAAATATATCCTTTATCAAACAATGTGATGTGATATACACAGCAGGACCATAGATAAGAGAGCAACTGTGGCAAGAATCACACTGCACTTGTTGGAAATTTTGTAAACACCTAAGTGGCAGCCAGAGGCTTCCATTAGAGGCATGTTTGTGTGAATTAGAAGCTAAAACACGCCACATGACAGCATACCCATCTGTAATCTTGTAACGTGAGACAACATTGCCATTTCACGGTATTCTGGTAGTTTTTTGGCAATAAATGAAAAAAGGGTTTGTAAGAACAATAACAAAATGCTACATTAATTCAAAGGAAAATCTCATTTACTTAATTCTTTATATAATCGTTTTGTTTTTTTTTACTAAAACTTATTATATAATATTATATTATTATAACTTGTTTAAATATGTAAGAAAAATTAGTATTTTAGCCTTTTTGTTAACAAACAGGAAGCGCTTATAAAGACATATAATACATTATTTATACAAAAGAGACACCTTTGTGAAATTAGTGAAATCTTAAAACTACAGCAAGACTTGCAGTCAGGAACTTTCCACTGAGCTACACTGCATCCCCTGCACTGAGGGGAGGAGTCATCACGCATATAAGTGTAACAGTTGACAAGAACTTGACTTAGTTTTCTTCATTTTACTTCTCAAAATCCTGAATTAGAATATAATATTTGGACAAAAGATTCAGTTCCTTGTGTGGTGGGAATCTAGATTCCAACTTTTACAAAGAATTATCTTTCTGTCCACTCTCCACATCTTCCAATCCAATGTGATAACCACTTCCTGGTTCTTATGGTTTGTGACCTTGCAACATGGCTACACTACAAAAAAGGAAGGAGCAGCAGAAAAATCTTAAAATTACAAAATCTGCACAAAATATTGATTTCATGGTGAACTTTCCACACAGAAATGGTTTTAAATTCCACAAGAATTTAAAACCAGTAAAAGTGCTTGTCAAGAGGGGGCCTGTGACTGACCTGACAATACATCAAGCAATAGCAAATAAATATGAGGTTTGCTCGAAGTTATCTACTAATTAAATCCCAATGTACATAGAAATTCAGGCATTGTTCAAAGTAGTTATGCAAAGTTTATTATTACTTTTGGCACATGAGGTGCACTGCCATGGTTCAAATATTTGACAAAGGAACCGCCAAGGAATTATTTTGTACATTGGAAGTCTAGTGGTAATACAAATGCATTGGGTCTGAAAATACTAAACATTAAATGCATGTATGCATTAGGGCTAAAGCATTTATGTTATCCTACATAAGAAAGACCTACAAGTGATATATTGGAATCAATTATTGTTGTATTCCTTAGGTTTTAACTTGGTAAAAAAAAAAGCAATAAGCAAACAGGGATTGCCCATTGTTACACGTCATAACTAAGAATTCTTGTGCAATACTAGTGTTGCTACCTCACCACCTTTTAACCATAGCACATATCATTTTCATGCTGATGGGCTGGTCAGTATTTCTAGTAGAAGCATGATGCAAGCTGCATAGTTTCAGCGTACGTATACACATACAGCATGCTTTTAATAAACTGGTAAGTAGCTTTCAGAAATATTCATATTTAAAGGGAAAATTAAACAGTCAGTGATTATGTAAGGGGAGGGTCAGCCTTGTTAAAAAAAAAGCATAAATGAAAATGTTATGAATAGATTTAAATAATTAGCCTAATGTCATCACAGTTAGCTGGGTCTGTGCTGAGGGAACATCCTCCCCCAAAAGCTGTTTTCTTTTAAAAGGCTATAGTATACATTTGTAAAACAGTTTGCATACAAATGTAAGTGCATAGCAGTGTGCCATTTACCTCCATTCACCAGACCTGAATCTTGGCCCTCATATTAAAGGAGAACTAAACCCAAAACAAAGTTAGAAAGTACTTGCCTCAACATCCTTCTCAGCATGGAAGATTCCACTCAGGGGCTTTTCTTTACCTCTATGAACTCATTTTAGGTTCTGTTTGTTCCCCAAATCTGAAGCTGACATTTTCCCTTGCCTGACAGTACTTTTGCCTTGATTACATTTTCAGCACATGTGTGATTTCCACTCCCACCCCTTAACCCCTATGGTGTATGAATATATTAAATCATCAATATTCAAATTGGTGGTGCAGCTTATTAACCCTTTCCTAGTAGCAGTGTTGTAGTGTGATGTATATAGGTCTGGGTATCTAGTGTGTCCGGATCTGAAATAATGTATGTCTCACCTACGGCTTTCACTCCACCAAATCTGATATATAAAAAATAAATTGCAGGTGAAACATACAAAGAAACAGGTCTGTAGCTGTGAATATTGCAAGTTTATTGCAAAACATGAGGAAGGACAAGTGGGTCAGAAACATGTAGAATGCATGTTTTGCAATAAACAGCACTATTCAGAGTTCCAGACCGGTCTTTGTATGTTTCACGTGCAATGTATTGTTTAAGTGTTGGAGAGCCATATTTAAAAACTTGTGATACCGTGGGTTTTCGTTACTATCCGACCGTGGCAGTAGTATACCATAACATGCGGTAATAAACTATCGTAATGATATTCTACGGGCGGTCGTATATTTACGTTGGCTATCGTACATTTACAAGATCTACGATAGTGATCATAAATTGATAATCGCCATTGCGATTGCTAAAGAAGGCGATACCACACCCTTATAAATATACGGGGTTATTCAATAAAAGTTCTTATCATTTAACATGGTGCTAATTTTGCCCCAACCAATCAGATGTTAGCTTTCAAATATTACATAAGTTCTGATTGGTTGGGGCAAAATTAGCACCATTTTAAATGATTAGAACTTTTATTGAATCTCCCCGATGGCCCGTAGTGTGAAGGTCTCTAGCTCTCCCTGACAGCTGTAGCAATATTAGTGGAAAGTGTAGCTTCTTAAAGGGAAATGTTGGAGGGTAGGAAGAGTGTGTTTTTATAGGAACCACATTGTGCAGAACTGTAGGGGTAGGATAGTGAAGTGAACCTGAACTTAGCACCAGCTCTGTGCAATGCATTTCTCATCAGTGTACCTTATTAAAGGGAATGTTGGAGGGTAAGAAGTGTTTTTTTTATAGAAACAACATAGTGCAGAACTGTAGGGGGAGGATAATGAAGTGAAAAGGATCTTAGCACAGCTCTGTGCAATGCATTTCTCATCAGTGTACCTTATTAAAGGGAATGTTGGAGGGTAGGAAGAGTGTGTTTTTAATTCAGCTGTCTGTATAAAAACAACAAACTGTAGTACAGAGCTAAACTAAGAAATGTATTACACAGAGAAATGCATTGCACAGAGCTGTGCTAAGATCAGGGTCATTATATTATCCTCCAACTGCAGCACTGCACCATGCTCTATAAGTGTACATATTAAAGGGGAATGTTGGAGGGTATGCCATTTGCAGCTCTGCACCATGTTGTTTATAAAAATGTACATATTAATAGGAATTATTGGAGGGAATACCAATTAAAGGGGCACTGTTAGTGGGAACGCAAACATGTTCTATAAAATTAATGCAGCAGGAGAGCTGCCTGTGGGAAGTTTTGCATAAATAAAATCACTCTTCCAACTAGGATTCCCACCTTTGCCTTTAAGACCCGAACACATATACAGGCCTATGTATTAAAAGTTCTTATCGTTAAAAATGATACAATAGATTTTAGCACAAGAACTTTTATGACATAGGTCTGATAATATCTACACAACAAAAGGTTGTTAGTATTTTCTTTAGAAGCATGATGCAGACTGATACAGTTTGTATTTAATTCAATGGTACTTAGCACTGCAACATGTATATTTAATACGCGTTTGGGTCTTAAAAGGCAAAGGTGGCCTTTGCCTTTACACTACTTCCAAAACTACTTTCAGGCTCCAACATTCCCCCTTTAAAATGCATTTCACAGAGCTGTGCTAAGACCATGTTCACGTCAATATGCTGCACCTGCAGCTCTGAGCTGTTTTGTTTTTTATAAGTGTACCTTGTAAAGTGGTTAGTCCAATTCTACTGGGGTTGCCACCTTTCCCTTTAAGACTCAAACACTTTAGGGCTTACTTCCACTAGCACGTTTTGGATTGCAGTTTGCGATCCGATTGTGCTAGTGGGAGTGCAGGAATGTAATAGCCTATGGGACATGCTACGCGTTTCCGTGTGCTATTGGAGTGCATGTGATCACCATTTTTTTGGTCTGTATTGCATACGCTCTGCTAGGGTCCAATTGTGGAAGCGCAATGCCCATTCACGGAAGCGAGCACAATCACGCATTATTGTGACCATGCGTCCTCCCGTGCACTTAGGTGGGGCCACAGCCTCAGGAAATTGCTAAGTTCCGTTCAGTTTTTCAGGCGATTGCAATTTTTCAATTGTATTGAAATCGGAGCTATGCACCAAAATCTTGCGATTTCAGGTGTGTTGCGATTCACGCATGCGTTAGCAATTTGGTAACGCGTGCGTTTTTTGCGCAGTCGCATGCGTTTTCATAATGACAATGGACAAATCGCAAACGCATGTAAAATTGAGTGTGATTTGGGTGCGTTGCAGTGTGGCCGTGCCCTAAATGTACTTTTCAGCAATACACAAATTAATATAAATGGTAGAGTGCAGATATAAACACAAAGACACAGTCTTGCAGAAATGTTCACAAATATAAAGGGTTAACAAGTTGCTTCTTAAATACATATGAAAAGGGTTAACACCTTCCCCCACTCAGTTTAAGCAGGAAAATCAGCTAATAATATTCACTGCTATCTCTGATGATTGGCTGCGAGACACTGGCAGGTGGGGATTCTGAGTTCAACTGTTACATGCAGCTTAGCATAAGGGGAGTGGGAAACAAACACAAGGTAGCTAGTTAGCATGTACAGAAGGAATTTTGGTACCTGGACCACCAGGAAGAGGCAACACTAGAAGCCAGCCGTGACATCATAGATTGCCAATACTCAGAAAAGTTCTATAAATGATTTCTACAATAAGACACTGAATTCAGAGGTGAGAGACAAATGGTTTTACAAAGTGACAGTTATAGAGTCTGTGGAGCTGCCATTGTATTTTGGGTTTATTTCTCCTTTAAGTGTAACTCTCAAAAAGGAAAAACCCAAAGTAGTAAAATCATTTCTAGAACTATTCATTTGGATTCAGAGGTAACACAAAGTTATTATTGATTTTAACTGGAAGGAAGAGGAGTTCTACAACAACCCAATAAACATTAGTGTTCTGTACATCACAGTTATCTTAAACAGTTCACTGGGTCACATTGGTGCTATTAGAGAGACAAAGATGTGCTACTAAAATGAATGGTCAATAGATGTTTGCCTTAATTAACATTCTTTATTATTGTACAGTGATTAAAACATAGTCAATAGCAAAACAATACTTCAGCATTCACATTGTACGTGCAAGTTGCCATTGATACTATGCTTCCTTGGAAGTGTTAGATGTAACAAAGTTGTTTCAAAATTAAAACTTACACTTAAAGGGTCACTAAACAACTTTCCTACGCCTAAATCCATAATTCTTAAAGAGGCAAGAGCATGTATTCCTACTTCTTAATGTGCTTTATTTTAAAAGTAATTCACTTTAGAAATTTATTTACAGCTTTGAGTCTGCCTGGCTGAGTTCAAAGAAAGAAAGTTACAAAAATTGTTAAGTGTCAGGTAAGCCATTTCCCTAGCTGACAATCACTATTTGAAAAATTTATTTTTGGCTACTTTCACACAAGCAATTGTTTGTTGTTAATGTTGCATTGTAACTGGCAGTATTTTAGAGTTGAAGCTAGGAAAATGCTGCATGCAATGTTTTCCTAGCGGCAAAACATCTGGAACCGCTAAAAAAGTGACAGGATCGATGAAGTTGTTCGTGTGAAAGTAGCCAGGGAGATTGAAATCTGCAATCACTTAAAACCTTCTTAAGCTAATTACTTTCAAATAAAAGCAGGACAGGAGGTAGAAATACTTACTCCTACCTATAAAAAAATGACTGCAACATTATGTAAATCAAGCTGAAACATAAATGAAGCCTAAGTGGATTCTATCATTAGTGTCACCCATGTCTCTAACCTGTGGAATCAGAAGCATTGTGGAGAAGTTTGTTTCTTGATGAGACAGTATCCTATTAGTATTGGAATCCAGAAGGAATATTTTGTGCTGCATATGCACTACCATGTAGCCCTTTTAGTAATCAGCACTTACCAAGTTGCATGAACACCATAATAGATGACAAAAAACAAAAGTGCTATTTAATTGTGCCAACAACATAAAAGTTTTGGGCCCTTGCATATCTAAAAAGGACAAGTAGACATCAAATATATGAACAGCACAACAAAATCACACTCTTACATTCCTGTCCCTGTCATGCAATCAAATGAAACAATTCAGTGGGACATACTAATAAAACCCCAATCACTGTCAGGGTGTTGTTCATGAAACATCAAGTCTAACCACATCTGCATTGTTAATGCAGTTACCAACATGTAATCTCTATGTTACCAGTTCAGGTATGTCACCCTCCTCATAGTGTCAACTTTGCCCCAGGTTCATAACTGGCAATATATAGACAGGTCCTGTACCTTGCTGTTTGTATACTAGAAAAAAAACATGTTTCTCCTTTTTACAAGGGATTTCTGAAGGATTACCCAAGGATCTCTTGGTAAAACTAACAATTCACAAAGAATGTCAATAGCAATTTGAAAATGCAGTGAAACTTTAATGGCTTGGTTCAATCTGTTCCTGCATTAACTCCAGTCCACACACATCTATTTTGAGTTATTAACTTGTCAGCTGCCAGTCGATGTACTGCCTGCACCTCTAAGCTGGTGTAAATGTCAGCACCAGCAGAATAAATAACATGCACAAAGAAATAGACACAATTCATGACATTCAATAGAAGATACTCGCTATAGAAAGTATCAATGTGTCACAAAGTAGCAGGAAACTGTCAAGAGTGGTGAAGTTTAGACACCAGAGAGATCGGCAGTCTCCTAGCAACTGAAAACACTTTGTCCACACGTGACTCGCCGGGTACAAGGAGAATGTAAGCACAAAACACTGGGTGGGACGGTTCTATTTGCAGGCAGGGGGTTCGAACACTTACCTTTAGTATCCAGCTCCACGTGTATGATGTTTCCCATGACTGATGTGTTGTGTAAATGTTTCACCGCGTCCTTGGCCCCTTTCACTGTGGAGAACATAACTTTGGCAATCCCTAAGTGTTTCTTGTTTTTGGGGTTATAGAGAATCTCCACCTCTTCCACCTCCCCGTACTTTTTGCACATTTCTCCCAGGAAGTTCTCGCGGATGTTGTCGTTTAATTTTGCAAAAGTCACCTGCTTGGGAGGAACTGGACCCACATAGAACTCATCGATCTGAAATGACAGCAGGATACATAGAGAGCTGGAGGGAATGAGAGTAAATAAAAGGACCGGTGGCTCCGAGTTATACAGTATGTAGTAGGGAGAATGGATCTACAAAGTAACAAAACTCTGTCACCCCGTTACCCGCTAGAGGGTGGGATTGGTGGTACCATCTCGGGTCCGGGTACAATCTATTCTATCCCCATCAGCCCATTGGCTAATACCTTAAGTTTGGGAACAGGCAAATCTAGCTCTTTAGTTTTGGTCCAAATCCGTCCGATTCGAGGATCTCTGACTGTATCCACCGGAGGGATCCCAGAGTTCTGTAAATAAACAACAAACACAAGGTTACAACTGGACTCCCAATGATCGACCTGCGGTGACAGAGGAAGGTGCCGGGTTCTGTACACAAGACGATGCACTTGTCAAACCTCACGCATGGGCAATGTGCAGCAGAGGAAAGGTTCACCTGAGGAATCCCACTGTTCATATCCCTTGATATCCCGGCCCCCTCTCGCCCCTATCCCCAGACACACATATACACAGACAGGACTAGTGAGAGCACATACAGGCATGCTAAAGCTGAGCCCATCGTATCTGTAGAGTTTATGTTGTCCCTTCCTTAGTGCAGGGTCAATTATCAACTTGTAGCTCCTCCATTGGTGACCTTTCTTGTCGCCCGAAGTGCTGGCTTGTTTGCCTGTCTCCATCCCGTTCATCCAGCCTGTAAGCCACAAACAAGGAGAGAGATCAATAAGGGGGGACTGGAGCAGCAGAGCAGGCAGTAGCCTACACACACAATGCCATGCTACAGTCCCAGCCTGGGCTTTGCTCCCTTGGCCTCCAGCTCTGTTATGAGAAATAAAGAAGAAGAGATCCAGGCTCACTTGCAGTTTGCTTTCTGCCATGGTCTTCTGGGTTCTTTCCTCTCTCCCCAGGCTTGGCCTCCTTGAAAGACATGCCTGCCCGCCTTCCCACTCAACCCTAACCCCAGCTCTCCTGCGCTAAGGGCTATCACCTTGCCCCCGCAGGAAAGGCCAAGCCGCTTCACAGACCACCCTACCCCGTTTACATGACGTGCTGCTGAGTAGACCCTGTCTGCTCCTTTTTGGCGAGCCAACACATATTGTGTGTGTGAGCTAGGCTTCTGCTCGCTCAGGGGCTACCCACAATGCACCGCGACCCCCGCCTCCCTCCTCCTCTCTCTCTCCACAGCCAGGCAGAATCTGTGCGAAACCGACCTTCCCTTTCCGCACAGCACATTCGTCAAAATGTTTACCGTGACTGAAACCTTCCCCGCGATCACGAGCAATTGAATTTATATGTCATGGCGCCTGTTTTATCACTCGTCCACATTATAGCGTTTATCGCGAAGATTGAATTATTTAAAGTGTTCGTTAGAAATCTGTTTTTACCACCAGACGTTAGACGGAAAGGGCGGAGACGAATGGGTTAATGTCTCACTATGATGAGTGTAGTACCGGGTTTATTCCCATACGGTGTGGTACTATAATAAACATTACGGTAGTGGGCGGCCCCGTCCTTTCCCCTCTCCCATACCCGCGGGTTTCCCAGGGATCTGTGTGTGTGTGTGGGGAGAGGTTTGTGTAGAATCTGCGAGTCTTGTTTTACGTGAGGAGACGTCAGACAGGACAGATCTGGGCCGGGTTGGTCATTTTGGAGCCAAAACGTCTCCGTGAAACCCCCGGTAGGATGGTCCGTACAGACCTCGTCATTAAACTCAACCACTTCCCTTTAGACCTGGAAAGGTGGAGGGGATGATGGGAACTATTCAATGATTTCCCACAATCCTTACCTACTACAGACAGACTGACTGATGGTTTGAGACAGTTGTATTGAACCATGGCACGCCAGATGTTTATAAACTACAACTTACAGCATGACATGTTTGTGTTTTGTTCTCATGCTGGGAAATGTAGTTTCTAAACATCTGGAGTGCTATGGTTTAACATCACTGCCGTATGGCATCGGTTACTGTCTAGTTAGAACTACAACTGGATGCTTGGACTAGAGGTGTAGTTTGACCACAAAGGGGCTATATAACTAACAGGTAACGAGTTGGTTTAAGCCCACACCGGTCTCTAAACTCTCCAATGTTCCATCTATCAGGATTGTACCGTGTTAGCAGGTCTCCTCTGAGGAATTCCATTGTGATAAATAGAATGAAGTGTTTAGTGGTAACCGTGTGGGGGAGGGGCAGTGGGTGTCCCCTTACTTGGGTCTGAGCTACGCTGACGACATAGATTCGAGTCTCTTCCCGAATCCAGCAGCCAATCAGCGAACTGCTTGCATCCGCCTTTGAGTTATTACAGTCTTGTGCAAAACATCCCCTAGCAGAGTATCAAGGAGAGGCTAACTGAGCAGGCAGCCATTATTTGCCATGGAATGAAATGGCCAGCACTGTGTGTGTTACACCCTTGGTGTTTTGACTTTGTTTTTTTGTTTTTTTAAGGATCCTTTTAATTGAATCCATCATCAGCTTTCAGGAATCAGCATTGTGTGTGTTTCAATATATTTGGTATTTCAGAGGATTTTTTTTCTTGAAAGAAGAAGATTAAAAAAAAAACATTTATAGCACAACATGTCTGGATCTTCTCAGTATCATTTGGAATCCATCTTGGTTATATGCCTGATCATGGCACACCCAAGCCTGAAATAAGCAAATACAGTTTTTTTTCCATTTTCAAGCATAGGGATTTAGGACTGCAATGAATAACTGCTTTTATTTATTGCTGGTTGACAATAAATCAAAGATTTACATGTATTTTTTTCCCCTAGTTTCTGGTCTATTTGTTAACATTTGTTCAAATAGATTCAGTTTAAATGGACAATATTGAGATTTTATTTCAGTTTAATGGCATATACACATTGTTTAAAACAGCATTTTATACGTACATTTCTGGTTATTTTTCATCTTTAAGTTTGTTTTGAAATCCTTTCAGTGTCTGGCACTGCATTATATCTATCTTTTTTTATACTTAATTGTTTCTTTTACAAAATGTAGACTTTTCTTTACAAATCCTTTTCAAAGCCATTGTTCATACTCCCAAGAAGATCCTGCAGGTCTTTAAAATATACAGTTTACTATATATATATATATATTATATATCAAGTTTTTCACTCTTTACATGGTGGAAAAATTGCAAAACAACATTGGATGATCATAATTTTGTTTGTATGTACAGACAAAAGCTAGCAGTCTTCAACTGTTTGTGCTAAGGTAAGTAAATCCTTGTGCCCTTCAGAAAGTGAGAAACACAGGGCCTGTGAGGCAGGGTTATTTGTTAGTGAGCAATCTCCTGTTTTGTCTCTGAATGTACCTATCAGTACAAAGACCTATGTTAGAGAGTACTACTAATCTAGTAAGTAAGTATATCATCCTTAATTTCGTTTTAATGACCTACCAAAGCATTTATGCCTATAGCGAAATGTACTTACAAAATCCATGGTTCAGACTCAATAGTATTTCAGGAAGTTAATTGATTTAAGTAAAAATCGTTTAAAACATTTTCAAAGCTCAGATCTGTTTTGACATCCATTCACAGCAACCGTTTTTTTGTCCCAATTTTTTTGTTGCCTTGAAAATAAAACACGGCCCCTAATAAATGTTAGTTTTACAAGAATAACTTAACAATCACATCAAATTTTCTTAGCTAAAGTACTCCTTTTTTATTGGGAATATATAGTACCATTTGTTACTTTTATTTTCTCATGGCTGTTTGGCTTGTTTGTTTTCACAGTTTATTTGCTGATCTGTGGCTGTTTCTTGTTGCCACTGCAGTGATCTGAGGAGCCTGTTTTTCGAGCATTGCCTGCCTGCCTCTCAGCCATTGTAAAATGGATGCCAAAGGCGTTGCTGCTTTCCTACAGTAGAAATATTCACTGCGCACTGGGAGCAAGAGCTAATTCTGGCCACATTCAGTTTTTTTACTAAATCCAAGCTGATGGTAAAGCTTGCTTGAATAAAATTGTAATGATCCCTTCTCTGATTTTAGAACAATAAGATTGTTTCTTTGTTGATGATTTGCTTTTTATGTTTTCCAGTGAACTTTATACACATGGATCTGCATGAATAAGCATAGCTGTTTGTTTGCTTTTCAAAACCTATTCCTGGACCCATATTAACCTACTAGAGGTAAATTTAGGGGAAGGGATGATTAAAATCTTTATTAAGGGAAAAAGAACAGCATGTTTTTAGATGGTTTTATCTTTACTCTTATGTATAACAGTTGGTCTATTTGACAGTCTTCATTTAAACCTGTTGTCTGACAAGAAAGTATTAAAGGCTATGATGTTTATGGGTACGATAAATCACACTACACATGCTGTAAATGTAGAAGGTTTGCCTGTTCAGTACATTAGTCATACAAATATATTTGCATAGTGTAAATGAATCATGCAGCTTCAGAAAATGTGAACCCAGGATTCCGGTTTTTCAGGTTTGTAAGCTTTCCTCTTAAAGAAGTAACAACTTTAATACCATCTTAGGGTGATGTTATTTACTATTTGGCGTATAGTCAGTTATCTTAGAAAAAAGTAGAAACTTGTGCTTACAACACACGCAAAAAAGATTTAAATTTGGGTAGGCTGGAAATGGATTTTCTAGAGCAGAGTATGCTTTTGTGTAGAGCATACTGTCCTGGCAAGCTGCTTGTGATAAGTTGTTTGTTTTTAAAAAAAAAAAAAAAAAAAAAAGTAAATAGTAATATTGTAAACACACCATTTTCCTTTTAAAACCTTACATGTGTTGATGAGAGCAAATCTGAAACATTCAGAAAGAAATACCACCCTGGCATTTGCTCATGTTGCTTGCCTAGGGCTTGGCATTCTCTGTGTTAAGAGCATAAATGCTGTGTATGGTTGACATGTTTGCCTGGCTCAGTGGCTGCGATGGATTGAGATTGTGTGGGGCCCTAGGCAGGGTCATTATTTAGGGCCCCCTTTTTTGCTACATATATTGTATAGACTATAATATTGTTACTGCTTCTGAAGCTGGGCCCCCAAAGGCTTCCTGGGCCTTAGGCAAGTGCATAGGGTTGCCTTGTGGATAATCCTGCTCTGTGAGACAGTGCCTCTGAAATAATGTTTTGTTTGGTCTGAGGAAGGAGCCGCACTGGTTCCGAAACGTCACCATTAAATGGATATGTTCCACTATTAAGACTGGTGTGCCTAGCATGTTTTATCGCTTCTGAAATACATTCATAAATCTGATGTTGATCTGCATTACTCAGAGAAAATAGTAACATTTACTGCTACAATCTTTAATTCATACTCAGGCAAGCTATTAGATTGGCGGCTGGGCAAATCCCAGGGGTGACTGACTTTTTAGAGGGCTTTTGTTTGATATTTACGGAACTGGTTACCAATAACTTATTGTCTCCTAGAGTTTTCTAACGGGCTAATGTCAAAAAGAATTTGCCCACCATTGTAATAGGTATTGTCTATTTTCCTTTACCCTTTAGAGATGGTATACATGGACAGATATTCTGCCCGATCTATCCCCAATTTGATCGTGATAAATTGTCGAGGGATTATTTGTAAAGCTAACAGCTGAGCAATCGTTTTTTCAAAAATGTTCATTTTGGCTTAGAGTTCCTGTTGGTAAATTATGGCTGATTGCACATAAAGGCAACACAGTGACTCAGTGGTTAACACTGAATTATAAATTGCAACAAAAGATGTTTACACTATATAAATTCACCATAACATGTCATTCTCAAAACATTTAATAATCAGGACACACAATTAGCCTGTCAATGGTCTATCAATTGGTTTTCTAATTTGTTGTGGGTTGGGGGAGATATCAGGTTCTGGTCTGCCTGTGTACCAGGCCTTAGTGCAGGACCCTAATTGTAAGCCTGACCCACAATTGCACGTGTTTACGGACCTTAAGAGCCTTGGTTCTTTGGACCTCTTGGTTAATAAGCCTTTAAATGTCTACTGTCACATTAATGCCTTACTCCATACGCATTGTGTTTGAAATAGAGATTAAACACTATAATGTGGTGAGCTTACCTCTAGTTTTGTAAGTACTCTATGTACAAAGTACATGTAGCTAATTTAAATGATGTGGCAGCATGTTGGTAAAAGGTAATGTTTTGCTCATTCAAATTTCAAACCGATTTGTCACCTGCTATGACCTCTTTACTGTTTCTTTCTGCGTTGGTATAGATTTTGCCATAGTGCTGAATAACAGACCCTGAGCATATGGCTCAAAGTTCTCTTCGGTTATTGCATTCTAAAGTTGCACTAACTTGTATAAAGGCATCGAGAGCCTTAAGTGAGAAAATAATCACAAATATACATGTACTATCCACAAATACTGTATGTAACATTGAATAATAACAAGAATGGTTGTTTATGTGCAACGTATTTATTAGAACTGTTTAAGTTCATATTTATGCAGACACTACAAAAATTTAGCAGTGACAGCAATATAAAATATATATAAATACATTTTTTTTTAAAAAAAGGATGACCTATATATTTAATACACCACATGTCTCTTGCTGCTTCTTTGGAAGCTTTCTTATATGTGCTTTTCTTATATGTTTAACCTTATAATGTTCATGTGACGTGGATTTAAAGATTAGTTAGAACTATGCCTAGTGTTCTTGGGGAAGGAAATACAAGCTGCACAAGTGTTTGATTTTGTCATTGTTTCAGTATTTGCAACTATACAACAGGTGGTTTGTCCTATGTTAACTTTGACAGCTGGCAAAATATTTGACCACCTGTTGTGCTGTAGCCACAGACAGCAACTTGTCTTGCTGTTCAGCAAAGCTGTGAAATGGGCAGATTGCATGCTACACTGTCCTCTATATATCTTTCATCCAATATATATATATATATATCTGACTCAAAATGTTTATTTTATCACAATAAATTTTATGATTTAACCTAAACACATGAAAAATGTTAATGTTGTCAGTGTAGTGTAACGTCTAACTACATTGATTATAATCTGATTTGATTGAAATATGCCCTATAAAGTCCATAAAATATGGGTAATGACAAATATTTTGAGCACAGGTGTATAGTGAGAATTATTTGGATTGCCGTGTGTTGATGTCATGGGTGTTCACTGCATCTCTAGGGTAAAACTATCTAGAGGAATGAATAACCTCAGTTTTTCACTTTCAATTTTTTATGCTTAAGTGTTTGAGTTAGAAATGTTAAGGGGTGCCAGTAGAACTATTTTCCTCCAGTAGACTGCCTGACTATCTTGTGTATTTCTATTTTGTTACTTTGCACTTTTAAGTATGTAATGATTATATTGTTTGTTTGCTGATTCTGTTGAGGACTTATGTTTTTTCTGTGACCAGTACCTTATGCTAGCTGTTAAAAGGAGAGCGAGATGTAATGTTTTCCCTTGCATTAAAGACCTGAACTGTTAGCTTTTAAAAAATAAAAAAAAGTTTAAAAAAAAAAAGGGGGCAATCATTCTTTCTGTCCTCTCCCCTACCCTTTAAATGTATCCAGGATAAAGAACCTACTTTTCTTTTACATCTAGCTCAGAATTTGAAGATTACATTGAAAGATCATTAAGTCTATATTATTTGTGGTTCCTCTTTAAGGTGCAACATTGCTGCTATTGTGATAGCCAGAACTATGAATGTTTGGGTTAACCAAGTGATTAATGCAATTTAAGGGCTAGGCCCCACTAGCCGTTTTGGGGTTTTTGTTTTTTTTGGTGCACATCACATGCTCTGCGATAGGGATGCATCAAAGAGATCCAGCATAGCGTGCATGGATTGCGCAACGTTGCAATTTTGCTGCGCCGTGCGATTCCTGCGCGCTCCCTATTGGGGCCTTGCCCTGAGAGCTTTTCCAATAGAGGCTTTATTTATTGCTGATTTTTTTCATTTTTTTTTTTAATTACTAACTTTGCAATACTCTAACTCTACTTTGCTGAATCTTTGTGCTTTCTTTAGCTGCCAGAAGAGTGTTATGGCTTAAAGTGTGGCCAGCTAACCCGAGTTCATTGGCTTTGTTGCTTTTTTTCTAGACTCAACAGATAATTATTGTAGACCCTCTAGCAAATGCGCTTTCCTCCAAGGTCCTTTTCAAAGGCTAGATCTGTAAAGTAGTAGGACTGTTCCTGTGGTGATGGGACAGCCAGGTGCTTTTTATCTTTGGATCACTAGCTGACCATACATGCTTGATGTCTGCAAGGTGGTGCAGCTGATTGGTAATTGCAGATCAAAACTCTTTTGGAAATGTCCAAAGAAATTTCAACTGTCAGCTTACAAGGCATGTCCACCTCCCAAAACTAAAATTTGCCTCACTGCTGACCCCAATATGTAGTTTAAAAAATCTTTACTTTTCTCCTCTGCTCCTTTTGGTTGTCCTGCAGTGCCTGATGAAAGTTTAGAAAAGTGAAGAGTAGGAGCTGTTTGTGTGTTATCTGGCGCCTGCTACTTCCTTGTCCTCTTAGAAGACTCTGGCATGGGCATTGGAGCTCTCTTACAAGCAGGGCTGGCCTTAGGATAAATAGCACCCTGTGCAAGATTTGTTACTGGCGCCTAGCACCTCCTCAAATACGACCCCCATGGCACACACAATACACTGCTGAATGCTGCTTGCCTTGGCCTGCTTCAAATCAAGTCTGCCCCAAGTCTGTCACTCTTACTGTCTTTCAGTATCTGCAGTGTGTGCTTGTATATATCATGCGTACATCATTACGTAACATGTAATGCACTAAATACACAGACAAAACAGCATACAGACATATTAAGTAAGGCTTACGTGTGTTGGGGCATTGTCTGTGGGGTGTTGCTGATAAATACATTTGATCTGCAGGACCATAACTGGGAGGGCTGTGGTACTGGTGCACAACTTTGACCTACAGGTTCGTGACCTAAGACTCTAGGCTGGTGCCCCCCTTGTAATGCAACCTGTGCGGTCGCACGGGTCACCCATATCAAAGGCCGGCCCAGCTTACAAGTTAGTAGGCTCTACCACTTAAAGGGTAACTGTGGTCTCCAAACAAAAAAATAAATACGTAGCTGGAAGGCTTTTCACTTTTATGCATAAAATTGTATCTAAAACCCCCCATGTTTTACTGTTTGCACTAGCACAGATATTATAAAAGTAAATGGGGCCCAGCAATGTGCATTTATCATCTTTTCTTGTTTGTTCTAGGTTTATATTTTGATGACGAGCACATATACGTGATGTAACTTAAAGGAGAACTTAAGTTCCCTGTAACTTAGCCTGCCAGTCCAGGCTTGCTCCTGGTGCCACCCTCATCAGCATGGAGAAAACATTCATAGACTATAATGGCTGGGGTGTCTCGTGCCCTGGGGATTCCCCCCCAATTTTCCTCATTGGTGCGGTGCTACAAGAAAGAAATACATCTTGTTTATTTAAAGGTTGATGATGCAAATTACACGAGAATGTAGGAAATACAAATTATCAACATAGTAGCATGTTGTACTCCTATGTTTTCCTGCACCACTAACATTTTAACATTAGAAAAGATCAGTCAATGACTATTCAAAAACAGTGGAAGGGAAAAGTAGAGCAACTGAGAGGAAAGGAAGGTGTGGGGGAGGGGGGGGGAGCCATCTTCCAAGGGGAAGAGATATTGTGTGAGAGGTTTCGGGTGTACCTGTACCTGGGGACAGCGATAAGTGGCCAATCCCATCGGTACTGAAGGGATCGGTCCCTTGGCCATAGTTGGCTCTCTGTAGTGTAATATAGGGAGTTGGCTGCAATCGTAAGGGTATGTCACAAACGATCATCTCTATACTTTATAGACTGTTTGGGACTGTGTGTTGCCACATCATTAGCAGATGAGACTCTGCAAGATTGTCAAGGATTGGTACTGTGTGTACACCTACAAGTACAAATGCTAGTGGCTGACCTGTGATGCTTGATGCGTGTGCATGTCCGTTGTATTTGGCTGCTTTGTCAGCCAAAATGGACTTTCGGCCATGGCTCATTGATGATCTTCCCAGCAGTTTGCACAACAAGCCCTGGCTGTTTCAGCCAACAAAGCGGCTATTGTGAGTCGTGGGTTGGCCACTGCGATCGCATGTGTGTATGCACCTTAACTCTGGAACTCTATTCACAGCAATAATAAAGATACCTATAGCGGTTTAGTGTCCCTATAAGCAGTGTAATGTACATGTTAATTGCATTTCCTTGTTTAAACTGTATGTATTACAAAATTAATATTGCTTGATTTAAAGTTAGATTCTGATAAAATAGATAAGTAATTTAATTTAAAGAATAAATAGCTTTTTCTACTTTCTACCATTGTGCAGGTCATACACTAGTTGACTTACCTGTTGGCATTCTGCAGTGTTCTAACAACCTCCTTGGATGATCATTTTGCAATTGATTTGATTGCTAAGTGAATGGTCCAGGACAAGGAACATTGCAGGATTGTTGGCAGGTTAATTGCTTTTGCTTGATTTTAGATCAATTTGATGTTCTAATGTAAAATCAACATAATATCAGGACAGTGTATGACCAGCATAACACAGGATTTTGCCACAGAGAGCACAGTGAAAAAAATGAAGCTTTCTGTTCCTGAAAGAAAATAAGAAATATGAAAGAAAATAAGAAATATGCACATTTTACATGGCATAAAATCTGTACCAATTAATTGTTGGTTTAAGCTGTGAGAAATGTCTGAAAATTATGGCCGATTGTGTGGCCTTAAATTGGTCAGCAGGGCACTATCACGTTTAGATACTACTGATAAGTATTTTGAAAGGGAATATCTGGGCAGAGCTGTCCCATGGATCCCTAGCCTAAAGCTGGGTACACACATTAAAGATCTTTAAAAGATGTCTACCCCCTACACACAGTCCAGAGAATTCTCCCGATGTAAAGTATAAGGAGAACTGCACTTTTCCCTCAGCCGTGAATGACTCTTTATACTAGACTTCCGTGGGCGAGGGAAAATTTCAGGCATTTCCAAACGATTGTGAGACCGGCGGTGAACAACGTTGGCCTCAGGAGCGCTCGGAAATTCGCTACTCACACTAACGATAAGGGGCGATACCATCGGATCTGACGGTTTCGCCTTTTATCAGTAGTGTGTGTGCGCACCTTAAATGTAAAATTTCACTCTTTTTAGGATCTCTCCTATCTTTCTCAGTATATTTTGATTATATGCAGGAAACATATAGCTTCCTGTCTTTTTTCACCACTGAATTGTTCCTTTTTTTCATATGACACTCACAGAATACTACTGCCCACATTAAGTTTCTAAAATTTTCAATGCATCAATTTAATAAAAGGCAAATCTAATGGTGTAGATAGTAATTGAGGTTGAATAAAGACATATGGTAATCTGGTCCAACCTTTATACCCTCCTCTTTAACCCTTCCTAGCAGTTGATACAGAGGAAGGCAAAATAAAAACCCAGCTTAAAAGAAGGGGGGGGAGGGGAAGGAAGTAATTCCTTCCTGACTCCAAATAGAAATTGGAAGGTTCCCTTTTTCAACCAAAAGAAACTTACCCAGCCTACTTTTAGAGCTAGGACACATCTGCAGGTTTTAACATGTGATGCAGTTGTGATCCAAAAGCATGTTAAAAAGCACACACTAGTATTGGCTAATAAGTCCGGCCACACACACACACTGCGATTACCATTTTTTTCCTGCTTTTGCATGCATTCCAATAAAGCAAGATTGGGGAATTGCAGGCTGACACGCACTATTGTGCCAGAAACATGCACGCAATTGCTCGCATTAACATGTGTGCACACAATTCCAATGATGCAATGTGTGGCCTTACCCGTAAAGCTATTCAATGAACTTGCCATTACGATATATGCTGGTAGACAGTTCACTGTTCTCACTGTAAGAAACTTTCACCTGAAGATGAAAATGTTTTCTTCTAATTTTAAAAAAAAGTCCATGAGTCCTCTGATATGACTGATTAGTAAACAATGCAGAGTTCATTGTATGGCCCATTAATATATTTGTATAAGGTTATCATATCCTCGCGCAAACGTTGCTTCTCCAATGTAAACAGCCCTAACTTGTCTAATCTGCCTGCATATTCAAGCCCCTCCATTCCCCTTTAATTTAGTTGCCCTTCTCTGAACTGCTTCCATTTCCAAGATGTCCCTTTTGTGAGGGGGATTCCAAAACTGCACAGCATATTCCAAATGAGGCCTTACCAGTGCCTTGTAAAGAGAGAGAATAATATTTTTCTCCCTTCAATCTTATTCCCTTTATACAAGACCATATCTTGCTAGCTGTGGCTGTCTGGCATTGTTTGCTACAGCTAAGTTTATCTACTAGATCCCCAAATCTTTTTCCATTACAGATTCACTTAGCACAGAGTTATTTATGGTGCAGGTGGCATAAGGATTGTTAAAACCTAAATGCATTACCTTACATTTATCAACATTGAATCTCATCTGCCATTCTGCTGCCCATTTTGATAATCTATCTAGGTTTACTTGCAGCAATTGCACATTCTTTGAAGTTTCCAAAGCTCTGCATAGTTTAGTGTCATTACAAAGGCAGAGACCTTGCTCTCCATACTCCATTTAAAAACAGATTAAAAAGGAAGTGGCCCCAGTACATAACCCTGAGGCACTCCACTTAGAACTTTAGCGCACATGGATGTAGCTCCATGGACCACTACTCTTTTGCAATCCAACAATCAATTCTCTATCTGCAAATGCTTTTTCCTAGGCCAACAAACTAAAATGTGGCACAATATCAATAGCTTTACCAAAATTCAAGTATACTACATCCCTTGCTGCCAAAATCTAACGGCTATGTACCGAGAGCTGTTATTAGCTATTTGTGTCTGTCACGTTAACCAATGTACTAAGCGTTAACGTGACTTTAAGACACAAATAATGGCAGATGCGACGTTACGCAAGTTTTGTGTCACGCAACTGCCGCAACCAATGTACTAAGTCGTTAACAGGTTTTTAAAGGACAACAATATAAAAAAATAACATTACACCCATTACATGTCCACACTTCCAGCAGCTGAAATCGCTTACTCTCATTTACAACTGAGCTGCCCTCCCTTAGATAGAGTGCTAAAAGCCCGCCTCCTAGAGGGCCCATGGCCCTGATTAGCATATCTATTGTCATTGGCTGGTGGGAATGTCTGTTAAAACCTCTCTCCTCCTCCTCTGCCAGTCAAACAAACTTGAACTGTTTGGTTGCTAGGATACAGCCTACATAATCAAGCTGATCAAAGATGGGTGGAGGAGTGTTTTCTCGCATGTTAGTTTTGAGTGACAGTTACAGGCAGACAGAATTGTTACACCCCCTTCACAGTGTGGCTAATTGAAGGCAGAGAGAAGCTCGAAATCAGGAAAAAATGGATGGGGAGGGCTGCATACCTTTTACTCTTTTTGAAAGCAGTTCAAAAAAATGCATTGAGGCAATACAGTTATCCTTTAAGACGTAATCTTTAACACCAGCAGATAGCTGGTGTTAGAGTTTTCCTTTTGCGAATATTTGCAATGCACTGAGAGCCACTATCAGCTCAGTGCATTGACTTAAAGTATAACTGTATTACTTCAATGCTTTTTTTTTTTTTTTTTTTAAAAACGGCTTTCAAAAGAGTAAAGGTATGCAGCCCTCCCCATAAATTTTTTTTTTTTCCTGATTTCGAGCTTCTCTCTGCCTTCAATTAGCCATGCTGTTAAGGGGGCGTAACAATTCTGTCTGCCTCTGTCACTCAAAGCTAGCATGCGATGATCAGCTTGATGATGTAGGCTGTATCCTAGCAACCGAACAGTTCAGGTTAGAACAGACATTCCCACCAGCCAATGACAAGTGATGTGTTAACAATGGTCCTGGGCCATCAAGGAGGTGGGATTTTAGCACTCATCTTTGCTGTGTGATATCTAAGGGAGAGCAGCACGGTTGTAAATGAGAGTAAGCAATATCAGCTGCTGGAAGTGTGGACATGTAATGGGGGTAATGTTGTTTTTTTTTATATTGTTATCTTTAAGGGGGCAATAGAGAGTGATAGCGACTCTCTGTACATAGCCCCTTAAGTTCTTAAAAGAAACTGTCTGACATGGTCTATATCTCATAAATCCATGCTGACTACTACCTATAAGATCAGTTCTGGAAGTCCAGGATATGATCTTGTAACACAGTTTCCAGTTCAGATAGATACAAAGTGTAATTCCACCTGAACTTGCAGGGGTTGCATGTACATTATTACACCTGTCACAACAGAGAAAAAAAATGTGTGAAGGGTCTAATAAAGAAATCAATATGCAGGGAATTTTGTAGTAAAAAGCAGCAGTTGCTAAATTCCAAGGATCTAGATGCCTAGATAATATTTTGCTGGGTCTTTCAGACCTCTACCAATGGGTACTCCATTTCAATGGAGAAGATGGGAGGTATGTCTGGACCACCAGCTGATCACCTGTTACAAGCAGTGATTGCTGCTCTGGGTTAGTTCTAGAGCACAGGGAAGTAGGCATTCTACCTGCATGTGAAGTTTTGGTTGTGGCACATGCAAGCTTCTAAAAGTTTCCACTTTAGTGTCCCTTTAAAAAAAATATTTACCACATGGGTGGATCAGTACAGTTCATGTCACTATCTCTTGAGAAAAAGCAATCTCTTAAGCTAGGTACACATGATCCAAACCTCCCTCCTGACTGACCGTTCGAGGCCTCCGACCGGTCGGCCAGGAGGAATGACTGTAGGTTGCGTCACCGACTGAGTGTGCGGTTCATAGAGGACCACGCGACTGCCCATGGTTTTCCAACCTGTCCAATTGTGCGAACAAACGGTCGACGGACACAACAAGAAGCAGTACAATAATTGGGCCAACCGACAAATGCTGAAATGTTGGTCCGGCTGAATTATTGTATGGTGTGTACCTAGCTTCAGGAAACCCTAGTGATCCCCGAATGCCTGGTTGAGAAATACTGCTCTATATAAAATGGCATAGTCTTGTCAGTATCCTAAACCTAAATTATGGGGCTTCAACAACCCCATTGTTTTCTTTCAGTTTCTTTATATCAGGGATGTCCAACCTGTGGCCCTCCAGGTGTTTTAAAATTACAACTCCCAGCATTCCTTTCATTGCAGAAGAAACCAAGGAATGCTGGGAGTTGTAGTTTTCAAACATCTTGAGGGCTGCAGGTTAGACATCCCTGCTTTATATTATTTCAAATAATATAGAAGATGCTTGCCACAAGCCACATGACATGATATCAGTCAACTGAAAAAAAAACTATCAGGGCTATGTACCGAGAGCCGATATCGCAAAATTAGGTCTTAAAGTTCCGTTAATGTCTTAACGGGGATTTATCAACACTTGACTTTATCAACACTTACGTGACTTTTAGACGTAACTTTCGATGCGTGCGTGATTCACCTTAACTACAATGCAAGTAATGTACCAAATTTTAACACCATTAATGCGTAAATGTAACGTGATATTTTAGAGCTTTGTAACTCCACCACAATGATGGTCTTAATCAGACGTTAAAAGGAAAAGGGCAATGTACAGAGAGGTGGTATATGTCGACATCGCAATCATGTGATCTCACCTTCAAGACTGGCCCATTTTGTAATGTGTCATTGGTTCACACGGACCAATAAGAAGTCAACCATGCATGTGTGTTGCAAGCAAACATTTATGGATGTTACGTTATATATGCAACGCAAAACATTTATGCTACATATATATGAATGTATGATCATTATGAACTATCGTGTGTGAAGATAATACAATTATAGTTAAAGGAACACTAAATCCAAAAAAACAACTCTTTGCCATTCGTTTGTATTATTCACAGGGAGGTGAGAACGCTTATATATCTGGTGGAATGGGTGAAAAAATGAAGACAGTGACCTCTAGTGGGCAGTTTACAAGTACCGTTAGGTTGGTTTGTTTAAATAAATTTGCATTTACACCAAAATCTTGCAATTTGTAATCTATTTGGTATGGCTAATGCATCAGTTAATTAAACCTTTCTCCAGCTTTAATTAATGGTTGAAATAAAAAAATAACGCTGCAATCATAAAGTACAGATAAAAATCAGTATGTTATGGCTGCAATTATTATAATTATTATGGATTTATACAGTGCCAACATCTTTCATATTTATTTGACACATACAACCTATCAGTATGTCTTTATGATTGTGGGGGAAACCAGAGTGCTCAGAGGAAACCAACGCAAGTACAGGGACAACATACGAACTTCATGTAAATGTGTCCAAGGATGGATTCGAACTCGGGACTTGAGCGCTGCAAGGTATCAGTGCTATCCACCATACCACCGTGCTGCCCGTTTGTTATTTGACTGTAATGTAAGGCTTCATTCACGCTATTGGAGTGCTATAAAATGCATGTTATCACGCAAAGTTAGTTTTTATGTTTTTCTATTTCTTGTACGTTTTTTCAATGAGCTGATTTCTTTGCAAATGTCACAAGTTAGTAATTGTGGGAACATTGCACACAAACGCTGTAGTTAGCGTTATTATGTGATTTTTTCCTAAGTCCCATTGACTTCTTTTGGTGTCTGCAATGCATAAAAATGCATGCATCTGTGCGTTATCTTTTCAACACAACGCACTGGATGAAAAATAATATTCTAGAATAAGAATATAGAATTAGAATATAAGGCATCTACGTTATTGCGTACTCTATGCACTGGGTTACAACACTCAAAAATGTACATAGTGTGAACAAGCCCTAAAGTAAATATCGTCCTATCTTGAACCCCTATCAACCTCTTACGCACCCTCTACACGGGCTCGATATCTGGAGTGATTTAAATGGTTTGATTGGATTGCTCCTGATGTCGAAACCTGCTTTTCGATCGAACCCTCAACAATGTCAAACAGTTTATAGAAAAGCAAAGATTGGGCCAGGCAGAAACTTTGCCACCAACCCCATCTTTTTGTCCCAATCTCTTTGCAGGTTTGAAGTGGAAATCTGCAGAAAGATCGAGGACTCAAGGCTCAACTTCGAGATGTTCTTCCGATCGAATTTCTGATTGTTGCCCTTGATCGTAAATCTGATCAGAAGACAGTCTGCCCATGAATAGCTTAGCTTTAGGAAACCCTTGTGGTCCCCGGACACTTGGTTGAGAAATACTGCTCTATATAATATGTCATAGCCTGAATTTTTGGGGCCATTGTATTTTTTTTCAGTTTCTTTGTGTTGCTTGCTATAATTTTGTCTAGAGATGCTTGCCACAGGCCACATGACATGATAGCAGTTAACTAAAAACAACCATTTTTCTGGTGTAATAGGAAAGGGGGGAAAAATGGAAAGACAGTGACCTCTGGTGGGCAGTTTACATATACTACTTTTTTTATTATATACAGTACATTTGTGGAGTTTTTTTTACACAAAAATGACTGGAGGCTGGAATTAAATTTCTAATTAAATTAGTTAGCCAATTAAATGTGCGACTAAACTTAACATATCTTGAGCAGATGTGCATATAAGTGGTATTAAAAATGTATACACAAAAGGGCTGGGCATTACATTTACATTAGTAGAGTTTTTAGAGTGGACCATGGAAGACCAACAGTTACAGTGATTACCGTTTGGAGCGTAAGAAAGGAAGCCACAATAGTGTATTTATTAAGACTTTCATTCCGATTAATGAAAGAAAATGTTACAAGTAGGTCAGTCATATCTATAAAAATGGGCAGCATGGTGGCTCAGTGGCCAGCACTGTTAGTTTTTCACACAATAAAGTGTAATTCATTAAAGTAGTATGCTCCTCTCACTTTTGCTGTTCCTGAATATACTGCCCAAGGGTAGGAGGTCCTGGACCATAGCACCAACCAACTGCTGGCAAGCTGAATGAAACTTTACGTGTACAGACAATTAGCATGCGTGGGCTTTGTTTCCTTTAGTTTCTTATTGTTCAGAAGCCCTGCACTAGCCCACAAAATTCTTGTCACCTCTGCCTAATCCACCATCATGGTCATCATAATGATGTCACAGGCAATAATTGACTAGGTTTCCCTGAGCAGTGGTGTGTTTAGGGGTGATTACTGGTCCCTGGAATCCCCTTTCTGCCTGCTCAGCGCTGTCTGTTCTACTTATTGATGATTTTACATTGTTAATTTATCTGTGAGTGAGAAGCAGCATTTTTCCAAAAATGTATCTAGTCTTCCCTGTGATTAACAGCAGCATAGAGATCTGTATCAATATTAACCCTGCAGCTGCCAGAGGTGATTGCCGAGACTGGGTTTACATGCATTACAGTACCTACTCCACTGTGATGGAGCTTAGTTAGCAGGATCCTGGGGGTGGTTGTATAGCTTACTCTCAATATACTCTCATATACACAGAAATTATGATTTTTCCATATATTCTTTATACTGAACAATAATTTGATATGCAAATATATGATCCAATGTTATCGGCTTCCTCTACTGTAGTAAAGATCCAGTAAAGTAAATTTTCCATCTTGCCCGATAGGTCCCAATACCAACAATATTCAGCAAATTCTGTCATATCTGCCATCAGTGTCATAGCTCTGACTTTGAAAGACCCTTTTGGTAATGTAGTGCAAATGTGGATTTCTCAGTAAAACAATGTTAGGCTGGGTACACACGGACTTTTTTTTGTCCCAACCGCTTTGGCCTGGACGAAACTCAGTTGGTCGCAGCAAATGTCTTCTATGGACTGCACAATCATCTGTGATTTACTGACATGTCAGATCGCCCATTCATTCGATCCAGCAAATAGAAGACCGACATCATTCACCGCCTCTGCCGAAATCACCTACGATGTTTTGGCCGACCAGAATTTTTTTTTGTGTGAACCCAGCCTTAATATAAATATACTTTATAACAAAAGGGGATACCTGTACTGGTTAATTGATGATAATCATGGCAAGTAGAGAATATATATATATTATTAAATGATTCATATATAATATAGAATAGAATAGAATTCATGGATGTATTTGGTTGTGAACTTCCTTCTGAGCTTGTTCAGTGGTAACCCATTCAGGAAAAAAAATACCCCTTTTCGGTACAGTGATATTTGGGACGAAATTAAAGTTTCTTCTGATGGGCAATTTAAAAAAACTTATTTTCCAGTTTACTTTAAGTCCAATTGATCTAACTGAATACAACAGATATGGTATGACCTGGATGAATGCGAACCTTCACAAGCATATCTTGGGACAGGTATAATGGTCTAATTATCCTACTATCTGCCTGCCTGTACTTTCTTTGCTGGGTGGGGCAAAACTTTTCATTAATTTCTATTTGAAAACAGTTATTTATACAGTTCTCCATTGTTATAACACATAAAAACATAAGTTGGTGCAACTAGTACGTTACATTAGAAATCCCTACCATACGTTCTATTGAATAAAAGATGTTGGCCAAAAGATTGGTAAGCCTGCCACCACATCAAGGTAGACTCTTTAGCTGGGCCCTAACTAACCTAACTAGTCTAACCTAGCCTAGCCTAACAAACTATGTAAAGCTAGCCTAACCATATGAAATTCCTTTTAACAAATACTAGTGAAAGAAAAATATTTTAAAAAAATCTGCATCAAAATATATGTTTGGTAGAGCAACCTGGTAAAATCTGTAGTCTTATCTGTAATTTAGGAAAATTCAATAAGTGTCATTTATTTACATTTTTTGGTCAAAACCTTTCAATACCTTGAAACAAACCTAAAGTAGAAACAGAGATTAATCACACTTAATTGTAAACAGGTTCTAAACAGTAAAAACTAATCTTTACTATATTACATAACGTTTTCAATGCAACTTTAAAAAATATTTCGTTAAAATGTATTTTTATCTGGTGCCGTCTTCTCTTTCCTTCAGCAAGAGGGCATCAAGTTGTACTGTGGGCCTGCACACAAATGGGCCCTGCGCACAAAGATGGGCCCTGAGTGTGCACACAGACATAGACAGACAGACACATAGAAGGATACACAGACAGAAGCACAGACAGGCACAGACAGACACATACAGATAGACAGACAGACACACACACAGATACACAAACCCTCTCTCTCTCACGAGTCAGTCAGGGATTCCCCCCACAGGTTGCAGCAATTTACCATGGCTGGTGGCCAGAGAATGAGGAAAAAGCTGCAGTGGACCTGTCTCCCTGGCTGGTTGTTCCCATTGTGCAAGTGATGTAACACTTATGCGCAACACAAACAAAAAAACAACACATTTTACAGACTGCCACCTTTGTAGCAATCCTAGAGGCACGCGGTATGAGCAATCTTTTCAGATTGCTTCATGGTCAGAGCAGCCCTGTGTGAACCAAATTAAACTCCTATTCCTGTTTTTAAGTTATTTGTGTAAGTCCATTGATGAGGGGTACTCTGGATATCTGTTAGGACGTCGCCTGTGTCTCTTTCATGTAACACTGAAAAAAACAGTACCATCACAGACAAAACAATATTTGACAGTTAAAGGGTATGTCCACCCCCCAAACAAAATTTTAGTATGTGCTAGGAAAAGGCTGTAAACCTTGACCTTGTGAGGTCGCGATGCCTTAGCTAATCATAGGAGCGGATACCAGTCAAGTCCCTCCTGCTTGACTTCCATGCTCGGAAAGACACGGAAGTTAAACAGAAGGCGTTTGGGGAACAAAAGCTGGTAAGTACATTTGGGAGCATTTTTGGCAGCTGTAAACTTTGCGAGGGCGAGGTTTACAGCCTTTTCCTAGCACATACTAAAATTTCGTTTGGGGGTGGACATACACTTTAAGGAGGGGAACCTATTGATGCAGGCAAAGGCTGAAAACAAGGAATATTCAAGCAGGAAGTAATATTGCTGAACCTTTTACAGATGTTACAGCTGATGGTACAATCAATAACACCCAATAATAGGACTGAACTGTCCCTTCTAAGCCATTTTCATATAGAAATGTGCACAGGTAGCAAAAAGCCACATGGCCACCCTTATAATCAACAGAGCATTTCCCTTGTACCCGGTGGTCTCCATATCTAGTATCTACTATACTCTTATCACATTTACCTAATTGTGCTAGATCAGGGATGTCAAACCTCTGCGGCACTCCAGATGTTTTTAAACTACAACTCCCAGCATGATGCAGAAAGGGAATGTTGGGAGTTGGTTTGAAAACAAAGGGTCCCAAGTTTGACATCCCTATGCTAGATGACTGTAATGCCTCCTGTCAATGAAGTGTCTGTAAGGCCCCAGTGTATATAAAACCAGCCATTATATATCCCATTGTTTGTTAGTATGACTTTTTCTTGGTTAGTTGTGCTGATACCATTGCCTTGAGTTTATAAAGGGTCGGGACAGTGGTGCCCTATGACACACTATGTTACACCCCAATTCTGTTCACTTCCCTCCACTCCTTATTACTCTTTCGCTAAACTACATGGGCGGGCACTTATGACGCTGTGAACCCTCCAGCCAATGAGAGTATCGGGTGTGATCTGGGTTGTTCCCGCACTTACAAGTCTGTCAGAGTCGCAGGTAGAGCAGTTGACAGTAGGGACAGGTCCTGCTATTGGGACGGGGAAATGTCCTGGGTCCTTTACAGACTGTGAACAACCCGGCAACATGACACAACCGAATGGGAACCACCGTGCCACGGACACCGCTACCAGGAACCGGCAGAAACACAAGAGGGAGGTGAAGTTGGTGATTGTGGGGGACGGAGGATGTGGCAAGACTTCCTTACTCATGGTGTATGTAAAGGGCTCCTTCCCAGAGGTGGGTACCATCCTGACCTGGATCCATTGTTACCAGGCATAGGGTCTGGGAGTTCAGGGCACCTAGTGAGGGACATAAGGGGTTCCATTAGGACTGTTCGTTCCATTACAGTTCAGGACAAAGTGATGTCGAACCGTGGCACTCTAGATGCTACAAATGTACTTACAATTCCTAAACACTTGGAGTGCCAAGGTTCGACATGGTTGGGTAGTTGGAAGGTGGAGTACCCGGTGCCCACACAGGTAGGAAGCATGTGAAGGAAAGGAAAGTTTGTTGGTTCACCAACCAATCAGCTTTTTGTTGCTCTCCTGCAGTTCAATAGGTTTGATTAGTTGCTGCAGATTTAAAAGCTCAGGCAATAGGTTTGCATATTCACAAGATGAATAAATAGACGTCTTAAAGGATATCTATAATCTAAAATGGACTTTTTAAAAATGAAATGTATGTGGGGCAGGGAGGTTGGATTGATTATTCCTACCGCACAATATTGTTCTGTTGAGGAGCTTTTCATTTGCCAGGTTAGTTCTGGACTAATCCTGTATTATAGTGCTGAGGAGGAAGACTGGCAGAATCGGTTTTCTTTGGGCTGATGCTCCTCACAGAAACAATATTGGGAGGTAGGGATTACCAGGCCTATATGTCTGTCCCAAGTACTTTTCATTTTAACTTTTTTTTTAAAAGCAACTTTATACACACTATAGTTCTCCTTTCGTCGACTTGGGAACTTAAGTGAATCACTAAATCAACATTCGCTGTGACACAATTTATTGTGCAAAAGAGCAGTGACACAAGAAAAGATATATTCCAGAAATCTAGCAAAAAGATGGTTATATTTTGGAATACCATAGTCTGATATCTGAAATGATGTTTCCCTTAGGAAACTAATGGTAACTAAGTATAAATTTTCAATATAATTTCGTTTGACAATTTATTCATGTATGGGCGTTCGGTTGGGTTTCAAAAGACAGATTGTAAGCCAAAATGGCTGTTTCTTATGTTGGGTACACATCTGTGCCTACCGCTTTCTTTTCAAGAAGTCTACACTATTTCCCAGGCTGCACATTTCTTTGAGTACATATGTAAACAATTCATTACCAAAATCTTTTCAGATGTCTCTCATTTTGTGTACATAGCAGTCTTAAGATAGCCATGCCTATTAACAGTATTTGATTTTAGTAAACTGAATTGTTTTCTCCAAAACTAGTTGACCATTGTTCTTTGTGTTGGACCCTGGGTGGGCAGATCATCTGATCTGATAGGAACATCCTAAATGAATCTAATTAACAGAACTGCACTGATCTCAAATTAATTGCAATTAAACATCATTGATTCATACAGATCCGACTGTATCGGGCCTTTATAGGCACTGTGTGTGGTGGCTTTCCCAAACTAGCGTGTGTTCGCGCAAACTAAATTTCCCTCTGCCACAGTAGTCTCCCTATAGAGTGAGTCGGCCTCGGTGGAGTGAAACACTCCAAACTGAAGTCTTCCCTATGCTGTGTATAGGGAGAACGCGCGGGACTGTGTGTATCCTGATCTTTAAAAAATGACAGACAGGATCTTGCAGATCCTGTCTGTCATTTTTCAAAAATCTGTAATAAAAATCTGTAGCATAATATGCTTATGGCTACATTCACACGAATGGCAAATGCTGTTCACTAAAAAGTAACCTGAGCAGTTCCCTAACAGTGGCTGATAGAGAAACTCTACATGCAGTGTTTTTGTTTCGGCAAACCTCTTGATCTGCTCAGGCTTGCCATTCAGGTTAATGTAGCCTAAAGGTCCCCATACAGACATTAAAGGACAACTAAAGCCACAAAACAACATTAAACCAGAAGGCAGAACACCTTGATATAAAACTAATGATCTGTGTCTTACCTCTCATTTTGATACGGGTGGTGGGAAATTTACCTAAATAACATATGGTTTGTGCTTTACTTCTCAGCATTCTAGTATCACACAGTTAGGTCAACGACCATTATGTTCTGCACATGCTCAGTCCTTAGCTATGGCAGAAACCTGTTACAGTTAGTCACACCCATAAATAATCTCTAGCCAATCCTTTTACAGGACAGATAAAGTAAGGAAGCATGTGACTGAGGTCAGGAGGTGTGGTCTGACACTGCACATACACACACATACTTCATGCGGTTCTTAACAGGCTTACATTTACTTTAATACAATTTACTGAAGTGGTATTTTATAGCTTATTGGTGTTTTAGGGGGGTTGTTTTCAGACTCTGGGGTATAAAAAATTGGGTTTAGTTCTCCTTTAAATGTTCATCTACAGACAAATGTCCAATCTATCTTTAGGTGTGCCCACACACTACTTAGACAGATTAGACATTTGTGTATAGAAAAACATCCAATCTATCTTAAGGTATGGTGCCATTCACCAGCCCTAACCTCTCTTTTAACTAGACATTACCCCTCTTACTACCCAGTATGATCCAACCCACCATTGACACTCCACTGCCAAACTAGTTACAGCCTACCGATTCCTGTCAACGCCATATCCTCTAGACTGTAAGGGTTCTCTTTCCTATTGTATTACAATAATAATAATTCACATTCCAATGGTTTTCTGCATGGATTTTCAATCGGCCAAAACAATTGAAAATCAGATTGGAAAAAGATATGGAAATTTCCTGCCTTGCACTAGCGACCTTCTGTAGTTTTCAGCTTGATTTGCAATATTGATTGGTCTATCCAAAACACAGAAAAATATCCTTGATAATCCGATTAATTTGATTGAATTTGCAGAATTATTCAGAATACCCATGCCATGTATGGGGGCCTTACAAACCATTTAAACTGGGTACAGACAGGATTGGCCCTTTGTTGGTAAAGTGTGTATGGCTGAAAAGGTACTTTTAAACCAAAAATTTCCCTTGGTCACCTCAGCCCCCTATACTAAAGTATAGGGAGTAGTCTGCAATCATAGGGAGTATAGCAGTCACAAACAATCTCACTATACTTTATATAGAATGAACGCTTGTGACTGTATGCAGTAACATCTTTCAAAGATGACAGACAGAATCTTGCAGATTCTGTTTGTCATGTTTGAAGGATTGTTACTGTGTGTACCCACTTTTAGCCCATTTTTTATCTTATGATAAAAACCGTTGCTTGTAAAATGCCTTTAGATATTAGATAGATATATCTTATGTATCTAATGTCTGCCTAGTGTATAGCTTAAGAACCACCTAGCCCATCCTTTTTCTGCAATCATTTTGAGATCACAAAATGAAAGAGCCAGATGGGATTATCTCAAGATAAAAACCACTGCTTGTTAAATGCAGTCTTTAGACATTAGATAGATATCTATAATCTGTCTAATGTTTGCCTTATGTACAGCCAGCTTTAGTCAGCCATGCTTGCTCAAGCTAGTGCAGGTGCAGATATGGCAGTAAATATCAATCTTAAGCTAGGTACACACAGTACCGATAAAGCCCAGATACTGTTGGATCCAACATGCTTTTCTGTAAATACTTGTATCTGTCCAAGCATATATTATATATTTCCTCTCTGCCATTTTAAACGATATCTCCACCCTGAAAAATGTTTTGCTGTCGAGTAGGGTACCCTAGCCCACCTGCAACCGATATGTTAGTTTAGTTTAAAAAGCTGCTGAAAGCTACTTACATGACTTCATTCCCCCGAAAGCTCTGATCTCGGAACTGCAAGTAGGGGCCAGACCGGCAGCCGCATCAGATTTTTTTTTTTAAATTTCTCTGAAGAAGTGTCCGTGAAACACATCAGACCCCCTAGGTACACATGTGGCAAGTATGTCTATATGGGCTTTGCAATAAAATTTTACAATTATTGTATCAAAGGAATATCAAGGCTAATATATAGAAGATATTTTTTTAACACAGGGTGGCCTTTAAAGTTCATTCCTACAAAAACATTGAAATAAAGTCTAAGTTCCCCCCCAAAACACATTTTCACAATACTTACCTTTCTGCCTGGCTCCCCTAGGTCAGATATCTTACCTTGAAGTCCTCAGGTTCCTTGCAGCTTTCTGCCGCCTTCTTTACGGATTTGTGAGCTCACACAGCCATAAAGCAGTTGAGCAACACACCCAATTTAATTCAATGGCCAGGACTCAGGAGGTAAGTATGGCAGAAACATGGTTTGGCGGATAGTTAGACTAAATGTAAAAGTTTTGGATGGTCTAACCATGGCTAAAATGTTTATGGCACACTAAGCACACCACTGTCCATGGTAAACTCTTACAGGAATCTCTCCTAGGAACATTTTATTCTTATTCTAGCATAATAAACTTATTAGCTATAGTTTGATAATTCTGGTAAACAAAACTGTCTGTACTCTTGGTTTCTTAGTACAGATGTTTCTATGTCCACTTGATTCTTTCACAAAGGAAACTGCATTAGGGCACTGAATAAGTAAAACCTGTGTAGGGAGGTGCTAGATTCAGAAGATGAACATTATAGAGAGATAGAAAAAGAGATCTGATCTGCAACACTCAATAATACAAAAGATATTTGTAATAGTGAAAGGCTAAAAATCCTTTATTCTATTTGACAGGGATATACATTAAAAAACAATTAAAAAACAATTAAAAAACCACTAAACTCCTCAAAATCTATAGTGAATGTGAATAATGTTATGTGAATATATCCACACACAGAGTCTATAAGTCACCAATAGTTAGTCATATAGTCACATAGTCATAATTGGTCCAAACCATAAGCATCATGGGGGTTACCCTACTTACGACCTGGAGTACAGTGCAAAGGAGAGAAGAGGGATAAAAACAAATCCATCACATGGTAGGACGCGTTTCGCTCCACCCCAAACACACACGGGAGCTTTTTCAACTGTAAACTTGTAACACTTGATTCTTTCATGCTGCTTAGAAATGTTATAGAGTGGCTACAGTATGAATACAACATGCTCTCTAATTAAAGGGGAAGTCGCACCTACCAATTACTAAACACAATGGTTGCTTGTTCAAAAAAGAAATAGAGGAACCCTTGGCTTCATCCTAGATCATATAGTATGAAAAATGTGTAATTTGTACTCTGACCTCTGACAATTCATATATATATATATATATATATATATATATATATTTGGGGGAGTTTCTGGAAAATCTATTATAGCGGTTGGGGCTGGGGGAGGGAGACCTATTATTTATCAGGGTTTGTAGATGGGGGGAGGGAGCCATGGGTGGGAGAGGGAGGGGGAGGGAGGGCTGCTCTGAGCAAGCCAAAAACCTGAGAGGACGTCCCAAAGGCGGAAACAATTTCCCTCCCTGCCAGGCTCATGGTGGCCAGTTTTCTGGACTTTGGAAGGAAATTACAGGAGAACCATGCACTACACAGTGGGTCCAGTAGTGGGTGAAATTATAGTTTTCGGGGTGGACATGCCCTTTAAGGCGAAAGGAATCAGTACGAGTGGGGGGTCTGTACAGAAGAGGCATCCCCACATTAAAAGGAACCAGAGAATTTGTGTTATTAGCAAAAATACAGATTAAGCTTGGTTAGAAAGATAGGAAAGAAATCAGAATGCCCAAGGAGGGACGTATCTGCATTAGGAGGGAATGATCAACTGTGTTGAAAGCAGAGGAGAGGTCAAGAAGGATAAGAATAGAAAAGTGACAATTGGCCTAGGCAGTCTGAAGATCATTCACAACCTTAAAGGGCATCTATACTGATAAATAGGCTATTTTAAATTGACCACAACTGGAAAATATAATTCTTCCCAACCACCACTGTATCATTTTTTTGTTGATCTGCCCCTTATTTCTTTAGATATCCAATCTAAAACTTCTTATATTTCAATCAAGTTCCTTGCTCTCAAGAACTATTCTTCTGTGAGTAGTTTTACTGTAGCTGGAATGGTGACAGAGTTTTGACAGTTGGAATGCTGTGTGCAGGCTTGACAGTTGGTTTGTGGGGAAAAAAGTCAGGTCAGATGGAAGTGGGAGTGGTTAAAAGAGGGAGGGGAGATACTGCCCTTAACAAAATGTGTGCTGGATTGAAGGCATGCAGCAACACATGCAAATCATAGTAAGTGCTACTTACATGTATTCAATGATAGATGAAGATGAGGCAAAGTAATTTTTTCAGTATAGTGTCCCTTTAAGGTTTGCGGGTGCGAACCCGCGAGGCACAATGTGTACGAACGGCCGATAATCGGCCTGTGTATGGGCACTTTAGTGGCTGAAATGGGCATTTGTTCGGAGATCCACCCGGCGGATTGGGCAACAATCAACGAATGAACGTCCATTTCGGCCGATAAAATGCCCATACACACCGGCCGATTATCAGCACCCGCGATCGCTCGTGTGTACGAACCTTAACATAGAGCCGTCTCTGGAATGAGCAGGACGAAATCCAGATTGCAAAGGATTCAGTAGCATGAGCATGAAGGTATTTAGTGATACAGAAGAAGACTAATGGTTCTAGCAGTTTAAATGCTAGATGGATTTTGAATGGATTTGTTTTAGTATGGGTTTAACTTGGGCATGCTTAAAGATGGAATTGGAAATTCCAGATGTAAGGGAGGCATTGAAAATGTGGGTTAGTATAGGGGTAAGCACATGATTACAGTGCAGTGATTTAGTAATACGGAGGGCATGGGATCAAGAGGACGTGGACAGGACAGAAGCAAGCGAAAGACTTCTGAATGGCTTACATATGTGCATTTGTGTTAAAGGGCATGTCCGTACTGCAGCCCTTCTCCCCCTCCCTCTCCTTCCCTCTGCCTCCCGTTTTGCGATCCCTTCCCCTACCATAAAACCCCTTGTCCATTTAATAGTATATCTTCCCCCAGTATAATTTTAAGAATTCTACTTACCTTCCCTCTCTCCCCCGGCATTCTGAGAAGCCGGCCGCCGCGTCCGTGATTGGCTGCCTCTCAGCCAATCACGGACGCAGCTGCCAGTCCCGCCCCCTGCTTGCAGTGACTTGCAAGCAGAAGGCCGGGCGTCGGAGGAGAGAGGGAAGGTAAGTAAAGATCTGGGCACTTTCTTAAAATTATTTTATAGCGGTTGGGGCTGGGGGAAGGCATTCTATTAAAGGGCAAAAGTTTATTTTAAGGGTGGACATGCCCTTTAACTGAAGTCCCTTATTATTATGAAATATCACTCACATTCCTGGAAATAGCAACAATAATTTAACTAAAAAATATACCTCTCACTTACATGAAGATGATATTTATTCACATTTTACCTGCCTGCTATTATCAGGGGAAAGGCATGTGCATGTACTGTAAGGCATGTACAGGTACTGTTGGCTTTTCTGTTGGGGGCCTGAAACACGCATCTGCACCTCATCTGACATCATCTAGTGGGTTATGTGCCAGTGTCTGGCTTCCTGAAACAGGCAGCACAAACACAAAAGACTAGACTAGTGTAGACCATAGACTAGATAAGAGATTGCATCTCTCCAGAACACTTTTTTTTTGCAGCAACATGCTCATTCATTTGTTTCCCTAGGCCAAAGGGCCAGCCTTCTGCAGCATATTGCTAATTATATAGTTAAGGAGGTTTCATGTTTACAGTTACTACATTTCAGAAACACTTTGTCCACACATGTTCTTGGAACAGTCATAGGCAGTATACAGAGGGGGGTGCTATTATAATTCTGTGACCTAGAGACAAAACCAGTTTGGTCTTATACACTGTTATATCTTAAATATTTGCTCATAATTTGGAAAGAACAACAGGCTTACTAAACACAAAATACTATTTCAGATCTTTTAGCTGTAACTTTGTAAAAATGAATTTAACCTGGAAACCAAAAAAACTTCCATCAATAGGATAATTATATATTTTTTACAACTACAGAATAAAATGAAGAAAAGCAGTGCCTGCAATTATATAGATTTTTTTTTAGGTTTGTGGTGTGGTGTTGGTTTTTTGTTGTATGTCGTTTGTAATGAGTTGTTTTTTTTTTTTTTTAGGTGTTGAAACAGGTTTTTTTTATTCCAAACACTACCGGTTGTGCTTATGTCCCAATAAAGGTCATAGAGTGGTTAGTGTTAGTTTTTTATTAGTTAGTGTTTGTGTGTGGTTTTTAGTAGGTTGGGAGTGTTTGTTAACTTAGTGGGAGGGTAGGGTAGTTGTTTGTTTGTACCTTTAATTTTAAGTTAGTTTAGTGTTTGTTGTGTTTTTAGTTGTTGTTTTGTGTCACTTTTAGCTTTAGTAATTTTTTTTTCTTTTTCTTTGTTATTTTATTTTTTTTCTTTATTTGTGTTTGTTTGTTGATCTGGTTTTTGTTTTGTACCTAGTTTATTCATAGTGTTTGTACCTCGTAGCGTAGTTATATTAGTGTGTACTGTTAGTTTAGTGTTGTAACCTAGCTTTTTTTTTAAAGGGCAATGCCCACCCCCAAAGTAATTA
This sequence comes from Hymenochirus boettgeri, assembly GCA_019447015.1. Lineage (NCBI taxonomy): Eukaryota > Metazoa > Chordata > Amphibia > Anura > Pipidae > Hymenochirus > Hymenochirus boettgeri. The sequence goes on from CM033469.1 coordinate 310,400,401, forward strand.
TTTTTACGTATTTTTGTAGGTAAATGCCTATCTACATCACCTTACCCAAAACGCCCAAAATGATTTAAACCAACCAAAAAGATTTTTCAGGAAAAATCGCTTGGAAAATAGACTTTCACTTTCCCCTGCTAATTGGTTTGTTTTTGAAGAGGTTTGAAAGAAATGGGTTGGCCTGGTCCCCCCAGTTATCGATGTTCAATCATGTTCGTTAATGTGCCTTTGCTGCCTGAAGTCTCTCGGTCCCTCTCTCCCCCGGCATTCTGAGAAGCCGGCCGCCGCGTCCGTGATTGGCTGCCTCTCAGCCAATCACGGACGCAGCTGCCAGTCCCGCCCCCTGCTTGCAGTGACTTGCAAGCACAAGGCCGGGCGTCGGAGGAGAGAGGGAAGGTAAGTAAAGATCTGGGCACTTTCTTAAAATTATTTTATAGCGGTTGGGGCTGGGGGAAGGCATTCTATTAAAGGGCAAAAGTTTATTTTAAGGGTGGACATGCCCTTTAACTGAAGTCCCTTATTATTATGAAATATCACTCACATTCCTGGAAATAGCAACAATAATTTAACTAAAAAATATACCTCTCACTTACATGAAGATGATATTTATTCACATTTTACCTGCCTGCTATTATCAGGGGAAAGGCATGTGCATGTACTGTAAGGCATGTACAGGTACTGTTGGCTTTTCTGTTGGGGGCCTGAAACACGCATCTGCACCTCATCTGACATCATCTAGTGGGTTATGTGCCAGTGTCTGGCTTCCTGAAACAGGCAGCACAAACACAAAAGACTAGACTAGTGTAGACCATAGACTAGATAAGAGATTGCATCTCTCCAGAACACTTTTTTTTTGCAGCAACATGCTCATTCATTTGTTTCCCTAGGCCAAAGGGCCAGCCTTCTGCAGCATATTGCTAATTATATAGTTAAGGAGGTTTCATGTTTACAGTTACTACATTTCAGAAACACTTTGTCCACACATGTTCTTGGAACAGTCATAGGCAGTATACAGAGGGGGGTGCTATTATAATTCTGTGACCTAGAGACAAAACCAGTTTGGTCTTATACACTGTTATATCTTAAATATTTGCTCATAATTTGGAAAGAACAACAGGCTTACTAAACACAAAATACTATTTCAGATCTTTTAGCTGTAACTTTGTAAAAATGAATTTAACCTGGAAACCAAAAAAACTTCCATCAATAGGATAATTATATATTTTTTACAACTACAGAATAAAATGAAGAAAAGCAGTGCCTGCAATTATATAGATTTTTTTTTAGGTGTAACCGGTATTCCACTACCGGTAGTGTTTGTACCTAGCTTTAAAGGGCATGCCCACCCCAAAAATTTATTTTTAGTAGTAAATGCCTTATTACTCACCTTCCCAAAACGCCAAAATGATTTTTCAGAAAATCGCTTCCTTTCCCCGCTAACCATGTTTGAAGAAATGTGGCCTGGCTCCCCCTATGTGTGTCAATTATGTTCGTTAATGTGCCTTTGCTGCCTGAAGTGTCCTTATTACATGGTGAATTTCCTAAAATTAATAATAAGTAATCCTTTAATTGTTAGCGTTGTGGTTTAAATATTTACACACACCAGTTTGGAATTGTTCTGATTGATTTGTTTTCTTACCAAACAGCAATATGTGCCATCTGTGTTTGAAAAAGTACACCACCACGTATATGTCGGAAATAAGGAAGTCTTCCTACATCTTTATGATACAGCAGGTTAGTGGGACATTTCTAGCAGCTTTACAAATGTGTTTCATGTACTTAACTTGCATTTAATGTGTTCTTCTGCCGCTCTGCATTTATTGAAGTGTTTGAGAAAATATGGGTTTATTTAATAAAAAGCGCAAAAAAATTGCCAGTGCTTTTAATATGCAGCAAAACCAATCAGATGATACCTTTTTACTTTTACTGGTCTGCTACAGATGGAAAACATTTAATAACAGCTGATTGGTTGGTGCAGGTTAACAGCACAGGGAATGTTTTTTTAAAAAACAGTTAAAATAAAAAGTAGTTGGGACAGGGGATATAGGACTGGTATTTTAATTTGCTGTAATTTTCCGATATTGTTTCTGTTAGGAGCACCAGCCCAAAGAAAACTTATTCTGCCAGTCTTCCTCCTGGCTTTAGCATCTTAATTACAGGAATAGTCCAGGACTAATCTTGCAAATAGTGTTGTAGCTCCTTAACGAAATTATATTGTGAGGTAGGAATAAGCAATCTTGCGTCCCTGCCCCAGGTACATTCCATTTTTTTAAGGTATATTTAGAGTATAGATATCCTTTTAAATATTCCTTTAGTGTTTTATTGAAGTTATCTGATTGTGTTGGTCTTAAGCTGGGTACACACAGGACAGATTTTTGAAAAATGACAGACAGGATCTGCAAGATCTGTCTGTCATTTTCAAAGTTTTAGATACACACAGTCCCGAGCATTCTCCATATACACAACATAGGGAGGATTTCAGGATTGGTGTTTCCCTCGACCGTGTCAGACTCCCCTATAGGGAGACTACCCCAGGCCAAGAGAAATTTACTGTCTTTCCCAAATGAGAGACTGGCCGCGCGCCGTTCGGGAAAGCGGCCACACACAGTGACAATAAAACCCAGATACCGTCAGATCCAGTGGTATCGGGGCTTTTTCCCTCTCTCCCCCGGCATTCTGAGAAGCCGGCCGCCGCGTCCGTGATTGGCTGCCTCTCAGCCAATCACGGACGCAGCTGCCAGTCCCGCCCCCTGCTTGCAGTGACTTGCAAGCACAAGGCCGGGCGTCGGAGGAGAGAGGGAAGGTAAGTAAAGATCTGGGCACTTTCTTAAAATTATTTTATAGCGGTTGGGGCTGGGGGAAGGCATTCTATTAAAGGGCAAAAGTTTATTTTAAGGGTGGACATGCCCTTTAACTGAAGTCCCTTATTATTATGAAATATCACTCACATTCCTGGAAATAGCAACAATAATTTAACTAAAAAATATACCTCTCACTTACATGAAGATGATATTTATTCACATTTTACCTGCCTGCTATTATCAGGGGAAAGGCATGTGCATGTACTGTAAGGCATGTACAGGTACTGTTGGCTTTTCTGTTGGGGGCCTGAAACACGCATCTGCACCTCATCTGACATCATCTAGTGGGTTATGTGCCAGTGTCTGGCTTCCTGAAACAGGCAGCACAAACACAAAAGACTAGACTAGTGTAGACCATAGACTAGATAAGAGATTGCATCTCTCCAGAACACTTTTTTTTTGCAGCAACATGCTCATTCATTTGTTTCCCTAGGCCAAAGGGCCAGCCTTCTGCAGCATATTGCTAATTATATAGTTAAGGAGGTTTCATGTTTACAGTTACTACATTTCAGAAACACTTTGTCCACACATGTTCTTGGAACAGTCATAGGCAGTATACAGAGGGGGGTGCTATTATAATTCTGTGACCTAGAGACAAAACCAGTTTGGTCTTATACACTGTTATATCTTAAATATTTGCTCATAATTTGGAAAGAACAACAGGCTTACTAAACACAAAATACTATTTCAGATCTTTTAGCTGTAACTTTGTAAAAATGAATTTAACCTGGAAACCAAAAAAACTTCCATCAATAGGATAATTATATATTTTTTACAACTACAGAATAAAATGAAGAAAAGCAGTGCCTGCAATTATATAGATTTTTTTTTAGGTGTAACCGGTATTCCACTACCGGTAGTGTTTGTACCTAGCTTTAAAGGGCATGCCCACCCCAAAAATTTATTTTTAGTAGTAAATGCCTTATTACTCACCTTCCCAAAACGCCAAAATGATTTTTCAGAAAATCGCTTCCTTTCCCCGCTAACCATGTTTGAAGAAATGTGGCCTGGCTCCCCCTATGTGTGTCAATTATGTTCGTTAATGTGCCTTTGCTGCCTGAAGTCTCTCGGTCCCTCTCTCCCCCGGCATTCTGAGAAAGCCGGCCGCCGCGTCCGTGATTGGCTGCCTCTCAGCCAATCACGGACGCAGCTGCCGTCCCGCCCCCTGCTTGCAGTGACTTGCAAGCACAAGGCCGGGCGTCGGAGGGAGAGAGGGAAGGTAAGTAAAGATCTGGGCACTTTCTTAAAATTATTTTATAGCGGTTGGGGCTGGGGAGAAGGCATTCTATTTAAAGGGCAAAAGTTTATTTTAAGGGTGGACATGCCCTTTAACTGAAGTCCCTTATTATTATGAAATTATCACTCACAGTCTGGAAATAGCAACAATAATTTAACTAAAAATATACCTCTCACTTACATGAAGATGATATTTTATCACATTTACCTGCTGCTATTATCAGGGGAAAGGCATGTGCATGTACTGTAAGGCATGTACAGGTACTGTTGGCTTTTCTGTTGGGGGCTGAAACACGCATCTGCACCTATCTGACATCATCTAGTGGGTTATGTGCCAGTGTCTGGCTTCCTGAAACAGGCAGCACAAACACAAAAGACTAGACTAGTGTAGACATAGACTAGATAAGAGATTGCATTCTTCAGAAACACTTTTTTTTGCAGAGAACATGCTTCATTTTGTTTCCCTAGGCCAAAGGGCCAGCCTTCTAGCAGTATTGCTAATTATATAGTTAAGGAGGTTTATGTTTACAGTTACTACATTTCAGAAACACTTGTCCACACATGTTCTTGGAACAGTCATAGGCAGTATACAGAGGGGGGTGCTATTATAATTCTGTGACCTAGAGACAAAACCAGTTTGGTCTTATACACTGTTATATCTTAAATATTTGCTCATAATTTGAAAGAACACAGGCTACTAAACACAAAATACTATTTCAGATCTTTAGCTGTAACTTTGTAAAAATGAATTTAACCTGGAAACCAAAAAAAACTCCATCAATAGGATAATTATATATTTTTTACAACTACAGAATAAAATGAAGAAAGCAGTGCCTGCAATTATATAGATTTTTTTTTAGTGTAACCGGTATTCCACTACAGGTCCTTATTACATGGTGAATTTCCTAAAATTAATAATAAGTAATCCTTTAATTGTTAGCGTTGTGGTTTAAATATTTACACACCCAGTTTGGAATTGTTCTGATTGATTTTGTTTTCTTTACCAAACAGCAATATGTGCCATCTGTGTTTGAAAAGTACACCACCACGGTTATGTTCGGAAATAAGGAAGTCTTCCTACATCTTTATGATACAGCAGGTTAGTGGGACATTTCCTAGCAGCTTTACAAATGTGTTTCATGTACTTAACTTGCATTTAATGTGTTCTTCTGCCGCTCTGCATTTATTGAAGTGTTTGAGAAAATATGGGTTTATTTAATAAAAAGCGCAAAAAATTGCCAGTGCTTTTAATATGCAGCAACCAATCAGATGATACCTTTTTTACCTTTTTACTGGTCTGCTACAGATGGAAAACATTTAATAACAGCTGATTGGTTGGTGCAGGTTAACAGCACAGGGAATGTTTTTTTAAAAAACAGTTAAAATAAAAAAAAGTAGTTGGGACAAGGGGATATAGCTGGTATTTTAATTTGCTGTAATTTTCCGATATTGTTTCTGTTAGGAGCACCAGCCCAAAGAAAACTTATTCTGCCAGTCTTCCTCCTGGCTTTAGCATCTTAATTACAGGAATAGTCCAGGACTAATCTTGCAAATAGTGTTGTAGCTCCTTAACGAAATTATATTGTGAGGTAGGAATAAGCAATCTTGCGTCCCTGCCCCAGGTACATTCCATTTTTTTAAAGGTATATTTTAGAGTATAGATATCCTTTTAAATATTCCTTTAAGTGTTTTATGAAGTTATCTGATTGTGTTGGTCTTAAGCTGGGTACACACAGGACAGATTTTTGAAAAATGACAGACAGGATCTGCAAGATCCTGTCTGTCATTTTTCAAAGTTTTAGATACACACAGTCCCGAGCATTCTCCATATACACAACATAGGGAGGATGTTCAGGATTGTGTGTTTCCCTCGACCGTGTCAGACTCCCCTATAGGGAGACTACCACGGCCAAGAGAAATTTACTGTCTTTCCCAAATGAGAGACTGGCCGCGCGCTCGTTCGGGAAAGCGGCCACACACAGTGACAATAAAACCCAGATACCGTCAGATCCAGTGGTATCGGGGCTTTTTCGGTAGTGTTTGTACCTAGCTTTAAAGGGCATGCCCACCCCAAAAATTTATTTTTAGTAGTAAATGCCTTATTACTCACCTTCCCAAAACGCCAAAATGATTTTTCAGAAAATCGCTTCCTTTCCCCGCTAACCATGTTTGAAGAAATGTGGCTGGCTCCCCCTATGTGTGTCAATTATGTTCGTTAATGTGCCTTTGCTGCCTGAAGTCTCTCGGAGGAAATCTTGGGTCTGATTTTCCGCGACCCGTAACTCCACCTCTTTACGACGTCATGTGGAAGATCACAATATCATATATACACGCGAGAAGTATTGCTAATTTGCATCAGAACTGCCTGTTGTGCTATCCGAACATGTGAGAATTAGAATTTTTTCATTGGTGTGGTGGTACTCTTCTTTATGCGATACCTGATTGGAGGATGCAGTACTGGCCACTGCTTGGACAGTGCATGCTCTGACACTTAAAACCAAAATCTCGTTTATAATTACATGCAGCGCATCACTGAGAGGGAGGGAGGTGAGGATTGTTCATGATTCACACTGAATAGCGTTGATGCGCATGCCTCAAACCTCGACAAGGTGAGGCAAAAGGCAGAAGCTTTTTCGTCCCTCTCTGCTTCCTAGTGCTCACATTTTATAACTTTACGCTGGCCTAGCTTTCTGCTAAACTGTAAGTGTTATTCTACACTGCACTATGTGCTCTATTTATGTGTAGTTTTTAGTTTTGGGGTTGGACATGCCCTTTAACCCAGAGAAAATGTGCTTCACAAACACAGTTTTTGTATTCTGAACAAGTAGTAGTGTTTATTCTATAGTAAATAATCACAGAAGTAGTACAGTACAGTATTACGAATGGATTTGTCCTTTCAAAATGTTCTTAGTTAATAATTAGAACCTTCAGTTCTTTATAACAGAATTTACGATATAAGAGCTTGGCAACTGTTATTAACAAGTTACAAAAGAGTAATAGATGCAAAAGGGTTAAAAACAGAAAGCACAAAGTTAGAAATCAGTATTGCTATAAAGGGCTTTGTTATTTATGGGCAGCCAATTGGTATGTGCACTGGTATGTGGTTTCCAGTTAGAAAGATCATATGTCCTTACAACGATCAGCAATAGAATTCTAACAAACCATAGTGAATAACAATGAGGCCTGTGAGTGAGTGGGATATGTTGGACGTGTTGGACAGCAGGAGTCCTCAAACTTGATGTGTTGGAAGCAGAAAACATGGGTACATTTTAGGATTTAATCAACTTTGACAAGGACCAGATTTTGATGGATTTGCTAGAAAACCGTGTCAGGGCATCTCTAAAATTGCAGCTCTTTACAGATGTTCACAGTCTGAAGTGCTCTCAGGAAGGAAAACTATTGAACCTGCAACATGGCCATGGGTACCTAACTCACATTGGGAGCAAAAACTGTTATCTGATCAAACAGATGAGCTAATGTAGTGCAAATAGCTCAAAATGTTTATGCTGGTTCCCATAGAAATGTTTACAAAATAAATTTAGCACTCACAGCTTTTAATTTAGGATAAACACATTTATTGTGGAAACAACAACCAAGTAGTGATCAATGTGTTGGGGCCTCCCCCCATGTGTAACAATGCAAGACCCCACTTACAAGCTAAACATATTTCTCCATATGAATTACATTCCAATGTGCCCATAATAAAGTGTCCATTTCTCTTTTTTCCATCATTTTTCATGTTTTAAATGTCCAAAATATGTGAGTGCTACATATATTTTTTTAAAGCAATTCAAGGGGACAGAGTAAATAACATCTGAAAGGTACAGCACCTCAACAGATCTGTGACTTAATACCTATGCTGTCAATTTCTAAAAATCCCAAAGAAAGTTTATTCCCACTTTTTGAATCATCAGACAATATACACAGCAAAGAAAACAGAGCACATATTTCCAACATTCTCTCTGTGTGAGATCTAATTAGACAAAAAATCGAGTTGGATAGATGTAGGCCTCTCATTCTATTGATGCCGGATACAATCAATTACAGCAGCCTAATGTTATGATCCCTTTGCCACAAACAGACCTCTGTTGTTGCTTTTTTACCATTACCCACCACATTAAGTAGAATAAGCAATGTATTTATATATACATCCCCTATATTAAAGGGACACTAAACTGAAGAAATGACTTGCCTTTATTTATTTCTATATTTTCAGTGCTGTCATGAACTTGATCCCTTTTTGCTCTCGGTGTTCCCTGTCAGTAGATTTCCTCATGCCCTGTTCAGCTTACTCCTAGTTAGTATGCATGTCTCTTCTCTATGTATCCACCCCCTCCCAAAACTGGTAGCTAGAGCATGTGCAGTGGAGATGATCTGTGCCCCCCTACAGCCAATAGCATTCACCCAGTGATTTTGTGTTATAGTGAAAGTAAAACTGCTTTGCTTATAGGAAGGTAAGCAGCACTGGGAGCTGTAATCACTGCTTAGACCAAGTAAGATTTTCTTTAAGCTGTAGGAGTTTGAAGGTGATTACCACACAGCTGCCACATTCTATTGCAACACTCTAAGTTAATAGCTGGCTTTAAAAGTGCTGTAATAGAAAAACGCCAGCATAGCTGGCTGCATCGGGTTGCACTCTCGTCACTCTCATGGGTAGTTTAAACACTACCCATGAGAGTGACGTCTGCTGCATAGAGTAGCCTATATACTAAATATCAGTTAGTTCCTTAGAAGGAAAATCCTCCAGGATTAAAAACTTGTATAACCCGTTACTAGGTACCTGTTGCTTAATGTGCTTCTAATATCAGAAACAAGCTGCAAAACAGGGTCAGGCAATTGGTGCTCCAGCTGTTGCACTATTCCAGGATGTTCTTACTAGTAAATAGGAAAGGTGATTGCAGGGAATTGTAAAAATGTTAGTTAGTTGCAGGTCCTCTAAATCTCAACCCAAAAATATAAAAATTTCTATAGTGTAGGGGATGCTAGGGTTTTAACTTTTAAAAAGTTCCCAGAAATACTTACCCACCTTCGCTCCCTCTGCCTCTATGGCTATTTTCCGGGTACGGAGTAGCAATAGGGGCCGGACTGGCACCCGTGTCTGTGATTGTGATTGAAGTGTACGTGGTTAGTGGTTATTAAGAGAGAATCAAAGGAACAAGGTCAGTTAAGTCTAATTATTGCAATAAAGCATTTAGGGCTGGAGGGGGTCCCCTACACTACAGAAAATTGTATTTAATTCTAAAAGATGATGCAGCGCCGAGGGATCCGGAGGGTGGGAGGGATGGGGGAGAGCTCCCCTGCGCATTCTAGAGACCCCAAGGAGGACAGGATAGGGGCAGATACTGGATTCTCTTCAGTTTCCTGGACTTTCAACAGGCACTGCAGGACTACCATAAGGAGCAGAGGAGAAAGGTAAAGATTTTTTTCACAGTGGGGCATATTTTGGTTGGACATGCCCTTAAAATCAGCTTGTTCTATTTACCACCTTTTCATTTCATTTGATTGAAATATTAATAGAATTTCAAGAATACAGAGGATAATATATGGAATATATACAGCTACTGACATCCAGTTATGATTACACAGTTTTTTTGTCCAAAAGTCCACCATAGTTTACGTTTCCAGGTGTGCTAATTGTGATGTTGCACTTACTTCCCTCACCATATTATTTGATTTTATATCTTTGGCTCTTGGCCTAGGATAAAAACTATTGCTCTAGAAATTCTGAAATCCAATGTTAGCCAGAAATATGTAATAGAATATATACGTTTGTGTAGATACTTGGATTTTTGGGGTCTCTAAACAATGTATAACAGTATAAAACAGAATACCTGTGGACAATCGGGAGTTCACCACAGCAGTCCTAGCACCTGGCATCACTGGAAGTGGGGTGTTGTTTTCCGTGTAATTTTTAAATAAAGAATACTGTATATGATTCCAATGAGATTTTTACAAAGTATAACAGTATAAAAATGTTTATTAGACTTATTTTTTGATCGCTAACTAATACATAATTAATTTGCATATGTCATTGTACATTTCACTTATGCAGGAATTATGAAGTTTGTAAATAGCTTTATTGCAAAATAACCAACACCCAATTAATATACTAAAGGTTAAAAGGCTATTGAATGAAATAGCAGTTGTTCTACTTTCATTACAGGAATTTTATGTAATTTTCATGTAACACTAAGAGATGTGTAGCTGGTAAAAGCAGATTGGGTTTGTTTCTGATGGCACAGTGGCGCAGTTGCTGATGGCGCAGTAAAGCTGAAACCACGCTGTAACTGTCTCTCTAGTTCTGCATTTAACAGGGACTTTCAAAGTGCTACCAACAGTGGCCTAACTAGGAATCACTGGGCCCCCCAGCAAAAAAAATGATGGGACCCTCTTTGTACAGCAGTTTTCAGGGAGGAGACTCTATCATAGGGAAAATGAGAAGATGGAGCCCCCCTGCAGTTGCAAGGTCTGCTTTCCTGGAAGTTACGCCCCTGTATGCTAATTGTTGTGTCTCACCTTTCCCTTTGCTTTGGCTGCTGGGTGATTTATGAAATTAGCCTGTGTGTACTAGGGGTCAGCTCCCATAATCCACCTTAGCTGGGCACACCCAGCTAAGTGTATGCAGTACACATCACAGGAAGCTGCAGCATTGCTTCCTGGAAGCTGATAGCCAATCATGTTACAGCTCAGAGATAATCCCTCCCTCTTACACAAAGCACAGATTTCAGTGCAGTTTTTGTGTAAACATACAACAAATACTCCCTAACAATTCCTTTGCTTTTCTTGGGTCAGGACATATGTTTGAAGATTGTAATGGCAACATCTTGGCCAATGAACAGAATTGGTTCAAAAGTGGCATCAAGCAGGCCATTTATGTCAAAATAAAGAAACCAAGTCTGAATAGAGGTGGGGGATTTCAACACCAACTGTCTGCCATGTACAATGCTCTTTTGATGCCTTACCCTGTGCTGTTTGATAACACCTCTTAGCTAGCGTTCAGGGGATCCCTGTTATATGCAGATCAGGACACATTCCAGGGTATTTATTGCCAAATTATTGTACAAGTCATTCTGAATAAAGAAATCTGTTACAACAATATTCATGTAGCGTCATGTGACTCATCATGGAAACAGTTATATGTGACCAAACAGAACATTTTGGGGTTTTTTCTTTATGAACAAACAGCCAAGTTGGTAAATTATAGGAAGCAGACTAAGTAGTAAATACTTGTCAACAGGAACAGATGAAATAATGTAAGAAAATTAGACACATATACCCTGTAATTACTAGACAACAGTGAGGCATGAGGAGCTATTTGCATTGTCTAATTTGCAGCCATGTGAATGTGTTTAGATGATTCTTTCTCAAACTGTGCAAAGGTGCACACTGGTGTGGTGTGACTAGAAAAATTCAGAGGTGCCTCTATTTTTGATAATGAAATATTTTTATCAGCCTTATTTAAATTGTTATCACATTTTAACTACAAATTATATTTTGTAATCATTATAATAAAGTCAATGCAGTGCAACTTTACACTACACTGATTATTGTCAAAATGTATTAAAACATACAGTGGAAAAATTGTACATAGACTTTGTAATTACAGAAGAATATTTTATGTAAAGGCTTCAGTTCAGCTAGTCAGAATAAAAGGGACCTGTCTGTGTATTGATTAGATATAGATGTTGTAGTTTTGTGACTTTGTGACAAATATAGGATCACTTTAGCCATGTATCTATATAGCCTGTGCCCAAAAAAAATATTTCAAGCATGACAACGATGTCATTGCTTAACAAAACTAACAGCCCTCTGCCTATGCTATAGCATACAGTATTAAACTTCCTGTGGGTCTGACAGTACTCAAGAAGCCTGTGGTTAAAGTGATAGGACCGGAAACAGTTTGCAAACTATTGCTTGCATTACATAGAAGTTTTTCTATGGTTGATGCTGTTAAACCTTTCCAATAACTTTTTTTGCTGCTCAGTGAAGCATATTTACCCTTCAAGCTATTCCATGCAAATAATGACATGATTCCAATGTGTCCACCCACATTGGAATGCACTGTTCTGCGATTCTCACGCGCTAAATGATTGCAAGTGCAAATGTAAGCCTGGCTTAGCCCTAATAATTGATTTTAAAATCAGCACTTTAAAAATGTGTACATTTGCCGTAGTCCTGTTACACTGTTTCTGCAGTTTTCAACTGGCTGAATTATCATTGCGGGATTAGTTAACGGTGTGAAGTAAATAAACTGCTTCCAAATTTTCAGGTTTTACTGTTGCTTGCTTTGGTGGGAGTAAAGTATGCATGGAATAGAGCTATAGAGCATCTCCCAATCATAAATGGAAATCAGTTTTCAAAATAGGACATTACAAAAGTGGGCGTTTTCATTGCTATGGTTTACCAATAAGTGTTGATTTTAAAATAAATGGGTATAGGCCATCATTACTTACATGTCTGTTGTTGTTTCTAGTAATAGATATTCTCCCACCCTCAAAAATGTGTTTTAAAAAAATCAGTGCATTATTAAAGATATGGCAAGGTAGGAACTGTTATTCCTATATGTTCAAGTCTCAATGTTTTGCACGACTGCGCAAGGGCTACCGTTACTGGGTATGTATGTTGTAAAGAACTAAATGGCTGGGATGATTTAGATAAGACTTGGCATAAACACTTTTCAGGACCTAGAAAAAATATCAGCTACTATACAACTTTTACAAACCCCCTATTATCCTTTTTTTTTTTTACCCCTGTTAAATTGGGGAGATGAAATCTAACCTTTGTGCTGTCATCTGTTGGTGAATTAAGTTATTGTCCTGCTCAGAGATGACTGAGCGCAACAAGGGCAACACCAGGTAATCTGCTAGTTAAGTATATAGGGAAAATAGGAATAGAAATAATTGCAATTTTTATTTTTTAATAGATACCTTAAGGATGATTTAACTACCGTAAATATAAATAAATATGCCTTGTATAAGAGACTTTGGCAATTCTCTTGTAATTTCCAATAATTAGGTTGCAGGATGGAAAAAACATGAATTTACATGTTTAGCAGGAGGCTAAATTGTGCCTCTTCTCTGGCTGTTAAATTTTCTACAGATACAATCAACTGGAGAAGACTGTGCAAGAGATTTAATATTGCATTTGTGTCCCTTTAACATGATATTCTTTGTACTCTAAACTATGTCTACTAGCAGTTCTTTCTAGTGTCCCTTCCTAGGAATGTTACATCAGTCCCAAACTCACCCATCATACTTAAAGGAATCTTTCACACAAAAAGTGAACTATTCCTTTTAAGCAGTGATTGAAGAGGTAAATGACCTATTCCTTACCTTCAGTTTCTTAATCACTTCACCAGGATCCAGGACTGAATGTAAGTATATTTACCTCGCGCACGATCCACCTGACAACTGCTGACTGCTTCCTGGTTTAGTTTACTATAGCATGCAATATTGCATATGCGCGTTAATAGTTCACTTTTTGTGTGAACTATTCCTTTAAGTAAAAATGTGGGACCATTAAATAATGGGGATAATATTGTTACAGAGGATGCCAATAAAGTATGTGCCTTAAAAGAGTTTTTTTCTTCTTTTTTATACACTGTACAACATCCAAGTACAGATAGAACAGAGAGATTATAGCAGCAAAAAAAAAATGGTATAAAGGATGCAATTGCAATTTGGTTATCTGAGGATATGGTTCAGAAACAACTGAATAAGGTTAATATCAATAAAGCTCCTGGACTGGATAAAATACATCCCATGGTCCATAGGGAACAAAGTTCAGTTGCATCCTGGCCATTTTTTTCTCAGATTCCCTTATGTCCGGAAACAGGCCTTTGGATTGGAAAAAAGCTGATGTAATTTCAATATTCAAAAAAGGTAGTCGTTCATAGCCTGGTAATTACAGACCTGTGAGTTTAACTTCAGTGGTGGTGGAGATACTGGAAACGGGCTGCAGTACGCATGCCAAACTTCTCCCGGAGGCCAGAGAGGAGGCAGAGTCCTATATGGACTCTGCTATCCTCCTGGTGGGCAGTTTTTGGGACTTGGGGGGGGACTACAGGAGAACCCTATGGAGCTGGGATGTTAGGTAAGGATTTAACTACACTACATGGTGGGGCCAGTAGTTGGGGGGATTATAGTTTTGGGGTGGACATGCCCTTTAAATCACCATATGCAATACACCGTGCAAATATGCAGTATAAAAACCTAAAATGTCCAAACACAAAAAAGTACAGATACAAACCACAGGGCCTGTCCCGCACAGGGGTTCTAATCAGTTCTGATTCAGTCTCTCCAACTCAACTGGATTTCTCCTCCGTATCGGCCATACAGCAGTGTTCCGAAGGATCCCTCTACACCTACGCGCGTTTCTCCTTCATGGTTTCCCTACCGGGCTTCCACCCTGAGGAAGTGCGGACGGGTGAAGACAACCTGGAAGAATATAGTGGGTGGAGACGGAACGCGATAGAGGAGGTGAAGTGAGAGCGGACCGAGAACGCCCGGTAGCGAGGAAGTTCCGATCAGCACTGCCGTAAACCCGGGGGATGTGAGTAGCGAAATTTCTATTCAAGCTCAAATAGGGTTCCTGAACTTTTGTTGTTTGAATCTTCAGCATTACTGCGGGCTACAGGACAAGGCCCAAGTCGGCATACAAGGGGTAGCGTTGGGAGGGGGATTCCGGGTCACTGTATTTTAGATATCAGTGTACGGGGGACACTCCGTGGTTTGTATCTGTACTTTTTTGTGTTTGGACATTTTAGGTATTTATACTGCATATTTGCACGGTGTATTGCATATGGTGATTTAATAAATTCATATATTGGCTGTTTAACAGTGCTTGTGCCCTGCGTAGTGTACTTTGAGGACAGTAATGTCTGTTTAGAGTAATTCTATTATAATAGCATTGCCTGAGTTAAATTTTCCACCCATGGGCCTATCTGCAAGGATTGTATGTTCTCCCTGTGCTTGCTTGGGTTTCCTCCGGGCACTCTGATTTCCCCCACAATCCTAAAAACATACTTATAGGTTGTATTTGTCAAATAAATGTGCTTAGATTGTAAGCTCTTCGGGGCAGGGCCTGATGTAAATGTATACATGTAATTGTAAAGCGTTACGGAAGATGTTTAAGCTTAATACAGAGAATAAATATACAGAGAAAACAGGGAGAATAAATGGTATTACCAGCACCGCTGCCACCAATTTGTACCATATCACTGCTTTATGGAATGATTTATAGATAGCATGGCACAGTGGGTTTCTCTGGTAGTCTGGCACAAAGCAGACAGTGGACTTACTTTCTTTAAACACGATTTAGTTTTAATTACATTTAACAGTAAGTATTGCAGTGATTTAATACCAAAACATAAACAGTTTCCCCACATAACATATGCAGTAATGGAGTAGTCCCTGCCTATGGTGCACCACTTTAAATATTGAACAGGCTTGTATTTTGTGTGTCCTTGTAAGTTGCTGTACACTTATTTGTTGCCTCAGAGTTTGTATCCAATAAGGTAAATTGTCTGTCCAATAATCTGTCCTCCCAACATGTGGTAACAGGATCTTATACACAGGATCTTGTGTTGCTGTGAATAATCATACTGTGTAAGGGATCACACCAAACAGATCAGTTCCATCAGGAGAACACACCACACACTTCTGGCTAATTTCACTTTCTCTCCTCCTAGCCATTTAGAGCAGGGATGTTTTGTCTTTTATTGCTCGCTGATGCCACCTGTTGGCTGGAGGTGGTATATAAGGAGCCTTGGTGTATATGTCCATTATAATACACATCATGTCCTGTGTCGCATACAGAATTTTTTTCTTAATTTGCTAAGACTGCCACATGTTTTACAAACAGCACATCATTGGATGTTATTCTGACATTACCACTTTCTTTCAGTATTTACATGGAGCCCCTTAGCAGACACAGGGTTGTGGTTTAACCTCTCATTTTGACTATCCCATATTCAAATGGGAATCTCAGTTCTGTAAGTAAGTTCATAAAAGTTGCATATTTTGTATTGTACCTACTATAAGTCAGTGCTCTACTTTATATACATTTATTGATGGTAATTTAAATGGTAATAGTGAGATAGTACACACATACATATACACCATTCCTATATGTAATATTCTATACCCCCACCTCATTGGTAGCTCCTAAAAAATTAATGCAATCTCCTATGAAGATATAAATATATTTATATAATATAAAGTGTATATTTATGGACAGAACTATGCATGTATTTGTCCCTCTTGTATGACTTTCTTGTATTTTGTTATTGTACAGCGCTGTGTCCCCAAGTGTTGCTATATAAATAAACTATACAAACATACATACACTGGTAAGGCCACATTTGGAATATGTGGTGCAGTTTTGGAATCATGTGTACAAAAAGGACAACTTGGAAATGAAAAGGGTTCAGAGAAGGGCAGCTAAATTAATAAGGGGGCTGGGGAGCTTGAATATAAAGACATATTGGATAAGTTGGTATTATGCACACTAGAGAAAAGGCGCTTACATGGGGTTATGGTTATAGTGTATAAATACATTAATGGGCCATACAATATAGTATCTGGGGCATTGTTCACCAATAGAACATGTCAAAGGACCTGCGGACATCTCAAGGCTGGAAGAGAAGAAGTTTAGTCTTCAAGGGGTTTTTCACTGAAAACAGTGAAACGGAACTTGCATCAGCCGGTCGATTGGGTCAAAATATTGGACAATGTGTACCCTGCCTAAATCTGGCAAAGATGATTCTTTATAAATGTAGCAAGCAGTGGTTTCACTAAAGAGGTTAGTTGTAATAATATAGCTAGAATTCTTATTTTTGCAGGCCATTCTGTAGAGAAATTCTGTAATGACACAACTAGTGTACCACCTTTTGTCAACAGAAACAGTGAGACATTCACCTTATGGTAACATTCCATTCCAAAACTACTTTGCATTGTTTGACATTCCTCTGATGCTAGACTACCTTTACACACATAATCAGCAGTATTTTTTAGAAAAATATTTCTTGAAAGACTTGTCTTAATTGGCAGTTTTCTGTACAGTGTGAGAAATTTGACAAAAGGATTATTTCTTCATTTAGTCAAACCAAAATAAGCAGACTAGCTTAGAATTCAAACTCTAGCATATCAGCATCTTTTATTACCCCCACAACACAACCCAACACAACATAATGCAGAGACCTATACAGACGTGCAATGTGCTTTTGCCACTTACCACAGGAGAGCGGCTGTTTTGCCTGATAATTGTGCGTTTATGGACGCTTGGTCGAGGGTCGTTCTTAGATCTGCTGGGATGGATCCAGTTTGCTCATCGTTTGTCAGCTGCTTTATCAGGCGCACATGACAGTATTAGACTTCAGTGCTTGAAGAAGCAGGGAGAACCCAGAGAACATAGATAAAACCGAAGGTGGCCAAAATTATTCTTCTTTTAGGTATGGGCAACACTGGCACGTTTCTCACACACTTACAGTTGCGCTTTGTGATCCGTTAGCACATGAGAATTGCATGCCAGCATATCATTATGTGTGTTTGCACTGCAATCTGTTTTTGGAGCATATACGGTTACCATTTTATTGTGAATCACATGCATGCTAATTCCGAATTATTACCAAATTCACAGAACAATAACGCTTTATTGCATTTGTGCATTATACATGCATGACCGTGCTTAGCACCTGTGGAGGACCTTATCAGATGTTGCAAATTTATCCTCAGGACAAACATTTTTTAGAGGGGGAAGGGAGGTTTGCATTATTTTACATAATTCAGAGTTAATACATTATGTAAAATGATTCTTCAGTCAGTAACCTTGTACATTTCAAGGCATTCACATTACTCATTATTTTGGCTTTGGGGACATCTTTTTCCTTTTTTTTTTTTACCTACTAAACAGCTCGGGATTAAAAACAAATATTGTTCATTTTCTACCCTCTGTACAACCAGACCATATAACTTATTAGAAGGCCAGTAAAGTATTTGTTTACACAAAAACCTAACCTAACCCTTCCCTAATAAATCCGCGTAGTAAAGCTGCTTGGTTCCCCTTTCAAATTCAGTTGATCAACACCTAACCTCATCTTAACTGCTTATTTTAACAAACTGTCTGCAACAATGGCACATCATATGTAGATTACTATTTATAAGGTTTGTCCCCACAGCACAATCCAGCTCTGTAACAAACTTTCCAGGTCTATAATTACTAGGCTGTTACACTTCCTGTGTGTGTCAGCCCTAAAGCTGGCCTACACTACCTTAGACATGATTAGACCTTCATTCTGAGATAGATGTTGAATCAAACATAATGTCAAGTGGAGCAGTGGTTTTACCTGCCAATATTCACCAGCCGAAACACGTTTACAATCGTATAATACTGATTGCGAAATGAGCAAGCCAGAGGGATGTTGGAAGTTGAAGATGTTTCACTAGTCATGTGACTGGCTTTCCCAATTCAGAATGACTTGTACAAGAATCTGTTGTCAATAAATACCCTGAACTATGCCCCAATCAGCATAAAACAGCCAGGTGTTAGGGACCTCTTGAATGGGCTACATTCACACTATGCATTTTTTTAACGAAGCGGAACATTATGCTTGCGATTAAGTGCGCTGTTCCGGTGTGTTAATGCATCGGTGGCCATTATTTTCAATGGCACTGCTGTGCGGTAACACACAAAACTGCTGCATACAGTGCGATACACTGTATCGCAGCACATAGGTGTGAACGGTGACATTCACTCTTATTAGCAGAGCTTTTTGGTTTGATGATCACACCAAAATGCTCTATAGTGTGAATGAAGCCTAAGGTGTTAAGTAGCATCCACCAAAATACAAGTAGAGCAGCATCATAAATGCAGTGCAGTGAAAAATGCTATGATTTGTATGTGGGGAGACAAAACAGCAGCTGCACCAATGTATGGCCTAGCATAGAAGAGCTAATTCCTTGTGTCAGGAATCTGCTGTGTACCTGCATCTTAAGGAAAAAGGACAGGAATACTCTAATGTCAACACCTTGACCAAAGAACGGGACTGGTTTAAAAGAGACGTAAAGTAGGCAATTTATGTCAAAATAAAGAAACCAAACCTGAAAAGTTTGGGGGAGATTCAACACCAATTGTGCAATGTACAATGCTGTTTTGACACCTTACCATGGGCAGTTTTTATAACACCTTTTAGCTTCAATGCAATCAACACCTTGCTCTTTTATTTTGATTAAGAAACATTCCAGGGTATTTATTGGCAACAGATTCTGGTACAAGTCATTCTGAATAGAGAAAGCCAGTCAGATGAATAGGAAAATGTCTTCAAGAACTAAACTTCTGTCCAGTTGATTAACTGAATTCCACAAAAATACTATGACCTGGATGAATGAGAACCTACATAAGCAAAGTGCATTCACCTTTATAATTCCATCCTTGCTACTACAATCTGTACTATTGTATCTGTACTATTGTAAATTTGACTGCTGTATGGTGTATAGTATAGGTGGCCAATCATGGCTTGTGGGACCTACAGGAGGGCAGGGCTATGGGTAAGTTGGAGTGTTAAAGTTAAAAGTGTAATTGTTTAATTCAGTTTAAAAGTAATGCGCTTTTATTCAGTATCTTTGCATGAGAGCATAGAGATTGTGTTTGTTGTTGCAGGTCAAGAAGATTATGACAGATTACGCCCACTTTCGTATCAAGACGTGAATCTGGTTTTAATCTGCTTTGACGTCATGAATCCAGCTAGCTACGACAATGTATTAATAAAGGTAAGAATAGAAATGTCTTGTGTTTGGTTCACATTAAAGGATCTAACTTTTAAAATTTTTAAGTGTGATTTTCATTTGGTTTACATTTAATGTTGTCTGACACCCCTGAGCCAGGGGGCTTTGGAAAAGACTGCAGTCACTGCACCCACAGGTGAATGTGCTCTTGTTTTGTGTTGTATTGTAAATGAAAGAACCCTGCTCCCAAATATAAAGTTAGCTACACACCATACAGTAATTCAGCCCGACCAACTGACATTTCAGTGATTCGGACGGTCAGGCCGAATTATTGTATGGTTCCTTGTGGCGCCCACAATCGACCGTTGACCGTTCGTCAAAAACGGACGAACGCACAATCAAACAGGTCCGAAAAGCATGGCTGATTGTGCGGTCCTCTATGGGTCCGCACGTTCGGCCGTGGTTACTGTCAGACGCGGCTGCTTTTGCCATGTCTGACAGTCCTTCCTCCTGGCTGACCGGTCGAAAGTCTTGAACGGTTGGTCAGGAGGAAGAATTGGAACGTGTGTACCCACCTTAAGATGTTTATACAGTACAAAGCATGGGTGGAATTTGAATTCCCCAGAACTGTTGCAACATATTTTAGTAGATTACTGATTTATGGAATAATTTCCAGTGCATATGCATACAGACTGTGGCTTGTTAAAAATAACCCAATCACTACCCAGATAAAGGAATAGCAGGCTGTATATAGTTCGTATGGGATGCAAAGTGTTCAGAACTTATTTCCAAGACAAACATTTAGTCATGGATAAAACCCTAACAAACTTCTAGGCAGGTGTTCATAATATTACATTCTCTCTTCTCGGTAAAGGTACCATATATACTCGAGTATAAGCCGAGGTACCTATTTTTACCTGGAAAAATTTGTAAAAACTGATTGACTCGAGTATAGAAATTAGTTGCCCTTTAGTCGAGGGTAGAAATTAGTTGCCCTTTAAATGGACAGCAGAATTCCCATACAGTAATAGCCAAATCCAGTACCAGTAACCCCCATTTCCTTGGCACTCCAGATGTTTGGAAACTACAACTCCCAGCATGCTTTTTTGCTGGGAGTTTCAGTTTCTAAACATGTGGAGCGGCAAGGTTCAATAAACTTTTAATTAAGCTAACCATCATTTACAATTCTCCTGACCCCATATAGTAAAGGGCCCTCTGACCCCCATATAGTAAAGGGCCCACTGACCCCCATATAGTAAAGGGCCCTCTGACCCCCATATAGTAAAGGACTCTCTGATCCCAATAGCTAAAAATGTCACCTGAGAGTTGTAGTTTTCGTCATTTGCACTGTACTAGCAGCAGTTTTTTGCCCGAAACTGAGGAGACCCATCAGACTTGACCCGAGTATAAGTGGAGGTTAGGTTTTCAGGATAACTAAAAAAATAAAATTCGACTTATACTCGAGTATATACGGTACCTAAACTGAATTAAGTTCACCTGGCAAGAAACAGGCATTTTATTACTAAACCTAATTTTTAATTCTGTTTCAATGTAAAATACAGTACGCTAGTTGACGCTAAATGAATACAAAGCAATTAACCAATCTGGCAGATATGCCTCTAAATTGATTCTGTAAATTCCAGTCGTGTAAAGAACCTCTGGATGTGTGAAGAGTGTGTTTAAAGCCTGTTTTTTTTATACTAATTGCCTCTGATATCCATGAATTTTAACCACAGGTTGGTTTATAGCTCTTACAAGACTAGGCTGGGTACACACGGGCAGATTTTTCGGCCCAATCGACCAATAGTTCCGTGTATCGGTTGGTTGGGTGAACGGGCGATCGTACGTGTCAGTTCGGGCTCCTGTGATTTACAGTCGGTCGCGGCAATAGACATTTGTCCCGGCCGAGCACTCGCACATAGCGAATGCTCGGTTGGGACAAATAGTCCCTTTGTCTGTAACCAGCCTATTTTTTTAATCAAAGATAGTCCTGGACACACACCAGTCTTGAACAACGATAATGTTTATTGGTTGAACACGTGACGTTTCGGTGTACACGTACACCTTCCTCAGATGACAAACAAGTGATAAAGTGCTGTTTTAAATAGGGTGGAGCCTACTTACTAAGGGAAAACTTAGGCTAGTTTAAGACAAGCGTCTTTCACTTAGTCTTTAGGAATTTTACCAGCTTGATCTTCTGCTTGATCTCACTTAGTGTCTTCTATTAGGAAAATGCTGCACTAAAAACAGCAATGCATTTGGACTGAAATGCAGGTAAAATGCCTTTAAAACAAGCAAAAGTATTTTGTATGAACCCAGCATAATTCTTACAAACAACTCTGAGGCATAAGACAGGAAACCATCTTTTAAAACCAGACATCTGTAACATGGGGCTGCCTTGTTTCCAAACATTTCCTTCTCTCTCGTACTGTATACCCACAGCTTAATCACAGATATTAGCATTGGGGTTTTTTGCACTTGCACAAAAAAATGGCACTAGAAACCTCTTGCAAATACTGTTATACTCCAACTCCCTAGATCTCACTGTAATGCACACATGGCTGGTTGGGCTCAAGATGTACTGAAATATTGGCTAACCTGACTAGCAACATTGGCCTTTTAATGCAAGGCCACACTAAACTGCATGGTAGCGCCACTGGAAACATGCGGAACCCATACGATTGTGCAAAAAAATGCTGATTGCATGCACTTCAATTAGTGGATCGCAGATCAACACAGGGGAGCTCATCTAGTGTGGCCAGACCAATTGGCAAACACTTATGTGTGCTTTTTAATGGTGCAGTGTAGCCTAGCCTTTACTGTTCTTTTAGTTACATCAGAAATTTAGAAGTATAAAGGTTACAACTTTGTTATGCAATATAAATTATGTAATGAATAACCAATTTTATTTGTTGTTTTGTTCACAAACATTGTTAACAGTACTTGAAGCTAAAGAAAAGACTTTTTGGCAACTGGACTTAGACAAGCTTAATTCTTGAGCTTAACCCCCAGTACAGGCAGCCAGTTAAGAAACAAAACTCTTAAGAATGTTCCCTCTTCTTAAGCTGGGTACACACGATGAGATATTTCGGTCCGATCGACCGATAGTTCAGTGTATCGGTCGATCGGACCGAAATTATCGCATCCGAATGTGCCCATGTCCGATCGACCGTTCGTCCGAATCGGACATGGTGGAAAACCTCGTCTGATCGTGCGGTAGTCTATGGACCGCACGATCGGTCGCGGTAACTATCGGACGCGGCTGCTTTTGCCGCGACCGATAGTCCTTCCTCCTGGCCGACCGGTCGAAAGTATCGAACGGTCGGTCAGGAGGAAAAATCGGCAGGTGTGTACCTAGCTTAAGACCAGCATTCATAACCAAACCAGGCGATCAGAGCTGTCCTTGGCATTAAATATATGTAAATGTTTTGAATCTATATTCAAGGTTCAAGATTCTGTTTTTCTAATTGCACTCCTTTTGGTTATTACATAAATACTGTGACTCATCCCCTACCTATGAAGATATTTTATAAACATGTCCTGTTGGTAAGGATTAAAAATGAAGCTGATTAAAATTAAATGCATTTCTATGTGTTTTCTAACCTATACTTTTATGACAACAGTAAAAATTTCAGCAAAAACTAAAGTAACTAATAATCTAAGAAGCTTCCCTCCATCTCTCTGTGCTATGGTAGGGTGAAATATGGAAGTATCTGATAAATCTTCTTATAGGCGTATGTTTGATTAGAAATCACTTGTTTTAGCTAAACATCTCTTTTAATCAATGAAGCTTAATGGGATGAATTTTGCCCTGTGATACCTATAGTGATAGAACTTGTCAAGTCTGTCCCAAAAGTCCTGCAAGAACATGTAACCAAGGGTCAATTAGAGCCTATATATATAGAAAATATGAATGAAGGAAATAAAAATTTAGTCACACAGGCTACACAGCTGCACAGGTCCTATCAGTGAGTCACACCTCTGTTTGTCTTTTCTGTGTCTCGTTCTTGTACTAAATATAGTTCCTACATGTACCTTCTTTATCAGTGGTATCCAGAAGTAAATCATTTTTGCAAAGGGGTCCC
The DNA here is from genome assembly GCA_019447015.1 of Hymenochirus boettgeri. Lineage (NCBI taxonomy): Eukaryota > Metazoa > Chordata > Amphibia > Anura > Pipidae > Hymenochirus > Hymenochirus boettgeri. Next base: position 310,424,296 of record CM033469.1, read on the forward strand.
CATTGTCCTTATTGGATGCAAAACAGACCTACGAAAGGACAAAGAAAGACTGCGCAAGCTGAAAGCAGCACAGCGGGAACCAGTTACATATTGTCAGGTAAATACTTCTCAGTGGCTATTTTACTTATAAAGTACAGATGATTTTTCACACTTGTTGTAGACTTTAAAGCTTGTTCTGCTGATTGGCATAAAAGCCTTTTGATATTTTGCTTTTGATATTTTGTTTTAAAAAAAGAAGCCTGGAAGGCTAGTTGAGCTTTTTAATTATTTTTGCAAAAGGACAGCTTTTTCTGTGACTGTTAAGGTGATCATAAGGTGATTTATCGGCTCAAATTCCTCCCCACCTACCCTTATAATCCTTGAGTCAGGAACACTGACAGACAGGACAAAAACAAAATCTGAAGTATAGGAAATATTCAAACATGCCATGAAATTAATGATTTACAGATTCATCCTCAATGTGCTGTTTGACCAAGTAAATCTACAATTGTTGCTGATTTGCAACTGTGACTGCCACCGTCTGGTACATGGTGGTAAAACACATACAATGCTGATCTTGTGTACTTATAATTAATAAGTAACATTTTTTTTTTTTTTTTTTTTTTTTACAATTAATTGGGCGAATAAAGCCCATGACATGCTGATTCTCCATTTTTTGGAGTGCTTAGCCACAAATATATTTAAATATTTTTTATATATAATGTTGACTTTCATCCACCCCACTACAAAAAAATCTATACTTACCCTCCCCACCCCCAAAACCTTGAGATCATAATACTTACCTCTACGTGGTCTTCCCCGTTCTTGCCTTTCTGCAAGCTCAGTGAGCTCCTACAGAGGCGTATCGGTATGCAGATTTAAACAATTGACCGTGAGTGATGGCTGCAACCAGAAAGAAAGCTAACAACAGAGGAAGCCATCGCGGGAGAGAAACAGGTCTACCAATGGTCCCTGAAATTGAGAGTTTCAGGGACCGCAGGTAGGTAAGTAAAAATGATCTCAGGTTTTGCAGAGGTAGGTAGTGGAGAGGGCAGGCGTGCGCTTTAAGGGAAACAATATATTTGTATGTGCTCAAAATAATTGATGCCTGTGATAACTGTTCTAAATGCCAGTTAGGTTTTGTCCATAATTACCTTGTCTCTTTTTAGGCTGAAGAAACATGTAAACTCATACAAGCTACAGATTATTTAGAATGTTCTGCCAAGTATCAGGAGAATGTAGACAATGTCTTTAGAGAAGCCACGTTAATAGCACTGGGTGCTATGAAGAAAGAGAAGATGAGAAAGAAACAGAAACAGTGTTTACTCCTCTGAAAGGCTCCATATTACCTTACCAGCAGAGGAGGCAACTTGACGCAGGTGGCACTGCCCCCAGAACTGCCACTGTTCTCATTACTGATACCTCTGCAATATACCAGACTCATTTCCTTGTTAAATATTTGAAATCTGTTGGGAAAACCAAAATACAAGAGAGGTGAGGGAATTTTATTGATTTGTTAAAATGTCTAATACCTTAGTTTATCAAGAAACAGACTTATTACTAATAGTTTTGTGAATTTGGGACATGGAGCCTTCTATTAGGGGTCTTAACCCTGCTGCAATTGGAAAACTGCTGTAACTGTAACTACACAGAATATGGATCTTCACAAACACTCTGAACAAGGAGAGTCCTACTATAAAACTAAGTGGGAAAAATAAATGTTTTAGCGATTGGATGCAGCCACAACTGCTGCCACTGGATTACGACAATTTATGTACTGGGGTTTGCTTCATCATCTGTCACTTTCACTTGTACAGACTTTAAATGTGTGTAAATTAAAAATACCGTATATACTCGAGTATAAACCGAGGTTTTCAGGCTTTAAAAAAGCATGAAAATCAAACCTTGTTTTATACTCGAGTCATATACTTTTCCGACCTTGTCTGGCGGCCGCTCGCTCTGCATCCTCCGTGTAATCTATGCACAAATAAAGGAGGATTTACCCCTATTTGCAAGTATTGGCCACTGCAGATGTTTGGAAACTAAATCTCCCAGCAACTAAAGCATGCTGGGAGTTGTAGTTGGAGTGGCAAGAAATTGGGGGTTACTGTGTGTGATTTAAAGGGCAACTAAGCAAAAACAATACAGAATCAGGAGGATAGTATATATTGTTAAATATTGACTTCTGATTCTGTATTGTTTTGAGGCTTTAGTTGCCCTTTAAATGGACAAAAGTATTCCCATAAAGTAATAGCCATACTCGATTTAGCTATTACTGTATGGTACTACTGTATGGGAATTCTGCTGTCCATTTAAAGGGCAACTTAAGCTTTAAAACAATACAGAATCAGAAGGCAGTAGTGGTCATATTTTCTACCCTCGACTTATACTCGAATCAATCACTTTTCTAATTTTTCAGATAAAATTGGGTACCTCGGTTTATACTCTGGTCGGGTTATACTCAAGTATATACGGTACATTGGAACTGTAACAGATTCTGGAACTTGTTGACAACATGCTTTTAACTGAGATGTATTTATTTATGTAGTGGTTATAGTTAGCTATAAGGATTCACATATTCACAACCACTAATGTATTATTCTTTAGTGAAAGCCTATTGCAAAATAAAATGTATGTTTCTTTCTTCTAGTGCTTGAGCTCATATGACAACTTGATTGGTTGATTTCTGTATTTGCCATGGTCCCCTGTAGCCAGGCAATAATGGTTTCATGCAAAAAAAAAAGGAAAAAGGGTTGAAAAGATGACCACAGGACCCCCATAAAGCACACAAGCAAATATATTTGAATAAAATCAAGGCGTTTATTGTGATTCACTTAAAAACTCATATAAAAAAAGTACCCAATAAAGTGCAAATATTATACATGTAACCCATAAAACAAAACCATCCGAGGTATCTGGCATGCCTGAACCTCAATACTATCTACTGGAGGGGGAGTGTTAGAAATCACCGGCTTTCCAAGGATTCAACAAACGAGAGATCACAGCATGATCAATGTAACAGTCTAGTAGCAACAAAAGTTTGTAATCCATGTAACAAAGTCAGTGCAAGTAGCCATATTGTAGCAAAAGTTAGTTACACATAGTTAAAATGTGGGATACCTTCTAAGTGCAGCGGAATCAGTAGAAACTCTTGCAAGCACGGGGAGAACACACAAACTCCTTGCAGATGTGTCCAAGGGTGGAATCGAACTAAAGACTTCAGTGATGCAAAGCATCAGTGCTAACTACTGAGCCACTGTGCTGCCCAAAGCATTACCCCGAAAACCACACTTTTTATCCTACCTAGTTACAACCAGCTGATCCTTCGCTAGGAGTCCAGCCTGGTCCACTCCTGTTGCAAGTTTGCTACGAGCGTGCTCGCAACTGCTTATTCGGTAATGGCTGTCAGACATACCGTAACTTCACTGTTGAAGTCATTACCAGGAGGATGTGGCGAGGGATCAGCTGTGTGCAAGCTCTTGTCTCTATTGCTATTTGTATTTTTGTTTAAGGAACACCCCTATCTCTTTATGGATACATATCCCTTTACTAACCATGCAGTACTGCCTGATTACATCACGTTTTTTTGGGTGCAAGTTCTTATAACTCAGCGTGCAAGCGTCGGAGAAAGGTAAGATTAAAAGGCAAGGGGGTTGGGAATGCTTCTAAAAATGTTTAGGTTTTTCTAGGCTGGAGTTTCCCTTTAAGCACAGGTCTCCTTATTTATGGAAAGGTATTGTTATTTCAAGATCAGTATTTAGGTTTCATTATTTAGAAATAGTGTTATTTAACACTCATTGGTCCAGATTTAAGAACCCGTGGTATCACAAGTTTGCAATACCGTGTGTTGTCATGAGTGTACTGGTGTTATGTGGATTTATCAGCTGCGGACGTACATTTACGATAACCCGCAGTATCGGTTGATACTTTGGGTTAGAGTATATGGCCCTAAGGGCCATATTTATAAACCCGCGGAATCGCTTTTTATCGATACCGTGGGTTACTTAATTTACGATCGCGGTTTGTAAATGTACGTTTGAAATCGTACATTTAAAACCGAACGTTCGTTAATTAAAGAGCGTTTGATCGTATAAACTACCGCAATGGTATTCTATGGGGATTGTAAATCTACGATTTCGTTATTGTAGATTTACGATCGGTATCGTAAATTTACGACCGTTAAATCGAGCGTTAATCTCCGATCGGTTTAACGATCGTAAATTTACGATACGGATCGTTAAGTCGCGGTATCGCTAAAAAGCAATACCGCTGCTTTATAAATATGGCCCTAAGTGCCTTTTTTGCTTCTCCTTTACAGCTCCAGGAAAGGCGGTGATGGAAGCGTCACATCTTTGACTGACTGGAGAGCAAAGCCTTGGAGGGGGATCAATCTTTGTAAGTAATGTTAGAAGCATTTTTGCTTCCGGCCCATATGGGGCAATTTTTGGGAGGTAACAAAATACTGAGGCCCCACTACAACGCACTAAATCGCGAACGTTATAGGATAGTATTTGAGGTTGAATAAAGACATATGTCCATCCAGTTCAACCTATCTAGCAATATCCTCATTTCCTGCCTAACTGTTGATCCAGAGGAAGGCAAAAAAAAAAACCCACCAAATTTATGAAGGGGGAAAAAATTCCTTCCTGACTCCAAGTGGCAATCGGAAATTTCCCTGGTTCAACTCTACTTCATGTATCAATACCAGTAACTTGCAACATTCCTTGTTTGCAGAAACTCATCCAGCTTTTTATTAAACTGACCAATGAACCTGCCATTACAACGTCCACTGGAAGACAGTTCCATAGTTTTACTGTTCTCACAGTGAAAAACCCTTTCCGAGCTTGAAGCCTAAACCATTTTTCTGTACACACAGTACAGATTTCTGAAAGATCTGCAAGATCCTGTCTGTCATCTTTCAAAGTTCTGCATACACACAGTCCCGAGCGTTCTCCCTATAGGGAGTCTAGCGCGGCCGATGTTAATTTTCGCTCTTTCCTGAACAAGCGTTCGGCCGGCCCGATCGTCCGGCGGCCGCGCGCTCGTTCAGGAAACGAACGTACACACATAACGATAAAGCCCCAATACCGTCAGATCCGAAGGTATCGGGGCTTTATCGTTACTGTGTGTACCCAGCTTTAAAGGGATGTCCTCGTGTCCTCTGACATGCTCTATTGGTGAACAATGCCCCAGAACAGATAGTTTATTGTATGGCATGTTAATGTAGTTATACACAGTAGTGATATTTCAGGCTCTGTTAACAGTCCTTCTTCCCAGGATTCACACTTTCTTATAATGTTCCTAACAGTAATTTCTACAGCAGGGGTGTACCTGAAGGCCCCCCCCCCCCCGCAAGTTTGGGGGCTGAGCCCCTGACTCCCTCCACGCAGGTCCCTGCAGTATTCACCCTTTTTAAAGAGCTGATGGCACATATGAAGAAAACCTACGCACGATCAACTCTTTAAAACCGGACCCGAACTTCCGACCCGAACTGATCGCGCATAGGTTTTCTTCATACGTGCCATCAGCTCTTTAAAAAGGGTGAATACTGCAGGGATTTGGGCTTGTGGTGGGCCCTACTACCGTCTGGCCCCCCCCGGCGGGGCAGTAGTTATGCCACTGTTCTACAGATTGGCTGTAAGATGAGTCAAACGTGCTCAGATCTCTAATGAGCAACTGAATCAATTCTGGGACTGATTAAAGGGCAAGACCATAACAGACTCTATTTGGGAACCTGCAAACAGGAAGTCAGTATCTTGGAAGCATATTTATATATATATATATATATATATATATATATATATATATATAATTTGGATAGAATGATAAGCCTTTAGAAAGTACCTTCATTTCTGGTTCAGATAGTTTGTAACTAGAGATGTTTATAACTAGGCCAATAAAAAGTTTCTTGAGAATTGGCGTTCCAATGGTGTGTTTGAATAGGGAGGAGAAATACTTTGCTTCTTGCTTCATGAACAGTTGACTAACAGAGCTTTGCCATTTCAACACCATCGCCTAACTGAAGCAAATGAGGTGAGACATTTAAATCTAAATCAACTGCATCTCTTCTTTTAATGCTACCCCGTTACCTAGAACCCCTTCTGTCCAATGCTCAGTTTTCCCAATTCCTAGCTAGTCTGCCTATTACAAGGTTGGCTTTAGCAAAACAAATTAAATTTTTTTTAAAAACCTCACCTTACATATGACAATAAAGCTCTTAAAACTAAAAGCTAAATTCCCAGGGCCCGGTGACTTTTTAAATTACATTTAGGGCTCTATTTATAAACCCACTATATCATAAAAGGGCCAATCCGCAGGTTTATCGAAAGTTTATAGAAAGTTTCATTTACTACCACAGCTGTACAATACTTCCACAGTAGTACAATATGAATATGGTATTGTATGGATATCGTTATAATGGTAATACTGCATGTGGTACCGGTATTTTATGATGGATGTAAATGTATAACCACAGCCATAAAATAAAGTCCTCATAAAAGGCGCGGTATTGCGAAATAGAGATACCGCCTTATAAATATGTCCCATAGGCAGTACTGGTGCCATACATGCTTACAGTGTTTAACAATATAAACCCTTGGCTCAACCCAAAAGATGTTAACATAGTTACCTTACCAAAACCAGGTAAGGACCCTTCACAACTAGCCAGCTATAGTCAAATATCTTGGCTGTGTTCTTAAAAGGCAAGCCCACCCCTCAAATGAAAATATGGATATAGGTAAATCACCCCCCCAACCCCAAAATTCAATGCAAAATGCTGCACAATGTACTGTTTCCCCAGTTTCTGCTTTCTAGTTAGCAACGGTCAGTCATAGATAAGAAAGTTGACATCACAGTCAATGACTGAATGGTAATGGTAATCCCCTAGCTATCATCCTCTGAGCATGCTAAAGCTCATAACCAACTTACTAAATTGCTTAAGGGGGCATAAACAAATACAGCCGTTATCGCATGTGTGCGCATTGGCAGGAGGATTTCTTGTTCATTACCGTACGTTTGCCCTGCTATTTTTGCAATACAAAATGGGAGCACATGCAATCTCCAAAGAAAATGGTGGTCCCCCACATTGACACGCACTGCTCTGGTATTTTCATGCACTAATGGATCATGAGAGCATGAGAAAATGCGCAAGTGGCCTAGCTCTAGTAGGTGTGGACATAACCGCTTGACTGCTACCTTTTCACATTCCAGTAAGAGGCAATAAATATTGTTCAGATGACAGATTAAAGTCCCTAAGGTAAAGTCATCAAAAAATAAAGTCAATCAATTTGCTGAAGTAACGAGGTGTGGCTGTAGCCACTATATTTTCCTCTTTCTCCTTCCAATAAGTTAATTATTATGAAATGACAGAATAAAGTGCAAAAGGTAAAGGACAATAGAAAGAAAAAAAATTGTTGATTAAGGATCAAAAGATTGGCACCTTTTTTATTCTAGTTAAATGTCTGTAAAATGACAGATGAAAGCAAAAAACGAAAAAAAAACACAACAAAACAAACAAAAAATGTGCCAGTTGATCAGTTAAGTCCCGTACACATGTACGATCGCAGGCCAGACACCCATCACACTAGTGTCTCCCAAACCGAAATTTCCGCTAAATAACAATTAGTGAATGGGCCTCATTCATGATCCGTAGAATGTTTGTCAGTACCCCTTGGTATACTCGTCCTTTTAATTATTTTGAATTTTGGCTTAATTTTTGACTTTCCCCACATCTTGATACAAATATAGGCATTTGTACATAATTAACACTTAAACCTAAAGAGTAACTGTGGTCTCCATTCAAGTGACCATTATTAAAAAGAGCACACTCCCACCTTAAACTCCAATATCATGCTTTTAGCTGCAATCTATGCAGAAGGTATCTTGCAGCCTCATTCTATATGAATAGCATTGCCCACAAAATCTAAGAAACAAGAAGTAATTTCTCACTCCCAGATTAAGGGCACGGCCACACTGCTCCACAGACGCAATAATCGCACACGGAATCGCATGCGTTTGCGCATGTGTTTTCTTCATTAGGTATATAAAAACGCATGTGATTGAGATTAAAAACGCGGTACACAAATCAAAAACGCGCGTTTTCGGGTGCGCTTCGATTGCGGTGTGTTGCCACGTTTCCAATGATCTGAAAAAACGCAAACGCACGCACTAACGCAGAATAAACGCTGCAGTGTGGCCTAGCCCTCAGGAGCAGAGATAAGCATATTTCTCCTTTATGTCCTATGGCTAATGCACGGTGACTTATTAACATGCAATACAGCCTATGGTATAGAGACAATCATCTGACCTGCAGACATGACATGTTTCGATCTTGTTAGATCTCATCATTGCAAGATACAGATTCATGGCTCTATGGGGTAGGACTTGGGAGCACAATATACCAGGCAGCTATATAGCTTAAGAAGAGGTGGGCCAAAAGGAGCAAAAAGCCCTCCACAGAGCATAATAATGGAGCAGAGCCTGGTATATTGTGCTCCACCTCACCTTAAGCTATGCAGCTGCCTGGTATACTGTTCTCCCTTTCTGAGTGTAACTTTAAAAGATCCAGAGAAGCTAGAGACATCATTATTAGCTTGTTTGAAAGGTATGTGATGCACTCTGGTATGTAGACCACAGTTACCATTTAAATTGAGAGTGCTATTTCATTCTTTCTACTTTTATAACAAAAAAAGCTCCTAGGCTGTCAGTACAAAGATCAGTAAGGGCTAGGCCATACTAGCATATTTCTCACACGTTTATAATCGTGTTTTGTGATTAGTTAGCATGTGTGAAACTCGTCAGCATGTCAATGTTTGTGGCCACACTTCATGCGATGTATTCCATTTTCGGAGTGCATGCAAATGGCAAATTACAAAAATCACACAGCGTGCACCTAAGCATGCTTGCTTTTCATGTGTGTTACTAGCTTTTGACTAGTTGTGAGAAAGTATTTTGCTGCATAACCTATCCTTACATCCGTCAGTTTACTATTGTAATTTGGGGGGGATGATTTTCCTATATAAAATTTTTCATTTGAGGGGTCAACATGTCCTTTAAAGTACAAGAAATAATATTATTAATCAGGCAATTACATGAGTGAACATATGTGCCATGACATATGTGCATTGTTTAAAAAACACTGGACTTACTTATAGATTTCTTTTAATAAGCATGGGTTAAATAAACGATGCATTCATACATTTAAAACAAGCCTTGTATCACATCTTCAAGTGTATCCTGTCAGATGATAAAAAGGTCAATGCTAAGGGACTTATATAATAAGCTAAAATCTGATTGGTTACTGCAGATTAATAGAGCAGGCAAATGTTTGCACTTTTTACATATGTCCCATACTGTTCTTGGGACACTCTCAATAGTCTTTCCCCCTGCCCACCCTTTCAGTCTGGAAATTTGCTTTGCTCTCCCTTTTTATACCTTAGACAAAAGCACATTGATTTTTCCTGTAAAAAAAATAAAATAATAAGATTGAGAAGTTGCAATGGGGGCAGTAAGTCTTCAGTGTGCAGGCTTACCCTTTTGATCACTATAACCTCTGACAGTTCACACTTAGAAATAGGATACATCTCAGGATCATTTTAAAGGAATGGTTTTCTTTTATTAACCTGCTTTTAAAGGGACACTAAACTCCCCTAAAGCCAAAAAAATAACTATTTGCCATTCGTTTGTATTATTCACAGGGAGGTGAGAACAATATTCTCACCTCCCTGTTAATAATATTACACTCGGGGGACCTGGAACTTACCTTATCGTGATCCACTCGCAGCCGCTCCTTCACTGACAGCCGCTCTGTCCCGACCGCGCGCCCTATCTTAGGCGCATGCGCGCCAAAACAAAAGATAGGGTGCGCGATCGGGAGAGAACAGCTGTTCAGTGAAGAAGCGGCTGTGAGTGGAGCGGCGGCAAGGTAAGTTCCAGGTCCCCCGAGCGTAATATTATTCACAGGGAGGTGAGAATAAGTATTCTCACCTCCCTGTGAATAATACAAACGAATGGCAAATAGTTATTTTTCTGGCTTTTGTGTTCCTTTAAAGCAGACTGACTGCCTATTAAATGATCAAATTCTGTTAAAATTACAAACCTTAACGCCAACCATACCATGGCATTATTTTATGCTACTTTATCCCTTTATTTTGCCATTATTGTATATCACAAAATATGACATTCCTTTACTGGAGTTTAGAGCAAGTAATTATGAAATAAAGAAACTTTTTCAATAATAAAGTTCCTCCTGTTCCATCTCATAAGCTGTGCACTTTTTTATTCCAAAAAATATTTATACCAGCCAATATCCATCAAAATATTCTATAAAAATGATAGGGTTTGCACAAGTTTAACTGGCCTCGGGGTGTATGCCATAGTCTAATTATTATTTAAAGGGGAACTTAAGTCTCCAGATAACATTGTCCCAATAAACAGAACATTCACTAACACACAAAAAGCTGTGGCTCCTGGGTGATTTATGAAAATATTCAGTGGGTACTAGGGGCCAGTTTCCATAATCCACCTTAGTTAGACAGACAATCATAACAGCACAGAGATCCTCCCTCTCCCTGACACAGAACAGGGATTTAATTTTTTCCCAACACATTCAATGCTCCTGTCCTTGCAATGATATACTCCTTTGCTTTTCATACAAAAAAGTTATCTGCAGTGTATTTCTTAGCTAGCAAGGTAAGAAACAGAATATTAACATTTCAGTAAAAAAGTCTGGGGAATTGAACTTGCATCCTCATGTTCTCCGTTTTGCTAAAAGCAAAGCTTTTACTCTTAACCCAACAGAAAGACTATGTGGAATATTATTACTACATGTAGAATCTTTATCTTTTTTGTTGTAATGGAAACAAAAAATAACATTTTGGGAATTTGAACCTGTGACCTAGTGGGCTGTATGTTTCCAAGTACTTTAGCAGGTAAGCCACCACTGCACATGCAAGGTACAAAGGTACATTTAGAAGCTCTATCTTTTGCTTGGAATAGAATTTTTTTTTTTGAAAAAGGAAAATCTGAATGCAGTTCACACTTACTGGAAATTTAACTGCAGGTGAACAAGCAGCTTTTAAATCTTACGAAGGACTTCAATATTGGTGTGGAGACCTCTGTATAAAAAACACTTTGCGCATAGAAACAGTGAATACTGTGTTCAGGGGGTGTGGCAATAGGTTCACATGCTCACAAGACTCTTTGAAGACTAAATGGGCTATGAGTTGTATTGGCAACACAGAAGCCTTCTTAGTTACAGTATATATTTCTCACATGTATGCAATGGCACCATACTGGAGAGCAATCTTACAATATATAGGTTTTCTGGGGAGAAAAGCTTTCATATTATATATAAAAAAAAGTTTAGTTCTCCTTTAAAGAAAGTTCGGTACATATACATACTCTTCAGAATATCTAATTTCAGTTACCACAATCTGCCCATTCAGTGATTTCTCTGAGAATAAATAAATACATCCAAAGTACTTCCTGTTTGCAGGATCCCTAATAGCGCACTTTATGGTCTCAGCCCCTTGGTTAATTTAGTAACTCGGTAGATATAAAAAATGTTTGACCAATCAAAGAGCCATCATTAGAAATTACTGTTAGGAATATTTCCTGAAAGTGTGCAGGATAGTTGCAGGTCACTACTGACCATAGAAAAGGGTATGAAATAAATTGATTTTTAAAAAGAAAAAGACAATTGTAGAGTACCAAGGTATGTGTAATATAGATAAGTAATTTATATAATGATTTTTCCACTGAACTTACCCTTTCAGTTATTTATTTATTTTAAATGTCTACGCATGCATAGATGTGAAATTCACGGATTATTTTTCTGTATTTTAATGCTTGGCTTACCCTTTGTACCCTGTTAATCTACTGTGGTATTATTATTACACAATCCTCTGGATATTTGTCTTTAATAAAACAAACAAAAAATCTATGCTTTCACAAAATACAATGCGCTTAGTAAGAATACATTACTTTATATATATAAAAAAAAATCACAGTAATTCACATTTATTTTTCATTCCCTCCAAGTATTCTTGTTTATACGGTTGCACTGGTCTCATGTTAACAGTGTACCAGCCATAATATATGATTAAAGGCATACTCCCTTTTGCATATTCAGTTTGGTTGAACATTTTATAAGCCAGACAGCATTCTGAATAGTCGTACAGTACTATTGTTCCACATATCCTGAACCAATGGCTTTGTAGTGCAGGTATCACAGTTTCAAAAAGACAGAAAACAGAGCAGCATTAAATGTTTACTATGGAGACAATGAGCCACTGTTCAGAATAAATGGCTGTACTTCAACATCCGTCGTGCTGTACTAGAAACAAATTCTCTGTAGTTGCCTGAGTAAGATTCACATCTGGACTTTCTAGTAGATCTTCTATAATAGCCCATGACAGGTGTGGATAGGGGAAAAGTCCCTCCCGTATAAAGCAACAAGTCCAGGTTTAAATAGATTCAAGGATTCTTTAGCTTGTTCTTTCGAAATTTTGTATTAACAACTCTAAATGTTGTCAGAAAGTTACCAAGGAAGAGCAGGAGAAATGTCAACGCCAACACGAACACCTGCATCATTTTACAAATTTAAAAAAAAAAGTTTAGGATATGGCTAACACAGCAAAACATAATTCAGCACTTTACAGTGAGATTTATCTAGAGCGGCTCTAGGTAAATTTAAAGGAGAACTATTTTGTGTACAACTTTTTTTAAAAAAAAGTTAAAATGGAAAGTACTTGGGACAGCAGCTCAATAAAAACTGTTTCTGCCTGTCTCCCTCTTGGCTTCAGCACTATCTTTAATACAGGATTAGTCCAGGACTAACCTGGCAAATGAAAACTGTACGTGCTGTAGCTCCTCAATGAAACAATATTTTGCGGTAGGAATAATCAATACAACCTCCTTGACCCAGGTACTTTTCATTTTTATAGTTATCTTTAAACCCCACGCATAAGTATATAACATCTGCTTCTAGCTGGCTTTAAAGGGTATGTACACTGTAAATTCAACTTAGTATTACTAACTAGCTTAGGCTTTAAAAGTAAAGTACATTGTTTTTTTTGTATGCCCTACCTTTAGTCTTTCAAAGCTGCCATCTTCCTCCTTCTGTCACGAAGGAGGATGATTCTGTAAATTTAAAAGCCTATAACATAAGATCCAGAAAAGCTAGCAATATTATTCTAGGCTTGTTTGAAAGGTATGACAGAGTTACTTTGAGCAGAAGTAATGTTATAAGCCTTGGTAACATCTTCAATGTATTTCCTTTAAAGAAAATAGTATGGGAGGTAGGAGACCAAATTCCAACCTCCCAATCCTTTTCTGTGCAGAGTGGCTTAAATTCTCTGCTGCCTGTTCAGTTCCCCAAACTCTCTTCTTGTTGTTTGTATATGCAGCGCATGGAAATGAAAAGGACCGAAAGCAGGAGACTGCCAGAAGTAGAACTGCATGCTGCGATTTTCATTAAGCTGCCCCTCTGGTAGGAATATGGTCTCCTACCTCCCATTCTATTCTTCTTTGAAGGGGATTTTTTTTTTTTAACTATAGTGTCCATTTAAATCAGTGTTTCAATCTATCTATTAAAATCCATAATATAATCTAAAGGTCTTTCTTTAACCACTGATCCTAAAATACTATGGCCCTGTGCTACTTAAATACGTACTCTACCACCAATAAATTTAAAGGGAATCTACAGTGTAAATCCAAGTTCAGTTCATTGCAAAGCTGTACCTTTAAATCACACACTATGTTACTGCTTGTGAAGGTTCTCATTCATCCAGGTCATGGTATATCTGTTGTATTCAATTAGATCAACTGGACTTGAAGTTTAGTTCTTGAAGACGTTTCGCTAGTCATCCGACTGGCTTTATCAATTCAGAATGACTTGTACAAGTGACTTTTGTACAAGTAATTTTAAACTGAGGGAGCCAGTCGGATGACTAGCAAAACGCCTGCAAGAAAAACTGTAAGTCCAGTTGATCTAAATGAATAGCAGTACTTTGGGTAAAATAAAGAAGATTTTAAATAAATTAACACATCCTATACACTAAAAGACAGTAAGGACGTAGATCTCGGATGCAGAAGCTCGAGCGCCGCATCATCAACCTTCCCCTACTTGCGCATGCACTTCACAGTGGGAGGAGGGATGATGATGCGATGCTCACGTGCACCTGTGATGTGATGGCGTGGTGCTCGCGAGACACCAAATTGCAGAGAAGGCGACAGTGAGTAAAGCGATGGGGGGAGGGGTTCCTTTAAGAATCCACTGGTTCTGATACATTCAATTTCCATGGCTGTATTTTGTGTTTGACAATTCTATCAAGTTTTTGAGGACACTTGGTATTGGAAAGACTACAAGCTGGTCACATGGCTAAAAACAGGAAGTGTTCAAGCAGGAATTAATATTGCTGAACCTTTCCAGCAATAACTTATCACAAATTGTATCTAGAGATGTGATTTAGGTTTTATTTTGAAGGTACAATGGAAGGTTTTTATATAATTATTACTAGTTTGGAAGAATTTGAGACCATAGTTACCCTTTAATCTTTTGAAATAGTTCTGTGAACTTACAAGTGTTTTATATTTCATGTGTCATTCTTTTTATTTTTGTAAGCATACATTTTGCGAGTGTGGCATCTGAATAATTTTTTCTGGGGGACATTATATCAATAATTAATTTTGGTCAATTGCAGTACTTTTAAATGTAGGAGTTATTGTTGTGCAACATAGTCACTATTAAAAAGGGATATTGCAAAATGTCCACATTTTGGCGCAAATTATGTTTGGGTATGTTTGGCTAGAAGCGCAGCCCCGACAGACAGACTGACTGGATAAGATTCACGTCAAGCAAAAAAAAATAACAGTACTGTGATACTTTTTCCAAGGACTAACAGTTTATTTAGTTAACAAGTCCAGTACTGCATGACCTGATGAAGAGGGTATAGACCACGCCTTTGCAACGGACCAAACTTTATTCTCCTGTTTCTAGATGTCACACAAACCAGCAGCTTGGTTTTACAACACTAAAAAATTACGTTGTTTTCACATTATTAAAAGTAAAAAAGATTAAACTTACCTGCCATTCTTTGCATGCTTCGTGCCTGGACAGCCCAAAAAGTGTGACTGCATTGTACAGCTGCCAAAACTACCAATAAAAAGCATGCTTAGAATTTCACAGTAAATAGACAAATACATAAGGACATAACAGTCACACAGTTTTGGCAGTGACATTAATGCGATTTGCACACTTTGCTGCTTCAGCATTTCTAGATTTTGTTTACATGTTTGTATGGTATATTGATGGACATTTATAAAATATTTAATACGTTTCAAAGACTTTCTTGGCAAATACATAAAATCCAAACTGGTTATAATTACGGTGTTATATAGCTCCTGTTATATGCTCTATCATACAAGATATCAACTCTTGGCCAAATGGAGGTTATTTCTGCCTTGTTAGTGCTTGGAGTGGATCATGACTTGTGGGCTTCTGCTTCACCATCCTCATTTTGGTAATCGACCACATGTTCTCAATGGGATTAAAATCTGGAAGGTTCTGAAAGATCGCTAAACCACTTTATTATCATTGTAACAAAGTGAAGGAGGTTGAATAAAGACGTACGTCCATGTAGTCCAACCTTTATACCCTTACTTATTTACCCTACCTAACAGATGATCCAGAGGAAGGCAAAAAAAAAAAACCCCAAAAAACTTTGATTTCAAATGGCAATCTAAAATGTTCCCTGAATTATCCAAAATTACAGTATACATATATAATTACCCAAAATTCGTCAAATTTTTTAGTTTTAGAAACGTATCCAGCCCACTTTTAAAGTTATTCAATGAACTTGCTATTACTACATCTGCTTGTCACTTCACCAATGAAAACAACCCTAATTTGTCTAATCTGCCTGCATTTTCAATCCCCTTCATTCCCCTTATTATTTTTAGTTGCCCTTCTTTGAACTCCTTCCATTTCCAAGATGTTCCAAAACTGCACAGCATATTCCAAATTAGGTCATACCAGTGCTTTGCAAAGGGGTAGAAAAATCTTTTCATTGTTTGCTACAGCGAAGTATGTTATCTACTAAAACCTTCAAATCTTTTTTCTACATTTAGCACAGAGCCATTTCAGGTGTAAGCAACACAAGGATTGTTAAACCCCAAATGCATCACCTTACATTTATTAACATAAATCTCATCTGCCATTCTGCTGCCCATTTGATAGGTCTGCTTGACATCATTTGAAGCTCATAGTTTTGTGTCATCAGCAAATACAGAGACCTTGCTCTCAATGCCCACTTCTAAGTCTTTATTAATCAAACTACTGTAAATAGAAGAGGCCCCAGTATAGAACCCTGAGGCTTTCTACTTTAGCCCAAATAGATGTAGCTCCATGGGACCAACAGATCTCAGTTTATATATAAACTGTCATCTATGCAGCACAGTATCAAAAGGATTAGAAAAGTCCAAGTATACTACATCCACTGCCATGCCTGAATCTATAATTCTTACTCACCTCTTGATAAAAACCAAGCAAGTTAGTCTGAAAAGATCTATTTCTCATAAATCCATGCCGGCAACCACTTATTAGATCAGTTCTGGAAACAAATTCACAACTTTCCAGTATCTTCCCTACCAATGATATTAGACTTAATAGACTTATAATTACCAGGCTGTGAATGACTACCTTTTTTAAATATTGGTATTACATTTTTTCCAATTTCTTTTGCTCATCATGTAAATGTATATTAGCAACTAATAAGGTAGTGTACAATAGTTTATAGAAGAATGCTGTAGAACACTCTTCCAGATTTTGCCTGTAGCAAACAGTAGGTATGGGGAAAAAACTGAAATGTCTGCCTCCAGTGGCAACACAAGAAGTATTGTACATAAATCCTTCCACTCAGATTCCTCAGTTTATGGGACCTCCAACTCTTATATTTAATATGGTTATGTATTTTCAATGTTAATAAAACACAATATAAGGCATTACAGAATTGCTTAGTAATTTTAAAGCTATTCGAAGATTGTGTCTGCTTTTGGAAACAATCCAAAATATTAATGACTAGGTAGAAAGTTGACACTCTACAGGATTGGCCACACTAGCCTATTTTTACTTAAATATGAGTGAAAAAGGACATTTAAAAGGTTGCATTTCTTCATTACAATTTTACTTTATAAGGATTGAGTACCTTTTTGTATTCTCTCTTTACATTCCTAATTTGACAATATAAATTGAACTTGTCTGGAGTTAATAGTATCACAAACACATGGAATTATCCCGCACTCCCATCCAATAACTTGAATCTTCTTGCTGGATGCTGCCACTATACCTTGGCCAAAGGTGTATAATCATTTGTAACTTCCAGCCTGATGAAGTGGGCTTAGGACCGAAAGCTTGTTTCATTTTTTTTTTATCTAGTTAGTCAATAAAGGGTATCACAGCTCTACTTCTCTTCTCTTACTTATGGCTAACACGGTTCAAACCTCAACTATGGGGTTAATGGTACACACATTCTTCTAGTTTAAAGGGTATCTCCACCTGAAAAAGAGAGTTTTTTTTTTTCTTCAACTGAAGAACGGTAGGTAAAAAAGCTATATCATACCCCCCCCCCTTCTTCAACTAAATGATCAGCAGTCAGGAAGAAAATTAGAGAACTATAATTCAGGTGGAGATACCCTCTAAAGCCTAAAAAACATGAGATAGCATTGCCAGCTCTACAATGTTTTGAAAAAGGCAAGAGCATTTCATTCTGCAGAATTACAAACTCTGAATACTCCAACCTTAGCTGTGGCTAAGGGTTTTTTTTGTGTTGACTAATAAATTTAGTGCAACTGGTTTTGACATTATGAGGGAGGTGGGGGGAGACAGCTTAAGCTGGTCATACACTACAAACCTCTCAACATTCCTGCGTAATTATGACAACTGCCTGGCTCAATCATTTTGCGATTGATATTATGATAGTAATTATGATCGCAATCAGGTTACGGCTGGAGAGTGTTGGCAGGTAAAACTGCTGCTCCATTCAACATTACAATCGATTCAACATTTACCTCAGGTTGTCTGTCTTATCAGTATAACATCGAGGTAGTGTATGGCCAGCTTTATAAATATAAAGAATGTTGGCTGGGTACATTAAAGGATAAGTACACTGTAAAAACAACTTAAGTGTAATTGGAAGCAGTAGCTTTAACTAATCATCTCTAATCATCTCTTTTTTTCTAGGAACTTCCAGAGCCTACCTGTGCTGATGTGAAGTTCCTGACATCTTGGATCTTCATTATAGGCTGCTTAGCTCCACCACCCCCAGAGTTGCTGGATCTCCTTGTTCTGTAGTCCAAAAAAGCACGGTCCATTTGCTCTGTGCGCGTGTGACACCATGGTGCACACAATGTGATGTTGGCGCATGCATGGACGAGTGTGATGTCATTGCGACTGGCAGTGCTATACACAAGTACGGTGCGATGACGTCACGCAGGTGCGACATGACGTAACATGCGCACGGAGCAAATGGACTTTTTGGACTACAGAACAAGGAGATCCAGGAACTCTCAGGGGCGGTGCTAAGCAGACTACAATGAAGATCCAAGATGTCGGGGACTTTAATCAGCACAGGCTCAGGAGGGACCTAGAAAAAAAAAAGGGGGGGGGAGATGATTAGTTAAAGCTGCTGCTTCCAATTACACTTAACTTGCTTTTACAGTGTACTTATCTTTTAAACAGGCTAAATAGCAACAAACTTACATGGCCAAAAAACAGAAAAGGGAGTAGAAAAGTAAGGCCTCTCCACATCCACGACTGAAATCCCTCTAGAAATGTAAAAAGAAAACCAGATAAATTACAAGAGAAAAATAAATAATAAATTTAATTGGGACAATGCTTTCTTGGTGATCATATAAGGGCTGGGCTTGCAACCAAGCTTTTGGATATGCTCTCTTTCTGCTTTGGTAAGTAGTGTGGTTAACGTATTTTCTTCCTGCTGCGACATGCATTTAATATAGGATATGGTGGAGTGTAGTCATGTATTCTTTAAAGGTATCCCCATACCATATTCAGGGTTGTCAGTGGGTGTGCTGAATTGTAAAACTCATCTAGTTGTTCACGTGTGGGGTCCAATTGGGGAAATAGCGTTGGCCAGAACTGTTTGGGTTTTCAGTTATGTGTGCTAGCGCGTTGGACAAGTCAACACTTAGTATAGAGGAGAGTGATTCGATATACCAGGGTAAGTGTAAAGTATGGGATATGAGTGGGGAAGATTTCTTGGAAAGGAATATATAGTCTAGTCTTGGCAGGGTGTTGTATGAAGAGGAATGGCAGGTATATTTTAGTGTCTCTGGGTATCTCTGTCACCTAATGTCTATCCAATCACATGATCGGGCAAGCGAATGTGGGTGGAAGAGGCTATGTGTGGGCAAATTACTTAATTGAAATCCCCCATACAGATAACATATGCATTTGGGTATAGTGAGAGTAGGGGAGCTATGGTTTTCGAGTGTTAAGATCCAAAGCTGGGGGGGTTGTATTTATCCAGGAGGGGACAATTTTTGAAGTTCCCCTTTAAGCACTATATTTTACTTACCAACAGTAAGGTCCAAATGATTTCTCTCGCCTAAAGCACGTAATCTATACAAGCAGCCACTCTGATAATAATATTGAAGGAACTGTACGCAACCTGGGTGTGGGTGGGTAAAAAACAAGAAGAGTAAATCATAAAACTGTATAGGTTAACAATAAAGACAATGTACAGTGGGGGAGATTTAATCCCCTCCTCCTAATTCAATCTAATCTTTAACCACAGTGTGACTTGTGCTCAAACAGCATATTGAATTCCTTGGGCCGTCGGGTGTCTCAATGAGTTATAGTTGTGGAACGCCTCCCAGTAAATCTTATGTATGATACAAGAGATGTGTATGCCATTTTTACTAATCAGAGCAGTATTGGATTTCAAATAAACAATAAGCTATAGGTTATCCAAACAGATGAGAGAGGATATAGCAGCCATTTAATATGTACAGAATATTGATCACACATTCCTTTTAAAGGAAAATGTAAGTGTAGAACTTAACTTTTGGGAAGATAAGCAGCATTCCAGCTTTGTAAGACTTACATTAGGCTATCACTTTATATGCACAAGTTTAGGAATATCAGTTTGCAATAACTTCAGATCCACACAAGATATACAAAGTAAAGTTAAACTGAGCTTTATTAAGTCATATGTTCAGCAAACAACAGGAAAAAAAAATCTAAACTAACAAGGACCTAGGCATCCAGGTCACATGTTTTTCTAATATTTTCTAATATTATAGTACTGCAATTAGTTTGTTGGGCACATCATTAGGTTGTAGCACAGTGTAATAGTATATATATTTAAAGGGCATGTCCACCATAAATCTTAAAGGGCATGTCCACCCCCCAAACTAAAATTTTACTAAATACTGGCCCTACAGTACAAAAAAAAATCCTTACCATACATCCCTGCTCCTTGTGGTTCTCCTGTTATGTCTCTTCAAAGTGCAGGAAACTTCTGGGTAGGAGCGGTCAGTGCCTCATTCGATGTCTGTATCTTGACTAACCTCATCAAGGTATGCTCAGTAGAGCCCTTTCCCCCCTCTCCCTCCTGATCCCTCCGTGGCTGGCAGTTATCTAACTATAAAAGCTTTTGCCACAATGCAGGGCATACCCCCCCACCCTCAACCACTATATTCATAAGTGTAAAAGCGCTTCCAATCTGTACTTACACCTCCTCATTCCTGCGCTGGTCTATACTGAAGGCAGCCACGGCTGTGATTGTCTGCCTCCCAGCCAATCACAACCACGGCTGCCAGTCCGGCCCCCTGCTTGCAGTTCCGGTGGGCAGGGGAGCCGGACCAGAACAGCGCAGGAACGAGGAGGTGCAAGTACAGATTGGAAGCGCTTTTGAATATAGCGGGTGGGGGGTGGGAGGGTATGTCCTGCATTGTGGCAAAAGCTTTTTTACTGCCCTTTAACTTTTAATATATGGCAGCTCAAACATTTTATACAGGAGGACACCTACTACTCTTCAGTTTCCTGGACTTTAGATAGTCACTGCAGGAGAACCATAAGGAGTAGAGATGTAAGGTAAGGATTTTATTAAACTACACGGTAAGGTCACTAGTGGGTAAAATTTAAGTTTTGGGGGTGGACATGCCCTGTAAGAAAAATAAGTTACTTATCTTCATCCAAAGGATCTGTGCTTTCTCCAGTCATTTGGTAGGTAGCAGGGGGAGCTGAATTGCACATGTTTTTGGGAAATATGGTTCCTGAGGTATTTGCAAAAAATGTGGTGCTTTGAGTTAATGTTCACGCCTATTTAATTTCCCACTGGGCCAAAAGTGCTTTCCTCGCAGTTAAACACATGCTAAAGCCCAGTAAATATAACAGCCTGGTATGGGAGCTGGGGAGCCTGGTATGGGAGCTGGTAGATAATGAGGTTTGCAGTGTGATATACTGAAGTGGGATTTGCCAGTAGTGAAAATTGCAGAACTTTCATTATAAACAGTAAACATTTTTCTGCAAATATCTCAGGAACCAGAGCACATAGAATTATGACTCATTTTAATTATCTCTGCAGTATGTGATCTAGCGATACGGTGGAAGTTGTCTTTGGGTGAAGATTTCCTTTAAGAATGTTAACTGCACTGAATAACTGAGCATTTAGTGAACCCTAATCTCATACTGTAACGGAAGCATTGATTCAGATAGGTAGATAAACATTCTACAGATTGAATTAGAAAACGTTTAAAGCATTCTTTTACTTACTTTGATATATGGAAAATGCCAAAAATTGATTTCGAAACATTTGATACATGAGACCATTTGGCCTAGAACATTGAGAAAAATGTATTGAGCAAACAGGTATTACAACTTGCTAAAAAACAAAACACAGTATACATATTAATAGTTCTGTAAAGATAAATACACAATGGAGTATATTTCTAGTAGTTGGTGTATTTGTAACAGTATCCAGTATACAGTCCCCACAAAGGCTTGGGTGACCAGGGGGTGGTGGTAAGAGTGACCGCACATACCCCCAATTGTACCAAGATCGGCAGTTTTTAAACAGCTGAATGCACGCACATAAGTAAAGGTACATGTGCGTGCAATCCTTTAATTATGTGAGATCAGCTGTTTAAAAACTGCTAAACATGGGAGATGGCTAAAAGGGGGTTAGGGGTGTCAGGGGCATCACGGGCCTGGCTGTAAAGCTATGAGGTGGTCCTGACCACTGAAGTTTCACAAAATAAAGAATAATTGGTATCCTTATTTTAAGTTGTTACACGATTTATATCAGTATTTTGCATTACTAAATTGTTAATTTGCAATGTGGTTGTAAAATACCAATATCTCTGTATTTTGCAACAGGTAAAACAATACTGTGCCTTTATAAATATTCCCTATTCTCTGTTGGAAGACAGGTGAAGCTATTGTACCTAAAGAATTAATTCAGGAGACATCACTCAGTAGATTTTGTGAAGGTTCTCATTTACCCAGGTCATAGTATACCTGTGGTAGACAGTTATTCATTATGCTAGACGACTAGAAAAATGTCCAATTGATCTAACTGAATATCACAGATATTGCGCCTTTGGTTACCGACATATGAATTGTTAGCTATTTAGTACAGGGACCTCATACCTCTTATTTTACTGTTTAGCACTAAAGCCATGGTATCTGCTGATTTACACCTGTGTTTATTACATATGTATTGTAGGACTGCTGCAGAACTTACAGCACTGCCTATGAAAGTGATGATGTCTAAATAAATAAAATAATACAGACTTACCAAGTTAGCATCACCCCTGAAAGAAATGTAGAAACATAATGATGGGATACCCACCATCCCTTTATCCTGTAGGAGACAGAATACATGAATGTCAAAAAGGCAACAAGATTAATGACAGAATATAGATAAAGCACTGCAAAATATTGGCCTAATATAGCCAATTTTAGCAAGAGGATGATAGACATACTGGAGCAAAACAACCCCTGACTTGTCAGCAGCCCATTGCTAATATAAAATACATTTACACTGGTTAAATTTTTCACATTACCAACTCACACATAACCCCACCCCCATCTGACACAACTTCCTTTAATCCCCTTTATGCAAGCAATGGTGACTGAATGCCTTGGATTTGTAGTAAACATGTATAGGGGCCTCTAGTTATGTAAAAAATGCCATGTTCAACCAAGTTTAAAATAATATAGGCAAATCACTCCCGAAACCCTAAGTAAGAAAGATGACAGATGTTAGACTAACCGGCTATGCAGTGAAATTTTCTTCTACCCCAAGAAAAGTTGCTTGGCCTGAAAATGTCTATCCTTAAGATTTAAAGGGCATGTCCACCCCTAAAACAAAAAAACTGGAGCCTTGTTTACTATGTGGAATGGGAGTTTCTCTGGAGGATACTCCATCACTTTGGGTTTGGACCAAACTAAATTCAATAAATAAAAAATATTCTATATTGAACTGAAGGCCCAGGTAATAGCTAACTGATTGATATTAGACAGCTTTATGCTGAGAAGAGGGACACGCCAGGGATGCTCATTCTTACCTATCCTATATTCCTTACCATATGGGAGATCGACCTTGGTACGGATGAAGAGGAATGGGATGAAGCCCCAACAAATACCAAAAAAGTCTCCCCCAAAGCCACTGACAGACACACACACATCCTTCATAGAACATATTTAAAGGATATGTATATGTACACTATAAAACCAACTTTTCCCAGATAGCTGTGGCTTTAAAAGTAAATGTGTTTGGGGTTTTTTCAAACACACCCCCCCCCCCCATAGTCTACCTTGCCTACTTCAATGTTACTGGCTTCCTCCTCATGGATATGGCTGCTGGAGCTCGACCCCCACAAGATCTTCAGAATTTCTCCATCTCCAGGAAGTCGTTCAGGTAAGGCTTGTGTGGAGCGTGCACGCGTTGAGACGTCGTCGTGCTTGCGCCCCATCGCTGTTTCAGTCATCATGCTGTGCCGTAGTGGCACAATGATGCCACACATACGCACAGTCTCGGGAACAGCGCAGAGTCGCCGTGACGTTGGGCGTGTGCACGCTCCACACAAGCCTTACCCGATCAACCACCTGGAGATACAGAAATTCTGTGTTGTAATATACATAGAAACGCAAGGAAGGGGGGAGGGGCTTGTAAGGTGGATATTTCCTTTTTAATAAGTTGTACCATAGAATAGTACATTATTGTATTCAAACATGGTCAGTTGAATTAAGTTTCCATTACTAAAAACCTACATGTAGAGTGAAGCAAACACATGTATATAAACAATTCCTACCTTGAGCCATTGCTAATAAGGATACTCTCCCTAATTGTCAGTGTGCAATAGTACCAGACTAACAGGAAATTAAATATTTCATCGGTGACCCTGGAAATGAAATATACAGATTAAGTACAATACTGTCAATATTGATATGTTGTTTACAATCTTATATTTGATTAAATTTTTTTTAAAAAAACACCAAGATGCTTCTAAAAAAAATTCTAATACATTGCCCCTAAAAATTCCAAATTCCAGCTAGCCATCAACCAAATGATGTATGGCCAATCATTCAAACAATTGAAGACTTCCTGTTTGTGGAGTCATTGTTTATACAAACGGCGTTGGTAAACCAAATTTAAAATTTGGTCACGAATTGGTCAAGGCCCATTTTGTACTGCTCTAAGCAGATTATTTCTTCATAATAGAATGGCTAAAACAGAGCCCAAAAACATTGTAGCAATATTGGTAATAAATTGCCATTTAACTACAAGGCTACCATTAAAATATAATAAAGTAAAGAATAATCATCTTATTATGATCACATAGTATACAAAGTAAACTGCTGTTTAGCTCACCTGTAATGAAGCACAAACCTACAAGCAATAGCTCCAAGTAGCAGGATTATTGTCAAGTAAAGCTTGAATTTCTCATATTCATCCTTGTAGGCAAATCTGTAAGACAAAAACAATGATTGGATGTGGGAAGAGCAAATCTCGCAAAAAGAAAAGAGAAAAGACACTGCTTAAAGAAGAAACAAATCCAAATATTTATACCTTATAATGTACATTTCTAAAAGCATCTTTCCCAGAAACACCAATGAAGTATAAAATATCACGCAAGAAAATAGCACTAAAGGTATTTTACAAGCCCCACCATACCTTAACTTTTACTTACAAATGAAGATGGCACATGAGCCCCATGTTTATAAGGTAAATTCCCCAACAGTCAAAGAAAAATGTAAGACACGGATGGATGTTTTTAAAACAAGTTGCTATCTTTTGAATAAACAATATTTTGAGGTTTATTTGCCATTCAAAAAAGGAAAGGAGGAATTTTACCAAGCCCCAGAGAAACTTTAAACGGTAAATTGATTAAATTATACATATCACCACAAATGTAAAATTTGCCAACTTACTAACATACAAGGTATTCTGAGCGTAATGGCAAACAAAAAGTAAAATGTATACATATGAATGACACCCGTACACATGTAATTACATGGAAACAATTATCACCATTCTGCCTTCTATGAACACGCTATTTTCATGACTTTCCAGGCTTAAGCAGCAAATGTCAGCAACTAAATGAAAGTAGAGCAAGGACAAGTCTGGAACATAATACTTACTTTGCCTGTTTACTAAGTAGTGTGACATTCACATTTCCAAGCACCAAGGTCAAGTACAAGCTGAGAAAATAAAATAGTGATATTAATTACAGGTTTATTACCTTTTCTAATAAATTTATTTCACCTATTAGGCATAAAATATCTAACCAACTGAGAAGCTTTAAACCTCATATGAATGAGTATATTTAAAGGGAAAGTTCAGTGGAAAATATCAATATTTTGAAAATTTGATTTTTATTATGAATACCAAGTTATTCTACATATTCTCTCCCATTTTGAAAAATCAGTTGATTTCATACCCTGTTCCCTGCTGTTGACATTAGTGAGCTGACAT
Organism: Hymenochirus boettgeri; assembly: GCA_019447015.1. Taxonomy (NCBI): domain Eukaryota; kingdom Metazoa; phylum Chordata; class Amphibia; order Anura; family Pipidae; genus Hymenochirus; species Hymenochirus boettgeri. The sequence continues at coordinate 310,450,275 of CM033469.1, forward strand.
TTCAGGTTCTAACGGTCCTTCCTCCCAGAATGCACGACATCCTTGGAATGTTCCTAACAGTTATTTCTACTGATTGGCTGTTGGATGGGTCAAACATGCTCAGATCTCTACTGAGCAACTGTATCAACCCTGGCACTGGGTCAAGGGCAAGACCATAACGGTCTCTACTAGGGGGCCTGCAAACAGGAAGTCAGTATTTCGGTTGCATTTATTTTTACAGACAAAAGCTGAAGGTTAAAGGGTATGTCCACTCTGAAAAATAACATGGGATAAAGTAAAATTTCTGCATGTAAGAAACATATGCCTGCTGTAAATCTGGCCAATATTTCTTATTTCAAAAGATAGGAGTCCCGCAAATAAAGTCCCAAGTCCTGTCTCTCACTCCCATGTAGTCCGGTCAGCCTGCTACTAAAATCTTCAATGCGCATGCGCACAAGTTCCCTCAAGTCGTTGGAAAGTCTGACACCCCCTTTCATTGCACAGAAGCTATAAGAAGGTATAGGCTGTCATGCGCTGGTATCTGCATCCCAGTAGCCTTAGGAACGTTATTATGTCCCTATACCGCTCAGCTTGTGGACTACTAAGACAGGTGCGTCCCTTTCCTTAACCTCTTCTTGCCCCACCTTTTCCTCTCCCCCTGGGTGTCCATTTTCCCTTCCCCACTGGGCTGCAGGTCAAATGGCCTTCCAGTCCATGAGGGACATGGAGCCTTAGTGAAAAGATTGGGAAGGGACAGAGAGATAATCCAGACACGTTCCAGTTGTCCCGCACCCAGGGTAACAGACTTGAATAACGGACTCCACAGCACTGTTATGGACACCCCCCCAAAAACGAGGTGAAATTCTGGAAGCTGCTGAAATGGTTAGGAACAGATATTTTTTGGGGGGGGAGGGGGGTCAAACGGGGGTGTATTGCACAGTCTAAATTTAGAGGATTTCTGGTCCCAACACTCTTATTTTGTATTCATGCAGCACACATGGGCAGAAATGCGAAGAAGTTAGGTCAGACAGACTAGAAATGTGGGCATTCTACTATGCCACTTTGATAGCAAATATAACAAATTTAAGAATGTTCATTCCTGCCACACATACAAATACAATTTTGGTAAAATCATTTTAAAGGTTTTACAAATGGCCCTATACACGCTATGGTTAGTTATACAGGTCTCAAATAAATACACAGTAGTGCGAATGATAAAACAGGTCTCAAATTCTGACCAAATCAAAGTGGTTGGAATCAAATATATAGATCTGTGAATGGCTAGCTTCACTTTTTAAAAAGTGAGGAAATTAAAATGATTTCCGAATACTGGAGTTGATACAAAAAAGGGGCAAAAGTTTGTCCAGGCTAAAAATCTGCAGCAACCAATCAATTGTTATCTAACTACAACAACCCAGTGAAAAGCCAACAACTGATTGCTCTTTTCAAATTATGAGCATAGGCAAACTTTTCCACCTCTTACTACACCAGTCCCACTTTGTTTTATTTTCAATTAATATATAGCCACTTAAAAAAAATCAAGTCCACTAAAAGCACACTAAACATTTATTACTTACCTGTTTTTCTTTGGCAAATAGGCCTCCATGTCAAAAAATACATTGTGTCTCTCTTTGATTGAACTGTCTATTTGCTGGATAAGATCTTTCTCCCCAGGGCTGGAATGTCTGAAAAAAATATACAAGTCAAGATTGTTTTTGGATCAATGACTATTACAGTAAGCAGCAGTTGTACCTGTAGCCACTTAAAACAAAGATATCTTGAATTAAAAACTCATGCCTGAGAAAGAAGCATTTTCAGGGAGATTCAATAAAAGTTCTTATTGTTAAAGGTGGCACTAATTTTGCCCCGATCAATCAGATCTTATTTGATAGATAACATCTTATTGGTTGGGGCAAAATTAGCACCATTTTTAATGATAAGAACTTTTATTGAATCTCCCAGGAAACGTGTTTTAAAATTTAGCCATTGAAATATGGCTACCCTTGTTTACTCTTTTTTTGTAACTAAACTTAGTATAGTATTTGAGGTTGAATAAAGACATACGTCCATCCAGTCCAACCCATATAGCAATATCCTCAAAACTTCATGAACTTTAACATGCTAACTGGAGCTACCAGTCAGAGATGTAGCGTCTAAAGGTTTTTTTTATACAATTTGTTGAAATAACACCAGAATGCTCCAAACTGTAAAAACCTGAATGGTCACACTTGCTGATAATAAACTCACTAGGTCTGTCCACACGACAATATGATTAACAATATGTGGTGGATAAACACTATTTTGTATGTGCATGGATAATACATATCTGCACACACAGCTAAAATAAAAATGGTCCATTTAGTCTACTAAATTACTACTTACCTTATAGAAACGGTAATGGTGTTATTTTTATACTGCTTTTATACAATTAAAAATATGGGAGAAGGAGAGAGAAAAAAATAAGAATATAAGAAAACAGTAACTGTTACAGTCCAAGAATTCCATGTTAACATTCCATTTATTTAAGGTTCAGGCGTCTAGAACTTGAAGTGCAGGTGTTTCCAGTTATAGCAGATGCACAGAATTACAATTTTCAGCTAGATAATTACATCTCATGGGGGGGGGGGGGGGGGGGGGGGGGGCGCGGGCATAAAGACAGCATAGGAAATTACTTTCCACACATCATTATCATTGATTACAATTCTACACATGTATTTATTCCTTGAAGTAAAATGTAGAATTAAAAAGAAAATCACATTGGATCTTGCTAAATCTGCTCTTTATTATCTAGCAATTATCTTTATTACCTAGCCATGGCATATACTTATCCTATTTGCTTCTTAAGGTTCGTACACATGTGTGATCGTGGGTGCCAACCTGCGACGCACGGTGTATGAATGTCCGTTTAGTCTGAGCGCCCTGTGTCCTAACAATACCTATGACCAGCTAGGACAACAGTACAATTCCCCTAGCCCTAAAATCCATCCATATGCATTGAAATCAAGAATGGTAGGGCCAAAATTTAGTAGGTAGCCCATGATTTTTAGTGGTGGGGATTGCTTTCCTCCATATTTAGTACTTGCGTATGGGGTTTGGTCTCTAGTCAAGGTAAGGAAGGCTAGAATTGCCCTTTTCTTACTGCACTCTAGCATTTAATCAGACAAAGTCAGTAGTTATTGTAGTCCAGCCAACACTGAATCTGCCTCAATTGCCCTGCTTTGTAATAAAGCCAGAAATTCGGAATCACAAATACCCCCTTGTCTTTAAATTGCCATCATGAATTGGATGGGAACACTTGCTCAATTTTTACCAACAGATGAAGAGAAAACTTATTTACTAAAGACTTATTACGAAAGGTTTTGGAAGGTAAATCACAGATTGTGCAATTATGTACTTCAGGTATATTTATGAAGGTTCTCATTCATCCAGGTCATGGTATATCTGTTGTATTCAGTTAGATCAACTGGACTTGAAGTTTAGTTCTTGAAGACGTTTCGCTAGTCATCCGACTGGCTTTCTCAATTCAGAATGACTTGTACAAGTAATTTTAAACTGAGGGAGCCAGTCGGATGACTAGCAAAACGCCTGCAAGAAAAACTGTAAGTCCAGTTGATCTAAATGAATAGCACAGATGGTACTTTGGGTAAAATAAAGATGATTTTAAATAAATTAACACATCCTATACACTAAAAGACAGGTGTAAGAACATGGATCTTGGATGCCAAAGCTCGAGCGCCGCATCATCAACCTTCCTCCCACTGTCCGCACGATGAGCCAACCCCTACTGGCGCATGCACTTCACAGTGGGAGGAGGGATGATGGTGCGATGCTCGCGTGCACCTGTGATGTGATGGCGTAGTGCTCGCGAGACACCAAGTTGCAGAGAAGGCGACAGTGAGTAAAGCGATGGGGGGAGGGGTTCCTCTCCGGCGCCCCACACCAGCAGATCTTTTCAACCGACCAACCGAAAGTGCATGAATCAGTCGGTTGGCCGAAAATTTCTGCTGGTGTGTACCCAGCCATAGTATACTCGAGTATAAGTCGACTCGAGTATAAGTCGAGGTACCCATTTTTACCTCAAAAATGAGTAAAACCAATTGACTCGAGTATAAGTCGAGGGTAGAGTAGTAGAAGGGAGTGGAAGTAGGGAGTAGAAACATCTGGAGTGGAACTGCACACACTAACCCCAAACCACTACCCTGTCCCTGACTCCTTACTCTCCCCTCCAGCCCCAGGAATAAACCTATTTCCTGCACCCATTTCTCACCCTGCCACACAACCCCAAAAACACACTACCCTGTCCCTGACTCCTTCTCTCCCCTCCAGCCCCAGGAATAAAACCTTTCCCGCACCCATCTTCTCACCCTGCCACTACACTACTACAGTACACTACACTACTACAGTACATCATAATGCTGCAACCTTACCTTTGCAGGAGAGTCCGGGCCCCCGACATCATCACTGATGGAGGAATCCGGCTGCCGCGTCCACTGATGGTCGCATCACCTGACGTCACGACTCGGCGCCGGTCTAATTTCCCGGCGCCGAGTTGTGAGTCAGTGGATGCGACCATCAGTGAGCGGCAGCCGGATTCCTCCACCAGTAAGTGACTGACTCGAGTATAAGTCGAGCTTCAGTTTTCAGGCTGTTTTCACAGCCTGAAAAACTCGACTTATACTCGAGTATATACGGTATGCTTTTGAAGTATTGATGTCATTTATTTGAGTGAGTCCGAGAATTCAAATACTACATCTGTATGGTGTATGCTTTCCGTGTGCCTGCATAGGTTTCCTCTGGATACCCTGCTTTTCCCACCGTCAAAACGGCATACTGAATGGTCGTGTTGATGGTACTTAGATTGTTAGCCCTTCAGGACGGATATGATGGATAAACTAATTTAATGTGCTGTGTAATTGTTCATATAAGCAAATCAATATAATGCAGAAGACATATAGAAACACTAAATATGACATTCTGTGAAATGAATCTTTGTCTTAAAACAGGGATATTGAACCTTAGCAATCTAGATGTTTTGGCAGTGATAAAATACCTTCAGGGAGATGTAATAAAAGTTTACTATTAAAAATAGTGCTAATTTACCCCAACCAATGAGATTTAGCTTTCAAATAGTAATTAACATCTGATTGGTTGGGGCAAAATGCCATTATTTTTAATAAGAACTTTTATTACATCTCCCAGCTTGTTTGTTGAGTTAACTTCTTTCTAGCAACATGGAAAATAATGAGTAAATTAAAAAAGAAAAGTAGGCAAGGGGGCATAATAAAGAATATAGGGATTGGGTCCACACCGACTATTGTGTTTTTAGCAGAGGTAGGGAAATGTGTGTGAATCACATGGAAATCACGTGGAAATTCATCTGAGACTATACATTTGTTTAAGTTTGTATTTAATGATTATTTTTTCAAACTATTGCTCTGAAGTGGATGGCCTCTGAAACCCCCACAAAAACGCATATATAAAGTTGGTATATATGCATAAAGGATTTTTATCAAAATTTCAAATAATATGGTCTGTGTGGACATGTACTAAATTATTATATCATGTAATCCAAAACACAAGCGTATTAATATACTAATCAGAATAAATGAAAATAACTAGGTTTCAGTGGGTCACCATGACCATTAACTAAAATTTATGGTGGTGAAACCGTTCCTGCAACTAAAGATATGAGAACATGGAATTGATGACATATGGTGGTGAATGTATATAATAAACCATAAAGATCCATGAGAAAATAATTAAGCAGCCTCAGAACGTCTCCCAATTAAGTAATTCTACATGATAAACCAATTATCAACAACCCGGCTTAAAACCCAATTTACTCTACCGATTACATACTCATGGGTTGTTGAGCTTTAAGATATAGCAATCTATTAACCAATTCCTTCCCCCCCTCTCCCCCCCTCCCGCAGTTATTTAAAGTTTGTAATATATATATAAAAAAGATATGGAACATCCTTTATTTCATTATAAATGTTAGTGAAGTGTAAACAATAATTTGGATGTAAGTTATACAAAATAAAACAAGTTTTAAAAAAAAATATGATTTTTTTTTAATCATTGTATTTATCAATTTGCCACAAATATTGACAAAATTACTTTGAGAAACCTGAAAAGGGACCTATTTAATTCACTAGCAAAATAGAGTTATCTTAGCAAAAAGTTTAAAATTGTAATTGTCTAAATCTCCTACCTGTAATGCAGGAAACACACAAAGTGTACAGACAGAAGCTGGAAGAACTGAACAGCTCCCAAAGTCAATGTAGCAGTTGCATAAATAAGCACAAGAGGCGCCTGGCAGAGTTAAAAGGGAACCTAAGGGGTAAGCTAGTAATGCAGGTAATATCTGTTTATGTGTGTATGCAAGCCTTTAGGATGAGGCCAAACTACGCCAGACAGTAACGGGCAGAAAAATCGATTTCCAACGTGTTTCAGTCTGCTTGCAATTTGCAAAAAGGTATTTACATGTGCTCCAAAAAGCAGATAGCAGCACACCTAGTGTGGCCAGACCTATTGGCCAATACAAGCGTGTGCTTTTAATGAGCATCAGACGCAATCATGAACTGATCCCATGTTACAACAGGCTAGTGTGGCCTAGACCTTACTCAAAGCAATATGTATTTAATCAAATAAGGTATACACAGGTGTATCTATGATTAGAAGTTACAAGTGAAACATTGTTTTTAACAACAGTTGCAAGTACAACAGTTGCATTTTTGGAATAAGTTGAAGATTCTGCTGTCCGTATCCATATCCGTCCTATCCTGCAGGCACAATGTATTGAATTATGGGCCGTATTCTGCTAGTGGCCTTTACTGATGCATTAGTCTTATTTAGATATAGATTTACATCACAAGAATACACTGAGTAGCTCGGGTGAGGAACCATTTATGTGTGGATTAGAATGTTATGACCAAGTACCTCAATGACCAAGGCAAAGAGTGTGAAAAAGTGGGGGGGGGGGACATTTGCATGTCACTCTCTGTAATGTAAAGGGGTCAGTTATGGTGACATTAAAGGGGAACTAAATGGGGGGGTAATGACCTGCCTTTATCTTTTTCTATGTTTTAGTGCTGTCAGGAACTTGATCCCTTTTTGCTCTCAGTGCTCCCTGTCACTAGATCTCCTCATGTCAGTTCAGCTCTCCTATGTTATATGAATTTCTCCTTTCTCTGTGTCGCCCCTCCCAAAACTGAGGTACAGCGGGGAGCATGTGCAGTGTAGTGATCTTGCCGTCATACAGCCAATAGCATTCACCCAGTGAGTTTGTGTATAGTGAAAGTGAAACTGCTTTGAATGGGAAGGGAAGCAGCAACGAAGCTTTAATAACTGTTTAAATCAAGTAAGTTTCTTTTAGCTGTAGGAGTTTGTGTGTGGCGGGGCTTTGGATTTCTTTAGGCACAGTGCTACATCTTCATTAACAAAGGTAGCACAAACCACAGTTAAGTGCAGGATTGAGTGTTATCTGAACAGAAAGAGCACAGAGAAACAGATATGCTTATTCCTTTTCATGAATAATGTGAATCAATTAGCCACGCAGTGACAGAAATAAGCTTTGCTTTTATAGAATGGAAAGTTTCTACATGTAGTGTGCCTTAGGGAGGGTCCTGGAGTGGTTGACAGTTCTTTACTGAGAAGGAAATAAAAGCAAATTTAAAAGTGGTGGTAATTTACCTTATTACTTTGTGATCTGTTGGAAAAAAGATTTGCACAGTTTACATTCTTTATGGGAGACTTTGGCTGTTGGTTGTTTTAAACATTAGAATGCTGTAGTAGTGGTTTCCAGATTTTATTGGAAGTCCATACATAGTTTTGATTACATGAGCTACTCCCTCTAGGCTGGGATACTGTACGTTTGCTTGTATTCACTGACCTCCTCAAAAATATGGGCTATTGTGACTCGTATCTGTGAAAGATTTTTGTAATTTTACTTAAACGGTTTAGTAACTGAAGGGTATCTTCTACATGAACCATCATTGGGTCTTCTAATCCGGTATCATATTGGTTGTGGGATGTCTGGTTTTCATATGATATAGGCTAGCAGTTTTGCAGACTGATTTCCAAGTTTAAGGTATGATTGTAGTAACTGGGTTCTGGAGTCAGATTTTGCATAAACATATGACTAAAATGAGTCTGGTATCTTGACGAACTCTAGGAGCAGCTCCAGCTTATCTTATACCTTGCCGTGGGTAGGAAGGAGAGTGAGGCAGTACAGATTTAAGCTTATTGCACAATTTAAGGTAGCGATAAAGAGCCTTTTCCGTCATATCCATGGAATTGTTCCTTTATCATTTAAGTGTGTAACATGGTTCTGAGTTTACAGTTGGCCTCACCCAGAACTGCCCGAAAATTTCCATGGGCCGCAGTAGTCGCTCCCTCTAAAGTATAGAGAGTCAGCCTCAGCTGAAGGAAAAGCGCAGTCCCGAAAGCTCTCTATATACTTTATATAGGGAGAATGTGATCTTAAAAAAATGACAGACAGAATCTTAAAAATGATTGTCTGTCATCTTTTAAAAACCTTTATTGTGTGTACCCAGCTTAAGTTTCCACGAGTTTGTTGACAAGCATTTATTTGCCAGGACAGTGAAAGATTACTGGGACTTGAATTGATGGCACCCTTGTAAATGGTAGGCAGCGCTGTCAAATAGTGAGATGAAAATAATGCAGATGAGTTAGAGTACCTTGTGTTGAAGTGGCATGTGTATATCAATGAGGGTGTTATAGTGTTATGTATACAAGACATAGCAAACCTACATAACAAGTGTCAGTGAAGCGCCAAATGAGTTTGGGCAACTTTGGAATGATCCTACAACTCCATTTGTACCATATGAAATTTCTCAAGTAAATAGTGTGGATGATCAAGGCATTTGCAAGAAACTGGATCATCTGTTGAAACAAAACAATGCAGACTGAGGGTGGGTTGTACAGCCTGGTGAATACATATAGTTGTTTAATTTTCTAAGGCTGCAATTATGCATCGTTCTGCAGGGTATATGTGTTTTTTTAAGATTGTGGTGTATGATGGATGAGTAGAGAGATCCACCTGAAAAAATAAAATAATAATAAAAAAGTACCGTAATTACTGTGTACTGCCTAACTGACCCAGCATTTCTGTGAGTTATTAACAGCAACATGCTTGTGAAGGTTCTCATTCATCCAGGTCATGGTATATCTGTTGTATTAATTAAATCAACTGGACTTGAATGTAGTTCTTGAAGACGTTTCGCTAGTCATCCGACTGGCTTTCTCAATTCAGAATGACTTGTACAAGAATCTGTGGCAATTATGTACCCTGGAAAATCCAATTAGCATATCACAGCCAGGTGTTAAGGGTGTGATTAGATAGTGGCTAAAGGTGTTATAGGAACGCCCAGAGGAGGTGTTTTTAAACAGCATTGTACACAAATGTCTGCCATGTACAATGCTGTTTAACACCTTACTCTGGCATTCCTATAAACCTCTTAGCCACTATCTAATCACACCCTTAACACCTGGCTGTGATATGCTAATTGGGATTTTCCAGGGTACATAATTGCACAGATTCTTGTACAAGTCATTCTGAATTGAGAAAGCCAGTGGAATGCTATCGACGTCTTCAAGACTCATTTCAAGTCCAGTTGATCAATTGAATACAAAGATATTAACAGAACCAGTCTGTGATTAGGCATCTATACCAAAAAATAGGTTATTTTAAATTGACCATAACCGAAATATAATTCTTCCCAACACACACTGTATAATTTTTTTTGTTGATCTGCCCCCTATTTCTTTAGATATCCTATCTAAAAATTCTATATTTCAGCTGTCAATCAAGTTCCTTGTTCTCAAAAACTATCGTCTGTGAGTAGTTTTACTGTAGTGGAACGGTGACAGAGTTTTGACAGTTGGAATGCTGTGTGCAAGCTTGACAGTTGGTTTGTGGGAACAAAGTCAGGTCGGAGTGGGAGTGGTTAAAAGAGGGAGGGGGTACTGCTCTAAACAAAAGTGTGCTGGATTGAAGGCATGCAACAAACACACAAATCATAGTAAGTGCTACTTACATGTATTCAATTATAGATAAGATGAGGCTAAGTCATTTTTTCAGTATAGTATCCCTTGAAATAGAATAATAGGTGGAAAAGTTTGCCTGTTTTTAATCAGCACAAATATTGCTTAGGCTTTACCAGTGGAGATACCTGATATTGTAAACAAATTGGCCACATACAGCTTTCTGTATGCTGGTGGTGGTAAAAGGTCTAGGATGGGGTAGGGGCAGAAGGACAAAAGGTTAGGTGGTTAGGAGGGGTTTAATGATAGGGGAAAGGGGGGGCTCCTGGAGGGTGCTGGAGTAGACAAAGGGTAAATATAGTTAACTGTGGATGACACAATATATGTCATTGGGCAAGACCATTGGATAAAAATATGTACCAAGAACTTATCTTCTATGTGATGCAAGTTTATGTATGCTATTCATAATTGGTTTGTGTCTGTTAGTTATTTTGCTAAGATACACATACAGGATCTCATATTTAAACCGTTATATCAACAGGTTTATGTATAGTAAGCTGGTTTAACAATAGCATAAGTCACCACCTCCAGTTATGCAATACATTGTGTACATATTATGCCAAGGCTGTATTTGCCTCACTAGTGGCAGTGACCATCAATTTACTTCTTTATCAGATCTGCCATTTGTAGTTGCTTGCATGCTGTGTTTTCTAAGGGGTTGGGAAGGGGTCACTATACGGAGATTAATGGGGTAAGAGGGGGGTTTATGGTGGTTTAGTAGTTAAAAAGAATAAGTTGTGAGGGGGAAAGAGGAAAACAATCCAATGTACATTGTATATGTGCTCCCGTGTAGACAAGCATGTTTCAAATCGTTGTTCAGAAAATGAGATCCATGCCTTTCAATGTAGGAGCTTTAGAGAAACCTTGTATCGGATAGTATTGCCTAGGGGGGTTTGAATGGGCTATCACCGAAGATGCGGTTGTTCGATACCAGGTTATCAGGTTGAAAATAGGATTTGTTTTCTTGTGTTTGCAATAGGGTGCTATCCACATCAGATATGAATGGGGAAAAGAAAGAGTGGGCGTATGAAGTTGAATAAGGTGGTGGGATTGCAGCATCCATGGAAGCAGAATATGGACATTTGGCCTTAAAGACTCCTTCAATAGATTTTTGAATCAGGCAGATTTGGAAGGTGTTCCAGTGCAAAAGTTGGACTGTCATCATGTGGTGCATTCATTCAGTTTGTCTGTGGATGCAGGTGCAATCCTGGACATGCTGATGTGGACGATTTTAGGGTGATGGTATGGTTTCAGTAAGGTTAAGTGTGCACTGCTGTGTCAAAGTAAAGGGTGTGTTGGTGGACTATTCACAGGAAGAATGGAATGCCAGCAGTTGAAAAGTGGAGACATGCTTTCAGTAGTCACTGTTTGACTACAGCAAAGGGCTTTACAGCCAAGAAATCACACCAACATGTACATTACCAAACACCAAATCCACCATTATATTAGATATAGTTATTGTTGTCTAGCTTGTTATGCATTCATTCAGAGCCTGCAACCGTTGCAAACCGATTGATCAAATTGGTGCAGCTCACTATAAAGACCCCACACCCAAATAAAGCCTTCCCCTTTATGATACATAGTGGTACCAAACAGGATTGCCCCACCCGTCACCCTATCATTTTCACTGATTATAGAGTCCCAACCATTGCATTCTTAACCCCTCCATTAAAGTGATTTTACTGAGAAAAAAATGTACTTTAAAGACCTAATTTGGTTTTCAAATAACTCTCCACAAGAAGCCTTACACATATGTCCCTTTGTCTGGACTATAATTAATTGGGAGAAATCATCTCTATACCCATTAGATAACCCCAAACCACTGCATAATATACTACCAATCATGTCACGTCATTATAATACCAAGTTCCTCAAATACTTAAAGAATGTCAAACACAAATAGCCATGGAAATTGAATGGAATGGAGGAACCCCCTGCCAAACTTCTAACATACAAGGTATTCTGAGCGTAAGGCAAACAAAAAGTAAAATGTATACATATGAATGGACACCCGTACACATGTAATTACATGGAAACATTATCACCATTCTGCCTTCTATGAACACGCTATTTTCATGACTTTCCAGGCTTAAGCAGCAAATGTCAGCAACTAATGAAAGTAGAGCAAGGACAAGTCTGGAACATAATATTATTTGCCTGTTTACTAAGTAGTGTGACATTCACATTTCCAAGCACCAAGGTCAAGTACAAGCTGAGAAAATAAAATAGTGATATTAATTACAGGTTTATTACCTTTTCTAATAAATATTTCACCTATTAGGCATAAAAATCTAACAACTGAGAAGCTTTAACCTCATATGAATGAGTATATTTAAAGGGAAAGTTCAGTGGAAAATATCAATATTTTGAAAATTGATTTTATTATGAATACCAAGTTATTCACATATTCTCCTCCATTTGAAAAATCAGTTGATTTCATACCCTGTTCCCTGCTGTTGACATTAGTGAGCTGACATTTAGGTTCTAACGGTCCTTCCTCCCAGATGCACGACATCCTTGGTGTTCCTAACAGTTATTCTACTGATGGCTGTTGGATGGGTCAACACTGCTCAGATCTCTACTGAGCAACTGTTCAACCCTGGCACTGGGTCAAGGGCCAGACCCAACGGTCTCTACTAGGGGGCCTGCAAACAGGAAGTCAGTATTTCGGTTGCATTTTTTTTTACAGACCAGCTGAGTTAAAGGGTATGTCCACTCTGAAAAATAACAGGGATAAAGTAAATTTCTGCATGTAAGAAATGCCTGCTGTAATCTGGCCAATATTTCTTATTTCAAAAGATAGGAGTCCCGCAAATAAAGTCCAAGTCTGTCTCTCACTCCCATGTAGTCCGGTCAGCCTGCTACTAAAATCTTCAATGCGCATGGCACAAGTTCCCTCAAGTCGTTGGAAAGTCTGACACCCCCTTTCATTGCACAGAAGCTATAAGAAGGTATAGGCTGTCATGCGCTGGTATCTGCATCCCAGTAGCCTTAGGAACGTTATTATGTCCTATACCGCTCAGCTTGTGGACTAATAAGACAGGTGGTCCTTTCCTTAACCTCTTCTTGCCCCACCTTTTCTCTCCCCCTGGGTGTCCATTTTCCCTTCCCCACTGGGCTGCAGGTCAAATGGCCTTCCAGTCATAGGGACATGGAGCCTTAGTGAAAAGATTGGGAAGGGACAGAGAGATAATCCAGACACGTTCCAGTTGTCCCGCACCCAGGGTAACAGACTTGAATAACGGACTCCACAGCACTGTTATGGACACCCCCCAAAACGAGGTGAAATTCTGGAAGCTGCTGAAATGGTTAGGAACAGATATTTTTGGGGGGGGAGGGGGGTCAAAAGGGGGTGTATGCAATCTAAATTTAGAGGATTTCTGGTCCCAACACTCTTATTTGTATTCATGCAGCACACATGGCAGAAATGCGAAGAGAAGTTAGGTCAGACAGACTAGAAATGTGGGCAATCTACTATGCCTTTGATAGCAAATATAACAAATTTAAGATGTCATTCCTGCCACACATACAAATACAATTTTGGTAAAATCATTTTAAAGGTTTTACAAATGGCCCTTACACGCTATGGTTAGTTATCAGGTCTCAAATAAATACACAGTAGTGCGAATGATAAAACAGGTCTCAAATTCTGACCAAATCAAAGTGGTTGGAATCAAATATATAGATCTGTGAATGGCTAGCTTCACTTTTTAAAAAGTGAGGAAATTAAAATGATTCGAATACTGGAGTTGATACAAAAAAGGGGCAAAAGTTTGTCCAGGCTAAAATCTGCAGCAACCAATCAATTGTTATCTAACTACAACAAACCAGTGAAAAGCCAACAAAATGATTGCTCTTTTCAAATTATGAGCATAGGCAAACTTTTCCACCTCTTACTACACCAGTCCCACTTTGTTTTATTTTCAATTAATATATAGCCACTTAAAAAAAATCAAGTCCACTAAAAGCACACTAAACATTTATTACTACCTGTTTTTCTTTGGCAAATAGGCCTCATGTCAAAAAATACATTGTGTCTTCTTTGATTGAAATGTCTATTTGCTGGATAAGATCTTCTCCCCAGGGCTGGAATGTCTGAAAAAAATATACAAGTCAAGATTGTTTTTAATAGACTATACAGTAAGCAGCAGTTGTACCTGTAGCCACTTAAAACAAAGAATCTTGAATTAAAAACTCATGCCTGAGAAAGAAGCATTTTCAGGGAGATTCAATAAAAGTTCTTATTGTTAAAGGTGGCACTAATTTTGCCCGATCAATCAGATCTTATTTGATAGATAACATCTTATTGGTTGGGGCAAAATTAGCACCATTTTTAATGATAAGAACTTTTATTGAATCTCCCAGGAAACGTGTTTTAAAATTTAGCCATTGAAAATGGCTACCCTTGTTTACTCTTTTTTTGAACTAAACTTAGTATAGTATTTGGAGTTGAATAAAGACATACGTCCATCCAGTCCAACCCATATAGCAATATCCTCAAAACTTCATGAACTTTAACATGCTAACTGGAGGTACCAGTCAGAGATGTAGCGTCTAAAGGTTTTTTTATACAATTTGTTGAAATAACACCAGAATGCTCCAAACTGTAAAAAACTGAATGGTCACACTTGCGATAATAAACTCACTAGGTCTGTCCACACGACAATATGATTAACAATATGTGGTGGATAAACACTATTTTGTATGTGCATGGATAATACAATATCTGCACACACAGCTAAAATAAAAATGGTCCATTAGTCTACTAAATTACTACTTACCTTATAGAAACGGTAATGGTGTATTTTTTATACTCTTTTATACAATAAAAATATGGGAGAAGGAGAGAGAAAAAAATAAGAATTAAGAAAACAGTAACGTGTACAGTCAAGAATTCCATGTTAACATTCCATTTATTTAAGGTTCAGGCGTCTAGAACTTGAAGTGCAGGTGTTTCCAGTTATAGCAGATGCACAGAATTACAATTTTCAGCTAGATAATTACATCTCATGGGGGGGGGGGGGGGGGGGGGCGCGGGCATAAAGACAGCATAGGAAATTACTTTCCACACATCATTATCATGATTACAATTCTACACATGTATTTATTCCTTGAAGTAAAATGTAGAATTAAAAAGAAAATCACATTGGATCTTGCTAAATCTGCTCTTATTATCTAGCAATTATCTTATTACTAGCCATGGCATATACTATCCTATTTGCTTCTTAAGGTTCGTACACATGTGTGATCGTGGGTGCCAACCTGCGACGCACGGTGTATGAATGTCCGTTTAGTCTGAGCGCCCTGTGTCCTAACAATACCTATGACCAGCTAGGACAACAGTACATTCCCCTAGCCCTAAAATCCATCCATATGCATTGAAATCAAGAATGGTAGGGCAAAATTTAGTAGGTAGCCCATGATTTTTAGTGGTGGGGATTGCTTTCCTCCATATTTAGTACTTGGTATGGGGTTTGGTCTTAGTCAAGGTAAGGAAGGCTAGAATTGCCCTTTTCTTACTGCACTCTAGCATTTAATCAGACAAAGTCAGTAGTTATTGTAGTCCAGCCAACACTGAATCTGCCTCAATTGCCCTGCTTTGTAATAAGCCAGAAATTCGGAATCACAAATACCCCCTTGTCTTAAATTGCCATCATGAATGGATGGGAACACTTGCTCAATTTTTACCAACAGTGAAGAGAAACTTATTTACTAAAGACTTATTACGAAAGGTTTTGGAAGGTAAATCACAGATTGTGCAATTATGTACTTCAGGTTTATTTATGAAGGTTCTCATTCATCCAGGTCATGGTATATCTGTTGTATCAGTTAGATCAACTGGACTTGAAGTTTAGTTCTTGAAGACGTTTCGCTAGTCATCCGACTGGCTTTCTCAATTCAGATGACTTGTACAAGTAATTTTAAACTGAGGGAGCCAGTCGGATGACTAGCAAACGCCTGCAAGAAAAACTGAAGTCCAGTTGATCTAAGAATAGCACAGATGGTACTTTGGGTAAAATAAAGATGATTTTAAATAAATTAACACATCCTATACACTAAAAGACAGGTGTAAGAACATGGATCTTGGATGCCAAAGCTCGAGCGCCGCATCATCAACCTTCCTCCCACTGTCCGCACGATGAGCCAACCCCTACTGGCGCATGCACTTCACAGTGGGAGGAGGGATGATGGTGCGATGCTCGCGTGCACCTGTGATGTGATGGCGTAGTGCTCGCGAGACACCAAATTGCAGAGAAGGCGACAGTGAGTAAAGCGATGGGGGGAGGGGTTCCTCCATTCCATTCAATTTCCATGGCTGTATTTTGTGTTTGACAATTCTATTAAGTATTTGAGGAGACTTGGTATTATAATGACGTGACATGATTGGTAGTATTATGTGCAGTGGTTTGGGGTTATCTAATGGGTATAGAGATGATTTCTCCCAATTAATTAATAGTCCAGACAAAGGGACATATGTGTAAGGCTTCTTGTAGGAGAGTTATTTGAAAACCAAATTAGGTCTTTAAAGTACATTTTTTTCTCAGTAAAATCACTTTAATGGAGGGGTTAATGAAATGCAGATGGTTAGGGACTCTATAATCAGTGAAAATAGATAGGGTGACGGGTGGGGCAATCCTGTTTGGTACCACTATGTATCATAAAAGGGGAAGGCTTTATTTGGGTGTGGGGTCTTTATAGTGGAGCTGCACCAATTTGATCAATCGGGTTGCAACGGTTGCAGGCTCTGAATGAAATGCATAACAAGCATAGACAAACAATAACTATATCTAATATAATGGTGGATTTGTGTTTGGGTAATGTACATGTTGGTGGTGGATTTCTTGGCTGTAAAGCCCTTTGCTGTAGTCAAACAGTGACTACTGAAAGCATGTCTCCACTTTTCAACTACTGGCATATCCAGTCTTCCTGTGAATAGTCCACCAACACACACTTTACTTTGACACAGCAGTGCACACTTTAAACTTACTGAAACCAGTTACCATCACCCTAAAATCGTCCACATCAGCATGTCCAGGATTGCACCTGCATCCACAGACAAACTGAATGAATGCACCACATGATGACAGTCCAACTTTTGCACTGGAACACCTTCCAAATCTGCCTGATTCAAAAATCTATTGAAGGAGTCTTTAAGGCCAAATGTCCATATTCTGCTTCCATGGATGCTGCAATACCACCACCTTATTCAACTTCATACGCCCACTCTTCTTTTCCCCATTCATATCTGATGTGGATAGCACCCTAATTGCAAACAACAGAGAAAACAAATCCCTATTTTCAACCTGATAAGCCTGGTATCAGAACAACCCTGCATCTTCTGGTGATAGCCCATCCCAACCCCCCTAGGCATATACTATCCGATACAAGGTTTCTCTTAAGCTCCTACATTGAAAGGCATGAGATCTCATTTTCTGAACAACGGATTTAGAAACATGCTTGTCTACACGGGAGCACATATAACAATGTACATTGGATTGTTTTCCTCTTTCCCCCTCACAACTTATTCTTTTTAACTACTAAACCACCATAAACCCCACCTCTTACCCCATTAATCTTCCGTATAGTGACCCCTTCCCAAACCCCTTAGAAAACACAGCATGAACAAGCAACTACAAATGGCAGATCTGATAAAGAAGTAAATTAGATGGTCACTGCCACTAGTGAGGCAAATACAGCCTTGGCATAATATGTACAACAATGTATTGCATAACTGAGATGTGGTGACTTATGCTATTGTTAAACCAGCTTACTAGTACATAAACCTGTTGATATAACGGTTTAAATATGAGATCCTGTATGTGTATCTTATGCAAAATAACTAACAGACACAAACCAATTACTGAATAGCATACATAAACTTGCATCACATTGAAGATAAAGTTCTTGGTACATATTTTTATCCAATGGGTCTTGCCCAATGACATATATTGTGTCATCCACAGTTAACTATATTTACCCTTTGTCTACTCCAGCACCCTCCAGGAGCTCCCCTTTTCCCCTATCATTAAACCCCTCCTAACCACCTAACCTTTTGTCCTTCTGCCCCTACCCCATCCTAGACCTTTTACCACCACCAGCATACAGAGAAGCTGTATGTGGCCAATTTTGTTGACAATATCAGGTATCTCCACTGGTATGAGCCATAAGCAATATTTTGTGCTGATTAAAAACAGGCAAACTTTTCCACCTATTATTCTATTTCAAGGGATACTATACTGAAAAAATGACTTAGCCTCATCTTAATCTATAATTGAATACATGTAAGTAGCACTTACTCTGATTTGTGTGTTGTTGCATGCCTTCAATCCAGCACACATTTTGTTTAGGAGCAGTATCCCCCCTCCCTCTTTTAACCACTCCCACTCCGACCTGACTTTGTTCCCACAAACCAACTGTCAAGCTTGCACACAGCATTCCAACTGTCAAAACTCTGTCACCGTTCCAGCTACAGTAAAACTACTCACAGACGAATAGTTTTTGAGAACAAGGAACTTGATTGACAGCTGAAATATAAGAAGTTTTAGATAGGATATCTAAAGAAATAGGGGGCAGATCAACAAAATTATACAGTGGTGGTTGGGAAGAATTATAGTTTCCGGTTATGGTCAATTTAAAATAACCTATTTTTTGGTATAGATGCCTAATGCACAGACTGGTTGCTGTTAATATCTGTTGTATTCAATTAGATCAACTGGACTTGAAATGTAGTTCTTGAAGACGTTTCGATAGTCATCCGACTGGCTTTCTCAATTCAGAATGACTTGTACAAGAATCTGTGGCAATTATGTACCCGGAAAATCCCTAGCATTCACAGCCAGGTGTTAAGGGTGTGATTAGATAGGGGCTAAGAGGTGTGTATAGGAACGCCCAGAGTAAGGTGTTAAAACAGCATTGTACATGGCAGAGTTGGTGTCGAACCCCCCCACCTCTATTTACTGGCGAAGGAACGTGACTGGTTCAAGAGAGGTGTTAAGGAGGCCATTTTTGTGAAATAAAGAAACCAAGCCTAAATAGAGGTGGGGGGGTTCGACACCAACTGTCTGCGTACAATGCTGTTTTAACACCTTACTCTGGGCGTTCCTATAACACCTCTTAGCCATATCTAATCACACCCTTAACACCTGCGGTGATATGCTAATTGGGATTTTCCAGGGTACATAATTGCCACAGATTCTTGTACAAGTCATTCTGAATTGAGAAAGCCAGTCGGATGACTAGCGAAACGTCTTCAAGAACTACATTTCAAGTCCAGTTGATTAATTAATACAACAGATATACCATGACCTGGGGAATGAGAACCTTCACAAGCATGTTGCTGTTAATAACTCACAGAAATGCTGGGTCAGTTAGGCAGTCACAAGTAATTACGGTACTGATATTTTTTTCAGGTGGATCTCTCTACTCATCCATCATACACCACAATCTTAAAAAAACACATATACCCTGCAGAACGATGCATAATTGCAGCCTTAGAAAATTAAACAACTATATGTATTCACCAGGCTGTACAACCCACCCTCAGTCTGCATTGTTTTGTTTCAACAGATGATCCAGTTTCTTGCAAATGCCTTGATCATCCACACTATTTACTTGAGAAATTTCAATATGGTACAAATGGAGTTGTAGGATCAATTCCAAAGTTGCCCAAACTCATTTGGCGCTTCAGCTGACACTTTGTTATGTAGGTTTGCTATGTCTTGTATACATAACACTATAAGCACCCTCATTGATATACACATGCCACTTGGCAACACAAGGTACTCTAACTCATCTGCATTATATTTTCATCTCACTATTTGTACAGCGCTGCCTACCATTTAACAAGGGTGCCATCAATTCAAGTCCCAGTAATCTTTCAACTGTCCTGGCAAATAAATGCTTGTCAAACAAACTCGTGGAAACTTAAGCTGGGTACACACACTAAAGGTTTTTAAAAGATGACAGACATCATTTTTAAGATTCTGTCTGTCATTTTTTTAAGATCACATTCTCCCTATATAAAGTATATAGAGAGCTTTCGGGACTGCGCTTTTCCTTCAGCTGAGGCTGACTCTCTATACTTTAGTAGAGGGAGCTGACTGCGTCCCATGGAAATTTTCGGGCAGTTCTGGGTGAGGCCAACTGTAAACTCAGAACCATGTTACACACTTAAATGATAAAGGAACAATTCCATTGGATATGACGGAAAAGGCTCTTTATCGCTACCGTAAATTGTGCAATAAGCTTAAATCTGTACTGCCTCACTCTCCTTCCTACCCACGGCAAGGTATAAGATAAGCTGGAGCTGCTCCTAGAGTTCGATCAAGATACCAGACTCATTTTAGTCATAAAGGAGAACATAGCCTTAGAATTTATGCAAATGTTTATGCAAAATCTGACTCCAGAACCCAGTTACTACAATCATACCTTGAACTTGGAAATCAGTCTGCAAAACTGCTAGCCTATATCATATGAAAACCAGACATCCCACAACCAATATGATACCGAGATTAGAAGACCCAATGATGGTTCATGTAGAAGATACCCTTCAGTTACTAAACCGTTTAAGTAAATATTACAAAAATCTTTCACAGATACAGAGTCACAGATAGCCCATATTTTTGAGGAGGTCAGTGAATACTAAGCAAACGTACAGTATCCCAGCCTAGAGGGAGTAGCTCATGTAATCAAAGACTATGTATGGACTTCCAATAAAATCTTGGAAACCACTACTACAGGCATTCTAATGTTAAAAGCAACCAACAGCCAAAGTCTCCCATAAAGGAAATGTAAACTGTGCCAAATCGTTTTCCAACAGATCACAAAGTAATAAGGTAAAATTACCACCACTTTTAAATTTGCTTTTATTTCCTTCTCAGTAAAGAACTGTCAACCACTCCAGGACCCTCCCTAAGGCACACTACATGTAGAAACTTTCCATTCTATAAAAGCAAAGCTTATTTCTGTCACTGCGTGGCTAATTGATTCAGCATTAATATCATGAAAAGGAATAAGCATTATCTGTTTCTCTGTGCTCTTTCTGTTCAGATAACACTCAATCCTGCACTTAACTGTGGTTTGTGCTACCTTTGTTAATGAAGATGTAGCACTGTGCCTAAAGAAATCCAAAGCCCCGCCACACACAAACTCCTACAGCTAAAAGAAAATCTTACTTGATTTAAACAGTTATTAAAGCTTCTAGTGCTGCTTCCCTTCCCATTACAAAGCAGTTTCACTTTCACTATAACACAAACTCACTGGGTGAATGCTATTGGCTGTATGACGGCACAGATCATCTACACTGCACATGCTCCACGCTGTACCTCAGTTTTGGGAGGGGCAGGACACAGAGAAAGGAGAAATTCATAATAACTAGGAGTGAGCTGAACATGACATGAGGAGATCTAGTGACAGGGAGCACTGAGAGCAAAAAGGGATCAAGTTCCTGACAGCACTAAAAACATAGAAAAAGATAAAGGCAGGTCATTACCCCCCCATTAGTTCCCCTTTAAGTCACCATAACTGACCCCTTTACATTACAGAGAGTGACATGCAAATGTCCCCCCCTCCCCCCCCCCCACCTTTTTCACACTTCTTTGCCTTGGTCATGGAGGTACTTGGTCATAACATTCTAATCCACACATAAATGGTTCCTAACCCGAGCTACTCAGTGTATTCTTGTGATGTAAATCTATATCTAAATAAGACTAATGCATCAGTAAAGGCCACATTTAGCAGAATACGGCCCATAATTCAATACATTGTGCCTGCAGGATAGGACGGATATGGATACGGACAGCAGAATCTTCAACTTATTCCAAAAATGCAACTGTTGTACTTGCAACTGTTGTTAAAAACAATGTTTCACTTGTAACTTCTAATCATAGATACACCTGTGTATACCTTATTTGATTAAATACATATTGCTTTGAGTAAGGTCTAGGCCACACTAGCCTGTTGTAACATGGGATCAGTTCATGATTGCGATCTGATTGCTCATTAAAAAGCACACGCTTGTATTGGCCAATAGGTCTGGCCACACTAGGTGTGCTGCTATCTGCTTTTTGGAGCACATGTAAATACCTTTTTGCAAATTGCAAGCAGACTGAAACACGTTGGAAATCGATTTTTCTGCACGTTACTGTCTGGCGTAGTTTGGCCTCATCCTAAAGGCTTGCATACACACATAAACAGATATTACCTGCATTACTAGCTTACCCCTTAAGGTTCCCTTTTAACTCTGCCAGGCGCCTCTTGTGCTTATTTATGCAACTGCTACATTGACTTTGGAGGCTGTTCAGTTCTTCCAGCTTCTGTCTGTACACTTTGTGTGTTTCCTGCATTACAAAAGGTAGGAGATTTAGACAATTACAATTTTAAACTTTTTGCTTAAGATAAACTCTATTTTGCTAGTGAATTAAATAGGTCCCTTTTCAGGTTTCTCAAAGTAATTTTGTCAATATTTGTGGCAAATTGATAAATACAATGATTAAAAAAAAGCATATTTTTTTTTTAAAACTTGTTTTATTTTGTAGTAACGTACATCCAAATTATTGTTTACACTTCACTAACATTTATAATGAAATAAAGGATGTTCCATATCTTTTTTATATATATATTACAAACTTTAAATAACTGCAGGGGAGGGGGGAGAGGGGGGGAAGGGAATTGGTTAATAGATTGCTATATCTTAAAGTCAACAACCCATGGAGTATGTAATCGGTAGAGTAAATTGGGTTTTAAGCCGGGTTGTTGATAATTGGTTTATCATGTAGAATTACTTAATTAGGGAGACGTTCTGAGGCTGCTTAATTATTTTCTCATGGATCTTTATGGTTTATTATATACATTCACCACCATATGTCATCAATTCCATGTTCTCTATATCTTTAGTTGCAGGAACGGTTTCACCCATAAATTTTAGTTAATGGTCATGGTGACCCACTGAAACTCTAGTTATTTTCATTTATTCTGATTAGTATATTAATACGCTTGTGTTTTGGATTACATGATATAATAAGTTAGTACGATGTCCACACAGACCATATTATTTGAAATTTTGATAAAAATCCTTTATGCATATATACCAACTTTATATATGGCGTTTTGTGGGGGGTTCAGAGGCCATCCACTTCAGAGCAATAGTTTGAAAAAATAATCATTAAATACAAACTTAAACAAATGTATAGTCTCAGATGAATTTCCACGTGATTTCCATGTGATTCACACACATTTCCCTACCTCTGCTAAAAACACAATAGTCTGTGTGGACCCAATCCCTATATTCTTTATTATGCCCCCTTGCCTACTTTTCTTTTTTAATTTACTCATTTATTTTTCATGTTGCTAGAAAGAAGTTAACTCAACAAACAAGCTGGGAGATGTAATAAAAGTTCTTATTAAAAATAATGGCAATTTTGCCCCAACCAATCAGATGTTAATTACTATTTGAAAGCTAATATCTCATTGGTTGGGGTAAAATTAGCACTATTTTTAATAGTAAGAACTTTTATTACATCTCCCTGAAGGTATTTTATCACTGCCAAAACATCTAGATTGCTAAGGTTCAATATCCCTGTTTTAAGACAAAGATTCATTTCACAGAATGTCATATTTAAAGTGTTTCTATATGTCTTCTGCATTATATTGATTTTGCTTATATAGAACATATTACACAGCACATTAAAATTAGTTTATCCATCATATCCTGTCCTGAAGGGCTAACAATCTAAGTACCATCACACACGACCTTTCAGTATGCCGTTTTGACGGTGGGAAAAGCAGGGTATCCAGAGGAAACCTATGCAGGCACACGGAAAGCATACACCATACAGATGTAGTATTTGAATTCTCGGACTCACTCAAAATAAATGAAATCAATACTTTCAAAAGCATACCGTATATACTCGAGTATAAGTCGAGGTTTTCAGGTTGTGAAAACAGCCTGAAAACTGAAGCTCGACTTATACTCGAGTCAGTCACTTACTGGTGGAGGAATCCGGCTGCCGCGTCCACTGATGGTCGCATCCACTGACGTCACGACTCGGCGCCGGTCTAATTTCCCGGCGCCAGTCGTGACGTCAGTGGATGCGACCATCAGTGGACGGGCAGCCGGATTCCTCCATCAAGTGATGATGTCGGGGGCCCGGACTCTACCTGCAAAGGTAAGGTTGCAGCATTATGAAACTGTAGTAGTGTAGTGTACTGTAGTAGTGTAGTGGCAGGGTGAGAAGATGGGTGCAGGGAAATAGGTTTTATTCCTGGGGCTGGAGGGGAGAGTAAGGAGTCAGGGACAGGGTAGTGTGTTTTGGGGTTAGTGTGGCAGGGTGAGAAGATGGGTGCAGGGAAATAGGTTTTATTCCTGGGGCTGGAGGGGAGAGTAAGGAGTCAGGGACAGGGTAGTGTGTTTTGGGGTTAGTGTGTGCAGTTCCACTCCAGATGTTTCTACTCCCTACTTCCACTCCCTTCTACTACTCTACCCTCGACTTATACTGGAGTCAATTGGTTTTACTCATTTTTGAGGTAAAAATGGGTACCTCGACTTATACTCGAGTCGACTTATACTCGAGTATACTATGGCTGGGTACACACCAGCAGAAATTTTCGGCCAACCGACTGATTCATGGCACTTTCGGTTGGTCGGTTGAAAAGATCTGCTGGTGTGGGGCGGCCGGCCGCGACCGACCTCGATCGTTCGTTCGGATCGGACGAAAGAACATGTTGGTAAATTCCGATCGATCATGCGGTTCCCTATGGTACCCCACACTTTCAATCGTTCGCACTTTTGGCGACCGCCAGACATTTGTCTTGGCCAAGCACTCGTTCGTAGCTAGCGCTCGGTTGGGACAAATAGTCTGTGCGTGTGTACCCAGCCAGAAAACAAAAAAAGTGCATCTTCTTATAGTATTATGGGCAATCTAATGTACCCCCATTGATGAGGACCCAAAGTGAAATTAAATAGGTATGACTAGTTACAGGGCTGGTACACACCAGCAGATTCTTAGACCCGGTTTACCGATCGCAGTTTGCAGCGACCGATTGTGCAGTCCAAAGATGACGCACCTGTTTTGGATTTACTATAGCATCTGCCCACAGAAACACAGTCAATTCTTCCGGCCAACCGAGTGATACACAGAGATATCGCCTCTGCTTTCGACACAGTAGATCAATTCCTCCTAATGCAAATTCTTCACTCCTTGGGCATCTTGGCTACGATCCTACCTCTCTAACAGAACCTACTCTGCGTCATATGATAATAAAACATCCTCTCCTGTTCCTCTTAATGTAGGGGTTCCACAGGGCTCTGTTCTTGGACCCCTGTTGTTCTCCCTCTATACTATTTCCCTGGGAGATGTCATCAGCTCATTTGGTTTTGATACTCAAATGTATTTTTCCCAACACCCAATCATGCATCTCCAACTGTCTCTGTGCTGTCTCCTCATAGATGGTGCACTGATGCCTTCAACTAAACCTGACTAAAACCAAACTACTCATTTTCCCACCAAAACCTGCTCCTTCCCATTAAACAACGCATTAACTACAAAATCCTTCTCTTAAAACAAATCCCTTTGTTCTGCTGCTCCTTTTATTTCTTCACTTGTGTCCCCATATGTCCCTACCCGTATCCTCCACTCATCACAGAACAATCTCTTATACAGACCCCCCACTCACACTGCCTCTCAACTTAAAGCTTTTTCTCTTGTGGCTCCCGTCCTCTGAAATTCTTTTCCCCTCTCTTTGTAAAGAAACCTCAATAAACAAGTTTAAATCTAACCTCTCTGAGCACAGGACACTACACCAGTTATTACTATAGCACTTCCACCCTTTCCTATGTATCTGTATGTTACCCATGGAGCAGGGACCTCTTTCTCCATGTTACATGTTTCAAGCACTTGTATATTTCATGATGCACATACTTATTTATATATTTATGTATTTATTTATTGTTCCCCATGTATGGTTATGTATTCTGTATAGAACAGCGATGCGTCCCCAAGTGGCGATATATAAACATATAAATACATACATATCAGTCAGTCGGCCATAGAGCATGCTGCCTAAACTGAACAGTGTATGCCAAGCTCCCAATACTACAATTATGTATGTGCTGTTCCCAACTGCAAGTCTACAAATACCACATTATCTGTAACCTTGATCTTTCCCCTCTGTGTTATTCAACTTGCAAGAATAGATTAGCTTTTGATTGCACTGAACCATACATCACTCCAGTGTGTATGGTAAAATGCAGGTATTTTATGACCTGTAGGCAAAGAAAAGTGATGTGGTACTTCTGTAAACTACAAAACAACAAATAATATCTGATATTGGGAAAGTTTAACTTGAGACATAAATAAATTCAAATTGCCTACTTAAATGTATTGAAAAAAGTTATGATAGCTTTCATATACCACGATTATACATTGGATTTTCAGTGTCTAACAAGTGTAATGAGGCAAAAGTAAACATGATCTATTCTTATGAGTAGGAGGTGTTAAGGCAAACCCAGACCAATTAGGCCTAGGCCACACTGTAGTTGCTTCCGAACACACTGGAAATGCGTGCTGAACTAGAGCACGCGCCTAAAGTGGCCACAATAATTGAGCCACACTAGATGTGCGCTTTTTAACACGCGATCGGATTGCGTGTTAAATGCTTTGATGTGGCCCAGCCATTACTTGGTGAAGTGAACCCTGAGCTACCTTGTGTTGAATACTATGGCCATTTATTCCTGACAAGTTTTGCTCTAGCAATACTACCAAAAGGAAGACCACATGCCATCTATTCTGGACCTGCAGATGCACCTGTTTTGCAGACCTATGCCCTATATAAAATAAACACAAGCTTTATTCCAGGTCACTTCTGAAAATCCAACTTATTAAACTCATTCAATTACATGTATTTTATTAGAAACCCTTTTAATTATCGTGTGTTACCTGCAAATTAGCAGTACAAACATGAAGGCATAGTTTGAAATCTATTATTACATTTAATTTACAGACAAAGGTTACTAAAGTTCACTTTCATTCAACAGGAACACTTGTTAGATTCTTCTTGCAATAGAGATTTATAAAGTGGAAATTTGGCTAAAAGTAGGGTTCAGTATTTACAAACACAACCAAAATTAAGGAAAAACCTTACACCACTGAAAATATAGATACCAGCCACAAATCACACCCAAAAAATTTAATATAAAGTGAATAATGCACCCCCTTTTCTAACATATTCCTATAGCCCTATACCTATATTCATGTTCTGCATTATAGGAAATAACGTATATACTCTAGTATAAACCAAATTTTTTTTTTACCTTTAAAATCACCTAGAAAGTCTCCCCTCGGTTTATACTCAGGTCTCTGCTGATCTGGATGCTGCTGGACAAAATCGCATAGCCCTAGGAAAACAAAAGCTGTACCCTGTAACAGAGAATCCTCTTGATTATAGTGGGTTAGGCAATTGTTGTCCTGCTCACTCAGATCAGCCAAGACTGCAAGGCAAATGGAAAAAACGAGTGTTCAAGCTGCACAGAAATGTATGCAGGGCACATCTGTGTATGGGGCTGTGTGGGGGACTTTCTGTGGGGCTGGGTGGGGGACTTTCTGTGGGGCTGGGTGGGGGACTTTCTGTGGGGCTGGGTGGGGGACTTTCTATGGGGCTGGGTGGGGGACTTTCTATGGGGCTGGGTGGGGGACTTTCTATGGGGCTGGGTGGGGGACTTTCATGGGGCTGGGTGGGGGACTTTCATGGGGCTGGGTGGGGGACTTTCATGGGGCTGTGTATGCTGCTCATTTGCTGCAAGTTGGTTACATATAAAGCAGCAGAGGAGGATTCTACTGGCTGGCTGTGTAAGTAAGCAAGTAGATCCATTTTTAGTAAAGGTAGGCCACACTGGAGCGCACAAAAGCGATTGTGTTATCTGAGCACATGCGATCTGCAAAAAAAATGGTGATCGCAGCGCGACAGACCAATTAGCCAACACTAGTGTGCGCTTTTTAATGCATGATCGGATCACACCTTAAAACAGATTAGTTGTCGCCTAGCCTAATATAGCAAAAAAATGGTTTATGGGGGGGCCTTAATTGTATGATAACATCGCAGCATTGTCATTCTTAAAAGAAAAATAGTTGTTCTTGTTGTCTCTTGTGGTGTCATCTAATCGCACAGCCTTGAAAAGCAAGGTCCAGCCCATAATTCAGGTTTGGTATCATTGACTACCACTCCAAAAACCTACAAACAAACCTCCATGGTAAATGCACTGTTCTAGTTGCCTAGTTGGATTTTTCTAATTTCATGGACTTAAAAAGGCATGTTCTCTTACATTACATTATCCCCCCCCACTCCTTCCCAATAATACCAATACAAATACCCAGGATGAGGACCTAAAATACTAGCCATTAAATTTAAAATTGCCAGCTTGCTTAGTCCCACCACCCAGCTCATGTACAGGACATAGCAAATGGGAACACCTGCTTCAAGCGGAGGTCGCATTCCGATTGGCCATGGTCTGAAGCAGGAGGGTAGGACTAAGCAAGCAATAAATATATATGTACTAGAGCCTTGCCACAAAAAGAGGTCACTTCCCCGTACAGCTTACAATCTAATTAGGAGGGTAAGATACAGATACTCAGGAAAGGGTAAAAGTGCTGGAGTGAGAAATTTGCAGTGCAAATAAAACAATTGTGCTGATTACCAGATAGGTAGGATTTAAGGATAGATTTAAACCTGCTAATTGCGGTACCTTGACGAAGAGTGAGGAGAATAGAATTCCAGAGGGATACACAAGAGAGAAAGGTTTTGGGCGAGAGGAAGCAGTATGAGTGGGGGGTCTGTACAGGAGATGGTTGTGTGATGATCAAAGGGTACAGGAGGAAACATATAGGGACACTGGAGAAGAAATATAAGGAGGTGAAGCAAAGTGAAGGGATTTAAATGTTAGGAGAAGGATTTTATATAAAATACGCTGTTTCAGGGGCATGTCCTCCCCCCCCAAACTAAAATTTAACCCACTAATGGTCCCACTGTATGGGGATGTAAAAATCCTTACATCTCTGCTACTTATGCTTCTCCTGCTCCAAAATCTAGAAAACTGAAGAGCAGGAGCGGTCTTCCTGTCCAAAGATTTCTGCCTCTAGTCTGCTAATCTGTCCTCCTGGAGGTATTGTGACATGCGCAGGGGATCCCCTCCTGGCTGCCCTTCCAAAGTTCCACTTAACACTAAAACATTTTTCTGTAGTGTAGGCAACCCCTGCCCACCCCTAACTGCTATGTCAGATAATTAAATCGGAACTCTACTTATAGCCGTGTCTGTGATTGGCTGCCTCTTAGGGTAGCCTACATTATACTGTTGTCTGGTACAGAGGAGATTTGGGATCCTGTTTATTAGAGTGAAACAATATGTGCAGCAGAGTTTAGTATTGAATGAAGGGGAGAGAGGTGGTAGGTAGTAGGTTACAATAGTCCAGGCGGAAAGCATAGCAGTAGCCGGAGAGAAAGGATTTATTTTGCTGTCTCTGTTGAAAATTTTACCTCATTACATATGGATCACATGCCCATTACCCAGCATTTCAGTCTCACAGAAACACCCACTGTATTAGTAACATACAGGGTTATTTAATAAAAGTTCTTATCGTTAAAAATGGTGCTAATTGTGCCCCAACCAAATGTTTAGCTTTCAAATGTTAAATAATATCTGATTGGTTGGTGCAAAATGATCACCATTTTTAATGATAAGAACTTTTATTGAATCTCCCTGTTACTTTTCTGGGGCAGTTGAGCAATCAGTGTACCACTACAATGCTAGTTACACACACTTCCCACTGTAAAGTATGCCTTCTGTATATTTTGCTTACCATGCCTCTTTAGATGATGTGACAAAGATAAAGGGCATCACAATTTCCTGACACATTACAAAGGTTGTCTTCCTGTTCTTATAGTCAGAATTGTGGCCAGCAGCTATACTAAAGGGGTTAATTGATATAGGAGACTCAAATTGATGTTAGACTTTGGAGTTCAGTTCATGCTAATGGCACAATTTCCTGACACACATTACAAAGGTTGTCTTGCTGTTTCATTCTTGTTTCCTTCTGACCCTATATAAATGCTTAGTACAGTGGTCAGAATTGTGGCCAATAGCTATATTAAAGGGGTTAATTGATAGATGAGACTCATATTGAGTTGTTAGACAGCTCAGTTCATGCTATTGCTGGTACCAGGGGAATAACTCTATAATGGTGACAAATGCCTATTGGTCACATTGTGTGGGCTCTATTTCTCCATTACTGTCTAGGTGGACAATTTTACATCTGTTGCCAAACTTTTAACAATTTCCCCTGACAAGGAACATAGGGGACAGAGAATCAGGGCAGAGCGTAAAGATAATTAGAATATTAATATTCAATATATCAAAACAGCAGGAAATGTGCCAGCAGAAACATGCCCCTACACCAGCTATCGCAGTTATGTGAATTCACTGCCAGTCGCATATCTCCTAAAAATCTCTTCGGTGTGATTTATCCTGAGTGCCTATGGCTCTGGGTGAATCTCCCTGAGAGTTGCTCTACCAGGTTTCCAGAGACCACTTAGGGTTACCATATAAATTGCCAGATCATCTGATTTGAGGGTGACAAGGGAAATTAATAGAGTTGCACTGACTGCAGTAAAATCATTCATTCTGACTTAAACATGCTACATGTGTTTTTAACAGATGTTCCTGGTTTTGACTGATCTGACAACCTTGCAGTTACAGGAACTGTATGGATCACCCTTGATTTGAATGAACTTGCATTAATAGAATGGTTCTATTTGTATGGATAACAGGTTTTCATGACTGAGAAACAGATTGTCCAGTTTCAGCTGCTCCACTAGGATTGCACCATCTGGACTGAGAAACAGACAGATCTGTGACCCGGGGTCTATTACATGAAGCTGGGGAATCTGCAGTCTTAGCTAATATCCAATAAGGGACATTAAAGGTCAACTGGCAAGCAGACTGGAGGTGTCTCCTACAGAAACCTTTCCACGAACGGAAGCCGGTACAGACCATAGCAAAGTGCAATGTTATGGTGAGAGATCTCTGGTGATAGAAATACGGGTACGCACTCTGCCTAGTCAGAACCTACTGTACACCGTGCACTGGGGCTACACTAAATCATTTATATACCTGTAGTTGCTGGAATTCTTCCTCCAGTTCCCCCCATTCCTTCTGGTACTTCTGTAGAGACATCTTGGAAGGCGGTCTGACGCGACCACAAGCAGCCACGCTCGCACCCTTACGTCATCTCCCTAACTCCACAACCCAGACAGACAGCCAGACTCTGGAAGGCGGAGACTGCAGAATGCGCATGTGCTGTAGAGCTCCCCCCATGTGTCATATAAATTTTCAGGCTGCTGTGTAAGGTGCTATGCACACACTGCGCACTGCCAATAATTGGGAGATGTGGATGAGGAACTGCTATGTAGCCCAATCAACTTTCTAGTCCTATTGTCTCTAATTCAATGGTATTTATTTTTGTGTCCCTATATATTGACACCAAGTTTCACTCAATGTGATTCCTTCCATTATTGATTTTAAATCATATTGGGCAAGTGCAGGATTTTCCAGGGGGGGATTCCTGAATCATGGGTTACCACTAAATAATCAGCCTGGCCGAAGCTGGGGGCCTCACTAGTGGCACCCCATGCTGTGAGCAGGCTGCGGGGAGTAGCTCCACCCCTGCCCCGTCCGGTTACACACACAATACGCATCCAAAAAATTGTGGCTGGACCTCAGGTTCTATGTGCTGGACTAGAATTCCTTAGGTCAAGACTTAGCTATATATCTGCATCTTAAGGAAAAAGGACATACCTTTGAAAATTGTAATATCAACATCTTGGCAAAGGCACAGGATTGGTGGAAGAGAGGTTTCAAGGAGGCCATTAATGTGAAAATAAAGAAAACAAGCCTGAAGAGAGGTAGGTGGGTTTGACACCAACTGTCTGCCATGTACAGTGTTATTTTAACACCTTACCCCGGGCAATTTTGCTAACACCTCTTAGCCACAATGCTATCAACACCTTGCATTCAGAAGGTCCCTAACACCTTGCTGTTATATGCTAATTGGAACCTGCCAGGGTACTTATTGCCAACAGATTCTTGTATAAGTCATTCTAAATTCAGAAAGCCAGTCGGATGACTAGCTAAACGTCTTCAAGAGTTAAACTTCAAGTCCAGTTGATCTAACTAAATACAACAGATTTACCATGACCTGGATAAATGAGAACCTTCACAAGAACCTCTCTATTTTCTTGCACAATTATTATTTTCTCCAAATACTTACTATCACCCATGTGTATTGATTCCTCGATTCCTGTGCGGTTCTAATTTTTCAGGCCTTCAACTGCAAAACCGTTATGTACACCTGCTTAGCTAGTGGGTTCCATAATGGCACCCGACCAGCAACTAGTCAGACCCACAACCAGTCCCACACCCTCAATTAAATAAACCTGAAACCCAACCTGCACATGCAGCATTCTACCCAAATCCAAATTGCAACCCATTTAAACTCAGTGTGGTTTACCGGGACTCGACCCACAAATCAGATAACTGACGGGTACCCAACACAATACCACACCACCATGACCTCTTTTGGGGTACAACAGATCATTAAAAGATGATATATTTTTAGAAAACAGCATACCACCAGGTTTTTATGAGCAATGTATGTTTTGATCAAAACTCAGATACCCGGACAGAGCTGTTCATCAAATTAGAATATGAAACCAGAAACAAAATTAGTTACATTCAACTTAAAAAGTGACACAGCACAAATATGAAAGCCTGAACCTTTCCTTAATTAAACAGTGTGTCACTTGAATGGGTGGACACACAGACGTGGCAAGAAACTAAACCCAAAGGGGACAAAAAAAATTCAAGTAAAAATGTTCCCTCTAATTTTTTATCAGCTGCATGCGCTGATAAATACCATCTTTCTCTATCTCTGTTGACAATACCCCCATTTTCCCTATCCAATCGACATGCTGCCTAGGGCTAATTATTTACTCCTCTCTCTCTCTCCTTTTCTAACCACTTTAACTATGTTGCCAAAACTTGACGCTTTTCCTTCGCAATGTAGCCAAAATCTGTAGGTTTCTTTCTCTCCCTACCACCACTATTGCAATCTACTACTTACTGGTCTTCCTGCTTCCCACCTCTCTCCACTTCAGTCTATACTTAACTCTGCCACATGTATTGTTTTGCTCTCTAATAAACCGGATCCCAAATCTCCTCTGTACCGGACAACAACCTTGGCTCCCTGTTGTACAGCGCATTGGCTGAGAGGCAGTCAATCACAGCCGCGGCTGCCATCAATACAGAACACTGTGGGAGTAAGGATCTGTAAGTAGAATTTGCAGTCAATTTTTTAAGTTCCAATATAGGGGTTGGGGGTGGGAGGGCATGGCCTGCAAGATATATAAAGCATATGGTAGATGTTCAGCAGCCAGGGAGGGATCAGGAGGGAGGGGGGGAAAGGACAGGGGCGCTGGCCCTGACCCCCTTCCTCTATCCAAGATCCCTTCCGTGGTCAGCTGTTTAAAAGACCTCACCCGAACTTCCAGAACTGAAGTCTTTCTTTTAAACAGTTAATTGCACGCATGTTTCATTCATACGCACGATCAGCTGTTTAAAACAGCTGACCGCGTAAGGGACCTTGTGCTTGTGGCGGACCCTTCTATCGTCCAGGCCCTATCATCCAGTTGGCAGTAGTTAACTTACGCCACTGGGAAAGGGCTCCTCTGCACAATGACAGCAGCAACTGAGAGGACAGAGCAGAGGCAGCAACCTTTTGGACAGGAATACAGCTCCTATCCTACAGTTTCCTGGACTTTGAAGAGGCACTACAGGAGAACCATATAGAGCAGGAATGTAAGGTAAGGATTTTTTTTTATATTGTACAGTGAGGCCAGTAGTTGGTGAATTTTTAGTTTGGGAGGTGGACATGCCCTTTAATTTTCCTCAACCAATCAGATGATAACTTTTCACTGGTCTACTACATTTAGAAAACAATGAAAACATCTGGAAGGTTATTGCAGATTAAGAACACTGGCAACATTTTGTACTTCTTATTGAATAAGGTCCTAGTTCTTTTTGATTCAGGGATACTTTGTGAAAGGTATTTTTTCCCCTTCATGCTGGTTTATTTTTTATTTTGCCCCTCTGGATTAATGGTTAGGCAGGGTTCTAGTGTAGGCTAAAAATATTGGACTAGATAGACGTATATCATTATTCTAATTAACTAAAATATTTTTTGTTTTTTTCATGTCCTTTTAAAACACTTGTAAAAATAGTTATTGCTTCTATTAAAGGAATAGTTCACTTGAAAAGTGAAATATTGCTTTAATGTATTGATTGAAACCCGTGAGTCTAAGGAGCTATGCCTTACCTTGCTTTCTTAAGTCTATTGACCTGGAGCTATGGACGAAGATAGAAGATATTTACCTTACACGCGATCCTCCGCAGCAGCAGCATTAACAGGTCCTGACTGCTTCTTGGTTTATATTAACTATAGCATGCATGCACGACAATGCGAGCTATAGTTAATCTAAACCAGGAAGTGGTCAGGAATTTTCAATGCTGCTGCAGAGGATCAGTGGCTCCTGGCCAATTGATTAAGAACGGAAGGTAAGGCATGGCTCCTTAACCTCCTGGTCTTCAATCAATACATCAAAGGAATAGTTTGCTTTTCAAGTGAACTATTCCTTTAACACCTGCTGTCCCCCTCTGCCTTTACCAAGTAAAAATAGAAAAAAAACAAATAACCAATGTTCAGACTATTTTTTAAAATTGTAAGCAGAAACAGTAGCCCCTTACTAACCTTTTCAGTGCCAGACTTTTGTCACAAGAATGGGCTATCCCTATTTAATGTACTGGACAGAAAACTGTAACTGGAAAGGTTAGTAATGAATGGCCATTGTTCCCTTTGGTGTGCACTTTTTATTTTAAAATGTATTGGGTTGTGGAGAAACAGAGAAGGACTTTAAAAGTGGGAATGATCTGGGTGAGAGTCCAGGTCAGTTCATTTGTGTGAATCTAAAACTGTAATAGGAACAACAGTGGAATTTCATATTTTTAATAGTCAATGAGCTACATAGCTGTTATAAGGGGATTCTCTCTCTCTTTCTTGTACTACTGGTCTGGGTCCATATCAGGAAGCTGGATTCATCTCTGCAGTCTCTCTCGTGTCTGCTTCAAGGACTGAAAGTAGCTGATCTCCCATAGGTCTCGCCATGCAAATAAGCCGAGAGACGACTCCTCTTGCGCATGCACACAAACAAAAAGCCACACACGGATTCACATGGACGCACATTAGGGCTTTTATTATATAGGATTCCTACACAGACTGGCTACTAAGAAGTGGCTGAGCAACCTGCATTGTTTAAATGGATAGGCAAAGGGGTCATGGGTGATTTTAGGGGGTGTTACAGATGCCCAGAATGCACCCTTATTGTTGGCTAATAGTTACCTTCTGTTATGGTGCAAGTGGTGTCAGTCTGATTACGGCTATGTACACATGGGCAGATATTTCACCACAACCAATCCTCAGTTCATGAAAAACCAACGCCTCAGTTCATGAACACCCTTTTAGGAATCCCTCCCCCTTGTGACAGAGCAGTAGGGTAATTCACTGAAATCTCTAGTTGTCTGTCCAATACAATTAACGTCCACTTGAGATGACAATGATCAAATGTGCTCGCACTGCCATATTGTGATATCACAGGGAAACTACCGTAGACAAGCCCCAAGTTTCAATGCATAGACAGCCCTAATTACCGAACAGACCGTCCATTCTCCAGTTCTGGCACTATTGCACACAGTATCATTTGATCTTCGCCGCCACGACAATGTAAACAAAGCCAACCAATCAGGATCTTACTAACTTCCCCACCCACAGTCCCCCACACCAATACAATAAGAGCAGCGGGGTGGGAGGAGCATTATGACGCGTCAGAATGAGGGCGGTCGTACAGTTGCTATGGAGACTTGTTCTTGTGTATTTGCAGAAATCGTTAGAAATCGTTATTTGGATGTTGTTTCGGGCTGTCTGGTGTTATATGAAATCTAAGGTGTGTAGGTTTTATTTATGTCTGTAACCTCCATGTTAGTACATTACTGTCGGTGCAACTTTCCATAAGTGCCTAAGGGCAGCTGAACGTGCATTCATGTTACTAGACGAGAAATTACCATTCTAAATATTAGTCTGTTGGCATATTGGGACTTGCACAGCTAAAGGGCAAATAAAGCATTGTCTATTCCACCAGAACTATATCTATATATTTCTCCTCACACTAACACTGTGTTAGAAGCTCATGTGGTGAATAAACAGCAGGAAACGCACACACATATGTATTTATATGTTTATTGTGACATAGTAAGTGCCCCGGTGCGTGTCGCTCCAAACATGTTGTACAGGATTGTGTGAAGTTGTTACAGCTTGTCACAGCAGACTGTAGTTTGTTGTCTTTCCCTGTCAACCTTTTTGCTTACCAGAAAAAAGGCAATAGGGGTCGCACTCCAAGAAATTATAACAATTTTATTGTGATCCACACATCACACGTCACAACGTTTTGGGGGGATACCCCCTTCTTCAGCTTCTTCACCCTGAAGAAGGGGGTATCCCCCCAAACGTTGTGACGTGTGATGTGTGGATCACAATAAATTTGTTATAATTTCTTGGAGTGCGACCCTCTATTGCCTTTTTCCTGTAAACTACTGGTTCCAAATGGAAGAACCCACGAGGCGTCTGCACCCACAGTTGGATAGAGTGCACCTCCACCATTGTTTATCTTTTTGCTTACCACCTTTAGTCTTACTAAGCTGCGTACACACATCACAGATTTTTGAAAAATGACAGGATCTTAACTTATCAAAGATCAGGGAACACAGTCCCGAGCTTTCTCCCTATACACAGCATAGGGAGGACGTTCAGGATTGTGTGTTTTCCTCAACCGGATACGACTCCCTCAATAGGGAGTCCACCACGGCCGAGGGAAATTTACGGTCTTTCCCGAAAGACTGCTTGGACGACCCGAACATTTGGCGGCCATGCTCTCGTTCGGGAAAGCCGCCGCACACAGTGCCAATAAAGCCGTATACCATTGGATCAGACAGTATCGGGGCTTTATCGGCACTGTGTGAATGGATCTTTGGCTCAATCACAAATACTGTAGTAAGCTTAATATAGTCTGTAGCATAGTAGACTGTGATTGGCAGCCAGCCACAGCCTTTTGCTTCACTGTGGGCTCAGGCATCTTGGAGCATCTTTCTGAAATAATGGGAATTCTTTCAGTTATGGCTCTGCATTTAGTATAGTTACTGGCTCCTACCAGTGATGTCAGTTATTGCATTTAGTTATTTATTTTTTTAATTTTAAAGAAAATGTCAATAGGGCATGGTGATTAATCATAGCCGATCATGTGGTCCCTTATAGACCGCATGATAGGTCGCAGCAAACTGTTGACCGTGGCCACTTTTTACTGCCACCAACAGTGATTTGTCCTGGGTGGTCGACCACTCGTGGCGAAAAATTGCATGGTGTGTACCCCAGATTTGCAGCGTACATACTTGGTTGGTAAGCAGTTAAAAAGAGACACAGTACAATATTTATATATTATTCGTTTTATATATCTTTGTGAGTTAGGATAGAGTATGTATAGGATACAGAGATGTAAATGCATGGAATTAAAGGGGAAGCTCAGTGGAAATACATATTCAGAGAAAAGAGCAGTATTTTTTCATCCCAATGACCTTAATCTGCCAATTCAGAATTTTGTCTGTGTATAAATAAATGCAACCGAAATACTGACTTCCTGTTTGCAGGACCCCTAGTAGAGACCATTATGGTCTTGCCCTTGACCCAGCGCCTGGGTTGATTCAGTTGCTCAGAGATCTGAGCATCTTTGACACATCCAACAGCCAATCAGTAGAAATAACTGTTAGGAACATTCCAAGGATGTGGTGCATCCTGGGAAGAAGGACCGTTAGAACCTGAAATGTCAGCTCATTAATGTCAACAGCAGGGAACAGCGAAGGGTATGAAATCAACTGTTTTTTTCAAAATGGGAGAGAACATGTAGAATAACTAAGTATGCATAAAACAAACTAACAATTTAACAAATATTGATTATTTCCATTGAACTGTCCCTTTAAAGAAATCAATATTATTGTAAACTGCTCAGCAGGCAGGATTCCTATGAGCATTGTATTTGAAGGACAAAAAGTAACTGTGTTTTCCACCTTTAAAATACATAATATTTACAGCTTCTAATTCTGTTTAAAGTGTTTAAATAAGAGACATGGACAGGGCAATAAAACAAAGGTCATTAACCAGCCAAATCTGCGTAAAACCCATGCTACCCAATGTATTATTGGGTTAGTGTGCATTTTACACTCACTTTACGGAGTGTGCGTGGTTTCCAAAACTTTTCAGTAATAGCATGGCACACACGTTGCAAAAGAGTTAAGTTTTGCGGTACCTGGGTATTCAATCAGCCTGTAAAACCTTCCCAAGTCAGGGCTCCTTACCAAACCATGCTCCCACAATGCAATAACTTATGTAATGTGCTTACTGCATCATGGAATCACTTTAAGATAAGGATCTGATAAACCAGATCACATAAGCTCTGCTTACTTAAAGGAGAATGAAATTCTCCAGGCAACAATGTCCCAATAGATACAGCACATTCACAAACATACAACATGCTGTGTCTTCCATATCCCATTGCTGTGGCTGCTGGGTGATTTATGAAATTAATCTGTTGGTACTAGGGGTCAGCTCCCTTAATCCACCTTAGCTGGGTAAACCCCCAGCTAAGTGTTGTACATGCACATTCTCTGTAGTGCTCAACTGAACAGAACAAGGAAGTTGCAGCCTTGGTTCCTAGAAGCTGACAGCTTCACATAAAAGATCCAGAAAAAGAAGATCTAGTCGGATATGCGTAAAACTTTACTTTTATTCGGAACATTAAAAACAACCTAACAGTGTTACATACAGACCAGCAAAAAGATACAAGGCTCAAACGCTACTTCCTCAGGGGCTCAGGAGCTTCACCTAACAGCACAGAAATCCTCCCTCTTCCTGACACAGAACAGCGATTTAATTTTTTTTTTGTTTTCAAACATATTCAGCACTTTTAACAATTATATAATCCTTTCATACTAAAAAGAAAAGTCATCTTTACAGTGTATTTCATAGCTATCATGGATGTAAGAAACAGAATGTTAACATTCCCGTAAAAAGTCTGAGGAATGGAACCTGCAACTTCTTTCTAAATTCAAAGATCTTACACCTCTAGCTTAACAGAGATTCTTTGTGGAACACTAGTACATATAAATCTTTATTATTGGTTAGGAACATAATTGAAAAAAAACAGTAATTCTGGGGATTTGAACTTGACCTTCTGGGCTTTGTGTTTCTAAAACTGGTACCTTGCAAGGAACATCACCACTGTGTAAGCGGAGAATCCAGGTATATTTAGAAGCTTTATCTTTAATTCAGGAACAGAACAATTTAAAAAAAATGTCATACAGATTGTCTGGAAAGTGTGTAGTGACTTGGCAAGAATGGGTTAACTATTGGTATTAGTTCTTGCAAAGGACCAATAAAAATACCATTCCACCCTGGAACAGTCCTATTGTTTATATTACGATTAGTGAAGCATGGAACCAGATCTCCTTTTCCAGACAATGTGGGGCCGAACCGTGTATCTGGAATTCTCTTCAGCTAGGGGTCCGGTGGGTACTAAGAGGTCATTTTAAGGACAGTCATACATGCAAAATTAATGTATTTCGGTATTGGAATGTGTTAGATAGAAACCAATATTATATTTATGAATGGAACAGAAGGCCCCTCAAAATGATACCCAACACGGAGCCCTTATTCCCTTGCCAAGGCGAGTTATTAATATTTTGGGAAATATGGATTACACACAGGTCATGTTTGGTATTGGAGGAATTGATAATTAATACAGGAGAGGAATATGTGGTCAATATCCCAATACAATATACATATCTACATTTATATGGAATCTGGCTAACTGAGGGGGAATGAATGCTTTTGGCTAGTCGTAAATCTGGACATTCCTAGACACTCCCACCTGCATAGCCCATAGGATGGGGGTTGTTCAACAAGGAGTTTAAAAATCCTTGTAGCCCCTATAACTTTGTTCATACTGAGGGGACATGCTTAAACCATGTGTATGGACCGGATGTTTCTTCCCGCCCCGGGATACAGGACTTCTTCTAGTGAGTAGAGTCTGTGAATATTTTTATCCTTTTTATTTTATATAACTGTTGAACCTATTGTCTGTCATTTTATTATAACACCATTTTCTTTTATTTTTGTATTATGTGCACTGTCCACCTTTTGGAATATTAAATCTAAAATTTAATAAGTTTTGTCTTTGATGCTCTAAAAGAACTCAGTTAGCCTCTTTTAAGTTTATATGTGGATTGAGTGTTTGGAAGTGTAAATGCTAATTAACTCTGTGACTGCTTGTGAAGGACTGATGCTAATTAACCAGTTAGTTGCTGGAGTGAATGGTGTAGTGTTAACCATTTAGCTGCCAGGACAGGGGTGTGCATAGTCAGTGAGAGTCAAGAGTGTTTTGGGGCGTCTTTAAGGCCGTAACTTAAAGTGGTGGCAGCGAGTACCGATTGATTGGTCAGATCACGTGCCCAGCGAACTGGCGTTCGTGACACAGATGTCTCAACACCAAAATGGAAATCCCTGATAAAACCCTACAGTTTATTTTCTAGCAACTCACACTGACTGGTAAATAAACTGGTGGTGTTATGGGGAGAAAAGCTTTCACGTTAGGATTAAAAAAATGTAAGTTTAGTTCTCTTTTAACTGTTTGTTCTGTGCCTCTGTTTGTATTAATGTTAATTACCCTTCACCACCCTATTAAATTGTAATTTTACTTACAGCTGCTGATATCATGCCTTTGGTAAAACACCTAAGGAAGACAGAGCCTCTCTGGAAGGAATGGGATTGTAAAGCACGCAAGTCTGGTCTAAGGCAGACAATTTACAGTGTAAACGGAGATCAATACACAGGAGAGTGGCTGAATAATCTCAAACATGGTAAGAATGTAAGCTGTTGAAATATTATAATATCATAGCTGGTCATACTCTTAAGTGTTAGACATTAAAGGCGATTGGACGTTTGAAAAAAATGCCAAATCAGCTTTAGTGTCTTCCACCAGAGTGGTTCTTACCTGTAACATTACCCCAGCCAGATAACACTTTACGATTGTCAATACGCCTTTACGACCATTACCTGTAATTTCGCTGGTTAAGAAATTGGGCTAGGTGATTGTCTGGAATATTGCAGGAACGCTAAAATATTTAAAATATTATATTCTTACCTGCGATGTTTCCTCGGCCAGATAACGCTGTATGATCGACTATACACATTTTCGACTGGCGACTGTAACTTCGGATGCAGAAATCGGACCAGTCCGAAACATCCCAGAAACGTTAGCTGTAGTGTATGGGCACCTTAAGGGCTATGTCCCACTGGCATATTGTGGATGGATTGTGAGTGTTGTGCTGGTTGGGAACTACAGTAATCAGACCCCACCATGTGTTGCAATATGACCCGTATTCATTTTATTAATAGAAATAGAAACTGCAGGCTAAAATGATATTCTTCGCCACAGATAAATGAACTATAGTAAAATAAGTAAATTCTTTGACTACAGCAGGTCTATGGTTACTTTTCCCTCCTTCCTCACGTAAGCCCATGGAAATACAGTTAAAACAGTAGCTAATTGTTCCCTTTATTAGAAATGCTTAGTAAGACATGTGATGCATCATTGTAATCAGTGGTTTGTAATATTTAGACTTACATACTGTATATTTTCCTCAATAGTTCATGATGAACTGTTGTGCTTTACGTTTTTACCTTTTTGAATTCAATCTAAACGATATTCAAAATAGGCAACTAAATGATTTTAGAGTTACTAAATGATTTTTATAGTTTTCAGAAAATATATATGTATACATTTATAGCTGCCCTACATTCACTAACAATAACCAATAGAGGGTTAATATCTGAAGGATTTTCCTTTGGTCTAATCTCGGTCTATATTTATAATTACATTAAGGTCACATACATATTATTCCCAAGCATTTATTTATAGAGATTTTTCACATATGTTCACATGTTTATATTACATATAGTTATACAGGGAGATGCACTATCCCGTGCTAATGAGAAAATAAGCGCTAAAATCACGCTAACCTATGTACTAACATGCTAGCCAAGGTTTTGCACTGCCTGCACAATGCGCAATTTTTTTTCTTTGTGCAAAGCGATGCAATAAATTTGGCGTTGGTTTTTGTGCAACAATTAACGCCTCTTCAATGGTGTCTTTAAACTATGCGCAAAATGTCGCAACTCTCAGTGCTCGAACTCGCTCCACCAACCAGCTGGCTGCACGTTCACTTTATCCATGGAGCCGGAAGTCAATGTGGTCATGGTTCTGAGTATTTACTCCCCCCATGTTAGCACTCATACAGGTTCGGATGATTCCCAACGTCACTCAAAGCTTTTAATCGGCAATATTTCACAATCCTGCGCCCACTCCAAGTCTCACAAGATACTGACCTCCTAATGCCGCACACCCAAAACAACATACACTACAGTACTTTTGCATTAGGAAGCCGGGACCGCATGAAACTTTGGGTGGGTGAAGAAGTGCGACATGCTACCAACGTGGATTAAGAGACTTGACACAAGGCAAGACGCTTTTTAAACACCGTATGGAATATAAACACGTATGAAGGATAAAGTATAAATGAATGGGAATTATATGTATGTAGCATTGATGTAACTGTGAATATATACATTTCTTTAAAAATAATTATGGTTGTTGATTAGGCAAGATGGAATGGGTCTTGCACACCCGGACCACTACTTATACTAAGTAAGATTAGCTATTTAGACTCGCGGAGTAGAGCTTTTTTTGTGTTCATGTATCTATGCATTTCTGCCTTCATTTACAACATCTGGATCAGTGACGCCCAAACCGCGGCTATGATTTTTTTGCAGACCTGTGGGTTGGCGGAGCATGGGCATGTTGGGGCATGCTGGAAGTGTAACTGGGAGTGTCAAGGGTAGGGCTACATCCGTGGCCCACACACAGCATGGGGTGCCGCTAGTGTGCTTGCATTTCTCATAGAAAGTCAGTCCCCCTGAGTACACGTGTTTCCACTGTATAGATATGTAAATAATTGTTTAATATTTTTAGTATTTGAAATGTCCCCGAGTTCTGGAGCGGTCTACCACGATTAATGTTTTATTACACCTACCCTTCTGTTTCCATGGCATCAATACACACAATAATAAAAATAAATGTATTTACTCAGAATTCATTTCGAAATTGACATGCCTTTGTGTGCTGTAAGCTTTTCAACTCACTGGACAGCATCAACCATTACGAATTCCCTTCTAAAATCTGGCCTTTCAAGCCAAATTCACATTTTATTGTGAAAGGGCACGTCCACCACTTCTGTAAAGATTTAATATGCTGTGTAGGATCCCCCAAAACCCCATATCCGTTCTACTCACTATTTTACAGGCTGAGGAATCCAGCTTACAAATCCATGATCTACCGCCACTGCTCCCTTCTGCTTCCTGGTAAGGCCGTCATTCACAGCCATGATGTCATGGCCAATGACTTACAGCCATTACCGACTGAGCCTCCACTGCTGCTGCCCGCAAAACGTAAAGGGCACTTTGCAGCAGCAGAGGAGGCGGAGCCCATGGCGGTGGATCGTAGATTTTGTAAGTCGGATTCCCCAACCAGCAGGCATATTTGGACAGAGTGAGTTCAACATATATGGGGTTTTGGGGGGTCCTACATTACATTACATTTTTACAGAAGGAGTGGACATGCCCTTAAAACTGAGCATTTAAGTGGCAAGTGTTTTGTGCTCAAGGACATTTTTTTAAGTATTCCATACTATTTATATTCACCACCTTTACATTCTTCTTTCAATTTCAGGTAAAGGCACTTACCTGTGGAAAGAAAATAGATCTATTTACGAAGGAGACTGGAAATGTGGAAAGAGAAGTGGTTTTGGAACATATAGCAAGCAGGATTCTAATACTGGCGAATACATTAAGATTTACTCAGGCTACTGGAAAAATGACAAAAAACATGTACGTATTTCTATGGATGTAGAAAAATTGGTCTATAACTGTCACAGAGGTTTTGTAATAAATTGGAGATACAAGTGTATGTAATATTTGGACAAATAGATACAGTAGATAGACAGACAGAGATAAAACAAATTTTGTAGGACATATTTGCTTTTCGCTTCATTTATTTTTTGCAAATTTGCAGGTTTGCTTTTGAATTATTAACAATTTATTCCTTTGAGAATTAA
Organism: Hymenochirus boettgeri; assembly: GCA_019447015.1. Classification (NCBI taxonomy): domain Eukaryota; kingdom Metazoa; phylum Chordata; class Amphibia; order Anura; family Pipidae; genus Hymenochirus; species Hymenochirus boettgeri. The sequence continues at coordinate 310,494,748 of CM033469.1, forward strand.
AATTACCACCTTTTTTTCGTGTTTGGGTTTGGGGGTGGAAGAGTACATTTCTATGAAAAGTTTATTTTAGGCTGGACATGCCCTTTAACCCCTTTAGTACAGATTTAGCCTACAGTACTAACCATTGAGCTTACACTAGCTATGTATACAAAGACAGAAAGGTAATAATGTTACTATTATGAGGTTTGCACATGTAACACAGTTTTAAAAATGTTTAAATGTTGAGATAAATATATACATATGCTTTATACTGTTATATGGCCATGGTACTTCTTGGTGACATCTAATACCCTTATTTTAAAAATTAAAGGAGAGTATTATTAATGCAGCAAAAAGTCAAGGGGCAAGAAAAATATAATGAAGGTATACCTTAACATTAAAGTGGCCTTAAGAGGACATGGTTAAAATGTTAGTAGTGCGCTTAATTCCCCATTATCCATGATAACCCTTTTTAGGAATCCCTCTCTTGGAAATCCTGCTCTTGCCCCTCACGATTGCCAATTAACATGACATGTTTTTATTTTCTTTCATTAGTTTTGTCAGTTGACCTATACATTATCATTTCTCCAGTGTCCTGGGTGGCTGCAGGTTGATCTTTTCTATGCTTATTCAGATTCAGATGGATTAGTCTATTGTTATGAAATGTCAAACGTTCTTATTGGCTACAAATGGTTGTGCCTTGTGAATATACTAATATAGTTTCCCTATCAGCAGAAATTACGATAACACAGTAACACTATATTTACTATATTAATATATCACACAATCATTACACCCCCTAAACATACATATCTGAAAAGTATTGTATAAAAGACTTAAGGGCAATGCTATATTCCAAAGCCCCTCTTCTTTTCTGGGAAAAGGCTATATCTGTCATATAAGAAGATGGGGCCCCCCTGAGGTTGCTCCCCCTGCTTCCCTGGTAGTTACGCCCCTTTGCAAGATTTACTGCATTAAGATATCGCAGTCATGTAAAAAGTGGGGCCTCTAATTCAAAAGCATCAAGATATAAGCTTAATGATTGTGTGAAATTAACATATGCTGCTTTGCATTGGCTTTTTGAAAATGACGCAGGCACCACAAAGTCAGTGTTAAACCCACACTAATACAATACATCAAATTGAAAACTAAGTTTAAACCTGGTTCTGTCCTGCCTTCTTCCCTATTCCCCTTTTTTGTTTCCTCTCTCCCTTTCTTTCCTCTTTCTGGTCTATTTCTGGTCTATTTAAAACATTTTCCACATGATTTTAGTTTCCCCACAATGTAAAGTAATGTTCTTATTTCTTAGTAATCACATTAAATTCTGTTTTGTTTAATGTTATTATTTACTTTTTAAGGGATATGGAACACATTTCTATTCAGTAAATGAGCATTATGAAGGCGAGTGGAGGTGTGGAATGAGAAGTGGATGGGGCAGAATGTACTTTGCAAATGGGAATATTTATGAAGGAGAATGGCTGGAAGACAAACAAAGTGGACAGGGCATGCTGCGCTTAGGTAAATGAATGAAAGTACCAAAATCTTGGTTTGAGCTTGTGTATACTTTTTCACTTCTAGGTTGGAAGGAAATACAAACTTACAGTAACTGCTAATATTTTTTTTTCTTTTACAAAGCAAGTCTTAGAGCTCATATGTGTCAGTTTTTGTGTCAGGTAGGTACCATGCTGCATGGGCGTTAAACAGAAAGATCTGGAACACCTAACACTGGTAATTTAGAGAGAAAAACACCCATACACCTACATGTGAGTTCCAAACAGCACTAATTCGGGATACACCTTTAGGATAAAGCTATAGAAAGTATGCTATTAAGGAGGAATGAAGACTCAGTAGGGATATTATTTCTCTTGATTAGTTTAGTCTTAAAGTTTAAGATTGGTAAGTGGTAAGCATCACAGGTAGGGTAAAAGGGCTAAAGTGTTATGTTATTTTTTTGATGCCTACAGCTACTTTGCATAGGGCTTATATAACACCTCTTTGTGTGAAGTGAGAAACACACAAGCAGATATTTCAGCCCAACTGACCAATATTTCTGCGTATCCGTCTGAAAAATCTGTGCCGGCTACTGATGTTGATTGCACAGATCAGGCGAAAGGGCAATCGGACATGTTGGAAAATCACTGCCGATCATGCAGTCTCCTATGGACTGCACGACTGGCCGTGGCAACTTTTACCATGATAGACAGTGATTTGTTCCGGCTGACCGCTTGCTAGAGACGAACAGTAGTCGGGATGAAACATTTGCCCGTGTGTCTCCAGCCTAACAGTAAGAGGATTTTAGTTTGTTGCACGGTAAAACCAAACAGTTCTGAATTAATGGGGCGAGACTTGGCATGTTTAACATGTAACATTAACAATAGTATTAATCTCTTATTCTATCGTATATTAAATTGTGTGTTTGAAGGAATAATACTGGTTTATTTCCAGTTTGTACGCTCTTTTTGGGCTCTGTTTGTAAAGTTAAAGTCATCTTGTAATAAATTGTAGAGGAGGACAATCTATATTTTATATAAATCTTGATCCCGACTGTTTAAATAGAATAAAATAAATTCCTTGCTTGAGCTCTGAAATGGTGCAGGTGACTTATAAAGTTGGCTTTGATTAGAAACAAATGCAGCTATGGAATGTGCTTAAAGAGGAACTGTGGTCCAAAAATGACTTTAGGTAAATTGATAGGAATTGCTCTCCTGAGAGTTTTTGCAATTTATTTTCATTGTTTATGTTACATAGTTTTGAAGATATTTTCATTTTTGTGGGTGATATAGCAGCAGCATCACCAGGTCCCCTGCACTTCCTGCTCTGAAACCTGTCAGTCAATCTGCCCTGTGTATCCTCCCCTTTGCAGCCCCCCCTGGTCCCTCCCACTCATGGACCCCATGGTCCCTCCAGTTGCAGGCCCCCCTTGGCCCATTCCTTTACAGCCCCATGTGGCCCCGCGGGTGCCGGGGCCCCGCCCACTTGTGGGTGCTGTGGCCTCACCCACTCGCAGGTGCCATGACCCCGCCCACTCACAGGTGCTGTGGGCCACTCTGACAACCCCCCTACCCCCCCACCCCCCAAAAACTCTGTGGAAACGGCCTTTTCAGGCAGAGTGAGAACTCTGCCTGAAAAGGATGTTTTCACATAGTGAGAGAGAAGGGCTGTAGATTCCCTTACCTTCTCTGCAGCTACAGGTCCTTCACACAGCAGGGAGGGGGAGGGACTTCCTGTCTCCCTCACACTCTGAGGGAGTCTGAGGCTGTGCTCGCCGGCGGCACTGTGCAGGAGAAGCCTTAGGAATGTCACATGTCAGCCTCCCACCCATTAACTTTCTGGTCAGTCATTTCTTTATATCTTGGGCTGTGGAGCACGTAGAGAGGTGGTTGATGGCTCGTTTTAAAGGTAGGAAACTTGTTTGGAGACCACAGTTCCCCTTTTATGGTCTTTTAATACAGGATATCTTTACACTAGAGTTATTATAATTCCATTTGATTACAGTTAGCACTGTAAAGTACATATAATATGGGTAATTACAACATTAAGTCCAACATTAAGAACACAGGTGTGCCCAGAGAAAACCGTGTTGCCAAGTGTGCCGCAGTTTGAGAACTCCTGCTTTGTTTAACCTGCAGTATTATGCTAATACAATCTTTTCAAACAAAATGAATACTATTCATATTGCTTGTTTGCATGGTCCATGTGTTTATATACTATACACTGTACAAACAAGCAGGGGAAAATATAGAGTTGATTGGTATTCTTTGTATTATACCCAGTGAATGAAAATCGATATGAGGGTTCCTGGATGAATGGGAAAAAGCACGGCCCAGGAAAATTTTACTATTTAGATAAAGGTCAGTTATATGAAGGAATATGGATAGAGGATATCCCAAAATCTGGGACCATGGTTGACTTTGGACGACAAGGCGCACCTTTCCCAACTAAGTATCCAATACCCGAGGTGAGAAAATCCAACACTTTTTTGCTAAATTCTTGTGTGTTTGAAATCAAAATCCAGAAAGCTTTTTCTTTTTGTAATACATTTATACAGTATCTTACATAGGAATACAGATTACAGTAAGATTATGGCTATTGCCTTGGTTCCAGTATCCTTTAAAGGGTATGTCCACCCCCCAAACAAATTTTTACTATGTGCCTGGAAATGCCTATAAACCTAGACCTCGCAAGGTTTATAGCTGTGACAGGTCCCCCAAATGTACTTACCAGCCTTCATTCCCCCAACATCTTCTTCTTGACTTCTGTGCCTTTTCCGTGCACGGAAAAGGCACAGAGCAGGAGGGGCTCGACCAGCGTCCGGTCCTGTGATTGGCTAAGGCGCGATGCATTAGCCAATCACAGCAGCGGATGCTGGTTGAGGTTTATAGCCATTTCCAGGCACATAGGGGGGTGGACATACACTTTAAAGATGGTTATATCAATACCACAAAAGCCCATGGGGATCAAATAGTGGATTGCTACAGGTTGATGCTGCTACATGCCCTTTACCTGTATATCTTTTTCCCTTAGCAGCAAATCATAGTTTTGCTATGTTTTAATTAAACATGTGTTATGTATACGTCCTTGACGTAACAGTTTAATATAGTGAAGCTGCCAAATTTGGTCCCCATAACCTCATTTAGGGGTTTGGAGATATTTCAGTAGATTTTTGGTGATTGTTATAACAAGCATTCACACCTGCTAGATAATCAGAAAAAAAATTAAACATAAATTAAAAATTCCCACGTGTTGTTCTGCAACAGATTCCCATCTAACCGACAAGTGATAGTTTTATCTAGTCAATGAAAATGGAAATCAAAATGTAAAATAACTGAACATAAGTTGACCTGTCTGTGGTTAATTTAGTCCTTCTGGTACATGTCAATAAACTCACCAGTATCAAACTAGTTAGACGATATGTGGCAATCATGCAAGTGGGGTACCCTTCATCCAGCACATGTGGGATATTTATATTTAGCGGAAATGTTAAATTGTACTGGAAGTTTGTGCAAGATTTCTAAGCTTGAACCTTCTTTGCCGTTTCCCCCCAGAAAATCTGCTTAAAAGGCAAGTCCGCTCCCATCAGTTACTTTTAATACCTAGTTAAGCCCCCCCGCCACGCCCAGTAGTTTTAAGAAACTTTTCTACAAATAAAAATGCAAAAAAAATTTTTTTTAACCCAAAAATGTATTATTTAAGTTTAAGCAATAAACACATATTGTTACTTGACTATCAGTTTGTGGATGACAACCAAATGACTAATCCCACACGGGACTGTTCTACAAAAATGAATTGTTAGCTTAAAGGGGTTTTAATATGAGTGGTTGCATTTTTTTTTAGTAATGTCACTATGACATCAGCAGTTGATTGTAAACATTTTGGTTGCTATGGCAACCGGGCAGTTGAAATTAAACATTCTGGTTGTTATGGCCCATGGCAGCCATGCTGTTGATAGTAAGCCTTCTGGTTGCTATGGCAACCGGCAGTTGCTAGTAAACATTCTAGTTGCTATGGCAACTGGGTAGTTAATATTAAACATTGTGGATTCTATGGCACCCTGATGGTTGTTAGTTAACCTTCTGTTTGCTATGGTGCGACTTCTTGCTCTATATCTGTTAATAGTGTTTAAATGTGTCTGGGTATATTTTTTAGTGATGACACTATGACATCATCATGACATCAGCATGACATCATCATTTTTCAAAATTAAATTTTGGCCCAAAAAAGCATTGCACTTTTTGTGACTTGTTATTCTATATCTGTTAAAGGGGTTTTAATATGAGTGGTTGCATTTTTTTTTAGTAATGTCACTATGACATCAGCAGTTGATTGTAAACATTCTGGTTGCTATGGCAACCGGGCAGTTGAAATTAAACATTCTGGTTGTTATTGCCCATGGCAGCCATGCTGTTGATAGTAAGCATTCTGATTGCTATGGCAACCGGCAGTTAATAGTAAACATTCTAGTTGCTATGGCAACCGGGTAGTTAATAGTAAACATTCTGGATTCTATGGCACCCTGATGGTTGTTAGTTAACCTTCTGTTTGCTATGGTGCGGCTTTTTGCTCTATATCTGTTAATAGTGTTTAAATGTGTCTGGGTATATTTTTTAGTGATGACACTATGACATCAGCATGACATCATCATTTTTCAAAATTAAATTTTGGCCCAAAAAAGCATTGCACTTTTTGTGACTTGTTATTCTATATCTGTTAAAGGGGTTTTAATATGAGTGGTTGCATTTTTTTTAGTAATGTCACTATGACATCAGCAGTTGATTGTAAACATTTTGGTTGCTATGGCAACCGGGCAGGTGAAATTAAACATTCTGGTTGTTATGGCCCATGGCAGCCATGCTGTTGATAGTAAGCATTCTGGTTGCTATGGCAACTAGCAGTTGATAGTCATTCTAGTTGCTATGGCAACCGGGTAGTTAATAGTAAACATTCTGGATTCTTAGGGCACCCTGTGGTGTTGTTAGTTAACCTTCTGTTTGCTATGGTGCGACTTCTTCTCTATATCTGTTAATAGTGTTTAAATGTGCTGGGTATATTTTTTAGTGATGACACTATGACATCATCATGACATCAGCATGACATCATCATTTTCAAAATTAAATTTTGGCCCAAAAAAGCATTGCACTTTTTGTGACTTGTTATTCTATGTCTGTTAAAGGGGTTTTAATATGAGTGGTTGCATTTTTTTTTTTTACTAATGTCACTATGACATCAGCAGTCGATTGTAAACATTCTGGTTGCTATGGCAACCAGGCAGTTGAAATTAAACATTCTGGTTGTTATGGCCCATGGCAGCCATGCTGTTGATAGTAAGCATTCTGGTTGCTATGGCAACCGGCATTTGATAGTAAACATTCTAGTTGCTATGGCAACCGGGTAGTTAATAGTAAACATTCTGGATTCTATGGCACCCTGATGGTTGTTAGTTAACCTTCTGTTTGCTATGGTGCGACTTCTTGCTCTATATCTGTTAATAGTGTTTAAATGTGTCTGGGTATAATTTTTAGTGATGACACTATGACATCATCATGACATCAGCATGACATCATCATTTTTCAAAATTAAATTTTGGCCCAAAAAAGCATTGCACTTTTTGTGACTTGTTATTATATAATTAGATGTTTGAAATTTTTTACAGAAAAATGCATGCTGGGTTGTAGCAAAATACAAACAGGGAGATTCAATAAAAGTTCTTATCGTTTAAAATGGTGCTAATTTTGCCCCAACCAATCAGATCTTATTTAACATTTGTAAGGTTACATCTGATTGGTTGGGGCAAAATTAGCACCATTTAAACGATAAGAACTTTTATTGAATAACCCTGAATATGCACTAAGCACTAACTAGAGATGGGTCACCCTCCATTGAATTCCCAGGCTCGGGGCCCCCTTGTTTAATGCGCCGCTCTACCACCCCTCGCAAGCTGACAATCATCCCTTTGAAACAGCTGATCACCTTATTTGTACTTATGTTTTTCCAAATAATTAAGAGGTAATTAGAAAAATTTCAAGGCTGCAGTGTCGTTGCCCTATAAAATATTGTTGAAGCTACCTCTGCTTAAGGCTACTTTCACGCAGGCGGTGATAAAATGTCTGCCCATTGTAGCCAGTGGAGCGCCGTGTTCCTAAAAAATGAGCGTTCAAGTGGCGCCAGGTTGTTCTTTTTTTTTTATGTTCTATAAGTTCCACACACAAGAACTCTTTTTCTACCATCTCTATGAACTAAGGGCAGCTATGAAAAGTGTTTAATAACAAAAGCATATAAAAAAAGTACTGCTGTGTCCTTACCCAGTGTAAATACTAATGGCTACCACAATGCTATTCACCTTATGAAACTTAATTAGACCTGACCTAGGCCAGGAAGCTGAGTAGGCTACAGTCCACCTATTTTAATAAATAGATTGGCAGACAGACAGAGAGATCGATAGACAGACATACAAAGACAGATAGACAGACAGATATACAGACAGATGCACAGACAGCTACATCATCAGCCTTACTGTCCCTCAAGTATGTGACACCAACCTGACTCACTGTGCATTAAACAAGAGTTGGAAGTTCTGCAGGCCATTTTTTTTTTAACATCCTCTCTGTTCTCTCTATCCAGCTTGAAACTATAGAGGCCAAAGCAGCTTAAGGGCATGGCCACACTGCATTGCACCGGAAGTGTTCCATTGTGATGTACACATGATTTTGTGCGTTTGCGATTTCCTCCTTTGAGATACAAAATCGCATGCGATTGCGACATCAATTGGTGCAAACGGTAGTGCGATCGCATCGCACCGAAATCACGCTAGTGTGGCCTAGCCTTAAGGCACTCGCATTTTCTCCCTGATCTGTCAGTAATAGCAAAAGTGCTAATAGCAACATTGTATCATGCTAATCAGCACCTGAAACAGAGGATTCAATGTACTGGCAGATCAGGAAGAGAATGCGAGTGCTTTTCGCTGCATTTGCCTCTGAAATTTTAAGCTCGAGAGATCGTGACAGGCAATAACAGGCAGTGGAAAACTTGGTGGGCCCCCCAGAAAGGTAACCACCTTATTAGTCATCTGATGTGATATCTATAGCAAGCTTTAGAACACATAAGGGCTAGGCCCCACTATCACGTTTCGAATCAGTGCTTTCAAGAATATTGGCATTATAATTTCAGTGCCAGCAGAACATTACCATTAACCCTTTAGTGCCAGCAGACTTATACTACTAATACTTTCAGTGCCAGCACCTTTCCAGAGAATTGCTATTAACCCTCGGTGCCAGACTTCCCCATAGTATTGCCATTAACACTTTCAGTGCCAACAGAGTATTACCTTTAAAGGGCATGTCCACCCCCAAAACTATAATCCCCCAACTACTGGCCCCACCATGTAGTGTAGTTTAATCCTTTCCTCACATCCCACTCGATAGCTGCACTGAATGACCGGCAGCCGCGTCCGTGATTGGCTGCCGCGAGCCGCGTCCGTGATTGCTGCCGCTCAGCCAATCACAGACGCGACTGCCGGTCCCCGCCCTCTGCTTGCATTCTCACAAGCAGAGGGCCGGCAGTGCGGTGGAGGAACGAGGGGAGGTAAGTAAGAGTTTGGGGGCTTTCTGAAAAAAAAAATTATGCGGTTGGGGCTGGGGGACAGTGGGGGAACAGCATATTAAAAATGAGTTTAAGGGTGGACATACCCTTTAACCCTTTCAGCTGCTAGCATTTACTGATATACAGTATGTACCTGCTTTCCATGTCTCCTCCATTAAATTGTCATCTCCCACCTACTCTAAGTTCTAACTGGAGAGTTGGGTAGAAGGAAGAAGAGGCGGGATAGGGATCTCATGGCTGCTAGTCACAGGGGCCACTGTTATAAAGTCTGCAGCAGCTTTTACCTGGCATTTTAGAACTGTTCTCCTCAGTACATTAGCTGACCCTCATCCTCCCCCTCCTTCCTTCACCTTCAGTTCATTTGCAAATTGCAACATTTGTTGCTATGTAGAGTGTGTGGAGTTCAGGCTCTGTACTAGATACAATGTTGCAGATTACAGCTGAACAAGGAGAGCAGATCTAACACAGCAAGTAAAAAGTGACAGGGAGATGCTAGGGAGAAGAATAGGCGCCCTGGACCAACATAGGCACCCTAGTTCTTTGCCTAGGTGACCTATGCCTAAAAACGCCCTGGATCTATTCTACTTACCCTGTCCCTATCTCCTTGTACCTTGTCTGTATCTCACTACTTACTTTTAGTAATTATGTCCAATTTACATATCACTAGTGTTAACTTTGCTTTGTTTTTATTGCTTTAACTACTTATATTCACCCTATATGCTAATCCTTGTTTTACATTCCAAACATAATAGAATTTCCAAAAAAAAAAGGTTGCAACTCTATAACCTTTAAAGATGTGCTGCACCCTGTGTTATTTAGTGCTATAGTGTATAGAGAAGTGTATCCTGAAAGCTTGTCCGTAAAAATGAACTGTTAGTCTAGTGGTGGTGAACCTATGGCACAGGTGCCAGAAGTGGAACTCGGAGCCCTCTCTGTGGCACTCATGCACAGCAGAGTTCACCAGAGTTTTTACACCAGAAATGGCCCAGTCTGCTCCCCTTTTTAAAATCCAGCCCTTGAGAAAGTGTAGCACTGTCCGTAGCAGAGAGAGGTCATTCAGTTTATCTTCTCCTCTATGCTTCTGCACATTCCAGCACATAAGGATGGGGAGTGCAGTAGGTGAGAAACTGCTGTGCATGAGCTCTCTGTCCTTCTGTGTTCCGTGGCTGCCACAGCATGCTAAGGAGGTAAGGAATTTCAATTTAATTAGTTTACTGTACAGATGTCTCCACCTGCTCTGCATAGTTTAAAGGAAAACTGGGGTATTCTCACTGAGTTTCATATGGGGGAACCTGACTAGCCAAGGGAAAGATTATTTCTTACCCCCCCAAAAAATGTATTGATTTTATATTTGTGCTTTAAAGTTCAGCTCTTCTTGAGTCACTGTATTGGATCTCAAACTCTTGTCTGGTAATGTGGTATTAATAGGTAATCTATCTACTGTATCAGTCTGTGTCTGTCTGAGTTGTTTCAATGAAATCTCAGTGTTCAGTTAAATTGTCGTGTTGGCTCTATGCAATAAATAAGTGGGTTCTGGTTGTAGTTTGGGCGCTCAGTCTCTTAAAGGTTGCCATCACTGTGTTTATTCCATAATAAAATGGTATCACCTTATACCACAGTACTCATCCTTATTATTGCAATATATCTTATTGATTTACATTAAATTTTGGCCCAAAAAAGCATTGCACTTTTTGTGACTTGTTATTATATGTCTGTTAAAGGGGTTTTAATATGAGTGGTTGCATTTTTTTTTACTAATGTCACTATGACATCAACAGTTGATTGTAAACATTCTGGTTGCTCTAATACCTGTTAAAGGGGTTTTAATATGAGTGGTTGCATTTTTTTTAGTAAGTCACTATGACATCAGCAGTTGATTGTAAACATTTTGGTTGCTATGGCAACCGGCAGTTGAAATTAAACTTCTGGTTTTTATGGCCCATGGCAGCCATGCTGTTAGAGTAAGCTTCTGGTTGCTATGGCAACCGGCAGTTGCATAGTAAACATCTAGTTGCTATGGCAACCGGTAGTTAATATAAACATTTGGATTCTATGGCACCCTGATGGTGTTAGTTAACCTTCTGTTTGCTATGGTGCGACTTCTTCTCTATATCTGTTAATAGTGTTAAATGTGTCTGGGTATATTTTTTAGTGATGACACTATGACATCATCATACATCAGCATGACATCATCATTTTTCAAAATTAAATTTGGCCCAAAAAGCATTGCACTTTTGTTGACTTGTTATTCTATATCTGTTAAAGGGGGTTTTAATATAGTGGTTGCTGCATTTTTTTTTTAGTATATGTCACTGGACATCAGCAGTTGATTGTAAACATTTTGGTTGCTATGCACGGCACGCAGTTGAAATTAAAACTTCTGGTTGTTTATGGCCCATGGCAGCCATGCTGTTGATAGTAAGCATTCTGGTTGCTATGGCAACCGGCAGTTGATAGTAAACATTCTAGTTGCTATGGCAACACCGGGTAGTTATTAGTAAACATTCTGGATTCTATGGCACCCTATGGTGTTAGTTAACCTTCTGTTTGCTATGGTGCGACTTCTTTTCTATATCTGTTAATAGTGTTTAAATGTGTCTGGGTATATTTTTTAGTGTGACACTATGATCATCATGACATCAGCATGACATCATCATTTTTCAAAATTAAATTTTGGCCCAAAAAAGCATTGCACTTTTTGTGACTTGTATTTCTATATCTGTTAAAGGGGTTTTAATATGAGTGGTTGCATTTTTTTTTTTTAGTATGTCACTATGACATCAGCAGTTGATTGTAAACATTTTGGTTGCTATGGCAACCGGGCAGTTGAAATTAAACATTCTGGTTGTTATGTGCCCATGGCAGCCATGCTGTTGATAGTAAGCTACTGGTTGCTATGGCAACGGCAGTTTTAGTAACATTCTAGTTGCTATGGCAACCGGGTAGTTATATAAAACATTCTGGATTCTATGGCACCCTGATGGTTGTTAGTTAACCTTCTGTTTGCTATGGTGCGACTTCTTGTCTATCTATATCTGTTAATAGTGTTTAAATGTGTCTGGGTTATTTTTTAGTGATGACACTATACATCATCATGACATCAGCATGCACATGACATCATCATTTTTCAAAATTAATTTTGGCCCAAAAAAGCATTGCCACTTTTGTGACTTGTTATTCTTATCTGTTAAGGGGGTTTTAATATGAGTGGTTGCATTTTTTTTTTAGTAATGTCACTATGACATCAGCAGTTGATTGTAACAACTTTGGTTGCTATGGCAACCGGCAGTTTGAAATTAAACATTCTGGTTGTTATGGCCCATGGCAGCCATGCTGTTGATAGTAAGCATTCTGGTTGCTATGGCAACCGGCATTGATAGTAAACATTCTAGTTGCTATGGCAACCGGGTAGTTATATAGTAAACATTCTGGATTCTATGGCACCCTGATGGTTGTTTTGTAACTTCTGTTTGCTATGGTGCGATCCTTTCTGTTCTATATCTGTAAAGTGTTTAAATGTGTCTGGGTATATTTTTTGGTGTGACACTGCACTCTCATGACCATCGATGACATCATCATTTTTCAAAATTAATTTTGGCCAAAAAAGCATTGCACTTTTTGTGCTTGTTATTCTATATCTGTTAAAGGGTGTTTATATATAGAGTGGTTGCATTTTTTTTTAGTAATGTCCTATGACATCAGCAGTTGATTGTAAACATTCTGGTTGCTATGGCACCGGGCAGTTGAAATTAACATTCTGGTTGTTATGGCCATGGCAGCCATGCTTTGATAGTAGCATGGTTGCTATGCAACCGCAGTTGAAGTAACATTCTGTTGCTATGGCAACCGGGTAGTTAATATAGTAAACATTCTGGATTCTATGGCACTGATGCCTTATGGTTGTTAGTTAACCTTCTGTTTGCTATGGTGCGCTTCTTCTTGTTCTATATCTGTTAATAGTGTTTAATGTGTCTGGGTATATTTTTAGTGATGACACAATGACATCATCATGACATCAGCATGACTCATCATTTTCAAAATTAAATTTTGGCCCAAAAAAAGCATTGCACTTTTTGTGACTTGTTATTCTATATCTGTTAAGGGGTTTTAATAGAGTGGTTGCATTTTTTTTTTAGATGTCACTATGACATCAGCAGTTGATTGTAAACATTCGGTTGCTATGGCAACCGGCAGTTGAAATTAAACATTCTGGTTGTTATGGCCCATGGCAGCCATGCTGTTGATAGTAAGCATTCTGGTTGCTATGGCAACCGGCAGTTGATAGTAAACATTCTAGTTGCTATGGCAACCGGGTAGTTAATAGTAAACATTCTGGATTCTATGGCCACCCTGATGGTTGTTAGTTAACCTTCTGTTTGCTATGGTCGGGCTTCTTGCTTCTATCTGTTATATGTAAGTTAGTTAAATGTGTGTCTGGGTATTTTTTTGTGATGACACTATGACATCATCATGACATCAGCATGACATCATCATTTTTCAAAATTAAATTTTGGCCCAAAAGCATTGCACTTTTTGTGACTTGTTATTCTCTGTTCTGTTAAAGAAAATGAATATCTGTTAATAGTGTTTAAATTTGTCTGGGTATAATTTTTAGTGATGACACTATGACATCATCATGACATCAGCATGACATCATCATTTTTCAAAATTAAATTTTGGCCCAAAAAAGCATTGCACTTTTTGTGACTTGTTATTATATAATTAGATGTTTGAAATTTTTTTACAGAAAAATGCATGCTGGGTTGTAGCAAAATACAAACAGGGAGATTCAATAAAAGTTCTTATCGTTTAAAATGGTGCTAATTTTGCCCCAACCAATCAGATGTAACCTTACAAATGTTAAATAAGATCTGATTGGTTGGGGCAAAATTAGCACCATTTTAAACGATAAGAACTTTTATTGAATAACCCTGAATATGCACTAAGCACTAACTAGAGATGGGTCACCCTCCATATGAATTCCCAGGCTCGGGGCCCCCTTGTTTAACTGCCGCTCTACCACCCCCTCGCAAGCTGACAATCATCCCTTTGAAACAGCTGATCACCTTTAATTTGTACTTTATGTTTTTCCAAATAATTAAGAGGTAATTAGAAAAATTTTCAAGGCTGCAGTGTCGTTGCCCTATAAAATATTGTTGAAGCTACCTCTGCTTAAGGCTACTTTCACGCAGGCGGTGATAAAATGTCTGCCCATTGTAGCCAGTGGAGCGCCGTGTTCCTAAAAAATGAGCGTTCAAGTGGCGCCAGGTTGTTCTTTTTTTTTTATGTTCTATAAGTTCAACACACAAGAACTCTTTTTCTACCATCTCTATGAACTAAGGGCAGCTATGAAAAGTGTTTAATAAACAAAAGCATATAAAAAAAGTACTGCTGTGTCCTTACCCAGTGTAAATACTAATGGCTACCACAATGCTATTCACCTTTATGAAACTTAATTAGACCTGACCTAGGCCAGGAAGCTGAGTAGGCTACAGTCCACCTATTTTAATAAATAGATTGGCAGACAGACAGAGAGATCGATAGACAGACATACAAAGACAGATAGACAGACAGATATGCAGACAGATGCACAGACAGACTGACATCATCAGCCTTACTGTCCCCTCAAGTATGTGACACCAACCTGACTCACTGTGCATTAAACAAAGAGTTGGAAGTTCTGCAGGCCATTTTTTTTTTAACATCCTCTCTGTTCTCTCTATCCAGCTTGAAACTATAGAGGCCAAAGCAGCTTAAGGGCATGGCCACACTGCATTGCACCGGAAGTGTTCCATTGTGATGTACACATGATTTTTGTGCGTTTGCGATTTCTCCTTTTGAGATACAAAATCGCATGCGATTGCGCATACAATTGGTGCAAACGGATGTGCGATCGCATCGCACCGAAATCACGCTAGTGTGGCCTAGCCTTAAGGCACTCGCATTTTCTCCCTGATCTGTCAGTAATAGCAAAAGTGCTAATAGCAACATTGTATCATGCTAATCAGCACCTGAAACAGAGGATTCAATGTACTGGCAGATCAGGAAGAGAATGCGAGTGCTTTTCGCTGCATTTGCCTCTGAAATTTTAAGCTCGAGAGATCGTGACAGGCAATAACAGGCAGTGGAAAACTTGGTGGGCCCCCCAGAAAGGTAACCACCTTATTAGTCATCTGATGTGATATCTATAGCAAGCTTTTAGAACACATAAGGGCTAGGCCCCACTATCACGTTTCGAATCAGTGCTTTTCCAAGAATATTGGCATTAATAATTTCAGTGCCAGCAGAACATTACCATTAACCCTTTAGTGCCAGCAGACTTATACTACTAATACTTTCAGTGCCAGCACCTTTCCAGAGAATTGCTATTAACCCTTCGGTGCCAGACTTCCCCATAGTATTGCCATTAACACTTTCAGTGCCAACAGAGTATTACCTTTAAAGGGCATGTCCACCCCCAAAACTATAATCCCCCCAACTACTGGCCCCACCATGTAGTGTAGTTTAATCCTTTCCTCACATCCCAGCTCGATAGCTGCACTGAATGACCGGCAGCCGCGTCCGTGATTGGCTGCCGCGCAGCCGCGTCCGTGATTGGCTGCCGCTCAGCCAATCACAGACGCGACTGCCGGTCCCGCCCCTCTGCTTGCATTCTCACAAGCAGAGGGCCGGCAGTGCGGTGGAGGAACGAGGGGAGGTAAGTAAGAGTTTGGGGGGCTTTCTGAAAAAAAAAATTATGCGGTTGGGGCTGGGGGACATGGGGGAACAGCATATTAAAAATGAGTTTTAAGGGTGGACATACCCTTTAACCCTTTCAGCTGCTAGCATTTACATGATATACAGTATGTACCTGCTTTCCATGTCTCCTCCATTAAATTGTTCATTCCTCACCTACTCTAAGTTCTAACTGGAGAGTTGGGTAGAAGGAAGAAAGAGGCAGGGATAGGGATCTCATGGCTGCTAGTCACAGGGGCCACTGTTATAAAGTCTGCAGCAGCTTTTACCTGGCATTTTAGAACTGTTCTCCTCAGTACTATTAGCTGACCTCATCCTCCCCCTCCTTCCTTCACCTTCAGTTCATTTGCAAATTGCAACATTTGTTGCTATGTAGAGTGTGTGGAGTTCAGGCTCTGTACTAGATACAATGTTGCAGATTACAGCTGAACAAGGAGAGCAGATCTAACACAGCAAGTAAAAGCTGACAGGGAGATGCTAGGGAGAAGAATAGGCGCCCTGGACCAACATAGGCACCCTAGTTCTTTGCCTAGGTGACCTATGCCTAAAAACAGCCCTGGATCTATTCTTACTTACCCTGTCCCTATCTCCTTGTACCTTGTCTGTATCTCACTACTTACTTTTAGTAATTATGTCCAATTTACATATCACTAGTGTTAACTTTGCTTTTGTTTTTATTGCTTTACTACTTATAATTCACCCTATATGCTAATCCTTGTTTTACATTCCAAACATAATAGAATTTCCAAAAAAAAAAGGTTGCAACTCTATAACCTTTAAAGATGTGCTGCACCCTGTGTTATTTAGTGCTATAGTGTATAGAGAAGTGTATCCTGAAAGCTTGTCCGTAAAAATGAACTGTTAGTCTAGTGGTGGTGAACCTATGGCACAGGTGCCAGAAGTGGAACTCGGAGCCCTCTCTGTGGGCACTCATGCACAGCAGAGTTCACCAGAGTTTTTACACCAGAAATGGCCCAGTCTGCTCCCCTTTTTAAAATCCAGCCCTTGAGAAAGTGTAGCATCTGTCCGTAGCAGAGAGAGGTCATTCAGTTTATCTTTCTCTCTCTATGCTTCTGCACATTCCAGCACATAAGGATGGGGAGTGCAGTAGGTGAGAAACTGCTGTGCATGAGCTCTCTGTCCTTCTGTGTTCCGTGGCTGCCACAGCATGCTAAGGAGGTAAGGAATTTCAATTTAATTAGTTTACTGTACAGATGTCTCCACCTGCTCTGCATAGTTTAAAGGAAAACTGGGGTATTCTCACTGAGTTTCATATGGGGGAACCTGACTAGCCAAGGGAAAGATTATTTCTTACCCCCCCCAAAAATGTATTGATTTTATATTTGTGCTTTAAAGTTCAGCTCTTCTTGAGTCACTGTATTGGATCTCAAACTCTTGTCTGGTAATGTGGTATTAATAGGTAATCTATCTACTGTATCAGTCTGTGTCTGTCTGAGTTGTTTCAATGAAATCTCAGTGTTCAGGTTAAATTGTCGTGTTGGCTCTATGCAATAAATAAGTGGGTTCTGGTTGTAGTTTGGGCGCTCAGTCTCTTAAAGGTTTGCCATCACTGTGTTTATTCCATAATAAAATGGTATCACCTTATACCACAGTACTCATCCTTATTATTGCAATATATCTTATTGATTTACTTTCTGATAATCAATCTCTCACTTAATGATTGCAACGAATATTTTTCATACTGTCATGCCCCATTGTATTGGTGCTATTTAGTATTCAGTTCCAAACCCTCTCTCACCCATAAACCTTTTACAAGTAACAAGCAAAATGGACCATCTCATTAAAACCATTCAGTGTTATTGTACCCAGGTTATATATTCATCTCCCATCCACCTGCTGGAGTCTTTTTATCTATATTCCCTCCCCGTTGGCCCAAATGTACTCTTTGAAGACCCATGAACGTAAATAGAATATCATTACTTATCTCTGCCCTATCTTTCCTCTTTGCTACCTTTTTAGCCCACTGTATGGCTTTAGTATAAAAGCCTGTTTCTTGAAACTAGTACCGTATATACTCGAGTATAAGTCGAATTTTTCAGGCTTTAAAGTTAGCCTGAAAACCTAACCTCGACTTATACTATAGAATGTTACAGGAGCTGTTCTTGCCTTTACAATCGTTCCTGCTTCCTGTAGTCTGGCTGCTGGACTCACTCAGCACTGTCACTGAGCATCTGGATACTGTAAATCTGATGGGTCTCATCAGTTTGGGGCAAAAAACAGCTGCTAGTACAGTGCAAATGACAGCTTGAAACTACAACTCTCAGGTGACATTTTTAACTATTAGGATCAGAGAGTCCTTTACTATATGGGGGTCAGAGGGCCCTTTACTATATGGGGTCAGAGGGCCCTTTACTATATGGGGTCAGAGGGCCCTTTACAATATAGGGTTCAGGAGAATTGTAAATAATGGTAAGTGTAATTAAAATTTTACTGAACCTTGCCACTCCACAAGTTTAGGAACTGAAACTACAAGCAACAAAGCATGCCGGGAGTTGTAGTTTCCAAACTTTCGGAGTGCCAAGGAATTGGGGGTTACTGGTACTGGATTTGGCTATTACTGTATGGGATTCATGTATGGGAATTCTGCTGTCCATTTAAAGGGCAACTAATTTCTCCCCTCGGCTTATACTCGAGACAATCAGTTTTTACAAATTTCAGGTTGAGCAGTTTCTTCTAAATTAAAGGTTTCCTCCTGGGCTTATCTCTGTAGTTTACCTACCCAACCTAGAAAAACAGGATTTTCAAACTGCTGCTATGAAAAGAAAACAGAGATTACAATACACATGGTATTAAAGTACAATAGCAGTTAAAGTTATCGCTTCTCTGCCTTTTGGCTAAGATCAAGTGTAGTATCTGTTGTTATCAGTTGATGGTTGAGAAGAGGGGGTTCCCTTTGGGGGATGGGGACACACTGGGAGACCTTAGCAGGTCTTTCGGGGTGTCTCCGGGGTTTCTCCCTTCAGCCTCCCACATGATAAGAATGGGTCTGCAGACTACACATATTTGTTCAAAGCCTTAAGCCAGAAGCGTATGAAAGCACTGTCTCTCCTAGTACACTTCTGTGCACTGGGTTGAACGTTGTTTCACTCCTGGCACATCCTGGTCTCCCCCTACGGGAGCCGGATCAATTTTTTAGCCTCGCCTCACTATGGCTTGGCGATTTGGCACCCCCCTCCCCTTATTTATTGCCCACTTTGATTGGCACTAATTTATTCACTAGCACTTATCCCCTCACCCTCCCCACTAAATTTATTTTGATTTTGTATTGTTTTGTTCAGTTTTTGGCGGGGCAGTCTGGGTCCTTTTTAGGACCTCAAATTTTCCCAATCAAACCCTTCCCAGAAACCTTCTGGTGGCAGCTGGAGGTTGAAGGGGAGGGCAGTTTTGGTGGGACTTCCAACGCCTTCTGGCAATGCATAGCTTTAAAGATATTTACATTTTTGGGTGTGATATGGCAGCAGCATCACCAGGTCCCCTGCACTTCCTGCTTCCTGCTCTGAAACGGTCAGTCAATCTGTCCTTTGTCTCCTCCTCCCCTTTGCATCTCCCCTGGTCCCTCCCACTCATGGACCCCAACTTCTTTGGAGACCACAGTTCCCCTTTAAAGTTACAATCAACAAAATGGAAATTGGGCTAAAATATCAGTTACAGCAATGATGCCCAAACTTTGGCTTGCAAGTGGTCCATCCGTGGGTGGGTGGAGCTTTGGCGTTCCAGGGAAGGGTGGATCGGTGGCGGGATACACTTGTGGCCCTGTCACTGCATGGGGGTAGTGGCCCCCTGTGTGGCTCTGGTTGCGCACCCCTGAGCTACAGTATACAGCTTGTTTTGGCATAATGCTGTTTGTGCACAATTTACAGTAGGAGAGAAATGAGGTACATAAAGAACTTATTATTGTTACAGTATCTGCAGGTAATTCAGAAAGAAGGAAAGACAGAGCATCCTCTTGCTTTTAGCTTTGTTGGAGTATAAAATCAGTGGAAATATTCCCTCTAAGCTGTGCACATGCACACAAATCAGCAGGCCTATACACAAAAGTTAAAACAGTGCATACTCAAAAATCTTGGAGAATGTAATGCAGTATGCAGCATTTAAAATTTGATATTGTATCTGCATAAATAAAATGTATCAACCAACACAGTAGTTTTAAAATTAGAGGGAACATTAAAGGGCATGTCTACCCCCAAACTAAAATTTAACCCACTACTGGACCCACTGTGTAGTTTAAAGAAACCCTTAACTTTCATCTCTGCTCCTTATGGTTCTCCTGCAGTGCAATTCCAATGTCCAGGAATCTGAAGAATAGGAACTGTCTTCCTGTCCAAAAGATTTCTGCCTTCTTCTTTTCCCTTCACCTGGTGTAAAAAGATTCATATATGTCAGTGATGGCTAACCTTTTAGTGCCCAAACTACAACCAAACCCCACTTATTTATTGCATAGTGCCGCACGACAATTTAACCTGAACACTGAGATTTGATTGAAACAACTCAGACAGATAGACACAGACTGATGCAGTAGATAGATTACCTATTAATACCACATTACCAGACAAGAGTTTGAGATCCAATACAGTGACTCAAGAAAAGCTGAACTTTAAAGCACAAATATAAAATCAATTAATTTTTTTTGGGGGGGTAAGAAATAATCTTTCCCTTGGCTAGTCAGGTTCCCCCATATAAAACTCAGTGAGAATATCCCAATTCCCTTTAAACTATGCAGAGCAGATGGAGACATCTGTACAGTAAACTGAGTAAATTGACATCCCTCACCTCCTCAGCATGCTGTGGCAGCCACAGAACAGAGAAGGACAGAGAGCTCATGCGCAGCAGTTTCTCACTTACTGCACTCCACATCCTTATGTGCTGGAATGTGCAGAAGCAGAGAGAGAGAGAAAGAAAGACTGAATGACCTCTCTCTGCTACAGACAGACGCTACACCTTCTCAAGGGCTGGATTTTTTAAAAAGGGAGCAGACTGGGCCGTTTATGGTATAAAAACTCTGGTGAACTCTGCTGTGCATGAACGCCCACAGGTCTCCGAGTGCCACCTCTGGCTCCTGTGCCATAGGTTCACCACCACTGATATATGTTATAGGCCATCACTTCCCACCCCCAACCACTATATTAAATGTCTAAAAAAAAGAATCCAAACTCTACTTACAGCCCTTTGTTCCTGCTGTGTTCTCTATTGCCTCACAGCCGCGGCTGCCACTCTGCGGGATTGTGGAGCTGTAAGTAGAGTTCTGCTTTGTTTTTTACAAATCTATCTAAAAATGTAGGGTGGTGATGCCCTTTAAAGTGGTTTTGGTCCAGAATGTCTGGCTAAAAGTTGCTTCCTGGCTGTTGAACCTTATACTTTTACTTGTGCCAAGTTAAACAAGGAATATCCACCAGATGTCTTCAAGTCTCTATAATCCCAGTGGCTGGCTCCAACCTATTGGTCACTATTTAAACAAAAGCAGGATACATCATTATAAACCGTACAGGCTAGTTTATGTTTTAGCTACTTTGGAGGGGGGATTTTGTCCATCACATCATTTACAGATATCCACAGTATAATGTTCGGCTATCACAGGGCAGTATGTCCCTTTAAAAATGTTCTCTGTGTGTCCCATTCTCTTAGCTACCATCTGTTTCCTTCATCTACTGCCTATTTCCTGTTATATTCTGTTTAACCATATCAAGTGTTTAAGATTATTTAAAAGCTTTTAAGTGATCTACTTAAAACAAGCTTACAAAAGTAAACATTGGCAAGAAATAAATGTACATATATATTGATATTTCAAAACAGGAACAGTATATACTGTGTGTACGATACACAACTAATAAATTTGTTTGGATTATTGATACAAGTCCTGTGACTGCGCACCTGACTTGCGCAACAGGTATATCCAACAGGTACGCAGAGCACTCCAAGGATTTATGAATATAGTTTATTAAACAAAAGTAGGTCAAACAAACCTACGCGTTTCAGCCCAGAAGTTCTGCAGCACCCAGGTAGTTGATGGTATGACTGGAGTGCAACGGATTAAATATATATATATATATATATATATATATACACACACATAGAAAAGATAATAAGTGCACATTCCTAGACCCCATACAATATCATATTATCAATATATGGATTAATATAGCAGGCTCTCACTTCCCCCCATACCTTTGACTTTTTAAAAATGAGGGAAGAGGCCGTCCATCCAGTGCTTTATATTTAAGTCATAGGACCTCCCATTAAAGGGGCATGTTGGGGGTGCTATTACCACATGGAAGCAGTGGCGTAACTAGGAATCACTGGGCCCCCCAGCAAAACTATGATGGGGCCCCTATCCGTGCTTCATCCACAGTGGTTTTTCTGGAAGGAGCCTATAGCTCACATAATAATAATAAGAAAATGGGCCCCCCCTGCATAGAAGCTTGACCATGCATCCTAATTAGTACATACAATAGAAGGATTGTGGAAGCACTCCTTAGGCTAAATTACAACTACATTTTGTGGAAGTGCAACTGATCTGGTCAAACATTGAATTTAATATAAAGCACTGGATGGAGGGCCTCTTCCCTCATTTTTAAAAAGCTGGGGGGGGGGAGTAGGAGTGCTGCTATATTGATCCTGTGTGCAAATATGAGAAATGCAAAAGTTCAGAAGTTAGGTTAGAAGTTAGGACCTTCCAGACTGGGGTTACCTTGACGTGGTTATAAGGCTTTTCCCCCCATGTGATCACAGTAACGCACACTAAAACAGCTTTGTTTATAATGAATGCCAGTGTGCAGATAGTATGATATTGTATGGAGCCTAGGAATGTGCATTGATTATCTTTTCTATGTTTGTATTAATATTTGAAAAGATTAGTAGCATTTCCGCAAAATGTAGTTGTAATTTAGCCTGAGGAGTGTTTCCACAATCCTTCTATTGTATACTTGTATTCTATTGTATACTTGTATGAAATATATCAGTATCTTTGCCCATATTCCAAGTTCATTATCATTCCCAAAGACGATCATCATCTCTGTCTGTCTCTGGCTGTAGCCTGGGAGAAATTAAATTGTGATTAATGTTCAAATTTCCTGCTTTCAATTGGTTAAGTGACATTCCCAGGGTAGAAGCATGCTCAGTTAAGACTTGGGAAAACAGGAAGTTCCTGACCAGAAATAAAAAAAAATTGAGAAAAGGGGTCTATTAATGCAGGCAGAGGCTGGTCACATGGCTGAAAACAGGAAGTGTTCAAGCAGGAAGTAATATGTTTAGGGTTAATTTTGAAGGTATGATGGAAGGCTTTTTATATAACCTTAACTAGTTTGGAAAAATTGAAGACCACAGTTACCATTTATGCAGATTTTATGTAAACCTAGCAAAAAAGGTTCCGACTTAAAAATCTTAACCAAAAACCAAAACCAAAAAATTCCACAAGTCCTAAATAAAAAATACAGTAATTTTTTTATTAATGCGTGCAGGGGCGTAACCATAGATGGATTTTCCATGATGCTTAAAGGAGAACTAACCCCAAAATACAAAGGCAGCTCCACAGACTCTATAACTGTCACTTAGTAAAACCATTTGACTCTCACCTCTGAATTCAGCCTCTTAGTGTAGAAATCATTTATAGAACATTTCTGAGTACTGGCAATCTATGATGTCACTGCTGTCTTCTAGTGTTGCCTCTTCCTGGTGGTCCAGGTACCAAAACTCCTTCTGCTAACTAGCTACCTAGTGTTTGTTTCCCACTCCCCTTATGCTAAGCTGCAAGTAACAGTTGAACTCAGAGTCCCCACCTGCCAGTGTCTCCCAGCCAATCATCAGATAGCAGTGAATATTATTAGCAGATTTTCCTGCTTTTCATATGTATTTAGAAAGCAACTTGTAAACCCTTTATATTTGGGAGCATTTCTGCAAGACTGTGTGTTTTTATGTATTTATTTCTGCACTCTACCATTTATATTAGTGTGTGTATTGCTGCAATGTACATTTAGGGCACAGCCACACTGCAACGCACCTGAATCGCACACACAATCGCATGCGATTAATATGCGTTTGCACTTGCGATTTGTCCATTTTCATTATGAAAATGCATGCAATTGCACAAAAAACGGCTGTGTTACCAAATTGCTGACACATGCGTGAATCGCAACATACCTGAAATCACAAGGTTTAGGTGCGTTGCTGCATTTTAATACAAACGCAAAATCGCAATCGCCTGAAAAACGTGCTTGTGTGGCCTAGCCCTTAGAAGTGTAATGCAAGCTGCATTGATTTCAGTTTAGCCATACAGCATGTATTAAATGCAATGGAAGGGAGGACGCACGTTCCCAATAATGCAGGATCGTGCTCATTTCCGTGCATGGGTGTTGCGCTTCCACAATTAGACCCTAGCAGAGCGTATGCAATACAGACCAAAAATGGGGATCGGATGCACTCCAATAGCACACAGAAACGCATCATATGTAGTGAAGCTGGTCCCATAACCTTTTACATGCCTGCTCTCCAGTAGCACAATCAGATCGCAATCCAAAACATGTTAGTGGGAGCTAGCCCTGTGAGTCTTAAAGGGAAAGGTGGCAACCCCAGTAGAATTGAACTGATCACTTTACAAGGTACACTTATAAATACAAAACAGCTCAGAGCTGCAGGTGCAGCATATTGAAGTGAACATGGTCTTAGCACAGCTCTGTGCAATGCATTTTAAAGAGGAATGTTGGAGCCTGGAACTAGTGTAAAGGCTAAGGCCACCTTTGTCTTCAAGACCCAAACACATTAAATCTATGTGTTGCAGTGCTAAGTACCATTGCATTAAATACAAACAGTATCAGCCTGCACCATGCTTCTAAAGAAAATACTAACAATCTTTTGTTGTGTAGATATTATCAGGCCTATGTAATAAAAGTTCTTATGCTAACATCTGATTGTTTGGGGCAAAATTTGCACCATTTTTAATGATAAGAACTTTTAATATATAGGCCTGTATATGTGTTTGGGTCTTAAAGGCAAAGGTGGGAACCCTAGTTGATTTTGTTTATGCAAAACTTCCCACAGGCAACCCTCCTGCTGCATTAATTTTATAGAACATGTTTGCATTCCCTATAATAGTACCCCTTTAATTGGCATTCCCTCCAATAATTCCTATTAATATGTACATTGTAACATGGTGATGAGTTGCAAGTGGTATACCCTCCAACATTCCCCTTTAATACGTACACTTCTAGAACATGGTGCAGTGCTGCAGGTAGAGGATAATATAATGACCCTGATCTTAGCACAGCTCTGTGTAATGCATTTCTAAGCTTAGCTCTGTACTACAGTTTGTTGTTTTCATACAGACAGCTGAATTAAAAACACACTCTTCCTACCCTCCAACATTCCCTTTAATAAGGTACACTGATGAGAAATGCATTGCACAGAGCTGTGCTAAGATCAGGTTCTCTTCACTATCGTCCCCCTACAGTTCTGCGCCATGTGGTTTCTATAAAAACACACTTTTTCTACCCTCTAACATTCCCCTTTAAGAAGCTACACTTTCCACTAATATTGCTGTAGCTGACGGAGAGCTAGAGACCTTCACACTACGGGCCATATTTATAAAGGTGTGGTATTCTTTTTCTCTTTAGCAATCGTTATGGCGATCGTTAATTTATGATCACTATCGGAAATCTTGTAAATGTACAATAGCAAACGTAAATCTACAACCGCCTGTAGAATATCATTAAGTTTATTACCGCATGTAATGGTATACTACTCCAGTAGTCGTACAGTAACAAAAACTTGCGGTAAAGTTTTTTAATATGGCCCTCCAACACTTGCAGGTGAAACATACAAAGACACAGGTCTGTAGCTGTGAATAGTGCAGGTTTATTGCAAAACATGCATGCTACATGTTTCTGACCCACTTGTCCTTCCTCAAGGGCTTGAGTGGGTCTGAAACATGTAGCACGCATGTTTTGTGATATTCACAGCTATAGACCTGTGTCTTTGTAGGTTTCACCTGCAAATCCACGGATTTGGTGGAGTGAAATACGTTATTTACCTCCCAACATCACGTGGTGTCCCGGCACCCTTCCTAAACTCCTCTATTTGTACCAGCCGGGTAGTGTCGGTATCAATAAAGTTTTTTCAATACCCGGAATGTCCTTTTTTTAAATAAAAAAAAAAAAACTTTACTAACAATGCCTGACTGGGCTAGGCAATTAGAAGGCAGAGCTCCGCCCCCTCCTGCCCCAGAGCTTCCCTATCATAGCAGGTCTGATCAGTCAGTAGGAGGGGTGATAGGCCTGAAAGTCCAGCAGCAGTGCTGACACTCCTGCTCCCCCTCCCCATTAGCTCAAATTGGAGCAATCCATCCCACAGTACCCTGCCATTGTTCTGTCTGGGAACTAGGCCATCCTGTAGAACGAGGGAAAGGAGGAGCCTGACTGTGTGTAAGGTAAGAGTGTCAGTGCTGCACTGCCCATTACATAGATAAACAGGGTAATTCAATAAAAGTTCTTCAGGGTTATTCAATAAAAGTTCATCAGGGTTATTCAATAAAAGTTCTTATCGGTTAAAATAGTGCTAATTTTGCCCCAACCAATCAGATGTTAGCTTTCAAATGTTAAATAAGATCTGATTGGTTGGGGCAAAATTAGCACCATTTTAAACGATAAGAACTTTTATTGAATCTCCCTAAAAGTCTCTGTTACATTGTCTTCTTGTAGTCCTATAGCCCAGTGTGTATGCTACAGGGAGTGAAACTGCCTTTAGACTGCGTCTGTTTAATGGCTGACACTGTCTGCACTGCTGGATTCAGAGTGGAATTCACTGTTACACTGCCAGCACAGATAAAGGGGTACAGTAGTCTATGGGTTAATCACCCATAATCCACTCTGCAGCTGTAAACTGTTTTATTGAGGCATCTTGGGTAAAGGTAAGGGCAATGGGGCTGCCATTGCTAACATTAGGTTAAAGGTGGGGGCATTTATGGAGATTCCATGTGGTATAGGCACCTTCCCATCAAGCACGGGGCTCCCTTGCTGGGTTCTTCAGGCCCCAAGCCCCCATCCACAATCACCCTGCCCTCATTTTTTTAAATAGCTGATTGCATGCAGAAATAGAGAGTACAAAAAGCTGTTTAAAGCAGCAGATCGAGGTGCTGGCAGTTTACTGGGCCCCCTTGCTTCCCATTATGTATTTTATAAGTACTTGTAGCTCTGAGGTTGAGAGTTTGTCTGGACTGATGAAGTTATTCAGAAGAGTCTGACACACAGTAGGAGGACAACTTAACTCAAGAGGCAAGTTTACATTGAACATTTAACCTGCTTTTATAATTTGGGATTGAAGAATTCTTCATTATTGTCTGTCTGTCTGTCTATCATCTATCTATCTATCTATGTATCTATCAGCTATATCTATCAATCATCTATCTATCATCTATGTATCTATCTGTCTATGTAAGTTATCTGTGTGTGTGCCAAGCATATTGCCCATTTCTGTGCCAAGAATATTTTTGCCCATTTCTGTGTGCCAAGCATTTTGTGTAAAATCTAAAATTTAAAATTAACACTTTATGTTGTGTAAAATACAAAGTGGGTGGGACCTGGGTGTGGAAAGGGGCGTGACCTAAAAAATTTCCGCTACACACGGCGATGATACTTTGTTAACCTTCCCTATTCGGAAAGTAACCCTCCGCCCCTGTGCGTAACTGCAACTTGAATCGTTGGAGATGAGATGTGTCCAGAATAAGTATGAGGGCCATTATAGCTACACTATAATAAAAAAAAATTTATCTCTAAAATACCCAAGCTATCAATGCTCCTAAATGGAGTTAAATTCACGCTAATTGATGTAATACTTGAAATGCCCTCCAACTGCTTCTAAAGCAGCCCAAATTATTTTAAATAAATACATTTTATGATCTGCGCACTCTGGCCCTTTCCTACCCAGATTGTAATGTTTATCACCTGTGGCACTTAAAGGGTTAATTCCTTTTGAAACCATTCAATTTATAGACTGAATAGGTAGCTCATTAGCAGAAAACCTAAAGGAGATGGCTAGACTAAAGGTTCGTACACACGTGCGATTGCGGGTTGACCAGCGTCGCACAAAGTGTACCAACAGCCGTTTCGGGCGATAATCGGCCAGTGTATGGGCACTTTATCCCTCTCGTTCTGGGATCGTTCCCCAATCCACCGGGCAGATCTCCGAACTAGTGGCCGTTTAGGTGATAAAGTGTCCATACACGGGCCAATTATCGTCCAAAAGGGACATTCGTACACGTCGGGGGTCGGCACCCGTGTGTACGAACCTTAAGATTACAATTTGCTAAATTAGAGAGTACAAAATGTATCTTGCAATCTATTACTTGCTTTCTTAGAATGGAATCTAATAAACTGTGCAGGAAATTACACAAAATAAACCCATTGCATACATTATGGTTAATAACATTAATCTAATAGGAAGAATAGGAGGATGCCAAAGTTTAATTTACAGTAAACCTAGGACCCTATCTCTTGCAGCCTACCTCCATCATGTTGTTAGTGGTTCCTTGACTCCCAAACATTATATACAATCTCTGTTACATTAGAGCAAGGACAGTGCAACAATCCCAAATAATATAAGAGAAGGAAAGAAAGTGACAGGCACATGTAACCCTTTTCCAAAGATAATCTGTGAGGATAATTTGTGATCTCAGTATGATAAAGTATTATAGACTATAGCATGCATCCTGGTTTGTTCCCTTCCTGAGTTTCTCTCCAACACCAACATGGTATTTTAAACATATTGGTGGAAGGACCCTTAAAAGAAGGCTGGAAATAAAGTATATTACCTACTATGAGGAGTGGTTAAAATGCATATTATTTAATTCCTACAATTTAACAACAGATTTCTCATCTGATTAATATTTTTGAAGGTGAAAGTGGCAGATCCTGAAGGAATTTTGGAAAAGGCACAGACGTACTTTCTGGGAGATCAAGAATAAATGACCCTTTGCTGGAGTCTTCAAAACTTTCTTTATTGTGACGGAATGTAATCTCACTTTTTCTAATCTGAGCGATTTGACAGTAGCTCTAATAGTTATAGGTTTAACACTTTTTATTTACTGTGGTCATATCCTACATAAGTGATTAAAATTTAAATGCGAGCAACAATGGAGTATTTTCTTATATTAATCACTCAGCTACTAGAAGATGATAGTACCCAAGAAAGATTAATTTAAAATAGAAATAGAATATACAGATTGTTTTAAATTACCACTGTCTGCAAAATAATAAAAGTTAGATTCATTGTTTGTTTAACATGCTCACATGCTCAACCCCATAAAAACTTTTTACTGTATATTTAACACCCAAACCCCACTTACATTTCACTGAACTCCTGAGAAAAGGAATCCACCATGAAGTCCGCTGTCTGTTCCCTCATTTATGGCATTGTGAGTTCTATATGGCCTTGCACAGCCATAAAGCAGATTAGCAGTGCAGAGGTTGCTATTGTCTGTGATGAAAGAGGCAGGAAGCAACGATGAACCGGCGGACTGCAAGGTAAGATTCCTTGTTGCAGGTAAGTATTGTGAATGTTTTTATAGAAGATGAACATGCTTTTAAAGGTTTATCTGAAAAAGTCAAAATATTAGGCCCTGACATGTGCATTAATCATCTTTACCCTGGGATTTCTTTAAAGCTTCATAAACACGTGCAATCGTGAGGGCCAATCGGATAAGGACGATGTGTATTCACGGCTGTTTTGGGCAATAATCGTGCCATGTATGGGCACTTTCAGCCAAAACGGCTGTTCGGTTTGGGATCGTTGCACGACCGGCACTCGCAATCGCACATGTTCATGAACCTTAAAAAATGTGTTGCAAAGAGACAAAAGATCATCTAAGTCTACAATGGTTGTCTTTAAAATCATTTAAGAAATGTAGGAATGGAAAATCTACAAGCATTTTATAATGCAGCAACAATTTCTTTACCTCACAGATAGAACTAATAAGCACATTACTGATATATCACAAAGTATTTACCTTGAACCTGCCCCATTTAGTAGAGGAACACCCCTGAAACATTTGAAAAGTGGTGGGAGAACCATTCATTTGAAACATGTACTCAGAACTGATGGCTCACCTTTAAAATATAAAGTTATCCATGGGTAAACTACCTAATTACAATGCTCAGTTCGCTGTCGTTTCTAGGGACCTTACCTGGCCACAGTAAACCTGAGCAGGCTTTGCATCACCAAATAGAGCGGCAGGAGACTTGTCGCTGTACACAGCTACCCCCAGGTCTTAGAGCGCAAGGTATAGACACTAAGGCCAGGTATACTCTATAAAATCGGAACACCAATGGAGCTGAACAGGACAAATAATACAAGGAAACCAATGAGAAGAGCAATGAACAAGAACAATAAGGAGATCAATGAAAAGAACAATGCTAGGCAACAAGGACCAAACTTTGGCTACTAAAAGAAATAGCAGGGACCACTAACTTGGCTAACCAAAACTATAACAGGCAATGAGGCTGAAATAGACACAGGCTTAAGTAGAGCAGAGGAACCAATGGGGAATGGAGGACAAGAAAATATACAGGGATTGGCTCATTCAAACTAATTAGCCCTCCAATGAGGGACCTGGAAGAACAGAGGAGGTAAGGAGCGATGTCTGCGCATCCGCTGTAGCGGACATGCACAAAGACACCAGATGCAGCCGATCCACGGCGGAGCCTGTTGGGACCAAACGGAGCCGCCGCGGGATCGGAAAGCAGGTAAGCGCCTAACACTGGCATTGTGAAAGGAAATGTATCACGGACTTTACTTTTGGGAAAAAAAGTAGGTACTACTCACTGAATACAATATACCTGCCAATATTATCACACTTACATATATCATTTTTGCCCTATAAATAAAATGTATGTATTTTTTCACAGATGCATTGTGAAATTCTTTCTGTACTACTCTAAAGGGCATGTCCACCCCCCTAAGCCCAGAGATCGTTATAGTTATTTACCTACCCACGGTCCCTCAAATTACTCTGCTACAGAAAATCCGACATCTCACACTGATGCTGGATTTCTTCTGGATCGCAGCAGTCAGTCACTGCTTTGATGGTGACATCATGGCTAATGAGTGATTCTGCATACCTGCGCTCCTCCTCTGCCGTGAATTACACTTCCTGTACAAAGTTATAGGACTGCACATTTATTTTCTTTTAAATATTTCCCAAAAATGGCATATTTAAAGGGACTGTAAACTCCCCTAAACCCCAAAAAAGAACTATGTGCCATTCGTTTGTATTATTCACAGGGAGGAGAACGCTTATTCTCACCACCCTGTGAATAATATTACGCTCGGGGGACCTGGAACTTACCTTACGCGCCGCTCCACTCATAGCCAATCCTTCACTAAACAGCTGTTCTCTCCCGATCGCACGCCCTATCTTTTGTATTGGTGCGCATGCGCCTAAGATAGGGCGCGCGGTCGGGACAGAGCGGCTGTCAGTGAAGGAGCGGCTGCGAGTGGAGCGGTGGTAAGGTAAGAACCTTCCAACAAACTAAATATAATGTATAAAACTAAATTTTATTTTACACTTCTAAAAAATACCTAAACATCATACACATTAAAAAAAAATTCTTATATATATATTTGCGTCTCTGGGCGTCCCCAGGTTAGTAATAATAATCTAACAATGGCGTCCTAGAGCAAAAGGCAGCAAGTCAAGCAGTTAATAGGGTTAACAGGTAAGTGTATAGGTTATAGCACTGCACACACAGGCTTACTGCTCTAGCTCCTGTCCGCCATGTGGACCGACGTACGTTTCGGAGGCTTCTCCCGGATGAAGGAGAAATTTAGTTTTATACATTATATTTAGTTTGTTGGAAGGTTCTTGTGCATACATCCTAAGACTTATTGTTACTCCCCTATTGATATATATGTCTTTCGGGGAATGTATATTTCCTTAGATATAGCTCTTTGAGTGCCTCCGGAGTTTTCCGGAGCTTAGTGGGTTTCTTGGTAGTTTTTTTCTAAAATCACCACATTTGTTTTGATATTAATACAGAACAGTATTAATACCAGTAAGCTGGTCTATTGAGCTGGGGGAGCACAATTGTACATGGATAAATTATTGGTTGGTAGATCAGATGCAGAGAGTAGTTGTTAATGGGGCTTCATTAATATGGACTAAAGTTCTAAGTGTTGTGCCACAGGGTTCTGTGTTGGGGCCACTTCTATTTATTCTGTTTATTAATGTTGGAAGTGGGTATTAACAGCAAAGTCTCTGTTTGCAGTCAACACAAAACTTTGTTGACCATTAAAAGCTACAGATAGGGCTAGGCCACACTATCGCGTTTTGTTTTTATTGTGGGTTTGTGCATGCGTTTTTCCCCGATCATTGAAATTGCGGCAACGCACTGAAAAAAAGCGCATTTTTGGGTGCGATGCGATTGCACATGCGATTTGCGGTCCACATTTTTTAGCGCAATCGTATGCGGTTTTCTATATCTAATGAAAAAACGCAACGAAATCCCATGCGATTCAGCCCTTAATGTGCAATTGTTGCAGGCATATGTAGATACATTGAGCTGTAGATAAGATTCAGTTTTTAGAAATGTAAGGTTTGGATTGGAGCATTTTGGATTTAAAATCCTTGTGCTGCTTATACTATGAATGGCCGGAGCTACTTCTCTCATGAGGCAGTGTGAGACATTTGTTTCAGGCGGTACCTCAGGGAAAAGGGAAAGGTGGTGGGAAAATAAAAAAAAAAAACAAAACAGCCCCTTAAAAAAAAACGTGCCCCCCTTGCCCCCTCGATTTTGCCTGAAACCAATGTTGGTATCGTTGGTTTTAACCACTGTACTGCTGGAGACAGTTCACCTTTAGAGCTGCAGTCGTAAGGCAGTACCCGTGACATCAGAGGACTTCCTCTGATACCTGGGACCCCCGGCCTTCACCCAAACAGCGCTGGAGTGATGATCGCAAGTTTACTTCCTGCTATCGTGAACCAATGTTAAATGAAAGGCCAGTTCCCTCTTCAATAAATGCAAAAAAGAAAATCTGGATCAACAGTTAGATTTTTGGGGTGCTCTCCCATCAGACTAGCAGCCTCCTCCCCAGGAATTCCCCTTACCTGGACGCCATACTCCTGGAATTCCCCTAACTCCTCCACCCACCCCTTTGGCTACCAACTCCATCCACACCCTAGATGACATCTGTCTCCCTAACTATGCCCCTTGTCGTGCCCCCTTTATCCACCCTGCCTGGATGCCTTATATGGCAGGGTGGGATGTCTGTGTATGTCTATCCAAATGCAAATATTTTACTGTACTATACAACGTGGTAAATGCAAGATGTTTTCGTTTTTTTTCTAGTATGATTATGTACTGATAACACAAGCAACGTGTGAACTGAGATGCACACTTAAACTTTGGAAAACTCCATTTATTATGCACAACCACGCACACATAAAGCATAATAAAAGTTCATACCTTGCTTGTGCTATAGCGAACGGTCCAAAGGTAGAGGATAATTACTGGGATAGCACCTTACGAACTTATAGGCAAATTGCTAAGGAGTGTGCCTGGGCCCAAATAACCATTTATGTCCTGATAAGATAAACCTTAAAATGGAAGAGGGTGTACTTTTTTTTTTTTTTATAAACAAGCATTTGGTAAGGTATACAAAACGGCATTTAAAAAAAATAAGGCACTTTAACAACATGGCCTGTACTCCCGATAACATTTATGCCAAGCACTTAAAGGGCATGTCCACCCCCCAAACTAAAATTTAACTTACTACTGGCCCCACTGTGTAATCCTTACCTTACGTCCCTGTTCCTTATGGTACCCACCCTCTGGATCCCTCCTTGGCTGGACAACCCCCTACCATAAAAACTGTTTTCTGTAGTGTAGGACATCCCTGCCCACCCCCAACCACCATGTCAGATTACAATACAATCAGTAGTTCTCACCTGACCTTGGTCAGAGCTGGTAACCAAATTGTGCTGTCAGGGCTCTATGATTTTGTCAGTGGTAAGTAAAAACAAAAATTCCTTTTTAAATTTGTAAATTAAAGGGGAAGTGTGGTCTCCAAACAAGTTGAGTTTACATGAAAGGTCAGTTTCCTACCTTTAAAACGAGCCATCAACCACCTCTCTACGTGCTCCACAGCCCAAGATAAAAAGAAATTACTGACCAGAAAGTTCATGGTGTGAGGCTGACATGTGACATTCCTAAGGCTGCTCCTCCACCTCGTCACTGGCGAGCACAGCCACATGGGGCTGTAAGGGAAGGGGCCAAAGGGGGTCTGTAAATGGAGGGGCCATAGGGTCCATGAGTGGGAAGAGCTGGGGGGCTTGCAAGAGGAGGGGGGCTGCCAGGGGAGGAGGAGACACAGGGCAGATTGACTGCCATCCACTGACCGTTTCAGAGCAGGAAGTGCAGGGGACCTGGTGATGCTGCTGCCATATCACACACAGAAATGTAAATATATTCAAAACTATGCAAAATAAACAATGACAATAAATTGCTAAAATTCTCAAGTACCTAAAGTCATTACCATTAACTCTCCCAGTGCCAGCAGACTTTCCCATTACCTTTAACTTTCCCAGTGCCAGCAGACTTTCCCATTAATTTTCCCAGTGACAGAAGACTTTTTCCATTACCTTTAACTTTCCCAGTGCCAGCAGGCTTTCCATTTACCATTATCAGTGATCTGCTGGCAGGGAAGGAGATGTGTTGTATTGGAAGGATATTTAGTGTTTTAAGAAGCATGTTATGACACCATCTGCTGCGGCTGATTCCTGAGTTACGGAGCGGTCCGCTTCCCAGTGTTTGTTTTCTGCTTGAAGTATCGTGGGATTCCCTAAAGTCTCCTTTCTGGAGAAGGGACCTGCATGCCGTAGTACAGCATAGCACAGATGAAACACAGACGCCGTAGGTGAGTGCTCCTGCCCTGGACCTTGGTATGTTACTTTCTATAGACTTTTCCATTACCTTTAACTTTCCCAGTGCCAGCAGGCTTTCCCATTACCATTAACTTTCCCAGTGCCAGAAGACTTTCCTATTACCATTAACTTTCCCAGTGCCAGCACTTTTCCATTACATTCAACTTTCCCAGTGCCAGCAGACATTCCTATTACCATTAACTTTCCCAGTGCCAGCAGACATTCCTATTACCATTAACTTTCCCAGTGCCAGCAGACTTTCCTATTACCATTAACTTTCCCAGTGCCAGCAGGCTATCCATTTACCATTAACTTCCCCATTGCCAGCAGACTTTTCCATTTGCATTAACTTTCCCAGTGCCAGAAGACTTTTTCCATTACCTTTAACTTTCCCAGTGCCAGCAGGCTTTCCATTACCTTTAACTTTCCCAGTGCCAGCAGGCTATCCATTCAACACTTAACTTTCCCAGTGCCAGCAGACTTTTTCTATTACTTTAAACTTTCCCAGAGCCAGCAGACTTTCCCATTACAATTGTAAGATTTATATCTCTATATTCATTAGATATAAATATATAAATCTGTATACCATTATTTTGGGGTTGGAAAGCAAAGAAACCACACTGATAAATGTATGAAAAATTAATATAGTTTACTTAATAGTCAAGTTACCGTGACAATAAAACAAACAGATTATTTAAACATAAAACATACACACTATATTACAATATATACATGACACATGATTACGTGTAGCCTACATTAGTTACCACAGAATGTATAATTCAATGTTAGCCTTGATGTTGCCCAGTGCCAGCAGGCTTTCCATTTACCATTAACTTCCCCAGTGCCAGCAGACTTTTCCATTGGCATTAACTTTCCCAGTGCCAGCAGACTTTTCCATTGGCATTAACTTTCCCAGTGCCAGAAGACTTTTCCCATTACCTTTAACTTTTCCAGTGCCAGCAGAATTTTTCCCAGTGCCTGCAGGCCTTCCATTTACCATTAGCTTTCCCAGTGCCAGCAGACTTTCCCATTGGCATTAACCTTTCCCAGTGCCAGCAGACTTTTCCATTGGCATTAACTTTCCCAGTGCCAGCAAACTTTTCCATTGGCATTAACTTTCCAGTGCCAGCAGACTTTTCCATTGGCATTAACTTTCCAGTGCCAGCAGACTTTTCCATTGGCATTAACTTTCCCATGCCAGCAGACTTTCCATTGGCATTAACTTTCCCAGTGCCAGCAGACTTTCCATTGGCATTAACTTTCCCAGTGCCAGCAAACTTTTCCATTGGCATTAACTTTCCCAGTGCCAGCAGACTTTTCCATTGGCATTAACTTTCCCAGTGCCAGCAGACTTTTCCATTGGCATTAACTTTCCCAGTGCCAGCAGACTTTTCCATTGGCATTAACTTTCCCAGTGCCAGCAGACTTTTCCATTGGCATTACTTTCCCAGTGCCAGCAGACTTTCCATTTACCATTAACTTTCCCAGTGCCAGCAGACTTTTCCATTGGCATTAACTTTCCAGTGCCAGCAGACTTTTCCCATGGCATTAACTTCCCCATGCCAGCAGACTTTTCCATTGGCCTTAACTTTCCCAGTGCCAGCAGAACTTTTCCCATTGCATAACTTTCCAGTGCCAGCAGACTTTTCCATTGGCATTAACTTTCCCAGTGCCAGCAGACTTTCCATTTACCATTAACTTTCCCAGTGCCAGCAGACTTTTCCATTGGCATTAACTTTCCCAGTGCCAGCAGACATTTTTTCATTGGCATTAACTTTCCCAGTGCCAGAAGACTTTTCCCATTACCTTTAACTTTTCCAGTGCCAGCAGAATTTTCCCCAGTGCCAGCAGACTTTTCCCATTACCATTAGCTTTTGCAGTGCCAGCAGACTTTCCCATTACTATGAACTTTCCAATACCATTATCTTTCCCAGTGCCAGTAGACTATCCAATTACCATAAACTTTCCCAGTGCCAGCAGACTTTCCCATTAATTTCCCCAGTGCCAGCAGACTTTTGCCATTACCATTAACTTTCGCAGTGCCAACAGACATACCCATTTCCATTAACTATCCCAGTGCCAACAGACATTTCCATTAACTTTCCCAGTGCCAACAGACTTTTCCATTACTTTTAACTTTTCCAGTGCCAGAATTACCATTAATTTCCCCAGTGCCAGCAGACTGTCCCATTACCATTAATTTCCCCAGTGCCAGCAGACTTTCCTATTAATTTCCCCAGTGCCAGCAGACTTTTGCCATTACCATTAACTTTCGCAGTGCCAACAGACATACCCATTTCCATTAACTTTCCCAGTGCCAACAGACATTTCCATTAACTTTCCCAGTGCCAACAGACTTTTCCATTACTTTTTACTTTTCCAGTGCCAGAATTACCATTAATTTCCCCAGTGCCAGCAGACTTTCCCATTAATTTCCCCAGTGCCAGCAGTCTTTCCCATTAATTTCCCCAGTGCCAGCAGACTTTTTCCCATTAATTTCCCCAGTGCAGCAGACTTTCCCATTAATTTCCCCAGTGCCAGCAGACTTCCCATTAATTTCCCCAGTGCAGCAGCTTTCCCTTATTTCCTTCCCCAGTGCCAGCAGACTTTCCCATTAATTTCCCCAGTGCCAGCAGACTTTCCCATTAATTTCCCCAGTGCCAGCAGACTTTCCCATTAATTTCCCCAGTGCCAGCAGACTTTCCCATTAATTTCCCCAGTGCCAGCACTTTCCCATTAATTTCCCCAGTGCGCAGCAGACTTTCCCATTAATTTCCCCAGTGCCAGCAGACATTCCCATTAATTTCCCCAGTGCCAGCAGACATTCCCATTAATTTCCCCAGTGCCAGCAGACTTTCCCATTTCCATTAACTTTCCCAGTGCCAGAATTACCATTAAATGTCCCCGTGCCAGCAGACTTTTCCATTACCATTAACTTTCCCAGTGCCAGCATAATAAAGTAGCAGAATAGGGATATCAGAGCTGTCTGTCACAGAGACTGCTTGTTAGGTTAAAAATCGGGTAACAATTTTTTAATTTTCCTGTGTTAGAACTGCTCTCCGGTATGTTTTAGCCGAGCTCCTAATCGCCCTCCCTTCACCTTTTTCCATTTGCAACATTGATGCAAAGTGATGAACTCTGCTTAATCTATTCAGCAACAATATTGCAAACGTGCAAGTACAGAACATAGTGAAAGGGTGAAGGGATAGGATCTAAGCTAAAACGAACAGGAGAGCAGTTCTGACACAGGGAAATTAAAGCGGCTACCCTGATTCTAAACACCCGGTCGCCAGTAAACAATTTTTCAGTCACCATGGCGAATGAGATTAGTTCAGCCCTCAATTAAAAAGGATATTTTAGGGGGGGTGGAGATCCTACTAATTCCTCCCATACTTTTAAAAGAGTAGGTCCACCCCTCCGGAGAAAAATTAGTATGTTATGCAGCACCCCTATAAACCTAGAGTTTGTTTAGGATACTCTTTTTAAATCTACTCCCAGCATGAGAAATTATACTTACAAGTTCACAATCCACCGCCGCTTTCCGTCTCTGCACTCCCTCTCCACTGCAGCTGCTGTGTTCTTTTTCTGGTCCCAAGCAGCCGCAGTGGAGGCTGCTCCAGGAATCGCAGTCAGTGATTGGCCGTGATGTCACTGTCACGGCCGAGACAGACTGCGCTACTTGGAAGTGAAACGAGAAATGCAGAACTGTGGTGGTGGATCGTGGAGCTTGTAAGTATGAGAGCTCTTGCTGTAATTTATGTTGTTACAGTGTAAAACTGCAAAAAAAAAAAAATCACAAGGTTTTTTTTATGTTCAATATATTAATTTAATAGGGAAAAGGCTATTTTTGGCATAACAAAAAATAAGCAGTGATTTAAATAGACAGCTGCAGCCCAAAATCCACCCCCTTCCCTTCTAATATACGGTACCCAGAGTACATAAAATGCTAGGCCCTCAACCCTAGGGGGTACACAAGATCACCCAGAATACTTGTGCAAAGTATCCTTTTTACTAGGCAGATGGGCCAACCTGTAAAGATGGGTTCTGCAAGAAGCATGTCTTCCCATGGGCATGATCACATGAGTGAGGAGGTGGGGACAAAGTGGGCCAGGGGGCACTACTTTGCCAGATTCGTGGGTAATCCAATGTACTCCCAGAAGTGAGGATAATGTTTTACAGTACATTTTTGCAGGGGAGCCATGCTGTCCATTTCTAACCAAAGATACAGTTTTTCAATTTCAAGGCATATACCAAGGTGCATTTTCATAGATGAAGCAATTTTAGTTTTCTCTAAACCTTTCTTTTTTACAGGGAGCAGCTTATTTAAAAGGATAAATCATTGCTTTTCTGTATATTTATACATGCAAAAATCACAACCATCACTTCTTTTTTGGACGCATTTTTCACAAAGAAAAAAATAGCAAGTCATTTTTGTCACGGAGTAAATCACTTTGCTTATGGTTTCAACCCTTATTTTTAAGGAATTTTGTTACCTGAAAAGTTTAACCATAGCAGAGAAAAATAAAAATGCAAAGAAATTGTTTTAATGTCAAGGAAAAACAAAAGAGAGGTAGGTATTTAAGCTTACAGCAGCTACTGGCAAAAAATAAATAATTTGTGTAGCCTATAAATCACTTTTACTTAAATTAAATTTAAACTACCCGATACCTGCTGTAATTGGGTTCTAAACTTAATTTGCAGGGTCTGTGCCTTTTCTAAAACTGGATATAGCACAGCACACACAACGCAATACATTTTAATTACATTCTTTGCTATTCAACATGAAACGTGCAACTTACTCATTGTTCCCACAATGCATCTAGGCTGAGGCAACACTAGCAACGCAAAGATTCTGTGCATTTGCTCAGTTATCTGCACCAAAAATGGTGAGCTCGTGTTTAGATAGATGATCAAAAACAGTTGGGCCAGTCACATTTAAAATGCACTAGCATGTGATCATAAGCAAGTGAGAATTGTGCCATTCTGTCCTATTCCTAATGGTTCCATAGTACAAAATACATTGTGGGAACAAGTGGAGGAAAATACCCTCCTCGAAAATATTACATGTAAGGAACTGGATAAATAACTGTCAGTGTATTGCTTGACTTGACCTTGGAGCTTACATAAAATTGTTTTCCTATTCTATTGAATAGGAAAACATCAATAGAATCATAGATTCTATTGATCTGAAGCAACCAATCAGGTGTTCTCAAACCAGAAAGTGCAGATTACCAGCACTGGCAAACATTTGCACTTTTTGCTTTAAAGCAATTCTGCCCTTCAAACACTTTTTGCTCTGGTGTAAAGATTTAAAACTAGAAGGACTGTTTTAAAATTTCTAGTGGGTGGTAACAAGTTCCTGCATTAGCTCAGGGATCTTCATGTGAAAGATACAAAACAGTCAGACTAAACTGTGGGTGTGCCTGTAAAATTGGAATGCTGGGAAATAAGGCATGGACTTCCAAATGCCTTACCAAAAATGAGGTGAAAAACAGATGATTGTTTTTAATACAAGGTGCTCTTCTGACTTAATATTATTTGGAGGCTTTATTTGAAGAGCAACTGTGGTCTCCATGCCAGTGACATTTATTAAAAAGAACACACTCCTACCTTAAAAAAGGGTGGTACTTCCTGCTTAAAACAGTGAACCGTTACATCACCAGCAAACACCTGGCTTGAATATGCCCACTTGTGTCCTACTGCTGGGACACAAGCCTGGAAATGACCGAATGCCAGTCATACATTAGTTCGACATTAGTGTCTAATCTATTCAATGTCTAGCTAGTGCTTTTTTAGAACTGCAGTTCTTACCTTCCAACATTCTGCCTAGCGTACTCTTTTGAGATCACAAGCAGACTTCAAAAAAGAACAGGTTAGGCAACATTTTCAGATTTTGCGTGAAAGTAGTGGGAACCCTGGAAGGGGAATACATAGGGCATGGACACCTTGGAATCCACAGACAGTGAAAAGCACAGATATCAAATGCAAGTCTGTTACTAGCTTCAGAAAAGGCTGATTTTTGGGGGTGTGGCTTATTACAGGTTATAACTCATTCCAATCTTAGAGAAACAAAAATGCAGAGTAACCACTAATTGTAGATCACATTGATAGGTTTGGAAAATGGCACCTTCCATTCAAAAGTATAAAAATAAACATAGATATTAATACGCTACAATATTCTTTGTGTTTTAGAATTTACTTTGAATTAAGATAAACAATACCAGAAAATAGGGCACATTTTTAGTTTATGCAAAAATGTTCCCTTTGTTCTCTCACAATATATTATAATTTGCTTCACAGTTTTATAAAAAAAAAAATCTAGGTCTATTTTAAGGAATACGCATGAAAAATTGAATTGCATTTAACATTTGTAACATCACAGGTTTTCTTTAATATGCACACAAATATATTTATATAAAACACACACACACAAAACACAGGTGCCCTTGAATTGTTTGACTAAGACCTTTTTAGTTCCAAAATATTTTTTCTCTCAATTTTTGCATAAATCAAACCAAAGTTATAAAGGTAAAAACCAGTGCCCATTTTTATAGTGCTTATAGAAATAATAATGGAAAGTGCAACTTTTGCCAACTCTTCAGATTATACATCTTGGAATAGCAGATATTGCTGCTGAATGGCCTATTGACAGCAGATTTTCCATGGCACCAATAAGTTCAATTAAGTGTATTGCTAAATAATGTATAAATACTAGCAAGGCATACCAAGCAGTCCATAAAACTTTGTTAAGTCCAATAAAGGCACTTTCTGAAAAACACAATTGGATATACAGATGACCCATTCAAACTATGTTAAAATAAATAATGCACCCCTAGTTTAATAAGGGAGGAAGCCAACTTGGGAGTTCTTTGACCAATATATATAGTAAAGTATATTACCTAAACAAACAGCAACAATTTTCTTCTGTTATTGAAATTTACATGCACATATTGTTCAGCAGTTAAACCAATCAATTGACTTAAATGTTGCATGCTAAATAAATAAAACTTTAAAAAAATGCAGGTCCTCTGCATGCAACTAAAACTGTGCATGACTAAAAAGCCATGCATAGGATATGCATCTTTTTACTTAAACAGTTACACTAGCAGTATTATGTGAACTGCAAAGTAAAAGGTTTACATTTGGGCATTTACTGGCAAGAAAAATGTTGCTAGACCACTTCTAACCTTTACAAAAGTATTCTTTATTACTGGTCCCCAGTTTATGCTGACTAAAATGAAGAAGCAGTGGGGTTCTATTTTACCTGATGCTAGATAGCAGGTATATGTAAAACATGCTTGTTCTAAAGACAGTGTCCAGGCAGGGACATTTCTTGCAGTAAAGAGCAGATTCTTTGGTGTTGCAGAAATGAGAAATAGTATGCTAAGACTGCTAAAATCCCTGCAAATAGATTGTGTGTGACATTGTTATTTTGGCCTTGTTATAAACAAAAAGTATTCCAGACAGCCTGTGTTGTTTAAAAAAAAAAAAAGGTGGCAAACCAAGAATCTAATCATCTACGCATAATGACTGGGTGACTGCACTGGATCCCCTCTGTGATCCAGTTGATCCTGGAGTTGAGCCAGCTCAGCAAGTTCATTCAGTTCCTGGAACTGGCGATCTGTCTTATGGCTGACCAAAGATCTGTAGAAGTGTACAGCAAAGACTATGAAAACCAATGCAAATGGAACCATAATAATTGTTGAAGCAATTGCAGCTGCTTGGCCAGAGCTAACTTGTAATGTTCCATTATTATTATGCAATTTGGGACTGTTCACAGGTAGAAATTTTACCCAACAGAGTAGCACTACTTCTGCTAAAAACAAGAGTGTACCAATGACTGTAGAAAACGCCCAAGCCAATTCAATGTGACGGTGCATCCTTTCATGAGGGGACTCTTTAACAGAATTGAGATTATGTACATTGCTCACAGCTTCAATGTTGGGAAGAATGCAGGTGCTTATCATGAGTGCGAATAGGTGTACAGCAACAAGTACTGTGGTACAGGCACTGAATGCAATAAGAAGACCTGGAGGATAGGCATGGTCTGCTTCTAGTTGAACTTCCACCATTGCAACCTAATAAAAAGGAAAATAAAGAATTAAAAGGAGTACTAAACATATGTTTACATTAATCCAATTGTCAAAGATTTTATCCCCATAATTTCTTCTCTAATAAGTTACATACATGTAAGAAGTAGATTCCCAGTACAACTCGGAGACATTTAAGTCAACAAAGAGCCTTGTGAGCACGTGCACCTATTGGCCACATGCCTCCTGTTTGTAGCTACAGTTTTGCTAATTTGCACTGTGCCACTTTGCTTAGTCGCCAGAAGTATATATATTTTTTAAAAGATGGAAATAAACAAAAAACAAATTTGTTTTCCTTTAAGCTTGTTATTCATTAATGTAATGTAATATGTAGCAACTAGAATATTCACAGCAATCGTTCAGGTGAGTACACATTTCTGTTATTGCTATTAGTCTCCTGCTTTATTTACTTGGAGGGGTGGACCAAAACAATTACAGATATGTGTACTCATCCAAACAATTGCTGTGAATATGTATTCTAGTTGTTGCACATTACTGAAAGATCCCAATGGAATCCGCTGTAAAATCTGCAACATTTTATACCATATTTCTAAAATCTTTGAAATTTGGGTAAACAGTAAATCGACCTTAAAAGGGGAAATATATTTAGTTTCCATTGCTTCTAAAAAGATTGAAGTGCCACCTAGAATATGCACTAGCATTTTCCTGAATGAATCAATGTTTAAAAAATGAAAACTAGATACTGGAAAAAGCCCAGATAAGATGTTGGATGTCTGATGTAAAACCATCTCAGACTACTGCCCAAGCACCCTGTTCTTTTGTATGAAGAGGTGAGAGGGAGATCCCATGGCTTACTGACAATAGGAGCCTCCACTTAAATTACTGATGAACAGATAAAATATAAGTGTCTCCAATACAGAACCCTGCAGCTCACCACTTACAACTTTAGTTCATAGGCCAGTGGTGGCGAACCTATAAAAAGGGTATGAGAGGTGGCACGCTGAGCCCTCTCTCTTTGCTTCTGCACATTCGAGCACATAAGGATTGCAAATGAGAAACTGCTGCGCATGAGCGCTCTGTCCTTTTCTGTTCTGTGGCTGCCACAGCATGCTAAGGAGGTGTGGAATGTCAATATACTGTATAGATGTCTCCATCTGCTCTGAATAGTTTAAAGGGAACTGGGGTATTCTTACTGAGTTTCATATGGGGGAACCTGACAAGCCAAGGAAAAATTATTTCTGGATCCTGTATAGGGTTTCAGGTTGCCAAATGGTGCCGTTTAGCTTGAACTGCACATTGTGGCAGAATTGCCTAGGTCTATTCTCAGACTTGCAGGTTTAATCCACTTAGACCCTCTAGATTCTGGCAGGCAGGTGGAATAAGAAAGGGAGGCTAAGTATAGTAAGATCCATGACTCCTACTGCCTAAAGTGACCTATATAATCCTTCTCCATTCCAATAGTATAATAGGTAAGGATGTAAGGGCAGATGGCTCACTTGCATGTTTAAGCCCTTGGGTAGGAAACGCTAAAGCTCGACCGTGGGTTTTTAATGTCTGTATATCAGAAAATTTGCTTTATTCCAGGATGTATGGAAACTTAAT
Organism: Hymenochirus boettgeri; assembly: GCA_019447015.1. Taxonomy (NCBI): domain Eukaryota; kingdom Metazoa; phylum Chordata; class Amphibia; order Anura; family Pipidae; genus Hymenochirus; species Hymenochirus boettgeri. Next base: position 310,539,133 of record CM033469.1, read on the forward strand.
TTTTCAGCATTCTGTGCAGCCAAGGAATGAGGTGAGTTGTAATTTTTAAACATGTGAAAAGTTAAACACATATGCTCTATATCATTAGGCTGTATTGCATCTGTATATTTTTTTCAAACATGTTAAAGGTCCCAAGTTTAACACCCCTGCTCTATACCATTAGGCTGTATTGCATCTAGACACATGTCTTAGCCACTGGAAATTAAGAAGAAACTTACTGCAAGAAGAAAGCCATTGTTAACAGAAAAGCATAACAAGTCCCGTTTGCAGTTTGCCACAAGCCATGTTGGGGACAGAGCAAACATGTGGAAGAAGGTGCTCTGGTCAGACGAGACCAAAATGGAACTTTTTGGCCAAAATGCAAAACACATTGTGTGGCGAAAAACTAACTCTGCACATCACTCAGAACACACCATCCCCACTGACAAATATGGTGGTGGCAGCATCATGCTCTGGGGGCGCTTCTCTTTAGCAGGGACAGGGAAGCTGGTCAGAGTTGATGAGAAGATGGATGGAGCCAAATACAGGGCAATCTTGGAAGAAAACCTCTTGGAGTCAGCAAAAGACTGGGGTGGAGGTTCACCTTCCATCAGGACAAGAACCCTAAATAAAAAGCCAAGGCAACAATGGAATGGTTTACAACAAAACACATCCATGTGTTAGAATGGCCCAGTCAAAGTCCAGATCTAAATCCAATCGAGAATCTGTGGCAAGATCTGAAAACTGCTGTTCACAAACGCTGTCCATCTAATCTCACTGAGCTGGAGCTGTTTTGCAAAGAAGAATGGGCAAGGATTTCAGTTTCTAGATGTGCAAAGCTGGTATGGAGACATACCCTAAAACACTGGCAGCTGTATTTGCAGCAAAAGGTGGTTCTACAATGTATTGACTCAGGGGGCTGAATAAATACGCACACCCCACTTTGCAGTTATTGATTTGGTAAAAATGTTTGGAATCATTTATGATTTTCAGTCTACTTCTCATGTGTACACCACTTTGTATTGGTCTCTCGTGTGGAATTCCAATAAAATTGATTCATGTCTGTGGCAGTAATGTGACAAAATGTGGAAAACTTCAAGGGGGCCGATACTTTTGCAAACCACCGTATATTCGAGTGTGCAGGCACTCAACTGAAGCTCTTCAATTTGCCTGGGTGCTACTCCTGAGATATAGATAAGCAGATAAATAGATGAGTGCACTCCAAGGACATCTCAATTGTAACAATCTATTAAGGTGTAACGCAACATTTTGGTCGTGTTTCTTCGACCTTTATCAAGCAGTCACTTGACAATGAATAATCACCCTTCACAGCACAGCTGCACAGATTTTTAACATCCTCTTAAGCATTTGTTTACTTTTAAGTTACTTCTGTTTCTTTTTGAGTAACTTCTGCAGCTTTAGGCATTTAATCATTGTTACATTTTACCTCTGGTTTTTCTTGGCTTGCTGCCCAGATTTTCTAAGAAGATTTGCTTTCTGTACAAGACCTTACTCAGGCTAACTACTCAGGTGTAACTACCATGGGAGCAACTTTAGCAATCAACCCCCCCCCTTCAGAAAACCAAGGGGCCCCAATTTAAGTTTAAGAGATTCCCAGTTACACCATTAAAGGGCATGTCAACCCTAAAAATCCTTTTTTAATATATGGTAGATATAGGCTCCCCTTCGCATGTCAGGGTCCTTACTGAGGTTAAGGAAGCAGCAGGGACCTTACAGCGCACACAACTCTGCAGGCCTGCAGACACAGGTTAAAGTGGGGCGCACACAGATTAAAGTGGTGCGCACACAAAAATCTGCTGGAAAATAAGTGCCGCCATATGTAGCACACAATTTCATTTTGTATGCGCACAGAAAATTTATATCTGCGCACATATACAATTTCCAATTTGAGGGAACATTGGACCTGATGACTCACAGACACCTCCTAATTTTACTTTTTGGAACTTTGCACATACACTGCAAGAGAACCATAAGGAGCAGAGATGTAAGGTAAGTATTTTATTTTATTTTTTTTAACTTCACAGGCGGCCAGTAGTGGGTTAAATTTTAGTTTTGGAAGTGGACATGCCCTTTAAAGACAACCCTAACAATAAGGGAGAAGGTGCTGAATTAGACTTTTTACCTCTTGTGGCCCTAAGCTATGACCTAGGTGGCTTCATCAAATTCAGAACTAGTTTAAGCAGCCATGTTAACTTCATCTGCAGGCTAGAACAGGAAGATATAGAAAAGCAGGAAGTGGGGAGGAGTCCTTTTAAATTGATTTCCAAGTCTTTCCTAACAGCAAAAAGTATTTAACCCTAGAGCAACTAAGCTACTTTGGCTCTACCCAATTCTCAGTCAACCTTTATCACACTCTAAATGGACCATATAATAACAGCTGCTTATTAGCCAATTTGGAGTTGAATTTTACTTAAAATTGTTCTGGGCTTCTGGTTTATCCTCCCTAAAGCTTCATTTTTAATCTATCCTAAACCACTATGTCTCACACTGGGTTCTTCTTAGAACTACATACATACAACTGCAGCAGTATTTGCCTAAACTTTCCTTCACTGCTTTAGTCCCCTATAGCATTCGCAACGTGGCCAATAGGGAAAAAAATGCTCCCTGCAGAGCACATCTTCCCATTGGGCTTGTGACAGGTGGACCAAAAGGTCCAGAGCAGCAAAGGAAACTTGGTTAGTACTGTGCTGCAGGAACCCAGCGGTTTAAGCCCTTATCCTGGGTAAGCGGGGGGGGGGAGGAGAATACAATTTCTGTAATAGTTGCTGTAGGAGGGGCAAGCAAGGGACAATGTAATGTTCATAACTGCAGTTCTACTTTAATTTTACATGTAAAAAAATTTGTAAAAAAAAATCCAAGAAGAATGAAACCTAATAAAAAAAAAAAAACTACCATACTTTTATTAACAGAGAAAAACCAGAGTTAAACTGCACAGTGGAAATGTACTAAACTATTAATACTTGAAATTCATAATCCTAAAGTATGCAGAGGCTTAACATCAAGAACTAGGTCTAGGAGACCCAGTGACACACACAAAAAAAAAAAAAAAAAAAAAAAAAAGAACACCATGTTAAATGCGCAGATTAAAAACTGTCTAAAAGGTTAATGCAAAACATTCCATTTAAAGGGGTTCCAGACATGTTTAGATTTTTCCTTAAATATTTACTGTACATTACACACATTATTGGTTTATTGCAACTGTAGTCATTAATGAATACAATACCGGATTTCTAAAATCAAAACAAGTAACTGTATTAATTCAAATGTGCAACTAATTCCGCAAAGGATATAATACCAAACCTGCACCACTGAGGGTACTAGATGGGTTTTTGAATGGTTACAGTTTTCACTTTGGGAAAAAAAAACGATCTGTGGCAGCAAAATAAACAAATCGATGTAAACACTAGAGTGCTGCACAGAACAATTAGTATGAATTAAAATACAATTCACTATACAAAAGGAGAACCCGTAAAGAGGAGTCAAACCAACCAATGGCAATATCACTAGCGTGGATGTGGAGTCCTGGTAAACCAAAGACTGATATTATGGCCAGGTATATGAGTGCCTTGCTAGCTTTTTGCTCAGTAGTAACCTGGTATTCCACTTGATTTGTGGTGCCCTGTTTATTTCACTTAATTAAAATATAATTCTCATTTTTGGGTGAACACATTCAAATAAGTTTGGGATGCTGGACCAAACATTCAGAATTCTGGAAAACAATATATTTGCCCTAACATGCCGCAATACATTTACAATAAAATAATGACATTTTATTTTTACGCATAGACCAGCTTTTCATAGTACAGACTCTCGTATACACAATTTAACTCTTGAAAATCCCCCAATAACAAAAAAATTATAACTATTATTTTTATTAAAGGACAACATTGAATTAAAAGGCAGATATCCTTGTTATAAAAGCAGTAATCAGTGTATCACCCTTTCAATTTAATATAGTTGTTGAGAAATTTAACTTACATGAGGTTTGTGTTTTATTTCCCATTGTTCCAGTATCGCAATATGGTCAGACCATTATGTTCTTTACACATGCTCAGTTCTAAGATACTGCAGGAACTGGTTACAGTTGGCCACACCCATTAGTAGCCTCTAGCCAATCCTTTTACAAGACAGAATAGGCAAGGGAGCATGTGACTGAGATCAGGGGTGTGGACAGTCACTGTACAAACACAGGTATTTAAAGGGCAACTATAGTGAAAAAAAAACTTTGTCTGTATACAATGTATAGATCACTTAGTATAAGCTGCCTACTTTCATGTTTCTGTGTGCTTCGTTTCTTCACACTGGCAGAAGTTTGTACCAAGCTGTGTAGTCCCCCTCCCCTCTCTGTTAGTCCCCTCAAGCAGTGATGGCTGTATACAGAGTCCGAGCATTGTCAGTTGAAAGGACTTTAAATGAATGCTGACATCCTGTTGACCCCTCCCTTCCAGAGCTAGCCTGCAAGCAGTCAAAGTGTGGAATAAAGTAGCAATATGCTGAAGGGAGGGCAGAGGGGGAGAGAGGAGGACAAGTGGTGCTGAGATTCTTTACAAGTAGTTACTGAACTCTGCCTGTTCTCTAACTTTGCTAATGTTATTTATTTACCTAAAGTTCATATCTCTCCCCTGCTTAGCTGAGATCATAATCACTGAGAGAGAGTCAGTGTAACAGCACTTGTAGTGAGACCTTCACAAACACAGTGACACTGCTTGTTGTCCTGTTATATTTCAGTTGCTTTAGTCTATATATTCATAGATTGCACTGTGTGTCTTGTTTGGTATATAGTATGTATTCTGTATTATATATACTGTATTAGTGTTCCATTTGAGTCACTGGTTTTGTATGTATAAAATATTTTTTTGGGGGGGCTGTTTTATAGTGTGTTATGCTCATATCCTGGGTTAATGGTTTATTGATTGGTTTTAGCACTACAGCATTTGACTATATGTTGCACATGGTACATATAGTGTGGGTGAGAGAGTGTGTGACAGTACTGCATGGGAGCTTTGGATTGTTGGGTTGTGCCTTTGAGTGACAGATGATGTTAGCAGCTCCTACAAATCACACGCATATTCAAGGCTTAATCTCGGGGACTATGTAGAATTTAAAGAAACTAAAGGTACCCTGGTGGATGGGATGACTTATAGGATACATTAAAGAAATTAAAAAAAACTATTTTCTCACTATAATTGTCCCTTTAATTCAGTAACATTTACTTGAATGCCATTTACTGTATTGCTATTTTACAGTTTATTGGTGTCAGAGGGTATATGTTCAGATTATAGAGTGTAAATATGTGGGTTTAGTTCACCTTTAACATGGATTTATATAGAGTCATGGTCTGCTGCTTAAGGACTATCAGAACTCTCACGCCTATATTATTTAAACCGTGTAACTTTGAGACCAAAGTATAAACATGCTTGCAGGCTGCATTCTTGGTACTTGGTAACTGAGCTGCATGGTGTAACTTTGACCTTAGCCTACCCATGTCATTCCTGCCCCAACCATACCCACTCAGATGGTCGTGAAGGCAGCACAATAAAATTTATCAGGCCACATGTTGGGTACATAATGCTTCGCCACTATATTTTGTAATAGAAATAATTTCACCTGTCTAACTTATTTTGATGATGCAAGTATTAAGTACTATGATGGTATAAGTAAAAAGTATTGGGATAATATTTCAATTGGGATAAGTTTAAAATACATAATATATACAATACATTACATTCATTGTAGCTTGCATAAAATGAGTAAATACAATGTTAAAGGAGCATGATTGCCTCAAAATAAAAAAATGTTATGTAGTTAAATCAAAACCCAATAGCTAGAAAACAGACAGATGTAGGACATAACCTGTTATAAAACAAAATGTTTTCCCCCTTCCTCTTGCCTTTCAAAGGGTCTCTCCTCCTCCTTCAAAGGGCTGTGAAGTCCCATCAAGGTAGCAGAAAGCGTTGTAAAAGGACATCAGCCAGTTTTTCAGGTTAGTCTTACATCTCTCATTGCAGTTTGGGGGGGGGGGGTCCTATATATAATGGTTAATTTGAGGGATGGACTTGCCTTTAAGGCAACATTAAAGGAATAGTTCACTGCAATAGTGAACTATTCCTTTTCTACATTGATTGAAGCCAGGGAGGTTAAGGAGCTATGCCTTACCTCTCGTTCTTCAATCAATGTTTGGATAGCCAGGAACGAAGTTCTGAAAATCTTACCTTTCGCGCAATCCAGTGGGGCTGCTCTGACAGTTCCCGACTGCTTCCTGCTTCTGTTACACTATAACGCGCGCTATAGCAGAACAGAAGCAGAAAGCAGTCGGGAATTTCAGAGTGGCTCCACTGGATCGCGTGAAATGTAAGATTTTTAGAAGTTCGTTCCTGGCTATCCAAACATTGATTGAAGAACGGGAGGTAAGGCATAGCTCCTTAAAGGACAACTATACCCAAAAAAACAACATCTCCCCCATTACATGTCCACACTTCCAGCAGCTGAAATCACTTACTCTCATTTACAACCATGCTGCCCTCCCTTAGATATCACACAGCAAAGATGAGTGCTAACAGCCTGCCTCCTAGATGGCCCAGGGCCATCGTTAACATATCACTTGTCACTGGCTGGTGGGAATGTCTGTTACCTCTCTCCTCCTCCTCTGCCAGTCAAACAAACTTGAAATGTCCTGTTGCTAGGATACAGCCTACATAACCAAGCTAATCAAGGGTGGGTGCAGGAGTGTTTTCTTGCATGCTAGGTTTGAGTGACAGTTACAGGCAGACAGAATTGTTACGCCCCCTTCACAGCAGGGCTAATTGAAGGCAGAGAGAGGCTCGAAATCAGGGGGAAAAAATGTATAGGGAGGGCTGCATACCTTTACTCTTTTTAAAGCAGTTTAAAAAAAAAAAAAAAAGCATTGAGGCAATAGTTATACTTTAACCTCCCTGGCTTCAATCTATGCAGAATAGGAATAGTTCACTATTGCAGTAAACTATTCCTTTAAAAACACTGGAGTGCCAGGAAAGAAATTTGCCAAGAGTGCCACTCAATGATCCCTGTAATTTTACATCATCTGTGTGCAGATAAACATTTTCCCACGCACATTATCTAGTGCTTATATTATATTTTGTGGGCCCGCACAGCTTAGAGGGTACACTGGGCTGTCACTGATTATTGTGGTGGTACCCTATGCCCATTGGTGATTTTCTATTGAAGAGGTGAGGAAATTAGAAATTCTAATGCCTCAATGTTAAAATAAAGAGGATTGAAAGGTTCCAAGTAGAAAACCCCATAACCCAGTAATAATCCTGCACAATGCAGCAGATCCCCCTCTATGGCAGGTGGTATGCTCAGTAACCACCATCTAGCACTGCTGGGTTGTGTGGAGGCTTCAGAGTTGCAGTTGAAGAGTTCAGGGTCTCATTGTGCCCCCTGTCTGGGGAGGACAGTGTGTGCATCACACTCTTGGCTAGAATGGGCTATAATTAGACGCACTGAGAGCGGTCTAGCAGATGGCGCCATACACAGGACACGTGAGGCGGATTCCGCTATTGGGTAAGGGGGGAGAGAGGAAACTCACCATAGCGAAGCCGGAAAGCAGCGCAGAGGTACGGCTTGACGCTTTAAGCTTGGCCCGGCTTAGGTACAGCTTCCTCCAGGACAACGCCTGCATTGAGTGCTCGTTAAGACTCATGAGCTCCACGTAAGTCCGACTAATCCACTCCGGGTAAGACACCTCCTCCTGGGGCTGTGAGGGGCACGGGCGGGATTTAGAATCCGCTCCGTTCTCTGGTAACATTGGCTCCCTGCCTGTTCCAATTAAATCCCCCTCCACCTCATTCCATGCCAAATTCCACCCCGTCACAGCAACAGCTTCGGTGATAAAAAGACCAACAGACTGCGCATCACACGCGACCGCGCTAACTTCAGGAGTTGAAGCAACCTCAGGAAGGAGGTGAAACCACACCCATTCCGTGACGCCTGAGCTACAGTTTCCGCCAACCACAGGAAACCATAAAGCTTCTTCTGCCAATCACTAGACTGCTTGTGGCTAAACTTTTACAGCACAGAATAAAATGCCATGGACGCGATGGATGGGGGCTAATTTAGTAAGAGGTTCCCTTCTATTAAATCCACAAATCAGATGTTACCTCTTTTTCTGATCTACTGCAGTTCTAAAACGCCTGATAGAAGAGTTTACAGTAATCCATGCAAACTTCCATTTGTCCTAGGGAATAGGACACACACCTAGCAACAGCTGGTGGGCAAGGCGTCTGCCTCCCGAAATACAGCCGGAATTGAACATTTTGCGGAAGTGCACAGGTGATCCCGAGATCTCACATTCAGGCAGATTTTTTCACGGGAAGCGGGTGGCTGTCCTATAGTAGATAGAAATGGACAAATACAATTAGCGGTATCCCACCCATCCCGAAATGTCCGGGGAGTCTCCCTCATTCTGGGTTGGTCTCCCACACTCCCGCGAGACCACCCCAGATTCCTGGACTTGAGAGGAGACTTGAGTCTCCTCCCAAGTCACACCCACTTTGCAAGGCCATGACCCTAACCCCCGCCCCCACCACCCTAGAACACTGGTCATGCCCCATCACGCCATTTCCCACCATGCCCGGAAGCCTGAAGGGGCAGGGTGGGATGTCTGCAATCATATAGATGAATATGTACATATGTGTATACATACATACATGCCAACAGTCTCGGATTTACTGGGACAGTCCCAATTTTTAAGAAGTAGTCCTGCACTCTTAAAGGGTATGTCCACCCTTAAAAATATTTTTTGATATATGATTCCCCCTGTCCCCCCAGCCCCAACCGCTCTATTTTTATTCTTAGAAAGTGCTCGAAACTCTACTTACCTTCCCTCTTTCCTCCGCCGCGCTGCCGGCCCTCTGCTTGCGAGAAAATGCAAGTGGAGGGGCGGGACCGGCAGTTGCGTCTGTGATTGGCTGAGCGGCAGCCAATCATGGACGCAGCTGCCGGGAGTTCTTTGCAGCGGGGGGAAAGAGGGAAGGTAAGAAGAGTTTGGGGCACTTTCTAAGAATACAATAGAGCGGTTGGGGCTGGGGGGACAGGGGGATCATCATATCTAAAGGGATTTACACTAGGGGAGGGATCCTAAGAGGGAGGGGGAGAAGGGCTGCAGTACGCATGCCAAACTTCTCCCGGAGGCCAGGTAGTAGGCAGAGTCCTATATGGACTCTGCTATCCTCCTGGTGGGCAGTTTTTGGGACTTTAGGGGGGACTACAGGAGAACCATATGGCGCTGGGATGTGAGGTAAGGATTAAACTACGCTACACAATTGGGCCAGTAGTGGGGGGGATTATAGTTTTGGGGGTGGACATGCCCTTTAAAGTCCCGGGGGATGTCCCGGGATTCAGAGTGTACCTGAAGTCCAACAGTGTAGCCTGTCAACTTGTCTGGAGTTGAGCAATTTATAAAGTAAAGATCGGGATCCTTAACAGAGACAGAGGTCATGTGACACACTGCCGTTCTCTCTGCTTCTCCTGACCTGAGGCAGTAAAGGGGAGGGGGAAGTGTAGAGAGGGCTGTGCGCATGACTTCTTCCTCTTTACAACTTCAGTTAGGAGATGTGTCCACATAGCTAGGAGGTAAGGAATGCCACAGGAATCAATAGTGCTGTCTGACATACTTGAGGGGATCATAGTGCCCTAAAAATCAGAACTTCCTTCACTGGACTCATGGGGGGGTTTAGGTGGGGAAATCTAGAGATCTATCTGTCTATCTATTTGTCTCTGTCAATCTATCTATCATCTATCTATCTTTCATCTATCTGTCTATTTATCTATTTGTCTGCCTCTGTCGATCTATCTTTCTGTCTGTCTGTGTATCGATCTATATATATATCTGTATCTATGTTATATGGTCATCTATCTATCTATCTATCTATCTATCTATCTATCTATCTCTATATCTATCTATTTGTCTGTCTGTCTATCTGTCTGTCTATCGGTCTATATATCTGTATCTATGTTATATGGTCATCTATCTATCATCTATCTATCTATTTGTCTGTCTGTCGATCTATCTATCTATCTATTTGTCTGTCTGTCTATCTGTCTGTCTATCGATCTATATATCTGTATCTATGTTATATGGTCATCTATCTGTCTGTCTATCTATCTATCTATCTATCTATCTATCTATCTATCTATCTATCTATCTATCTATCATCTGTCTATCTATCATCTATCAATCTATCATCTGTCTATCTATCTATCATCTGTCTATCTATATATCATCTATATATCTATCTATATCTATGTTATATGGATATCATCTATATATGTCTATTTTCTATCAATCTGTCTGTCTATCTATCTGCCTGTATCTATGTTATATGGGTATCATCTATCTAGCTATCTCTCTCTGTCAGTCTGTGTCTATGTAATATGTTTCTATTTGTTTTTCTTTTCAGTCTACGTAATATGTGTATTAGCTATCCATTTATCTACCTAGTTTTTCTATAACTCTAACCATATCTGTTTGTGTATTTATTTGTGTCTGTGTATCTCTCTCTTTGTTCCTATATCTCACTGTCTCTGTCTATATTTCTGTTTTTGTGTGTTTCAATCTCCACAAAGTACACAATGGGCATGGTTTTGTTTATCAAGAATGGCCCAAAATGTTTTATGGAGTGCGTGTATGCCATGGGGCGTGGCTTAAATAGGTGTGGTTTGTGGGTGTGGTTTAAAAATAAATGTAGCTCTGTGCACCTTTGCTTGCCTTTTCAAAAATTTCCCTAGATTTTTTTTAGAAATGTTGGTTACTATGATACATAACATACAAGTACATATAGAAGTTTTAAACCACAAAGTCAGAATGAGTCAGAACGTTTTACTTGATTTTGGTAACTGATTTTGGTAAATATATTTACTAACTAAGTTAAATATATATGCAAATACAGAGAAGGCTCAGAGACCAACAACAATAACTGCGGTATGCAAGGTTTGTAGAAGAACACTTAAACTACTGGGAAATCTTTGTCCCGTTTTTTTTTTTTTTTAAATAATTGCATTAGCTTAACAATGCCATGAACATAAGGCTGAAGGGTGAGAATTTGTCATCAGAAAAACATCTGGTCTATTTTCTACTGTCCTGTGCAGCTGGTGGGTTCTGCTTTCTCTGGAATTTTGGACGTGCTAAGGTAGAAGAAATGGAGAAAGTGTTGTAAAAACATACATTGTGCATTTGAATTGTGATGAACAAAAAAATCTCAATTACATCATTATTAGTTATACCAACTACAGGAATTACTAGGAGAGCTGGGATGGATGCTGTTGCTAGGTGATTGTCCTATTCCCTAGGACAAATGAAGTTTGCAGGTCATTGATTACTGAAAACTCTTCTTTGTCCCACGGGAGGCAGCCACCTAACAACTGCTAGTGGGCAGACTAGCACACATCTGGTTGTTGCTCTTGCAAAGCGTAGATACTCTGGCTCTGTAGGATGCCAGTAAAGTCTGAAGAAAGTCCTACTAGATGATCATCTAGCTGCTCAGAATGGACTAAAGGTACTCCTCTGAATTTCAGGCTGCTTTTGTGGCAGCAGCGTCCCTAATGAAATGGGGGCAAAATACAGGTGTTGATACCTGAACTGTCCATTGCTGAAAGTACCCATCCACTAACCATTTTAGAGCAGGCAGGAACGAAACTATGTAGTTTTCTCTGTTTTTGGGGAGATCTTCCTCTGAGGATTATGTGAGACATCCAGGGTTCTTGGATGTGGATTAATGTTAATTCCGCTGATTTAGCAGCGAAGGCTAGAGCCATAAGACATGCTAATTTTATACCTAGAGGGCGAAGCGAAAGAGTCCTTAGTTCCAATTTAGCTAGGTAATTGAGTAGAATATTAATGTCCCAAGTGGACATGTATCTGGGGACAGATGGCCTAGAAAGTGAAGCTCCCTTTATTAACCTTAAATATATAGCATTGGTATTAAGGTCTGGGATTATCAGTTTTACGGCTGAACCGTAAGACTTAAGAGTAGCAAAAGCAAAGCCAGAGTGGAACTTGTGGGAGAGGAATTCTAAGGCGCCCCATAATGCCCTGGGCTGCTCAAATTGATTCTCCCAGAAAACCATGATAAAAACTCGGCTATAAGATTCTTATATTTTATAATAGTTTTGTGATGTAAGGACGAGTCAATTAGGTTGTTTGATGATGTAGAAAGCTGTTGGAAGCAGAAGTTACTCAAGCTGTGATCCACATTAATTGTGGCAGTCTGGATAAAAGGACTGGTGAACCCTGGAAACAGTCTGCAGTCATGCCCAATGGCAACTTCTGTCCCACTATTAGTGGAAAAAGATCCAAGAATAGTTGAGGGAAGAAAGGGCAACATAATATGAGAGTCATCCCTAGGACCAGATATCTTTCTCCACGCATGTTCAGCAGCACGCGTGCACCTGCATATAAAACGGGAAGTTAGGTTGAGCCGTGGGGAAATGCAAGGGGGCAAGAGTCTATCGTATTAGTCAGGATAGAATTATATGAATTAGCAAGCAAGTCAGGGTCATCAACTGTCAAAAGGGAGGAGAGACTAGAGAACAGGGATGAGGCAAGTGTCGGGAGATCTATGGATCTAGTATTACGGACAGACGCACAAGATGGAGGGACAGGAGGAAGAAGAGGGTTTTGAGCCTGAAAAGTAATAAGATGATGATCAGAAAGCGGGAAGGGTTTAGATTGAAAAGACGAGACTGAGAGGTTTTTAGTGAACACTAGGTCCAGGAAGTGGCCATCCTTGTGAGTACTAGCGTTAGTCGGTTGCTGAAGATTGTAAGAGGAGGTTAATTGTAGGAAGCGAGAGGGCCAGGAGAGGGAGGAGTCATCAAAGTGACAGTTGGAGTCCCCCAGAATAAGAACAGGACAGTCAGCAGAGAGGAAGAAAGTAAGCCATGTTTCATAGTCAGAGAGGAATGCAGATGGAGACGTTGTAGATGGTGGTCTGTACACCACAGCTACATGACATGTATTACCCTGTATGTAATGTATGACTACAGGGCCGGCCTTAGGATAAATAGCACCCTGTGCAAGATTTGTTACTGACGCCTAGCACCCAACTCCTAATAATAAAGTGACCCTGTGACTTATTGTACAAACCTTAATAAATACACAAGTAGAATAATTTGTTTGAATGAATACAGTATCTATAATCTATATATTTATAATAGCCTTCCTAAGAGCTTCCATGGAAACCTCGTAAATTCCCAGAAGTCTTTGTTCCTTTACAATATCTGAACATACATTATATTGAAATATGGCACTAACATGAAGTACTCTATAGTACCACCCCTGTGTACACACACAGAACCAGAACAAGCAGGGACTAGTTGTCAAGCGAACTCATTACTGTTCTGTAACAAGCCAATAACAGCAGAGGATTAGGAAAACGTGGTGAGACAAAAAAAAATTCCCCACGCCGCCCACCCACCAATAGAAACACACCATTGGAGCTGTGCACATTGCATGCAGCAGTCATAACAAATAAAGACACCAGCGCGTTTGGCGCCTGCGTACAACTCAATCCTCGTGACCGACCATAATATAAATAGGAAAGGTTCCTGATTGTCAGAGAAATGTCCGATCTACTCTCAGCAGCGAATACGCCCGTGTCCGCTCCAAAGTTCTAATCTGGTCGGTTCCCTATGACTTCCGGACCGTTTCGTTGTTTGTTTATCTCCTGCTGCCCGTGACGTCACGGACCCTTTAACTACGGCGCCCGCCATGGGGAACTCTCTGTGAGCGGGTCGGTGTGATGGTCGGTAACTTTTTGAAGGAGGTCGGTCACCTCAATGATCTCTTGTAAAATGCGCAGCCACCGTCCCATTGTGTAACAGAGAAGCCCCTGTTAATACACCAGCTGTGTCCCCACTACAACCCTCACAACTCCCCCTCACAACAATGGAAGGAAAGAAAGAATCCGCGAGGAGACTGGTGTGTAGATATGTCTGTACTGTACATGGAGATATGGAAGATTGGGACTGAGCGGGTCGTGTAGATAAACGGTTTATCTGGGTATATATAACAGGGTGGGTAAATATAATGGGTATATATAACAGGGTGTATCTGGGTATATATAACAGTGTATCTGGGTATATATAACAGAGTGGGTATGTATAACGGTGTATCTGGGTATATATAACAGGGTGGGTGTGTATAACAGGGTGGGTATGTATAACAGTGTATCTGGGTATGTGTGTGTATATATATATATATATATATAAACGGGGGTGTATCTGGCGATATATATATATATATATATATATATATATATATACAAGTATGTAAGTTCAACGCACAGCTCAGGGATTTATGCTTGCATCAAAAAAATTCTTTTATTAATACTCACTTGTGTAGGCACTTATTCGTGGGGAAAGGGGGTACGTCAAAAATGGAAAAATGATTAAAGGGAGGGGATGTCTAGTCCCTTTCTCTAAGCCTCATATCGATATGAGGCTTGAGAAAGAGACCTAGAAAGGTACCGAAACGTTGCTTACACAGTGATGTATCAATAAATATTTTTTTGATGAAGAAACCCTGAGAGTGCGTTGAACTTACATACTTGTTTATATGAAAATCGTAATGCAAAAGTTTAAATACCTGTGACATCCAATCCGTGTAGCTGCTTCTATGTGTGTCACTAGTGTAGTGGTGACGCTGACCAATCTGAACAAAGAGGTGTGTGGCCAAACGGCCAATAGACAAAGGGGGTGTGTCTGCGTTGCGCCGGTCAAGTAACAAGCTAGAATCCTGTCGGCTGAGAAGTAACAGGCTCCTGTCATGTAAACTAGACATCAACTAGTATCTCGCAGCAACTGGAAATGCAGTGAACGAACAAGTTGATAAGTACAAACATGAACTTATAGCGTTTAAAACCAATAAACGCAAAACGGTTGACCTTGATTACAGCGACAAAAGAGTATATGGATGGTTGAGGGGTCAAAGACAACAGCCGAAATTTAAACCACGTACCAAACGACTCCCATGAAAATCCTTATTTACTGTTGATAGTTCGGGGGACTCATCAGAGGGCGAGGGCATTTCCCCGCACATACGTCCCTCCAATACCTTACCAACCACCATTACGGGTATGAATACGAGAGCCACTTCAAAAACAACAGGAAACCCATCAGGAGGGGCAGACACTGTCACCATAAAACCCCCAAGAATTCCACGGCAACGTTAGTATACAATCTGAGCGGACATCCTTTGACAGATGCAGCAAATAAATTATTACACAAAGGCCTTTCATTCGTTCCAACTAACAGTTTAAATGTATTTGATTTTGATATTCAAGCTACAACGCAATTTGAAATATAGGAACTAATTCAAACATACCCAGCAGCAGACATCGCCTCAATGGTACCAACAGCAAATCTTATATGAAGAAAAAACATGATCTGCCTAACACTCCAGCCTCATTGGAAGTCTTCAATCGATAGTTTCCAATTCGGTGGAGCTATATAGCCCGATACAAACCTTTAAACACATTCCAATCTGTCAGACGAAGAAAGAAACGCTATAAATACACTCAAGTATGATCCATCCATCGTAATCAGACCTGGGATAAAGGAGGCCCATCGTAATACTAGTTCTCCTACTATATCCAAGAACTTTCAGAACAGTGTCTGACACTAATACATATAAAACTTCCGGATGACCCGACATGGGATTTAAAAAAGAAAATAGACCACATTTTGAAGATGATGTTAGGTCCAATTGGATCAACAGTACTGAATTTGAAGTTTGAGCACAAAATATCCAAAATGCCGATTATGTACTCTCTACCTAAAATCCATAAATCTATCACAACCCACGGGCCGCCTATTATGTCAGCTCGGGGCTCCCTTTTCCAACCATTAGCGATTATATGGATTCGTTTCTACAACCTAGTTCAAGAAGATGCCTTCCTACACTAGAGACAGCCACAATCTCGTGAAGCATACAAAAACCTCGTCTGACAGATTCTCATGAATTGCGATGTACAAAGTTTTATATACGTGATCCCTCATCAGAAGGCATCAATGTTTGTCGGACAGCCACTGAGTTCAGCACACCATAGAAATCCACCTATCGAATGTCTCATGGAACTACTTGAATTCAGTGACTCAACAATTACTTTAGATTTGGCAAAACGTTTTATAACAAATTCTTGGTAGTGCCATGGGCTCTAATTGCTCCATCTATGGCCAATCTGTACATGCAATCCTTCGAGGAGGGTATATTTCTTGGAGGTATAAAAAGAATATCGTCATCTATCGTCGCTATATAGACGATTTGTCTTTTGTGTGGGAAGGCACCGAACATGAGGCCAACAAGTTTGTTACCAGATAAATGACCTTGATACACCCATTAAACTGACAGCTCACATAAACCAAAAACAGTTGATTTTCTTGATCTACGAATTTTATTGTGGACAATACATACAAACTACCCTATATAGGAACCAAACCGATGAAAATTCAATCCTCCATTACAAAAGCTGTCACCCATTCCTCAAAAAATCCATCCCTTAAGCCAAGCCTACGGTGTTGAGAAACAATAGCAATATGAACGCAAGCGGATTCCCAACTGGAAGAACTCAATAAGAGATTAACAGACAGACAATATCCAAAACAGTTAATTGAGACCTAATTCATTAAAGCAAAAGAAAAAGTCATGAACAAAAGTATTCAATCAAAAATAAAACGAGATGTGATGAGACTATATACGGAATACAACCCGAGAAGCCCCAAAATTCAAAAAGTATTAGATCAACATTGGAATATAGTGAAAAATGACAACTCACTTCCGTTCAACGATACATTTATTCAACAAACATTTAAACGGGGTCGATCTCTGAGAAATCTTTTGGTTATGACAGATCTACCTCAGAGCCCAAAACCCAAGTTGTATGAAAAATCGGGTTGTTTCAGGTGCCCAAATTGCACCACCTGTAACGGAGTGTTATCAGGGACTTCTTTCCCGCATCCACATACGGGGAAACGCATCAACATTAAGGGACGTTATACATGCACTAGTCGCAATGTCATATACTACATTGTGTGTCCATGCGGCACATATTACATAGGAAAGACTTCAACTACGTTAAGGGAACGTATGGCGAACCACCGCATGTCCATCAGACAAGCCCTAGCAGATAAGAACAAAAATCTCCAGAGTAAATATGGCGATATGGCTGTGGCCAAACACTGCAGCCTTTTAGGACATTCTACCAGCAGTCTACGGTGGATGATTATAGACGGTTTACCAACTTACTCGACACAAAAATTTGATTCTGAGAAAATACTCCTAAGACGTGAAGCTAAATGGATACACCGATTGGGAACTTTGGTACCACGTGGCCTTAATGAACAGTGGTCTTTGCAATGTTTTTTATAATCTAATCGAATTTTACAGTTGGCTCACACACACACAGTTCCACACAGTGAGACATGTAACGGCTTATTGTACCCTGTTTCTCAGTCTCACATTACATGTGCAGTAAAAGACTACACCCATTACAGATATTCTAGGTCAAGCTAGAAACTACTTTATAATGTATCTGGTTGACATACAGGTTGACATTTATTGTGGCTCTTTATATATTCACATATATGCTTATATTCATATTACGGGATCTGTGATTGGTTATAGTTTTTACTAGTATTTATTATTCAGATGTATATTTCTTAACCAGTGACGTCTACCCTACATATACATAATATAACTTTGTAGTCCAGTCCCCAGTACTGTTGTCACCATGTTTCGTTCCATATCTTCAGTAGTGTTCCCCCAATATGCTTGTTTTTATATTTTTATACTTATTTATAGTTTTATCACATTGGCACTTAGCACTTTATTGCACATTAGTAGTTTTTAGACACATCGGGGGTTCCGTTTTAGTCAGTGTATGTCACTGCATTTCCAGTTGCTGCGAGATACTAGTTGATGTCTAGTTTACATGACAGGAGCCTGTTACTTCTCAGCCGACAGGATTCTAGCTTGTTACTTGACCGGCGCAACGCAGACACACCCCCTTTGTCTATTGGCCGTTTGGCCACACACCTCTTTGTTCAGATTGGTCAGCGTCACCACTACACTAGTGACACACATAGAAGCAGCTACAGGGATTGGATGTCACAGGTATTTAAACTTTTGCATTACGATTTTCAGATGTTCTGAAGACGGCCCCAATTACGGGGCGGATATATAACTGGGTATATAACAGGGTATGTCTAGGTATATAAAGCCATATATCTGGGGAAATAATAGGGTATATTTATAATGGGGTATATCTGGGGATATAATTCTATTACTGGTGTGTCTGGGGGAGGGAAACGCTGAACAAGGGATTTTGTTAGATCTGCCCTCAGGAGATTCTTTTGTTTGCTGGGTGTGAGCTCCTCTCTGTGGGATTGTGGGGCAGGAGCATGGCATTATTATTATAGCATTTGCTTACTTTCCTACTAGTGGTGTGAACGTGCATCTCCCACAGTCCCTGTTGGCTGCCAGAGCAACAACTTTAAGCTTCCATTGTTTGTATATATAGTGAAGGGAAGGTGATAATTCCCAACAAAAACAAGGAAGGCAAATATGGATGTTTTTCTTTATTGCTAGGCCGATTAACGAGCAATAAGATGCAGGTTACAATCTGTACTGGTTTCTGTACAATGAGTAAACCTAGTGTATTTATAAAATATACAGTATATAGACTCCTGATCTTTGACCTTTAATTTACACAATTTTATTATACTTTACATCGTGTGTTTTTCCTTACCAAGCAGTTATATGTAAACTAATGTGCCTGCAAGTAAACAAAAGTGGTGTTCCTTTTTCTGAGTATTCTTAAACATGTATTTTTGTATAGCAGGTTTACTATAAAAAAGATACATATGCCAATTAAATTGAAATATACACTGTCAGGTGTTGTTCCTATTATAAACCTATATGCTACCAAATTTGCATGACCTGGTATATAAAGACATCTTTCTTTTAATTTTTCCCCAGCGCTGCATCGACCGAACTGGATATGATGAAAACGAAGACCTTTCAGATGTGGATGAGATGGTCAGCATCAGGTGTTTCAATCTGGAACAGAAAATTAACAGCAG
The DNA here is from genome assembly GCA_019447015.1 of Hymenochirus boettgeri. Lineage (NCBI taxonomy): Eukaryota > Metazoa > Chordata > Amphibia > Anura > Pipidae > Hymenochirus > Hymenochirus boettgeri. The sequence continues at coordinate 310,558,249 of CM033469.1, forward strand.
CTCCTACCAAGGAGACTTTGTGCGGTATATGGAGGGAAAAGGTAGTGGAAAGCTGAAAACAATGTTGGGAATTGTTTGTATGTATCATACACTACTTAGATGTTTGATAAATATGCCGTTCAATCAAAGAGTCTAACATCTAAAGAGAGTTTGCCAGCCAGTGGTTTTACCTTCCGTCATTCACACATTGTGCCAGGTGGTTTTTCTGATGCCACAGGAACCTATTAAGTTCCTAATATATGGGCACATATGTGAATAAGTACTCTAGGTGCATGTGCTAAGCTCATTGTATTACATTGTATGTTGTACAATGCTAGTTTATAATATAGTATTGGGGAACTAATGTAAAATAATGTCCAATGAAATATGCATTAAAGTTTTTTTCAGAAGGAAGGGAACAGTACAATTACACTTGACTCTTCCTCACTCTTCTAGACAAAAGGGGGGTCTGTGGGAGCACTCCTGTGGCAAAATTACTTTATAACAAACAGTGGAAGTGCTACTGATCTGACCAAAACATTAGAACATACAAGAAAATAGATGATCAATGCACATTCCTGGGCCCCATATATCATAATATCTATGCTAGTGCAAATAGTAAAAACATGGGGATTTTTTGTTACAATTTTATGCATAATAGTGAAAAGCCTTCCAACCACATCAAGGTAACCCCAGTATGGAGTGCTACTACCACCCCCAACACGTCCCTTTAATTGGAGGTCTTATGCCTTGAATACTAAGCATTGGATGAAAGGCCTCCTTGTTCATTCCCTCCTTGTTAAAAGCCAGTAGTCGGGGGGGAAAGTGATAGCCTGTTATACTAATCCAATGCAAGGTCAGGGAGACAACCTTCCCAAGAAAATGCAACCAAGCAGGGAGTGTCAGCCCAGATAAATGACCCATGGAAAACTGTTAGGACCTTCCATACTGGGGTTACCATGACATGGTTGGAAGGCTTTTCACTTTTATGCATAAAATTGTAACAACCCCCCCCCCCCCATGTTTTTACTGTTTGCACTAGCATAGATATTATGATATATGGGGCCCAGGAATGTGCATTGATCATCTCTTTTCTTGTTTGTTCACTCCTCTTCTAGCATCTATCAGTTTTAATACGTACATGAAGGTTATATCTGTTGTATTCAATTAGATCAACTGGACTTGATGTTTAGTTCTTAAAAAACTAAACTTCAAGTCCAGTTGATGTAATTGAATACAACAAATATACAATGACCTGGATGAATGAGAACCTTCACAAGCTTACATGAAGGTTCCTTCGCTGCTTCTGTCTGCAGTTTCGTGATGTAGCAATTGGACTACATATTGGACTGTCACTGATGGTAACAGAGGAGTGGAGTGGCAAGGGAAACTTTATGTAAGTATTTCAACTGATCTGTAATGTACCTAGGGGTGAGAACTTGTCAGTTTAGATCCTAACCCTACTATTAATTAGTGGAAAGGTGGGTATAATTTTCCTTCAAGGATTGTAACAGGACTAATAGAGAAATTAAGCTAGCTAAAATGAGATTGAAGTAAGGTTAGCTGAACAAAGCAGGGAACCCCCCCCCCCCCCCCCAAAAGTTGTTTATAGAGCAACTGTTTCCTGGTAAACAAAACCTATATGAACTGGTACTAGAACTAAATATGGATCTTAAAAAAAAATATAAGAAATGTAATACCACTTTTTGTGGACGTCTCTACAAGGTGTGCCCCCCTGCTTTGTAGGCATGTTCTGTTGCTTCCTTTAAATAATTTAGACGCAATTATGCATGACTGTACTGCCAGTAGAGGGTTTTTGCAGACCTAGACATTATGTTAACGTAAGGAGTGGGCATTTAATTTCCAGGGCTCCCAGTATTCTGATCCCTTGCTGCCAGAACACTTATTCAGTAATCATTTTAATGGTAAGGGGGAAAAAAAGACTTTAATAAAGTCCTGTTTTTAAAGGGTATGTCCACCCTTAAAACAAATTTTTCATATGATTCCCCCTGTCCCCCCAGCCCCAACCGCTCCATTTTTATTTTTAGAAAGTGCCCCAAACTCTACTTACCTCCCCTCTTTCCTCCGCCGCGCTGCCGGCCCTCTGCTTGCGAGAAAATGCAAGCAGAGGGGCGGGACCGGCAGTCGCGTCTGTGATTGGCTGAGCGGCAGCCAATCACGGACGTGGCTGTCGGTCATTCTTTGCGGCGGAGGAAAGAGGGAAAGTAAGTAAAGTTTGGGGAGCTTTCTAAAAATAAAAATGGAGCGGTTGGGGCTGGGGGGACAGGGGGAATCCTACATTTAAAAGATTTAACACTAGGGGGAGGGAATCCGGAGAGGGAGGGGGACAAGGGCTGCAGTACGCATGCCAAACTATATAGGACTATATGGTCCTATATGGACTCTGCTATCCTCCTGGTGGGCAGTTTTTGGGACTTTGGGGGGGACTACAGGAGAACCTTATGGAGCTGGGATGTGAGGTAAGGATTAAACTACACTACATGATGGGGCCAGTAGATGGGGGGGGGATTATAGTTTTGGGGGTGGACATGCCCTTTAAACCACAGTTGCTGTTTAAATTCATCAGTATTAAAAATATAGGAGTAAGGGAATGTGGGGAAAAAAGGGGTTATAGGAGATGCTTAGAAGGCAAATGGACTAAACTGGTTTATTTCCTGTGTGTACGCTATAGAGCACTCTAGTTCTGGAAGTAGATTGTTGTAGCAAGAATGGTATAAATGCAGCAATCACACTTTGGTTGTCAGAAGGTATGGTACAGAAACTGTTTGGCTGGCAATATATTAACCTGATGTGCCAATAAGGAAAACCCAATCTAAATTCTATTTAATAGCATTTGCATAGACTTTTAGGGCTAGGCGATATCAGGCTGTTTTAATATACGATCCGATTGCATTTGCGATCCAATCCCGTGTTAAAAAGCGCAGACGAGTGTTGCCCAATTGAAGTGTCCACACTAGGTGTGCTGGGACCGTTTTGCAATGTGATCTATTGATCAGAGCGCATGTGATCACCATTTTTGGTGCGATTCACATGTGCTCAGATCCCCAAAAATGACAGGGATAGCAGTGCAAGCGGGCACCAATGTGCACGAAGCACGTGTGTGCGTTTATTGCGGCCCGGCCTAACTATATGTATGTATGCAGAATTTTTTTTTCTTTTAAAATGTTTAATTTTTAAATGTTTTTTCTCCAACAGACTTTACTTATGAATATGTTCAAAGAAAAGCACTTCAGGAACCACTTCTCTTCTTCACCAAGGAAGGACTTGGTATTAAGTAAGATTATTATTGATTTATATATACATAATTTCAGTTACATGGGTTACACAGAAAAGATGTGAAAATACAGCTGACATGTAAATCTGTTGACTTCCTATACCGGACAGTAATCAGACTAGTAACTTTAAGTAAAGAACCATGTGGTATTTATGTGTAAAAGGTCCAGGCCCATCGCAAAGCATCTCCTCTTTTAAAGACTCTGCAAGATTGTGGTATAATAGTGAGGCCAAGGTAACAGAGTAAATCTTTAGGCTAAAATACTTGAAGCACCAAAACTGCTGATTAATTGATGCATCCCTAAGTACCGTATAAACAGAAATTTTACCTTTAAAATCAACCTGAATGTCTCTCCTTGGTTATACTCTGGTCTGGGCTGATCTGGAGGCTTGAAGGCGCAGATGGACAAAATCACATAGCTGTACCCTGCTACACATAGAATCCTCTTGAGTTCGGCAATTGTTGGCCTGCTTACTCGGATCAGCCCAGACTGCAAGGGAAAGGGAAAAAAAACAATCTAGAAGTAACCGGATTCAACAAACAGGCAGCATAGAAAGGGGGCACATCAGTGTATTAGACTTTCTATGGGGCTGTGTATGGTAGAGAGTCATCCCTCGGTTTATACTCGAGTCAAGCCGTTTTCCTGTGTGTTTTTTTTTTATTTTTTAGAAGTACTTTATTTAGGCTTTGGCTCCGTTTATGCTAGAGTATATATGGTAATTTCTTTATAGAAATACTGCATTTCCAGTTAACAGCCCTGTTGTCTGCCCATCTCCCCTTTTGTTTTGCAGTCTAGGCATGCTCCGTGTGGTTTATGCAGGGATAGAGAGACCAGTCTTGTAATTGGCTGTTTTGCATCCTTTTGTTTAAAAGGGATGGGGTAATGACTTAATTTAGCAAAACATTTTCATGTCTCTCTTTGGGAGTACAAACCTTTTTAAGTAACCTTGCACTCCTTTAAGGAAATGCCAACAAAATATGTAATATAATTGAATAATTTTCTTGTGACCCCCTATTCTTTTTGTCATACCAGTTGGGATAGAGAGCGTTGGCAAGGCTGGGTAAATAATGATCCAGGGTACTAGTGGTATAATATACTGTTTTCAGCTCCCTAGTTATTTATGAATATCTGTAATACATTCATCTATAGTCATCCGGACTATTTGTTATATCACTTCTGGAGGACAGGGGTTAAATGGTCAATTTTTGGATTTGTTCACTTGACAAAGGGGTGAGCCCCTAAACATGCCTATAAACTTCCAATACTATGTTTGATAATAGGTGCTGTTGCTAAACTACACTCTACTATATTTGTAATTTTAAGTGGCTATTGATTATCGAGGTGAGGAAAAGGTATATTTCTTTCCTATAGTTTTTAATATATTTAACTTTCTGCTTTATTCCCCCATTATAGAATGCCAGAACAAGATTTTACCGTAAGAGATGTGAAGCTTTTAGTTGGTAAGTAGTTTAAATTTTTATAAAGGATGTGGATTATCCTATAAAATAAATATAAATTTATTCTAAAGCCTCGTACATGACTCCGATTTGATGCCCAATGCACTACCCCGAGCGAAAGACACGTGCTGTTTCATCTGATAATTGCACGTGTGTATGCATTTTCATCAATCCGCCATGGAGAATCAACGAACGCTGCCGGAGGAAACACCTACACAATACAAACGCGACTATTGGTTGAAACGGCTGTTTGTTTTGCATGTGTCTTGAGGTCAAAATAAGCTGTAATTAACACCATGGTTTTGTATTTTTGCAGAAATCCCTTTTAGGTTGAACTTTCTTTGAAAAAAACTTCAAAACCGATACTGATTGATATACGGAAAAAATTACTTGTAGAGGGAAAAGAAAGTGGGGGTGGTGTTTACGGTTTAATCTCTATTGTTATTGAGGTAGAAGCGATTACTACTATGTCCCAAGTTCTTAGAGGATCCGGGATTGGATAAGGAGCATCGTGATTGTGGGACACTGACCGCTTTCCCTATTATACTATTAATATTAAAAAGAAATTTTGGTTTATCCTTTAGCATAAGTTTGCATATTATTCATTTAAAGAAGAATGAAACCCAAAAGAACAAACTAGTGAGAAAGTACTTGCCTTGGTATGGAATAGTCCACTCGTGTGCCCTTCCTTTTCCTCTGTGAGCTCATTTGAAGTTCTGCTTGTTCCCCCAAAGCTGAAGCTTTTATTTCCTTCTTTGCTGGTAGCTGTATCATGGGATTTTAGGCTTTCTGCTCAACATGTATTTGAAGTATCTCTGAGGGTGGTAAATGTAATTAGAAAGGCTACACTGATTGCAAAGTGATGTAATGAATGTTGTTTAGTTAGAATCTCACCCATGCTACGTGTGTTTTAAATATGTTACAGTAATCTGTAGGTGCACAATTATGAAAAGCATTACAAATAGCTGTGCCAATATCCGGTTCACTTCATTATGCTCCACTTGCAGTTCTGCTTTCTGTTATTTCTATAGTTCAATTGTAACATCGAGTAAAGCAGTGGTTTAACCCACCAACATTCTTAAAGGGACACTATACTGAAAAAATGACTTTGCCGCATCTTAATCTATGATTGAATACATGTAAGTAGCACTTACTCTGATTTGTGTGTGTTGCTGCATGCCTTCAATCCAGTACACATTTTGTTTAGGAGCAGTATCCCCCCTCCCTCTTTTAACCACTCCCGCTTTCATCCGACCTGACTTTTTTCCCACAAACCAACTGTCAAGCCTGCATACAGCATTCCAACTGCCAAAACTGTCACCATTCCAGCTGCAGTAAAACTACTCACAGAAGAATAGTTTTGAGAGCAAGGAACTTGATTGACAGCTGAAATATAAGAAGTTTTAGATTGGATATCTAAAGAAATAGGGGCCAGATCAACAAAAAAAAATTATACCGTGGTGGTTGGGAAGAATTATAGTTTCCAGTTATGGTCAAACTTAAATAACCTATTTTTTGGTATAGATGCCCTTTTAATGAATATTATTTCCCCAAAAACATCTTCTCCCTTATATGTCCACACTTCCAGTAGCTGAAATCGCTTACTCTCATTTACAACCGTGCTGCCTTCCCTTAGATATCACACAGCAAAGATGAGTGCTAAAAGCCCACCTCCTAGACAGCCCAGGGCCATGATTAACATATCACTTGTCATTGGCTGGTGGGAATGTCTGTTACAACCTCTCTCTTCCTCCTCTGCCAGTCAAACAAACTTGAACTGTTTGGTTGCTAGGATACAGCCTACATAATCAAGTTGATCAAGGATGGGTCGAGTAGTGTTTTCTCACTGCTAGTTTTGAGTGACTCTTTTGAAAGCGGTTAAAAAAAAAAAAAAAATGCATTGAGGCAATACAGTTAATCTTTAAGACCTTTTTCACCTGGATAATTGTTTGTGATTGATACTACCTGCACGGCTGCCTTATTTATAAATAATGCCCTCTAGCACAATGGGTTGTCAAACAATTTTTACAAACCTATCTTGTATGTATATTGATATTTTATGGACTGGAGCCCAAATTTTCTTATAGGATCTGTAAAGGGGCAAAAATAATAATGCTAAAGAATACAAATTTTAAGCAGCTTCACTATCATCTTTTTTTTTTTTTACTGTTAATATATGAAGGGAGATAAAATAACCTTGTTTTACTCTTAAAAACCACACTACCCAATGCAATACCGGGTAGCATGAGTTTTACGCTCTTTTTCGTGGTTGCAGGAATTTAGTACCTGCTTCTTACCCATGTACACTCCCACGATGCAATAACGTTGTGCAGTGCGTAACGTTATTGAATCATGGGATCGTGTGCGGGGAAGTAGCTTGTCTAGACGCAACTACCAATTATTTTTTTTTTCAATTGATTTTTATTAAGCGATAACATCAAAATAGACATATTACAGCTTCTTGTTTGTTTCGAGCATTTTGTTTACATAATATTTAAATGGATAAACAAAGGAACATAGGATATGCTATCGCTTCTTTTTCTTTCTTGTAAAACTGTGTAACAAAAGTAATTAAAATAAACATCAGTATAAGACAATTTAACAGTGGCGGTGGTACAGTTTCCCTTTCACTTTTTTTTCTCTTTCCACCCCGTTATAGTTGAATCATCATTTGTTATTGTACAATTCTTTTCTGATAGGATAATGATAAGTAGTAAAAGGGAGAAAAAGAAAAAAAAACAAAAAAAAAACCAGACTAATTTCCTGTGTTTCAAAGCCTATTGAGTCAGCCCTATCAGAGTCACAAAGTTTTTCTTCCCCCTTTTTTTTCTTTTTCTTTACCTATCCCTCCCCTCCTCCCTTCTCCCCTCCCTTCTTCCCCTTCTTCTAGCATGTGCTTTTAGATTATATTTGATTCATATCAGCTCTTCTTTTTCTTGTTTCAGACATTCTGTATTTTATACATGCAACTACCAATTATTGTATCTCCCTGGAAATGTTTTACTTTAACCTGTACAGGCTTTTTGAAATTCAGATTTTACTTGCCTGATTGCTTATTTACATTGCTATTTCTATTTTCTTATTACCCTAAACATTGTGCTCAATTTGTATATTGCCAGTGCCTTTATTAATAGCATCATTTTAGACGTCTCCATCGTTTTTAAAAACTATTTAAACCATAATTTATTAAAGATGACCAGATACGTCTTCCTGTACAATAACTTACATTGCTTTATTTTTACAAATGAGTTTGATCATCTGGTCCGTTTCAAAGGTGCCCAGATAAACAGTGGCGAATGTAAAATCTTTAAGGGGAACTTAAGTCACCAGAGAACATTGTCCCAATAGACAGAGCACATTCACAATCATGCAACAAGTGGCATCTCCCATCTCCCAGTGCTTTGGCTGTTGTATAATTTATATAATTTAAGGGGAATTATATTCCTGTGTTAACTGACTTATTTCTGGCTTCTTCCACAGTCATGGTCACTGCCAATTCTCCTATCTCTGATATTGGAGAACATTTGCAATTTTTGTGAGGGAGGAGTTTAAAAATGGTCAGTTAGGCTGAGACCTCACTGAGCGTGTGCATTGCGCATGCTGTTGCTCACTCGCTTCATGCCCACTTGTGCTGAGATCCCTGTCATTTTCAGGGATGGGGACGCATCACACCAGAAATGATCACATGCACTACGATCATCGGTTTGCAGCTCAACAGGCTCCAGCGCACGTGGTGTGGCCATTCTAATTGGCCAACACTAGCGTGCACTTTTTAATGCACGATCGGGTGACAATCGCGACCGGATCATGTGTTAAAATGCAACAGTGTGGCTTAGCCCTAACTGCTAGAAAGCAGTCGGTTACTGCATGTATAATTTTTCTTTTTATCTGTTTGTACTAGGAGTCAGCTCCTATAATTTTATCTCTGTTTTACTGAGAGTCTAGTTATGCACTGTACACTTTTGTGCATGCTTTCTATTGCACAGCAGATCAAAACAAGGAAGCTGCAGCCTGTTCTGCCCTCTTGATGCTGATCTACAAACATGGTACAGCACAGAGATCTTGTCTCTCTATCAAAGAACAGGGATTTTACAGTGTAGTAAAATTACCCAATTATTGTTCTACCAGTTTTTAACTAATTATTAGGTTGACCGGCCAAGTGAGCTATGTATACTGTCCCCCAAATGAGGTTTTTACCTGGTGCATATATAATACTTTTATGGATGATTGTGTCCACATTATTAACATAACGAGTGATTTGTGTTATACACAACTGTCTATTTAATCTAATATCAATTTGGCGTTTGGCCCCTAAGCAGTTAATAAGCAAAATAAATGCTTAAATTAATTTAAAAGGCCACAATTATTTATAACCGTTATTTAGCTGCTTTTTTAAATTAAAATACTATTTACTTATTATTAAAAAAATAAAAATGTTGTGTTTACTGAATTACCGTATATACTCGAGAATAATTCGAATTTTTCAGGCTTTAAAGTTAGCTTGAAAACCAAACCTCGACTTCTACTCGGGTCAAGTCCTAATTTAGATCCAAATTCTGCAATTGCGGATAGTAACCAGTAGGTGGCACTGTGTTAACCTTCATAGAAAGTTACAGGAGCTGTTCTGCCTTTATAATCCTTCCTGCTTCCTGTAGTCTGGCTGCTGGACTCACTTAGCACTATCACTGCTCATCTGGATGCTGTAAATCTGATGGGTCTTCTCAGTTTAGGGCATAAAACTGTTGCTAGTACAGGGCAAATGACAGCTTAAAACTACAACTCTCAGGTGACATTTTTAACTATTGGGATCAGAGAGTCCTTTACTATATGGGGGCCAGAGGGCCCTTTTACTATATGGGCATCCATAGAATTGTAAATGATGGTAAGCTAAATTAAGTTACTGAACCTTGCCACTCCACATGTTTAGAAACTGAAACTCCCAGCAACAAAGCATGCTGGGAGTTGTAGTTTCCAAACATCTGGATTGCTAATTGGGGGGGACTGGATTTGGCTATTACTGTATGGGAATTCTGCTGTCCATTTAAAGGGCAACTTATTTCTACCCGTGGCTTATACTAGAGTCAATCAGTTTTTAAAAATGTCCAGGTAAAAATAGGTACCTCGACTTATACTCGAGTATATACGGTATATGTTCCACATGGTACCATAATTACCAATAGCGGTAAGCTAATTCCATTGTGCTGTGCTGTTTTGGAAAATGGACATCCTGGAGAATGTATTTGGTAGATTAGAGTATAGGAAAGTATCATGTCCATATTTGGAAATACAAAGCTTTTTCAATAACTGGTTAAATCTCAATGTTCTTTTCATTTATTCCATCTGGCTTGGCACTGAACTGGTTTAAACATGCACAAAAATATAACTATTTAATGATGATGTAATATGGGCTGTTAATGTATTTGACTGATATTTTTTGCCAAAAATTTTAACTTCTAAGACGAGAAAACAGAGGGTAGTAGATTGCTTTGTTGTCCTCCCCAAAATCAATTTCTATTTTGAAATTACTGATATTCAATATATAGGCTTTTTATTTATTTGTTTATTTTGTTTCTTATCCTGTCAAAATCCTCCTCTTCATCACTAAGTACTGTATATTTGGATTATCTTTTATTTTCTGAGGAGCTGCTGTTTTTGAGATTGACATCTTCTGTATTAACATTGGAGATGAACTCCTGAAATTAGAAAAACCGCTACCCTATGGAAATTATTGTATAATTGCAATTTTGTTTGCCAAAATACACAACGTATGTTTAAGCTGACCGTAGGCAATTGCAGAAAGGTTAAATTGTAGCTTGTTTGTGCAATGTTTGAAGAACTGTCTGACCTGTTCTTTGCTGTGATGAATAAATGTACCAGGATGGCAGGAACTTTGGAAATGAAAACCTCTCACGGTTTTACTTGGTTTATAGACATTTGATAAAAGGTCTAAATGATCGATTGTAGAATTTATTATGGCCATCTTGTGCTATATATCCATATTTTTGTGTCTATAGATGTAATTGCTACACAAGTACCTCACATCCTTCCTACAGTTAGTAAACAGCATGTATTTTTATAAATGTTCATCCTACATGTATGTAAATACTAGTTACTTCTGTTTTTACAGGGAGCCGTCGTATAGTTGATGTCATGGATGTGAACACACAGAAGAGCACCGACATGAGTATGTCGCAATTTGTTCGATATTATGAAACCCCAGAATCTGAGAGAGAGAAATTATACAACGTGATCAGTCTGGAGTTCAGTCACACAAAGCTAGAAAAAGTTGTAAAGCGGCCTTCTGTGGTATGGTAATTTTTGCTTTAACGAAATATTCAAAGAGCCCTAAACACATAATAATAATAATAATAAAAAAAAAAAATTAAAAATTAAAAAAAAAAAAAAAATATTATAATTTAATTTTAAAATTATATATATTATATATATATATATATATATATATATATATATATATATATACTAGCAAAAGTGTGCCCATTGGTGAACAATGGAAATTATGTGTGTGTATGTTTTGCTGTGTGTGGATATAGAATCTTTACACAGGTATATTTTAAACTGTTACTCACAGTCACCAGCTTCCAGAGGAACCAAATAGGATAATCCTGCAAGTCTGAGAGTAGAACCAGGCAATCCTGCCACACTGTGGTTGAAACTAAATATGCTAGGTTAATACTTATTAGTATTCACCATGACAAGTAGTGATGGAACCTCATATATTATAACAGAAGGTACCTCACAGCATCATGTTATTGTAATAGCATTGCCCTAATAATCTAACATATAAACAAACATTTCTCATTCCCAGTTTACCTAAAGAAATGGATTTATCCTATATATGCTCTTTTATACAGATCTAATTGAAAAAAAATGCTTCAGAGCAATTTTTAATAACTGCTTTTTATTTCGTTTATTACAGTAAATCCTTGGTATACCTGCCTGGCTTTACCACTAAGAAAAAGGCTAAGACTTGCAAGCGAGCATCCCAACCATTAATAGTGGCTGCCAATTCCAATTGTTCTAGTCAATCAGTCCACTCCCTAGTTACCCTATCAAATGGATCAGGTTTTAAAATAGGTTTGCCTACTATCACACAAGACCCAGCACTTACAGTAGTGTACCATGACAAAGGATATACATGGTGGATAGACACAGGCATCTACAAGCTAATACACTTTTTCAATAACTGCTCAGGAATAGATATCAACCAGTTAAAAAGCAAATTTGTAGTAGCACCCAGACACCACTTCCAATACATACAAATTACAACATATATAAACAAAATAATGAAAACCAGAGGAAAAAAACAGCCCTCACCAATTTTGAAAACTTTTTGTCTCAAACAAACCACTACCAAGAACACACTATCATTCATATACTATTGGCAATATGATGATAAACAGCCAAATAAATATAAATTTCAAGCTGCGTGGGAGGCTGATCTGGAGGAAGAATTCACGCCAGAACAATAGAATGAAACATATGAAAACTTAAAGAAAGCCTAAATGTAGCTTTGAAAGTTATGTATAGAACATACAGTACCTGTGTTACTAGCAAAAATCTTTCCAACAATAACCCCAATGTGTTTTAGAAACTGTAACCAGATTGGTGACCTTTTTTCATATTTGGTGGAAATGTGGAACAGTCCAAAAATTATGGAAAGAAATCTTTAAGATCTTATCTAAAATTTTCTATAGACAAATAGAACCATCTCCACTGGTAGCCCTACTGGGACGGAATATACCAGAACTTAATAAACAAAGCAACAAACTAGTACAATATATTGTGCTAGCAACTAAAATCCAAAAATCAAACTAAAATCTAAAATGGAGGAAACAATCATTAGAATTAACAAAGGTACGGTAATAAACAGGGTTAACAACATAATGATAAATGAACGAATATTCCACATGCTCCAAGATACACTACACTTATTTATTAAGACCTGGATGCCGTGGAGTTCTAGCAAATACTCTATAAATCTACCTTTCTAACTAAATGAAAAGGGTCCAACACAGAGGATACATTTATTTGGTAAATTAATATGTGAAACAAAGAAACAAAAGGAAAAAAAAAACACCAAGAAGGGAAATAAGGAGACGAGTGCGTGTCTGTTTAGACTTATACATTAAAATGAATAAAAATTAAAGGTTTTGAGTTATTTATTTTATTATATTCTAAATTCTATATAATTACAAATTTTACAGTATCTAGTAATGTTGATATTCAAATATGTGTATGAAAGTGAATATGCATATCAATAGTTTTAATTTTTTTTTTTTTCCTTTTTATAAAAACAATAAAAATTATTGAACACTAAAAATAGGTTTGGCAATTGGGCCTGGTAGAGCTACTGAGTCTTATTGGGGAATTTCATCTGCAGGTACATGGACAGGAGGATTTAAATCGATACTATCAGTAGCAGCCTCCATAGCGTAATACAGAGCACAAGTATACAGAGTAAACGGGGAGAATAAATGGTATTACCAGCACCACTGCCACCAATTTGTACCAGATCACTGCTTTATGGAATGATTGAGTAGCATGGCACACAGTGGGTTATGCTGGTGGTCTGGCACAAAGCAGACAGTGCACATAAACAGGTTCCCCACATAACCTATGTCACTGTCACCCCAGTGGCAGCAATTCACCAGACTGGGATATCCCTGGCTCAACAGGAAACACACGGTATAAAAGTCCCTCCCATCATCCTCTCCTTTGTCTTTTTGCGTTTCCTGTGGCTAGGAAAGCATGGTGCTAACAGTTCAGGGCTTACCTGCCATTGTGGCTCTTCCAGTGGAGATCTATCTATCTAATCTGCCACTGAAGCCTTCCCTCTAGTTGCTGTGTATGGATGGATCCTGTGTTCATCCTTGGATTAGTGTTTGCAGCTTGGTTGCAGCCATTTTTGTAATGCATACGTCTCGGCGGTGACGTCATTCTCGCGAGACTTGGTAAATAGCTTCTGGGAGCCTTCATTTCCGGTTTCAGCACCCGGGATAGGTTGTTTGCCACGTGAGTGTCCTTCTAAGCGGATTGCCGCTCCTTTATGCTTATTGAAGCATTTTCCTTGTGTTTTGCTGCATATAACTTCTGGATTCTCTTGTTTGCTGCCTGCAATCTATCTGGACTTCCATGTGAGTACTATACACTCTGTGCTGTGCTTCTCTACTGCCACCTAGGGTCCTTTTATGTATTAGTACTATTGGCATTATTTTTATATCTATTTTGTATAGATATTGCCTTACTATGGAGAAAAAGTCAGTGAGTGATGGTCACCAACAGTGTGGAACTAGGTAAGCCCCAGGTAGGTGGTCCTAAATGATGCTAGGATTTTTAAAATTCTAAATATCCTTTTTTGTTTTTTTGTGTTTTAGTGCCTCAGCCTCTGATAAATCAGCTAAGTCTAAAAGCTCTAGTTCTAAGAGAAAATTCGGATAAAGAGTAGAAGGTGGTTCAATTTCTGGATAAATTAATGAGTTTAATCAAAACTGCAGTCTCTGAATTCATTTAGGATCAGGGGAGCAAGAAGGAGAAAGCTAAAACCAAACCTTTATCAGATGTTTCTGACTCAGAACAATCAGAGGAGCAAGAGTTTGGATCCGATGATGAAGAAAATGAAGCGGAGTCCACCTTTGACCCTAGTATTGTAGGGCCATTAATTAAAGTGATCAGAGAAACTTTCATTAACTACAGAAGAGCCAGTAGTGGCCTCAGCTGATAAGTATTTTACTCCTATGCAAAAAAAAAAAAAAAAAAATTTTTTTTCTTCTTGTCCATAAATCTTTGAGGCAAGTTATTTCTTCAGAATGGAAGAAAGTTGAAAAGAGAGTAGATGTTGGAAATAGATTCTGTAAAAGTATCCTTTTCGTGAGACGCAGCAGTAGTAAGGTTGGCTAGAAGAACCACCCTGCCAGTTGAAGATGCTGCTACATTTAAAGATCCGATGGACAGTACAGTAGAGGCCAATTTAAAAAAAATATTATATATCTGCAGGAGCTGCTTGCAAGCCCTCTATGTCTCTTACCTCAACCTCTAGAGCCTTATAGTTTGGCTAGCAGATCTTCAACATGCAATAGACTCTGTTAAAAGATCCAAGCTTACAGGTATGGTCCAAGAATACATATTTGCAACTGAATATATTTCTGAGGCCTCTGTGGATTTAGTCAAATTATCAGCCAGATCTATGGCTTTGTCGGTAGCAGCCAGAAGGGCTCTTTGTTTAAAGAAATGCTCTGCAGACGTGAAGTCTAACCTTTGCCAGAAAAATGCTCTTCGGAGATAGACTGGATGACCTTATCAAATGTTCTTCAGGAGTTAAGAGTGTATTTCTTCGACAGGAAATAAGGTTAAAAAATATACGAACAGACACTTTTTTTTTCTCAGAGGGGAAGAGATATTTTTTTCGTTCAAGACAGACCAGAGGTAATAGAGATGCCTTTCGCCAAGCTAATTGGCAAGGAAGACAAGGAATGCAGTCTGTTGGCAAGACTTTGAGCTCATTCCAAAGTTCATCAAACCAGCAATGACGGTGAGCAGGTCGCACCTCTGCATATAGGAGGCAGATTAAAACATTTTTCGCAGAAGTGGGCCGATTTCATTCCAGATTCTTGGGTATTAAAATTCTTCAGGAAGGATACAAAATAGAATTTCTAAAGTTGCCTCGTTTTCATCACTTTGTCCCAGCAAAGGAACCTCTGGATGCTCAAGAGAAAAATTATTTCTCATTACATAGACCAATTAGTGGCTTTGGATGCAGTCCAGAAGGTTCCAAGAAGTCAATAAAAAAAGGATTTTATTCCCCTTTGTTTATGGTACCAAAGGCATCGGGAGTTTGGAGACCTGTATTAAACCTCAAAATGCTAAACAAATTTCTAAGACTAAGAAAGTTCAAGATGGAGTTATTACAGTCTATAGTCCAAGCCATAAGCAGAGACGTATGGATGGTAAACATAGACTTGAAAGAAGCCTATTTTCATGTCCCTATACACGAGACGCTTTGGATTCGTGGCCAACCGTATTCATCTGCAGTTCACATGATTTGCCTTTCGGTTTAAATCTGTCCTCAAGGGTTTTTACAAAAATCCTGGTGGAATTGATAGCCGAAATAAGAAAGCAGTGGATACAAATTTTCCATTTCTCGACGATAAACTTTTAATTGCAGAAACCAAAGAAAAAGCTATTTTACATCCGAAGTAACAAAGATTTTGACAAGCTTCAGTTGGGTATTAAACGAAGGAAAGAGTCACCTGGTTCCTTTTCAAAACATGATTTTTCTAGGAGCATTATTCTTGACCGCGGAGAATTTAATTTCGTTGCCGGAGAGAAAAGTGGAATCCATAAAACTATCTCTTCTTAAAAGCAAAAAAGGTAATGGTAATACAATGCCTAGTGATCATAGGTCTGATGGCCTCTTGTATTCCAATGGTGAAATGGGCAAGATGGCATATGAGGATATTATAGAATCATCTCTTGTCATCATCAGCCATCAAAAATCCTCAATTCAATCTGTCAAAATTGATCCTTTTATCCCAGAAAAAGTTAGTCTCTGATATGGTGGACCAAGCCATAAAATCGTCAAGTAGGAAGACTAATAGAGAAACCTTTAAGAGTGTCAATTACAACAGATGTGTCAGGCAGGTTGGGGCCCTCATTGTCAAGCAAAGTATGCGCAAGGAGATTGGAATTGGCAAGATCTAACCTCAAACGTATTAGAGTTAAGGGCAGTAGGAAAGGCAATTCAGTACTTTGCCCAGCAAATAGAAGAAAAACATGTAAAAATAATTTCCGATAATGCTACCACAGTAGCCTTCATAAGAAAACAAGGGGGACCAGGCGCAAATCTTTAATGAAGGAGGTAGCCCCCATTCTCGATTGGGCAGAAAAGCACTTAAAAAGCATTACAGCAGTGCATTTACCTGGTAATCAAAACATATTAACAGAATTCTTGAGCAGAAACTGCATTTACCCAGTAGAATGGAGTCTTCACGACAATATATTTCAAACTATTTGTCAAAGATGGGGAAAACCCATTATCGATCTCATGGCAACTCCAGACAACCTAAAATGACGGAGATTTTACTCAAGAGTATCGAACCTTCAAGCTTTAGGTACAGATGCTCTTGCCCAGGATTGGTCCAAAGGGCTCTTATATATCTTTCCTCCAATTCCGATGATTTGGAAAGTTCTCCAGAAGATAAGCGTCCGTTTAAGATAAAAAAGCGTCCGTTTTAGCAATTATCCCCTTTAGGAGCGGAAACCAAGGCCTCCTTGGCTAAAAGTCCTTAACAGTAGAGGAACCATGGAGAATTCCAATCTTTCTGGGATGGTTAAGCCAGGAACCAGTGGAATATCGGGAAAACAACAACCTGAATTTGATGGCCTGGAAGTTGAGAGGAGTGTGTTATCGGCGATAGGTTTGCAAGATCGAGTAGTACAATTATTGTTGAAATCAAGGAAAGGGTTAACTTCAAAGCAGTATTATAGAACCTGGGATCAATTTGTACGATTTGCTAAAGATTTAAATTCTAATCCCTTAGAAGCTAATGTCTCTTTAATTGTGAAATTTCATTTTTTAGGCTACAATATAGGATTGAGTAACAGCACTCTGAAGGGACAAGTGTCCACTTTTTCGGCAATTTACATCATCCTTGGGCTATGGACCATCTGATCTTATGGTTTTTTTAGTGCCTTCCATCAAAGACTGTCTGCCCGATTTGGAGTTTACCAACAGTACTGCAAGCTCTTACAATGTCACCATTTAAACCTTTAGAACAAAGCTCAGATTGGATTCTGATGCTAAAAACAATTCTATTGATCGCCATTTCTCCTGCTTGTAGGGTGTCAGAATTAAAACATAGCAACCGAACAGTTGGCTGGTGGAAGAGAGCGGTTGTAACAGACATTCCCACCAGCCAATGACAAGTGATATATTAATCAGGGCCCTCTAGGAGGCGGGCTTTTAGCACTGATCTTTGCTGTGTGATATCTAAGGGAGGGCAGCACAGCTGTAAATGTGAGTAAGCAATTTCATCTGCTGGAAGTGTGGACATGTAATGGGGGTGATGTTGTTGTTTTTTTTTTTTTTGATATTGTTGTCCTTTTTAATTAGAGATGGGTGAAACTGCTAAAATCCGTTCCGCCTGTGGACCTGCAAAATTGCCTGGGAAAACGTACATACATCCAGATGTTTAAAAAAAAAAAAAACTTTCCTCACGATTGAACTGTTTTTTTGAGCTTCCACATTCTATTTTTGGGGGTCACTGAAATTTTAGAAAATTAGGAATTTTCGAAAAATTTGTAAAAATGATACAGTAACTTACTGTAAATAGCTCTGGGAAATGGTCTGGGGAACAGTCAGATTCTTTCAGGAAGATTCTGCTTCATTACTATAACATTCTGTGTAGAAAATAATCTGATTGGTTAATATACCAAATCAGATTCTTTCTCAAAGAATCTGATTGTATCCAATCAGAATTGGTTACAATCAGATCCTTTTAGAAATAATCTGATTTGGTATACTAACCAATTAGGCTCTTTCTGAAATGAGCTGATTGAAACCAATTCTGATTGGAAAAGAATTGGATTGGTTAGAATAGCAATCAAATACTTCCTGAAAGAATCTGATTGTATCTAATCAGAATTGGTTACAATCAGATATTTTAGAAATGTTATTGGTATGCTTTCTGGAAGAATCTGATTGAAACCAATTCTGATTGGAAAAGAATTGGATTGGTTAGAATAGCAATCAAATACTTCCTGAAAGAATCTGATTGTATCTAATCAGAATTGGTTACAATCAGATATTTTAGAAATGTTATTGGTATGCTTTCTGGAAGAATCTGATTGTAACCAATTCTGATTGGAAAAGAATCTGATTGGTTGGTATACCAATAAGATTCTTTCTAAAAAAAAAAAAAAAGAAAAAAAGAAAAAAAGCTGATTGTAACCAATTAGAATTGGTTAATCAGATTCTTTCAGAAAGAATTTGATTGGTATGCTTTCTGGAAGAATCTAATTGTAACCAATCAGAATTAGTTACAATCCGATTCTTTTAGAAATAATCTAATTGGTATAGTAACCAAACAGATTCTTTTCTAATCAGAATTGGTTACAATCATATTCTTTCAGAAAGAGTCTAATTGTCTTTTCCCCAGAATATTCCCCAGGTCCCAAAACTATTTACAGTAAGTTTCTGTATAATTTTTACAAAATTTTCAAAAATACCTTGAAGTTTTCTTTGAATTTTCAAACGAGGCTTGAAAAAATCTGAAAAGCTGAATTCCCGCAAAATCCGTGAATCACGGAAATCCGTAGCAGAACTGGGTTCAGATCAGCGATCCAGTCCATCTCTATTTGTTCTATTTATTGTAACCTTGTATAGAGTATTGTATTTCACTGTAGTGTTTCTACTAAACTATAACTGTTGTGCAGAGCTTGAAACAATCTTCCCCCTTAAATTTCCAACCAATAATAGATCAATAGGAGATCCATTGGATCATTCTCTCATTAAAGTTATCAATCTATCTTTCAGTACTCGCCCTCCACATTAACACACAGCTGTCACCAGGGATTCTTTTAGAGAGGGATCATTATTGGTAAATCTGAGGTCCTATAAAGAACCTTGGCTATCGTATCATGTTTCAATCGTATTACACTTTATCAGTTCAGGACACAGGTTCATGGCTTCTATGGGCTCTATTGCTTAAATAATGTAATAAACAAATAACAAACTCACTTCATTGTCTCAGAGAAATGGGCATGGAGATGTTTTCCTTTCAGTCCCCCTGTCACATATAGATATCCCTTCCTGTCTAGTAAAACAGCAGCTCTCCTTTTTTTTCTATTGGGAGGGGTGGGTGGAGATGAGAGTGAGAAAAATGTTTTACTTTGCTAAGACTGTCACATGTTTTACAAAGTAAGTGACATAAGTCTTGGAACATCCTACTAATACTCAGAATTGTTTTTGATTCGCTAACACGGCTATAAATCTAATATTAAGAACACTATTGGATACAACACTAAAAGGAAAGTGATAAATATGTTCCTTTTTAAGCTTACATTGCCTCCATGTAAAACTTCCTGAGATGTGGCTAAACATATTTTTGTCATTTTTTTATATTTTGCCTTATTTACATTTCTATATACCTAAATGTCATTACTGCATATTTGTTAATATTGATATAAACATTTTTTGAAAGAAGTCTGTAAATGTTATTGTGGCAGTTACAGCAGTCCGCAAAAATACTACAAATTCAAATAACCACAGAAGAATTAGTGACTCTACCATTCTAAGTGATACTAGAAAAGTAGAATGGAGATGGGATTGCATATTCTATTACCAAAAAACATTTCTGTACTATTTGCATGAAATATTGCAAAACTCTATAAACAAGCTTAAAGGGGAAATAAAGCCTTCAGACAACATTGTTCCAATAGCTGAGCACATTCACAAATATACAACAATTTGTGCCTCATCTCTCACTTTGCTGTGACTGCTGGGTGATTGTGAAATGTAAACTTTGGTTCAGCAACCATAATCCACCTTAGCTGGGTTTCATTCAGCTAAGTGTACACTTCACAGGACACTGCATCTTTGCCCCCTAGAAGCTGACCGGCAATCATATAACCGTTTAACATAATCCAGAGATCCTCCCTCTTCCTGACATTGAACAGGGAATCTCCACCCCCCCCCCCCCCCCGATAACCTATGTAAATGCCTCGGTCCCAAATATGATATATTCCTTAACTTTTTTTTCTTTTTTGCATGGAAAGCAATGTATTTCTTAGCTAGCGAGGATGTAGGAAACAGAATATTAGCATTTCAGTTTTGTTTTTTTTTTGCTTTGTAGATGTTGTTAAATGTAGAAACGTAATTTTTCCTAGGAATGTAATAGAAACAAGCAAATATTTTGCATGGTTTCAAAAACAAACCTGGGGATATGAACTTGTAACCTAATGGGCAGTGTGTTTCTAAAGAGTATGTGTATGATGAGATACCAGAGAATACTAAGAATGTAGGTAAATTTGCTGGGGACAAGAGAATAAAACAAAACATGATGCTAAAATCAGCAGACAATTTTGTATTGTTCCTGATATGCTGTCAACAATGCATGGTGGTTCAAAGCGGTTTGTTACCCTGAAGACTACATGTGCTGTGAGTTGTACTGGCAGCAACATGGAAGTCTTAGTTACAGAATATACTTCTTACCTGTATATAAATGCAATTTACTTGAGAAGTATCTTACAATGTATAGATGTTCTGGGGAGAAAAGGTTTAGTTCTGCTTTAATATTTTAAAAAATATCAAGGCAAAAGTTGCAGGGTGGAGCAGTGAATTATCATTTCCTTTTCCTGTGACAATAATCCAGTCGGTATCAAATAAAATCTGTTCTGTTGGTCATTTTTATTCTTACTATTAGCAGTTAAATCTTGCGCTGGTTTAGCTATGATGTGAAGGTCATACATTTATTGATTGTGTGACATATATATTGATGATAACTATAGCAAGCATTCAGAACCTACAGCTCCTTTTTCAAGCTGATTTACAAAAAAAAGGGTTAATGGTTTTTATACAGAACTTTCTGTAAATAGTATGTAAATTGCAAATTTATTAAACAAGGACAGACATTTGATTAAACAATGACAGACATTTGGAGAGGGATGTCCACAGTATGTCTTAATTAGGTTACAGGTGTCTTGATACTGATGCACCAAAAGCTGCTGTTGCTTGGTGCATCGCATGGTGTAACCATGTGCGCAATGTTATAAAGCGATATCGGTGCATCGCATTTAGGCTGAGGCCACACTTAATCGCTTACAAGTGCACCTGGAAACAGGCACTCGTGTACGCATGCGCTGCGATCAAACAGTGTTGCACAATCTGAACGCATGCAATTGTGCAAAAATTGCGCATCACATGCGCTCTGATTAACAGATCGCATGGCAACGCACTAGTTTGGCCATGCTAATGTCCGCTTATAAATGTACAATCGGAACCTGCTTAAAAGCACTGGTAGTATTTAACATAAACTACAAAAATGTGGATGTTCGACAACACTTTTACAGACTAAACCACAGCCTGGAAGATTTAAAAATTTGTGGTGTTAAATGCAATTTAAAAATGAACAGGGACAGAAAAATTTTAATACAAGTTAATCCAAATTTTCAATGGCTTTAAAAAGGGACTAAATCTGTGCAGTGTAGATTTCAGTTGATCGGGCTGATATATCGGTGGTACGTTTTCGCCACAGACAAATTGGAGAATGTTTAATTGGACAGGCTTGTAAATTTCAGGCGATCATGCGGCTTTCTCTGGACTGCATGATCAGTTGAGACGAAATGTGGCAATTTTCGCAATGGCTGACCTGAGGATGGTGGCTGGTCTGAAATATTGACCTGTGTATACCTAGCCTAACTTTACTCTGATCAATTGATGACAAGTGACAGTCAATTGGATGGCTACAGAAAAAGTAAATTCTTGATCTTTGGGGAAGGACTCCGCCAGTGACATCTCTAATATGTGAGCATGCTGGTAAATGGAATTCACATTACACATCAAAACTACGGCAATTGTTGTGTATTTTAGTGGTGTATTAACCAATACATTTTGCTTTGCTTTGTATACGTATTATTGCTAAATGTACAGTTTTTTTCTTTTCAAACTGAAATTTATTTATAAACCCAATGACATTAGTTAGTATTTTACATTTTGTACATTAAACATTACATCATTTCAGTACAGTTGTATATCTTAATAAATTGGGTACATTTTGCAGTCGTATTAATTTTTTTTTTTTTTGAGTATTTAGACCTTGAAATGACATTAAGGCTACACACCAGCAGATATTTCTGGCCGACTGACTGATTTGTGCCGTGGATCAGTTGGCGGGCAGAAATATCTGATGGTGTGGGGCGTTTGAATCAGACGAATAGGCAATCAGGTCCGTTGGTAAACCACGGCCAATCGTGCGGCTCCCAATAGGGTCACACTATCAGTCATGCGCACTGCCGGCCGTGGCCACTATTGCCGCGACCAACCGTCATTTGTCCCAGCTGTGCGCTTGCTCGCATTGAATGCTTGGTTGGGGCAAATTGTAGCCCTGCGTGTACCCCGCTTTAGTGGGTTGTCTTTAAGCATGGATACACGAGTGTCTGGGGTGCATCTGAGATCTCTATAGCATTGTTAGGCTATATTTCTTTTGGATCTCTGTTCCCTTGTCTCATGTATGTTGAAATGGTTGTACCACGGGACCAAATCTTGTAAAAATTTTCCCAGGCATCCCCTGTTGAGATATATCAGTCTCAAGTTGGGGTGTATATTTATCACCGTCGTTTTGCAGTTTTTAAATTTAGGGGAGGTAGGGGAAGCATTAGATGGAGTTGGCTCCAGATATCAATCTCTGGTATTCCCAGTACACATAATTTGGGTTCTAAAGGTACATTGCTGCCTAGCACTTCAGTTAAGAGAGTTGTAATTTTATTCTAAATCTGCTAACTCGAGGACAAAGCCACAGGAGGTGCCAAATTTGTTGGGCTATGTTGGCATTTTGGGCAGCAGGAGGAATACGTGGGAGACATACGTGTCATACGAGCTGGGGAGAGATGGGACTGGTGTAACATGTTAAATTGCATTCATTTATTGGGAGCTGATGGGGATACTGTAGAGCTTGGCCATATCTTTCCATTCTGCAGGTGTTGGGTTCAGGATGTACTTCTGCCACTTATTAATTTCTGTTTCCTCTGTTAGATTGTGGTGCTC
This sequence comes from Hymenochirus boettgeri, assembly GCA_019447015.1. Lineage (NCBI taxonomy): Eukaryota > Metazoa > Chordata > Amphibia > Anura > Pipidae > Hymenochirus > Hymenochirus boettgeri. The sequence continues at coordinate 310,581,759 of CM033469.1, forward strand.
TGAAACTCAGAAATTGTACAGTATTGTAGTTGCAAGTAGCAAACTGAGAGGTATGTGGGAGTTGGAATCTCTCCAATATCGGAGAAGGATATTAGTTTACTACTGGCTAAATGTACAGTTTAATAAAGTACAGCCTGATAAATGAGTTAAAAATATATATATATTTATTACAAACATACAAGATGTGCATGTAGTTACAAATCATTACAATAAATAATTTGTGCTGTTATGTATTTTCATATCTTACCGGTATTCAAAGTTATATTTCCAGTGTTTGATAACATTTCACTTTCAGATACAAGATAGATACACTGGAAACCGTATTTTTAACAAATTCTACATTTTGTGGAGATAGGGATCTGGGGTTGGGAGGAGTGAATTTAGCCAGCTGCTGTGATATTTGAGGATTAATAACGTGTTAATCGTTTTTCCACATTTTGGTTTTGGGAGACTGGGGAGCCATCCAGTTTAAAATAAGTTTTTCTTGGGTAAAACAATGCCTTGTGTAAAAATGTCAAATGGCGTTGTGACCAGGAGTCTCTCCGGTATACCCAGCATACATAATTTAGGTTCCAAAGGAACATCTATGCCCAATATCTCTGATAATATTCTAGTCACTCTGTTCCAGAATCTAGCAATAGAGGGGGCAGTGCCACATCATATGCCAGAAATCAGCTCGAGGCTCATGGCACTTAGGGCATTCACCTGAATATCTTGAGGACATATGAGCTAATCATCTGTTTGGGGTCATCTACACCTGGTGCAGAATACAAAATTGGATTAGCTTGTTTTTTGGGATGTGTCTCCGATAGGTCTTCCCAGTCAGCCATCTTCAAAATAGGGCTATATCTGGACCATTTATAAAAAACCAAAATTTTAATTTAAGTCAAAGGATTCACCACAGTTGTTCCAACTCGGAAATGAAGGTTCCGAAGTTCTGACCAAGCTTTTTGGCTCGCTGAACTTTATATGGATATGCAATTATTAATGAATGTATGTACTTTACCACTCTACACAGAACTTGCTGCTTCCCTGTAGCTGTTACTTTTTAAAATATGCCGCCAATTGAAGGTTTGCGTTTTAGGTTCTCACCCTGGGTTAATTGCAAGTGGGGGAGAACCTTAAATGCTAACCTTCAGTAGAAATCCTATCTACTGAAAATTCACTTGCTTCATGGCTGATAGTACAAATGATTTATTACTCGTCATTTAAAAAATAATTTTGGTATACAATTCAATGTACCAGATCTGTACCTATTGATCTTGATCAGATTTTGGCAGAAATCTGAATAAACAAGAAACTATTGAACTACTGGTGGTATAAATGTACTTTATAATTGCACTTATTTAATTAAATTTTCTTTGTTGAAGTCTGTACATGTAACATTAACGGACTGTTAGTTGATCATAACATCCGTGATTGATAAAACTATTGCATTTCTGCTCTTTCTACATGTTTTGTTAGCCAGTCACGGGAAACTATCAGGGTTATTCAATAAAAGTTTTTGTTTAAAATGGTCCTAATTGTGACCAAACCAATCAGATGCTGGCTTTCAAATGTTAAATATGATCTGATTGGTTGGGGCAAAATTAGCACCATTTTAAATAAGAACTTTTACTGAATCTCCCTATATGTCTCTGACCAATTACCTGGTTCCAGGAGCTGCCCCTTCATTCACAAGCTCCACCTAATAGACTGTTGCAAAGGTCACCTTGAAAATACCAAAACTCTCATCTATGTAATTATACTTGCGACTAGTCGCTTTTATCAGTTAGGGATAATCACATGCTAGCATTTTCCCCATAGCATTGTTTCTCATGAAGGAACCCTGGAATTAAAAGGCCACAAACCATCAGAACCACACTTGCTTCATTGGGCCCTGCACATCATCACCACCCAATGCAGACAATCTCTATGCTCAACTGCTGGTGATTTCTGTCCTATCACGGCTAGGCCACACTAGCATTTTTCTCGCGCAGTTACGGTTGTGTTTTGTGATTCATTTAATTGTGAGAAATGCAGCACAGAGCATGCCAATGTGGGTGGCCAGATTGCATGCACTCACAACTATTTTTGCGAATCACATGCGCTCCAATTGTGCACCATTTTGTGGATTGCAGTGTTGCCGTCCGTCATAGTGTGTCTTCAGAATGAAAGTCTTTGAGGATGTTGTCAAAAAACGATTTGATGTTTCATATTTTAAGCACCAAAGGAGTTGTGGTTAAAAAAAAAAAGAAAAAATCTGAACAGTGCCCGATACTATATTGATGCCTAGGGATGTATTTAAGTGTAAAAATTATTATTCAACTTTAATTTTTCTTTTAGCCGATAAATATTTCTGAAACCAAATTTAACTGTCCTCACAAAAATTGTTCGGCACTTCACTGCTAGCAAACGTTACATGTATTGCCAGTTTAATTATGTAACAAAATATAAAAATGTTAGATGTTGCTTTAAACCGTATTATTGCATGTATACATTTTTACAGGAGGAAATGCACACGTGAACCATACAAGAGTGCATACCATTTATCAATATGTTGCCAAAGCCAAACAATCAATCAATTTGGTGCTGCAATAAACAGTGGTGGGCTCTTAATAAAGAACTATTATTAAAAATTAAACGGAAAGCATTCTGCTGTCAAGAACCCTGGATTACTTCCCCTTTTACAGATTTTTTTTTTTTTTTAAAGAGAAATCTAACCCTAATGATGCTGGGAAGATGAAAGTATCCAGCCCTGGTTTTCTAGAACTATTGAGAGATCGATTTCTCCCTAAAGGGGCATGCGCACCCTTAAAACAAAAAACTGGTAACTTGTCAATTACCTGGCCCCAATTCCAGCAAATATCTTCAGCAATATATTCAGATGTGTTACAAACCAGATATCTGGTCTGGCAGATAAAGCCAGACTTTTCTCTCCATGTAGTCATTCAAGGCTCTGACTGCTGACATCACAGCTCTTTTCCCCTGCTGCCTACTTAGCACGTTCTATAGAGTTACTAAAAGCTCATTGAGCAGAGGGAGGAGGCAGCAACTTCTTCCAGAAAGGGAGAGAATGAGGGCAATCCTGACCATTAAATGTCTGGTTAGAAATGCATGCAATAAAGTGCTAAAAAAAGCAGTTGGGGTTAGGGGCAAGAAAATGACAAGTGAACAGTTTTTTGTGGACATGCCCTTTAAACATTAAACTTAGAACAGATGGAGACAATAATCCAGCGTGTTATGAAAAAATGGAGCCAATATTCTAGGGTGCCGGATTATGGAGTGACCGTAAATGCTGTGGCCAGGGGTGTAACTACAGGGGAGCAGCGGGAGCAACCGTAGGGGGGCCCAGGAGCCAAGGGGGCCCCATCTTCCCATTTTTACTATGACAGATATAGCCTCCCTCCAGAAACCCACTGTGGATGAAGCATGGATAGGGGCCCCATCATAGTTCTGCTGGGGGGGCCCAGTGTTTCCTAGTTACTCCACTGGCTGTGTTTTTTATATGGAATGTTTCTCAATGCAAAATGAACACTTGGTGATACAATTAACTATGCATTTTCTTACATAAATATTTCTTACTGCTTCTAGGTGGATGCGGTTGATTGGGTGGACAACATGTGGCCTCAGCATTTAAAGGAGAAACAAAAGGATTCAACTAATGTAATAGCTGAAATGAAATACCCAAAAGTTAAAAAGTACGTTATCTTCCTCTAGCATTAATTCTGATATATTTGCTGCTGACATTAATTTTACAGTATATATAATTCTACAGTATATAAAAGGTTTAAACCCATCCCCCATAAAACATGTTAAAGACCTAAAGAAGGTAAAACAGTCTTACAATGAGTGATCGTGTTTCATATAAATACATTACTTATATTTACTAATATACTTTATATTTATAAAGGTTTGTTAAACTTTTCGCCTTCTTTAACGCGTCCTTTCTCGCGTCTGCCCAATAAATGTACGTTAAGCAGGGAGATAGGAATCAACAATATTATGGTAATGTCCAATTGTTTAGGGAACAATCTTAAAAAGTTTGTATTATTTTTCTGCCAAAACCAATCATACATTTGGGATTGTTGCATGTATGGCCACCTGCAGTAAGCTATCAAAATGCCTCAACTGGCAGCTCTACTAAAATTTGTTTTGGCTCTATAGATTGCCTATAATACTTGGTAGATACCTTTTGCATTAATTACTGTCATTTAACATGAATTAGGAAAACTATCTTCCGGTATACAAACTAAATTCAGTTGATTTTAAAAGACCACTAAAAATTAGATACATTTTAATTAATTAATACTTCATCCGATATGGACTTAAATTGCCCCATTTAGAACTTTGTGCTTACTTAAGCCATAATCACGGTCTTGGGGAGCCACAGTCACAGATCTGCCATGACACTGTGACTCTATGGCACCACCGACCCAGTGTTTGTTACTTCAAAAATCCCCTTCAACCCTCTGAATGATAATAATGAGATATCTTTCTCCACACTTTAGAGCAAACTCCATGCTCATAGAATACAATGTCCGTCGGGACCTGTCCGACTAAGCGCCGGGGGAGTGAGCGAGCGGGTACGTTTCTTACCTTCTCTCCTGGCTCCTGTTTTTTCTATTGAAGAACGGAAGGTAAGGAACAGCTCCTTTACCTCCCGTTCTTCAATAGAACTGGATTCCCAAAAGTCAATATTATGAGTGGAGATACCCTTTTAAGGCATTACTACTGTGCTAAGCAGTCATACTGCATACTAATATTATGTGACTTTTTTCGCAGGTATTGTTTGATGAGTGTTAAGGGCTGCTTCACAGACTTTCACATTGATTTTGGTGGAACGTCTGTTTGGTACCATGTATTCCGTGGTGGAAAAGTAAGTTATACTTTTATTATTAAGTAGTAATACAGTTTGTGTGTAGTAGGTGTCATCTTTCACATATACTGTACATTAGAACATGTGTAGACAGTGGCTTTTATTTGCTTTATGCTCTTATAAACTTTAGCATATTAAGTAGAACCTTCTTAAAGGAATTGTACACTGAAAAAATGACTTTCAATCTAAAAATGAATACATGTAAGCAGCACTTATTCTGATGTGTTTGTGTTGCTGCATGACTTTAATCCCGTAATTTCCCCCCAAAGCTCAGTACCGAAGTCCTGCAGCCCGCTGCCAGACTATCTGACTCTCTATGAGGGCAAGCATGCTCAGTAATCCCTATGAGGCAGCATTGGGAGAGGGAATTTCCCACCATGCAGTTCATGAACCAACTGTCACCATTCCAGCTACAGCAAAACTATACATACCAGAAGAGTTTATGAAAGTAAGGCACTTAATTGACAGCTAAAATGGTTCAGATTGGATATATAAAGAAATATGGGACAGATAATCAAAAAAATAGTAGTGATAGTTGTGAAGAATTTTAGTTTCCATTAATGGGCAATTTTTAAAAATGAAGTTTCGCAGTGTACATATCCTTTAAATGTACAGGTGTTTAAGAAGAAACACCAGCTTTCTGCAATAGCGGTAAAACACAAAGATAAAGACAAGTATTCACCCTAGCACTGAAAATCCAATCTTGACCACAATCGGTTGTGCCAAGTCCTTTACAAGGAGGGTTTTTGGCTGGTCAAGTAATTCATTTCTTTATACTTTAACCCATGCAATATATGGGCATTTTGCCCTAATTCCTTAGTCTGTTATAGTTCATAAAAAGGGAAATAGTTGTAATAAAGATGTATTTCTTGAATCATGTTCTTCATGGTATCTTAAAACAAAAAGCTTTGCACTGCAACTCATGAAATTAAGTATGTATTGATGCCTCAATAGTGGATGTTTTTCATGGGATTCTCATCTATGAAGCAATACAGTTCGCACCCTTAGTCAAAATTTTGGCATAAGAAGTTTATTCTTTCTAGATGTTTTGGTTAATACCTCCTACTATGCACAATCTCCAACTATATGAAGAATGGCTCTTATCAGGGAAACAAGCGGATATTTTTTTGGGAGACCAAGCACAAGGGTGTCAGAAAATCGAGATTAAGCAAGGACAAACATTCTTCATCCCATCAGGTAATCCACATACTTGATACATGGTCTCTTATTTCATTGCTATGCAGTATGGCTTTGTAATATAAGTTGATAATTAATGCCTCTTGAAAAGAAAAAAAAACAAAAAATAATGCGTCATTTTATATAATTGAATTTACATTAATTTTATAATCTAGGTATATTAAATCCCAAAATATACTTGTGACTGTTAAAAGCAGAAACTCCACGCTGACCTTCTTATTTAAAGGTCATGTAAAGTCACCCTCAAAGTTTTTCAACTGATTACAATATGCAACTCTATAATTTAATCTTACCTAATCTGCATAGTTTTTTTTCTCTCAAATTTGGCCCTCTGTGTCTGCATTCTCCTTCTAAAGTCATCTGTTATTACAGTGGAAGGGCTGTCAATCAAACTTTTGGTAATGATATGCAGAACCCCACCTCCTGACTTAGTGATGTGAATTGCATATCCAAATATATATCTATATATTTTCAAAGCGATTTGCAGGAAATTTTTCCTATTGACTTAAACAGGCACAAGCCTCATATGTGGACAATTCGAGATTTTAGGGTCATTTGATAATAAACACAAACATTCCAACTCCCACACAGACATAGGTACACACACCTACTGACCTACCCTTCCATTTCCATGGCAGCCATACATAAAGGGTAAATATAGTCAAAAAACAAAATTTGCCCAATTATCCCCCCAAAATTTTTTTACCCCTCAACTTGACACAGGTGTACACACCTGCCGACCCACCCTTCCATTCTGTGGCAGCGAAGTGTTCTTCTACTCATAGGGCCCATTTGTAAACACATGGTTTTGCAATTTAGCGATACCATGCGTTGTTGTAAATGTATGGCTGCAGCCCATCCATTATCCCATTTGCAGCCATTTCCCACCCATAATCCCATAATGCAGCTATATCCATCCATTATCCCATTTACAGACATTTCCCACCTATAAACCCATTTGCAGCCCTATCCACCCGTAATACAGACATATCCATCCATAATCCCACATGCAGCCATTTCCCACACATAATCCAGCCATATCCATCCATAATCCCATATTGCAGCCATATCCATCCATAATCCCATATTGCAGCCATATCCATCCATAATCCCATATTGCAGCTATATCCATCCATAATTCCATATTGCAGCCATATAGATCCATAAATCCATTTGCAGCCCTATCCACCCATAATCTCATATTGCAGCCCTATCCACCCTTAATCACATATGCAGCCAATTCCCACCCATAATTCCATATGCAGCCAATTCCCACCCATAATTCCATATGCAGCTATTTCCCACCGATAATACCATATGCACCCTTATCAACCAATAATCCCATTTGCAGCCCTATCCACCCATAATTCCATATTGCAGCCATATCAATCCATAATCCCATATACAGCATTTTTTCTATATTAACCATTTCCGTCTATAATCCCTTTCCTTATTCATCATATTTTGTTGCCATTCCCCACCAAATATCACCTAGTTTAAACCATTTCATTTAGAATCCATTTTCCATCCATAAATCCTCCCTTCCTCCTGGTCCCCCCAAAAGGTTTCCTGCACCAACTTCTTCCACACACACAAACCCCCCCCCCAACCCCAGTTTCAACAACTTAATTTCTTATCCATAACCCCTTCCCCTAGCTCCCCCCTTTCCCCCATGTCCTCAAACAACTCCCTCATCCAAAGACCAATCTTTACAGGCATCAATCATGTTAGGCACCTACCAAGCTAAATTACAGGCAGGTAATACAAGCGTTGCACATACGCGATCAACAAGGAAGCAGCTATGAGGAGCAGGACGCGTTGCTATAGCAACACTGAAGCTTCCAGAGATGCTCAAGAACTGTGACGCAGGTTTCTAGTTATGCGCATGTGTGCTCCTTCTTGATGAGTAGCGGAATAGCAAAAGGGAGGACGGTGAACTTAAGGGCGTGCCAGCCGAGGCAGAAAAGAGTGGATGAATGCTCAGCTGTCAGAGAGCCCAGAGGGGAGGGAACTAGAGGCTCTGAAAGAGCTTTCTTTATGCCAACATTTCAAGGTAAGTTTCTTTTTTGAGTTTACTGACCCTTTAAACAATGTATCCACTAATGCCTGTCAAGCTATTTCTGATGAAGACATAAACCTGAAACGTTGGGTGGCATCTCATTGTTGTATGCCTTAGTATGACAAATTAAAAGAATTATCTATAGATATTCTGTTGGACTTAAACCATTTTGGCAGCACATGGACTGCAGGCACACCTCTGCATTAAATAAAATGAGACTTTCAAAGTTCACGTTGTATATAAACATGTTGAAAATGCTATTGTTTTATAAGTATTTCATTTGTTTGCTAGATAGTTCTTCTTAAATTTATACTGTAGTGAAATAGTTTCTAGGGTGGGTTTAGGTTTAAATGGTATTTTTGTGTTTGTTTGCTGACCCTATGTTGAAGGGTTATTATTCCCCTTTAATTACTATGTTTGTACTTTAAGAGGCCATTGTCTCCCTATGTAAGTACACTAGTGGGGATGCTTTGTAACACCTATGATTAAGGTTGGAGCCCAAAATGTGACAGGGTAGAACAAAGCCTATCATTCTGCCACCTTTATTTTATTTAAAATGATTTATAAACAGGCTCTGTCAGGAAAGTTTGTAGTGACTTGGCAAGAATGGGTTAACTATTGGTATTAGTTCTTGCCAAGGACCAATAAAAATTTTAAGGACAACCATACATATAAAATAAATGTATTTCAGTATTGGAATATGTAAGACAGAAACCAATATCATATTTGTGAATGGGAAAGTAGGCCCATTAAAATGATACCCAACATGGAGACCTTATTCCCTTGCCAAGGTGAGTTATTAATATCTTGGGAAATATGTATTACACACAGGTCATGTTTGGTATTGGAGGAATTGATAATTAATACAGGAGAGGAATATGTGGTCAATATCCCAATACAATATACATATCTACATTTATATGGAGTCTTCTTAACTGAGGGGGAATGAATGCTTTTGGCTAGTCGTAAATCTGGACATTCCTAGACGCTCCCACCTCATGCATAGTCCAGGAGGGGGGTGGTTCATCAAAGGGTTTAAAAATCCTTGTAGCCCCTATAACTGTGTTCATACTGAGGGGACATGCTAAAACCATGTGTATGGACCCGATGTTTCTTCCCGCCCTGGGACACAGGACTTCCTTTAGTGAGTAGGGTCTGTGAATATTTTTTTTCCTTTTTATTTTATATAACTTATACATTTAATAAGTTTTGTCTTTGATGCTCTAAAAGAACTTAGTTAGCCTCTGATAAGTTTATATGTGGTTGAATGGAATGTTTGGCAGTATAAATGCTAATTAACTCTGTGAATGCTTGTGAAGGACTGATGCTAATTAACCAGAGTGAATGGTGTAGTGTTAACCATTTAGCTGCCAGGACAGGGGTGTGCATAGTCAGTGAGAGTCAAGAGTGTTTTGGGGCGTCTTTAAAGCCATAACTTGTGGTGGCAGCTTGTACAGATTGATTGGTCAGATCACGTGCCCAGCGAACTGGCGTTCGTGACAAGCTCTATCTGTTATTCTTTACCCCTTTGTTTGTTTGACTGCATTGGAACTGAGGGAGGGACTTACTGGGGATTGGACTTCCGTTGGACTAGTGAGCAGCCATGACCCATTCCCATAATAGTTTGGAAAATGTAATTTTCAAAGTTGCTGTGTTCTTATAATAAGCCATATTATTTTATCGATTTTTGAATCCTCTAAGTTGAATGTTTATAAAAATGTTATTGAACATTGCAGTGTCCCTGAAATTAAGATTCCAACTGCAGTTTATTCCATTATGCAGAATTGATGTGGTTAAAGATCCTCTTTGATGTACATTTAACAGGCGATAATTCATGAATATAAATTGTATATAACCACAATATCCACGTATCGCATGAAACCCTGTGAGCGGTTATTGGCAATAAGGCAAATCAACCTATATAACTCTTCTCCAATTTAAGGAGTTTTTGAGATACAGTATAATGCACCAATACCAAGATTGACTTTACCATGAAAAGCAAAGCAAGCAATGTCCCTGAGATGCAGGACAGTTTTTGTCCTCTATCTGGAATTCCATCTGCGGGTTTCATGTGGATACTGGTCTGGTTCCTATGCAGTGGTGGATTAAGCCTAGTTGGGCCCCTTTGCTGGAGCATAGACATGGGCCCCTTATATGTGCTGTGCACATTTAATAATTTTTTCACATTTAATAGAATGTGTGCTTGGAACATACCCGCACCCCTGGTACCTACCCATTAAAACAGCCAGACACCTACTGGAAACCTGGTACTTACCCATTAATACAGACAGACCCATCCCCCCACCCTTGATACCTACCCATTAATAGACACCCCCCACCCCTCCTACCTACCCATTAATACAGTCAGACACATACCCCCACCCCTGGTACCCACCCATTAAGACACACATACCCTCACATTTACCTCCCTCCTGTTTCAGCAGCTACTTTGGGCCTCCCTGCAGCTCAGGGCCCCCCAGTGGCCGGCGGAAAAGACCTCATTATAATCCGCCACTGTTCCTATTTGATTCATCCTGTGGACTTGGCTGCTGGACTCTTTGCTCTCCAGTTAAAACAGGGTAGTGTAAATCCAATTTTTCTGTTTCCTACAAATCCACCATGAGCTGTGGGGTTGGCTAGGTTGCAGATTTCATCAAAACATATTGTCCATCTGTAAGGCGATAATAAATGGGGTACTTAATTTGCTCCAGAGACTATCAGCGAGACTGTCAGCCTTACCCAAATTTTATGCACAAGACTTTTTTAATTATTTATCAGGAGTGTGCCCTTGCATATGTTGGAGGGTGTTGCTGAACTACCATTCGGGAATAATGCAATTAATGGGTGCCAGTGGTTCTTGAACTTAAACCGTATCTTATTTATTAACAGAACTATATTAATAAAGCATTGCAGTTAGCAAAATAGAGGTGGCATAGCATGGGACTAATATCACACAAATCAGAGGAATCAAAAACCGCATAAATAACAATCAGCTTGTTAGTGACACCCCGTCACTGTAGTAGTGGAATCTTCTACCCCTATATCTGGCACTATGTCCCTATTTCTGGGTGGTATACCCAGGACTCTAGTCCTTACTAAATCTCCTTGTTGGAACTCAGGCTGCTCACTAGCTACCCTACTCCTATAACAGAATCTAATCTCACATTAACTGGGCCTATCTGTTATCTAGGTCCCAGGCTCGTCCCCTCTCCTCTGGGGAAACTTCAGAAAGTCAAAAAGAGGCTGAGCACATGGTTGCTCTCCCTTTTATACATTTTACACAGCAGTTCCTTCTGGCCAAATCCTGCCAGAACAAGAAGACTAAAGGGTAACTAGTTTATAGTTCCCTACACATACAATAAACTGGTATTTTGTGAGTTACATGGATAATGTAATAAGAAAATGAAAGTCAAAGGGAATTTATTGCCCGTTTTTTTTTTTTTAAATAAAGTAAAAATGATTAAAGAATAAGCATGTTGGAAAACAAAGTTAAAGGGCATGTCCACCCCCAAAACTATAATCTTCCCCCACTACTGGCCCCATTGTGTAGTGTAGTTTAATCCTTACCTCACATCCCAGCTCCATATCGTTCTCCTGTAGTCCATATAGGACTCTGCCTCCTACCTGGCCTCCGGGAGAAGTTTGGCATGCGTACTGCAGCCCTTCTCCCTCTCCCTCCCGATTAGGATTCCCTCCCCCTACCATAAAACCCTTTTTACCAAACATTCCCCCTGTCCCCCCAGCCCCAACCGCTCTATTAGTAATATTAGAAAATGCCCAAAACATTACTTACCTTCCCTCTTGCCTCCGCCGCACTTAACTCCCGGCAGCCGCGTCCGTGACTGGCTGCCGCTCAGCCAATGACAGACGAGACTGCCGGTCCCGCCCCTCTGCTTGCATTTTCTCGCAAGCAGAGGGCCTGGCAGCGTGGCGGATGAAAGAGGGAAGGTAAGTAAAGTTTTGGGCATTTTCTGATATTACTAACATAGCGGTTGGGGCTGGGGGGACAGGGAATGTTTGGTAAAGTTTTTTTCAGAAGGGTGGACATACCCATAACCTTTTAAGTTTATTTGGAAGCAGCAGCTTTAAAAAAAACTTTTGCCCTTTTTTTCTATGCTCCTTCTGAGTCTACCTTTTATTGTTATAAAGTTGCTGACATCTTGTATCTGTATTGTAGTGTTTAGCTCCGCCCCTCCGAGTTTTCCTTGATCTCCTTCTTCAGCCGCAAAAATGCACTCTCCGTTGGGTCCACGTCAGGGCGTGCACGGCGTGGTGAGATGACAACGCACGCCCACGTCCGTCCATGCACTGTGTCACACGTGCGCACAGACCCAACGTAAAGTGCATTAGGAGTGGTGAACGGCTTGTCTCAGGTGGCAAACCCCACCACAGTTTGTCAGTATGTAAGTATGTAGGAGAGCACAACCTTGTAAGAAGCATCTGGTCACACACCCCACACTCTGTACTGAGGAGGAGGATGTAAATGATTTAATTCCTATATTTAGGCTCCCCTGTGCTGGTTAGTGACCAAGGAAGAGGTGATCTTTATATTATCCATAAATTTGGCGTAAAAGCATTACTTACCCAAGTACCTTTTTTATTAAAAGGTACTTGGGTAAGATCAGTACTTTAGGTATTCCTTTGATAATCCTAATGAAAGAAGAAGCCTGATTTATACTGTTTAAAGCCACCTCTGCACCATGACAGTATTGTATCTGTTAGGGGTCATTCCCTTATGCTTGGTTACTTTTTAATTGTAGGATGGATCCATGCAGTGTACACTTTGGCAGATTCCCTTGTGTTTGGTGGGAACATTCTTCACAGCTTTAACATCCCAATGCAGCTTCGTATTTATGAGATTGAAGACCGAACAAGGGTAAGGCATCAGTTTATTACTTAACACGCAAACAGATAAATATAATTAGATCTTTTTCTGGTAGTGTTTGTGAATTAATTTCTGCCTTCAGAACTTCCCAAAAATAAAATCAATATTACCAAGTTTTTGTCTTCTGTATACATATAAAAGGTTTACATTTTTTATGTTTTTATTGTTCAAAATCATGTTACATTAAAAAAGGAAAGTGGTGTTGCTCCACTTCCTGCAATTGCACAACCATTGATTTGTATTGTACAGGCTTGACGCAACATGAGCAGGATTTTCCCCTGCAGCTGCCCTGTGTAGGAAGATTGCAGATTCAGGCCCTGCAACATCGCATCATATTCCCATGATGCTTACTTCCTTGAAATGTTGAATTTTTACCTCATTGGCTGTTGGATGTGCCAAACATGCTAAGATTTTTTACAGAGCAATTGATCAACCCCGAAAACTGAGTCAAGTACAAGACCGTAATGGACACTATTAGGGGTTCTGCAAACAGGAAACAAGTATTTTGGAAGCATTTAATTTTGGATAGACACAATGCAGGATGGGTAGATTAAGGTAATTTGAATTAGAAAATACAAAATGCTTTTGTTCCTGAAAGCGCATGTTTATTTACTGAACTTCTACTTAAAGTAATTTTTCCAATAAAGTTAACATTGATTGAAATTAAGTAGATTTAAACTGGAAAGAGCATTTTATTATTAAGGACAGTTTTTAAAGTGGTAGGTATGGGTTTATGAGAGAGGGTGAAAGGAAGATTGAGGATGTAGCATATTGCATTGTTTAGTTTAGTACCTTTTTAATTAATACAGCATTCTGTGTTCATAATTTATGAAAAGTTCTGTATGGAAAATCTGAATATAGTTTTTACCTATTTTTGTGTCGACTTTGAGTATGTTCCAGATATTTACAAGGAAACCATTCTGGGGAATGTTGAGAATGTGTGTGTTTTTTTGTTTTTTTTTAAATTGTATGGCTAAAAGCTTAGGGATAAGTTGTGGCAGTCCAAAATGAATAGATAAAGTACTGTATTTTAGACCATAGTTGGTATGTTAAATACTTGTCCACAACTTAATTCCCTGTAACCGTTTTATGTATATTTTTTTGTAAGAGTGTTAAGGTGTCCATACATTAGTACATTACCTGTTGACCGATCCGCATCATTCAATCAGTTTTCTGAAACCACCTTTCCTGTTCTTTTTGCGGCCGACGTTCGGTCATGCCTGGCCCCATTAATTTTGTGATTGTATGTCTGTTGCAAAGAAGAATGGGAAATGTGGTTCTGGAAATAATCCAACTGCTCAAAGGCAAGTACCGTATATACTCGAGTATAAACCGAGTTTTTCAGGCTGAAAAATCAGCCTGAAACTCGGACTCGGTTTTATACTCGAGTCAACCACTTACCTGGGCATTCCGGCAGCCGCGCGATCCTTTTCTGCACTGGCGCGCCGGCCTGACGTCACTGCCGGCACCAAGCCCGGCGCCAGGCAGTGACGTCAGCCGGCGCGCCAGTACAGGATGGGCGCGCGCTCCGGAATGCTGATACCGTACCTGCCGGGATGGATGGAGAAGATGAAAAATCGTCCACAGGAAAGAGTCCAGGAGAAGAGTCCAGGAGAAGAGTCCAGGAGAAGAGTTCCACAGGGAGAAGAGTCCAGGAGTAAGAGTCCACAGGGGAAGTCCCACAGGAGACGAGAAGAGTCCAGGGAGAAGAGCCCACAGGTCAAACTGAACTGAGGGGGGGGCATTCAAGATGTTTGGGAACTACAACTCCCGCATGCTTATTAGCTGGGAGTTGTAGTTTCCAAACATCTTGAATGCAAGTGAGGGTGGCATTCAGATGTTTGGAAACTACAACTCCCAGCTATAAAGCATGCTGGGGTTGTAGTTTCCAAACATCTTGAATGCCACCCTCACTTGGCATTCAGATGTTTGGAAACTACAACTCCCAGCATGCTTTATTAGCTGGGAGTTGTAGTTTCCAAACATCTTGAGTGCCAAGTTTCTACCCTCGGTTTATACTCGGGTCAATAACTTTATTAGGATTTTTAGGTGAAATTGGGTACCCTCGGTTTATACTCGGGTCGGTTTATATCTCGAGTATATACGGTAATCACACACATCAGTGGCTGCACCTAAATGCTTAGTGACTGGACAAATTATTTTTACCATTTCCTAGGCAGAAAAATCTAGAAGACAAAGTAGCTTTTCAGGTTGCTGATTTTTATATAGATGTCTATAGAAAAGGGTTCGCAATTTAAATGTGTGTGCTTTTTTTTGGTGAACTTTAAGTTCAACATCTGTTATTTTTATATGAAAGAAAGTTTACCCACTTTTAATTCCAAGATTTTTTGTATCGGAAATCTTCTGCTTCTTACCATACTTATACCATAATTATTTAAATAGTAATATTATTAAAATCTAACCTTGGGTGTCATTTAAAAGTGTAGTACAGCAGATGCTGTGTACACATTTCCGCTTCCATAGGATTAAGAGGGTAAGAATCAGCCTGGTGCATCAGTAAAGGTTGCCATAAACATGTCCGATAGTTGCCATTGTGCCATTGTATCCGATGGGATTTATAAAATTTTGGCAAGGTGTTGGGGATGAAACCACAAAATATGAAATCTGATGTGAATTTGCAACCTCAGTTGAATGTGTATGGCCACCGTAAGTGTGACTACCTCTAAAAAGGGAGCTAGTCTGGATCATGAGAGAAGAAACATTCAAGTGATTTGCCAGATTTCCTAAGGATGGATTTTCCAGCAAATCTCAGAGAAATTAAAAAAAAATGTATTCTTCCGCTTCCCTCTGCCTCCCAAGGTTTCCGCTCTTTTAGGCTTTGCTCACACTACAATGTACTGTAAAACATGTACGCACTATCATGCGTTGTTTTGTGCGTTTTTTTTTTTTTTTTTCTTGCAAGAATCACAGCTATTAATTTAAAAAATCGTAGCACAACAACAGTGTAAAAGCATTCTTTGGAAATTTTTCTCATAGAACTATTGACTTGTATAGGTGTCCACAAAGCATAAAAATGCAAATGTATGTTTTGCAGTGCTATTTAATGTAATGCACTAGTGAAAATGTTGAATCAATATAAAAATGAATGCCTCTGGTGTTAGGCATACATATGTGCGTTGCATTACACGGTTTACAAAGTGTGAACAAGCCCTTACTTAAGGTAAGGGCTTAAGGTGGTTCTGTGAGCTTTTTAATCTTGGGGTGTAATTTTTCAAACACTGCTCTTGCATTTTAATTACATTTAGGTTCAATAAATAAGGACACAGTAAAATTTGTTGCCTGTTGTTCAGGACCAGATGATTTATTTATTTTTTAAATTATGGGCCATTTATAATAACCAGTGGTATTGCCAAATTCCAATACTGTGGGTTGTCGAAAAAGTACAATCACAGCCTTAAATAACACCTGTGGTTGTACATTTACAAATGGTTGTGCATGCTATCATGTAAACATACAGCTATAATGTTGTATGGGAGATCTACAATTATGATTGCGGTCATAAGTTTGCGATCATTAATGGTGTATTTATAAACAGGGCCCTATGTTCTGAAATTGAAACCCTTAGAATGGAAAGAGGGTGAACGTTTCCTGATGACTGTATAGTAACACTTATACACAGAAGTTCTGCTTTTTCAGGAGCGGGTACAATTTTGCTTTTCTCCGTTTCTGATCAGACACAGTAATACTGCATGTGGGGCCCATTCTTTGGTAAAGGGCATGTCCACCCCCAAAACCATAATTTCCCCCACTACTGGCCCCACTCTGTAGTGCATAAAAATCCTTACCTTACATCCCAGCTCCAAATGGTTCTCCTGCAATGTTCCCCCAAAGTCCCAAAAACTGGCCACCAGGAGCCTGGCAGAGTCAATATAGGACTCTGCCTTCTGTCTCTCCTCCAGGAGAATTTTGCCATGCACAGTAAAGCCCCCCCCTCCCTCTCCCTCCCATTTTGGTATCCCTCCCCCCTAACATAAATCCCTTTAAATATGTTGTAAGGCTCCCTCCCCCAGCCCCAACCGCTATATTATAATTGCCAGAAAGTCCCCCAATCTTTACTTACCTTCCCTTTATCCTCCGCTGTTCTGAACTGCCGGCAGCCGCGTCCGTGTTTCGCGCCCTCTCATCCAATCACAGACGTGGCTGCCGGTCCGACCCCCTGCTTGCAATTCTATGCAAACAGAAGGCCGGAGGATAGAGGGAAGGTAAGTAATGACCGGGGGACTTTCTGGCAATTATAATAATGCGGTTGGGGCTGGGGGAGGAAGCCCTACAACATATAAAAAAATGTTTAGAAGGGTGGACATGCCCTTTAAGTCAAAAAGATGGTCCCTGGTTTTGTTCTATTAGTTTATACAGTGTCAAAACAGGAGTTGTAAAGGTTAAAAACGATAATGAAATCTGATTCCTTTTGGAAACCAGGTTTGAGCTAGGCAATTGGGGGGGGGGGGGGGGGGGTTAGCAACAATGCATTCTAATGTATCTAGTAAATTAAACATAAATAAATATTTTTTTACTATTTTACAAATAATTTTATGTACCCTTATCCTGAACTCTATTTATTTATTCTATGTTTTTAGCTTTCAATCTATTGTTTAATGTAAAACTAATAAAAATAAGCAAAACCTAGATAAAACTTTCAGTTATTAACACTTTTCCTACAGAAAACCATATGGTTGCCTCTTAAGTGCATTGCATACCCATGGTCATCTTTAGACTTTTTGGCACCTGAAACAAAATTTGTAATGCTTCCCCCCCCCCCCCTCCCTGCCGGCGGGAGGGGGGTTTTATAATTAAAAGTGGGCGGTGCTTTGCCTGGAAGTGGGGTGTGGCTTGTCCAGAAGTGGGAGGGGCTTTATGCACATTGATTTAACTAGTGTCATTATCATTGTATGTACATATCAGTCCTCCATTTATTTACAATACATTAAAGGATCCACCCTCTAAAATAGTATCCCCACCCCAGACCCACCATACTTCCTGTGGAATAAAAGGTTTTGGCCAAAAGATTTGTAACACTGCCACCATGTCAAGGTAGACACTTTCAGACAGCAGGGCCCCAACTAACCTAACTAATCTAACCTACTTCAAAGGGCATCTATACCGGTAACACCTACTTCAAAGGGCATCTATACCTGGTAACTAAAATTCTTCCCAACCACCATTGTATCATTTTTTTGTTGATCTGCCCCCTATTTCTTTAGATATCAAATCTAAAACTTCTTATATTTCAGCTGTCAATCTCAAAAGTTCTTTCCTCTCATAAACTATTCTTCTTTGAGTAGTTTTACTGTATCTGGAATGGTGACAGAGTTTTGACAGTTGGAATGCTGTGTGCAGGCTTGACAGTTGGTTTGTGGGGAAAAAGTCATCTCAGATGGAAGTGGGAGTGGTTAAAAGAGGGAGGGGGGATACTGCTCCTAAACAAAATGTGTGCTGGATTGAAGTCATGCAGCAACACACACAAATCAGTGCAAGTAAGTGCTACTTACATATATTCAATTATAGATTTATATGAGGCAAAGTCATTTTTCCAGTATAGTGTCCCTTTAACCTAACAAACTCTACTGGTAGTCATGGGAATTTCATTACATACTGGTAGTAGCCATTTCATTACGTACTGGTAGACATGGGAATTTAATCACATGATGGCAGCAAACTGGCAATTTCATCATATACTGGGCTAGGCTATTACCTACCCCATGTGCAGGGCAATTCACTCATTATATTCAGGCAGTGGCAGCATTGCCTCACTCCTAATATAAGCAGTGCATTGCCCATAGCGTAATAGGGCTGTTCCGTTATCACCTGCCCTTGTGCAGTGAAGCAGCTGGAGGCTGGAATTCATTGCAGAGGCAGTTCCCAGTAGTACAATGTGGCTGCGTGATGATGTCATCGCACAGCTGCGTAGTACTACTGGGAAAAGAAGCCGTCTGTCCCTGTGCATACCCTTTTACCAGCACTGAAGTGACAGCCATTTACTTCTATTTTTGTGATTCACTATCTAAAGAATGAAGCAAATTGTGCAAAAGTGCCTTCTTTCCACTTCCCGGCATTTATCATTAGTCAAGGAAAGCATGCAGAATGCTCTGTATCATAACTGAATGCACACATCAGACCTATATCATACCAAAGGATAAGAAAAAGGAGGTGCCAGATTATCTAAACAATACTTTTTATTTACAAAACCATTGAGTAAATAATGATGTGGGGAAGGGGTCAACTGAGTGAACTTTTATATTTATATTGTGTTTTTCTATAGGTTAAGACATTGGTGCTTGTACTTTCAATTAATTTTATCAGAAATAATACCTTGATCTACTTTCAGGTACATGCTAAGTTTCGTTATCCCTTTTATTATGAGATGTGTTGGTATGTCCTAGAAAGGTATTTCAGCATGCTGACCAGGCGGTCCCACCTAACCATGGAATTCCAGAGAGCGTCCATGATAATAGGTAAGGACTGACTTTTTTTTCAACTTTACTTCATAAAGAAAGGGGAAAAAAATCTATAGAAGGAAAGATTATTGTACATATATTATACACCCACGGAAATGAGAAATTTATCTAAAAAAACCACTATTTTCACCAGTAAATGTGCATACACTGCTGCACAAAGTTTTCACAGTTTGATGTAAAAGATTCAATAATTGTTTGCTAGCATTGTCTGCTTTGTGCCAGACCACCAAAGTAATCTATTGTGGGCCATGCTACCCATAAATCATAAAGCAGTGATCAGGTACAATAATTAAAATGTAGGCTTTCAGCAAAAGTCAAGTTTATAAAGTTTTGATCTAAAATATTTTCATCTTTTTAATGTCCATTATTTTAAAATTTTGGGAATTCAGGACAAGTCAAGCTGCCTATTTTCTGGAGAAGAATAATGATGTTTCAAACATGTTAGGGTTAACGGGCATGTCCACCCCCAAAACTATAATCTCCCCCACTACTGGCCCCATTGTGTAGTGTAGTTTAATCCTTACCTTACATCCCAGCTCCATAAGGTTCTCCTGTAGTCCCAAAAACTGCCCACCAGGAGGATAGCAGAGTCCATATAGGACTCTGCCTCCTATCTGGCCTCCGAGAGAAGTTTGGCATGCGTACTGCAGCCCTTCTCCCCCTCCCTCTCCCTCCCGATTAGGATTCCCTCCCCCTACCATAAAACCCTTTAGGTAAATCATTCCCCCTGTCCCCCCAGCACGCCTACAGCTCTATTTATTTATTAGAAAGTTCCCCCCCCAACTTTACTTACCTCCCTCTTTCCCCCGCCGCAACTGACCCCCGGCAGCCGCGTCCGTGATTGGCTGCCGCTCAGCCAATCACAATCGACTGCCGGTCCCGCCCCTCTGCTTCATTATCTCGCAAGCAGAGGGCAGCGGCGGCGAGGAAAGAGGAAGGTAAGTAATGTTTGGGAACTTTCTAATAAAATAAATAGAGCGGTTAGGGCTGGGGGACAGTGGGAATGATATAGCAAAATATTTTTTTAAGGGTGGACATACCCTTTAACTAAAATGCTGTCTTCAAAAATGTCCTGGATAACATCTTTAAGAAGAGACAGAAGATAAACTTCTTAGTTTAGTTTTCTGGTTTTCGCCTGCACCCTCCTGTGCTTCATTCCACTTTCCGACTTAATGCTACAAAGGAAAGTCCTGCTTGATTGATGGCATACTGCATGTTATCGCTTTCCAATCCCTCACAGTTTGTTTCTGTGCAGAAATACAGAGGTCTGCAAAATGTCAATCTGACTTAGTCTAAAGTTACAAAAGGCAATAGAAAGGGAAAAATATAATTTTCCTTCTTTTTACTTTCTGTACAAACAAACAGTAAAAGGGGGATAATTTATAATGTCAGTTATTTATCAATCCTCATGTCTTCCTTCAGTAACGGGGACAAGCAGAAGCAGAAACCATTAACTTTTAAGCACCATCTCCGCCCTTTCAATAAAAGGTTTTTTTTGCCTTGGCTTTCACTGGAAGCTAGAGGTATTGCAGCAAGGTATTGCGGTCTGTAAGTAATTTTAGAAACATAGAAAAGATAATCAATGCACATTCCTAGGCCCCATAAATATCTATCATATTCACTGCACACTGGCATACTTTATAATAAAGGGGATTTTAGTATACATTCTTGTGATCACATATGTGATGCACATGAATGAAAATCCTTCCAACCATGTCAATGTAACCCCAGTCTGGAACTTCTAACCTTTTAAAATTTCTTTTATTTCAATTACGATTAGCAAACTTTTGCATTTCTTATTCTTACACACTGGATACATATAACAGGCCCTCTCACTTCCCCCCCAGCCCTTTGGCTTTTTAAAATGAGGGAAGAGGCCATCCAGTGCTTTATATTAAAGGCATAGGATCTCCCATAAAAGGGGTGTGTTGGGGGTGCTTCCAACTGTGGTTACCTTGATGTGGTTGGAAGGCTTTTCATTCATGTGATCACAGTAATGTATACTAAAACCCCTTTGTTTATAAAGTATGCCAGTGTGCAGATATATGATATTTTATGGGGCCTAGGAATGTGCATTGATTATCTTTTCTATGTTTGTTTGACCAGATCAGTAGCACTTCCGCTTAATGTAGTTGTAAATTAGCCGAATTGCAGTGCTTCCACAATCCTTGTATTGTAAGTAATTTTAGAAGCATCTCTGGAAAAGGTAAGTATAGTGAAAAATTGGTATGGGGGGTGCTTAACATATTTAAAGATTTGTATGGATAGGCTGGAGATACCCTTTAGCCTCATTTTATTTGGAGCCCATAGTTCTCCTCCAATGTATGTTATTTTGTGTTTCTTTTTTAATAGACTGGTCAAGAAAGCCTAGTGCAGAAAGTATCTCATCAGATTCTTTATTAGAAATGGAGGAGGAATCAAGTGATGTATATACCAAAGATGAAAACGGCACAAATTCAGAATGTAGGGATGAACATGAGAAAAAGCAAAAAGCAACTATGGTTCGATACCTGAAAAGGACCTTGTCCAATGATTCAGATGAAAGCAGCACATCAATATTTCACAATGACTTCTCTAAAACACCAACTGCATCTCCAAATACTGAGATCTCCGCAAAATGGATTCACCTCACAGAGTTTGAACATAGGGGTTTAAAAGCTTTGGTGGAAAAACTTCAATCACTTCCTGAAAATAAGAAATGCGTCCCTGAGGGAATTGACGATCCTGCAGCACTATTGGAGGACATAAAGGTTGGTTTTTAAGACTTATTTTATGGCTCTCTAGCAATAGTTTATTTGTAGTTGTTTTTGCCATGTTTTGGTGAAAAACTTTGTATATCCTGTGTTACCCCCATGGATGATGCGATGTCGAAAAAAAAAATTAAATTTGCTGTAATGTCCAGCATTGCTCCAATGGGCAGAAAACCCTACCATCAGTCTACCTATCGGGAAAGCATTTGTTCCCCATTCATATAGGGTTTATTTGCCTTCCTCTTGATCAACTGTATGTTTTTATTCAGTCTCCAGTTGTGTGTAACTAAGTTTTTCTGTCTGTACAATGTTAAAGTTGCTTCTTGCGTGTGCAGCCCATTTCATGTCCCCACAGCATCTTTATGGGATTTAGACCAGGGCTTTGATTTGGCTACACCAAAATCTTTTTGTGGTTGTTCTTTGTGGACCTATTGGCACATTTGGGTGCATTTCTGTGTTGCAAAGTTCATTTCCACTTGAGACTCAATCAAATGGTGCAACAAGAGACACAATCAAATGGTGCAACAATATCCTCATGCATTGGTTAGTACAGTGGATTTTTTTGGGATTTAAGCTACTCATCCCAGATGTAGTAAAACGGCTCCAAACCATAAAATTTCTGTCACTATGATTCATAGTTGGTTTTAGGTGAACTGTTGGCTTTTTTACACCTAACATGCCTTCTGGTACTGTGGCTAAATAACTCGTAACTTTCTGCTTATCTGTCTGGAAATCTTAGTTCATAAAGTTGTAGTATTTGTCCAGGTGTTCCTGGGCAAACTCTTGATGTTCTTGGTGGACAGAAAACATTTGCTCCTGGCTCACCTTACCTCACCTCTCCTATCAATTAATTTGTGCAAATGGTTCAGGGTTGGCCCTGTGAAAACCTTTCCCCCCACATTTTCTGTTCATGCGTAGAAAACTTTTTGTAAATTCCTGTCCTGGACAAGTTGATAGTCACAAATGACTGACTGTATTATATGCATTACCCTTGTTAGCACCATGTATGCATTAAAAGTTATACAGTATTCTCAAATGTATATTACACAATAAAACATAGATAAAGCAAATCAATAGACTGTAATTGAATGAAATAGACTGATTGGCATTGGAGTTATGATAGATCAGCTGAGGTTTGGGCCATGATGGGCTAGTTTTCTAGCTCATGTTAAAGGACATCAATAATAATGATGGTTAGTACTGAGGGTTAGGACCTAAACCTCTAGATCCTTGCCTCCTGGGTCTTTCCTAATTTAGTAGAATGAGCTTGCTAAAGTAGGCTTTGTGAAGCAGGTTCTGGTCCTGCTTCTGCTACAACCCTAAATTGTATCAATGGGAAGGCACACTCTTCCAGGAGTGTGCCTCATTGGTTAGTCCTGTCATAACAGAGATGCAGGGCAATGTGGCTTTTGGATGTCTCGTTCTACTGAATTAATTAGGTCCTCACCCTGGGTACTTTTATGTTAGGGGGGTTATTTATAAGGGTTTAAATTACTTACCTGTAGAGATGAGTTTTATGGTTGTGTGTTAAAAATGTGACTATGGTAGAGAAGACTGGTTCATTTTCAGAGCAAAGGTTACACGTACAATTAGCAGCCTTGCTAGTTGATGTATTAAATAAAACCTGTGGTTTTAATATTAATATTGTCTGTTTGAATTGCCTCAGCATTACTGCTTAAATACTGCAATTGTTTCCCCCCCTCCCCTGTGTATTGATGAGCTCTGCTTCAAAATCCAAATAGTGAGCAAAGGGGATGTCCTCAACTTGCTTTAGTTTAGAAGACGTTATTTTCCTACACAACTGGGACAAGCGGAGCTGACAACCTGGAATTATCACTGAACTAATGGATAATGAGAAGGAGCATGTAAAAGGTAAAGCTAGGTATAGGCTTTTTAAATTGCAATTGAAGGATGGATTACAAGAATCTGAAGATTAGGCAGGGATTCAACACCCTGAATTACTGACTTTTTTTTTTCTGGAAGATGATCCAATTCCTTATAAATAAGGCTCAGAAATCCAACTTTAAGGTTAATATCCTCCCAGAAGGAAGCACACAGATGGCAGCACACAGATGATCACTAACAAGGCAGATAAACCATGTCTGCTTGACCCAATGGATGCAAGGTTGCTTCACTGGCAATGTTAGATGATCTCAGGGACCCATCCCTAACTGTAATTTAGAAGCTTTTATTATTTTATTACTTTTTTATTTTTTGCAGAATTGGGTAAAATTAAATGTGAGAGGCATCAATCCTAGGAGCAGGTTGTCTGCTTAAAGGGCATGTCCACCCCCAAAACTATAATCCCCCCCCCCACTACTGGCCCCATCATGTAGTGTAGTTTAATCCTTACCTCACACCCCAGTTCCATATGGTTCTCCTGTAGTCCCCCCCAAAGTCCCAAAAACTGCCCACCAGGAGGATAGCAGAGTCCATATAGGACTCTGCCTCCTACCTGGCCTTCGGGAGAAGTTTGGCATGCGTACTGCAGCCCTTCTCCCCCTCCCTCTCCCTCCCGATTAGGATTCCCTCCCCCTAGTGTAAAAGCCTTTTTAGCAAACATTGCCCCTGTCCCCCCAGCCCCAACCGATATGTTTGTAATATCAGAAAATACCCAGAACATTACTTACCTTCCCTCTTGCCTCCGCCGCACTGAACTCCCGGCAGCCGGTCCCGCCCCTCTGCTTGCATTTTATCGCAAGCAGAGGGCCAGCAGTGCGGCGAAGGATAGAGGGAAGGTAAGTAAAGTTCTGGGCATTTTCTGATATTACAAACATAGCGGTTGGGGCTGGGGGGACCGGGGCAATGTTTGCTAAAAATAATTTCTGAAGGGTGGGCATACCCTTTAATGTTCAAGTAAGCCTCTAATTAAATGCTTAAAGGGTATCTCCATCTCTCCTAAATTTTTTTCTGTAGTGTAGTGGACCCTATCCCACCCCCAACCGCCATTTTGTTTGTAGAAAAAAAAAAAAAGAACCGGAAAGAGCTTTGTTCCCCTGGTGTTCAGACCTGGCCCCTTGCTTTCAGGAAATGTAACATTTTGAAAGCTAACATCTGATTGGTTGGGGCAAAATTAGCACCATTTTAAACGAGAAGAACTTTTATTGAATAACCCTGAAAGTATTTAATACTAGGGCACAAGGCAGCAAACAGGTATTTGGAGGAGGGCTGCAGTGCCCTTCCCCTTCTGAGAGGTTTCTGCAAGACAGAAACCTCTCAGATGACAGGTAAGAGGTGGAAACCTTTTCACTCACTGCCAGGCTCCTACTCTTCACTTTTTGGGATTTTGGAGTGACATTGCAGGAGAACCATTTGGAGCAGAGACGTAAGGTAAGGATTTTTAAACACTGCATAGTGGGACCATAGTGGGGGTTGACATGCTATTTAAGGAGGAACTAAATGGTTAAAATAATTTTTAACATTATTACGGAAGTTACTTATTACAATGTGGAGCTTGTCTATTGTAGTTGGCTCTTGAGTTTGTAAGTGTAGATCCCACAACAGATTGGTAGACATTGGTAACTAGATTTGGTGGTATGGATCTGGTAAATCTGTTATAGAAATTATCAATAGAAAATAAACCTATATAGATAATATTATAGTATTTCTTGTCTTTTTTTAAAGTGTTTATTTCTTGCAATAGACTGACACCTGTGCGTGTGTTCGTGTGTGTGTGTGCGTGCGCACATTTTTGTTGTTTTTTTTCCCCCACAGCATCACTGGTTGTAATTTTAATTTTATAGACCTTTTACAACAATTTGTAAGCTTTGCCTTGTTAAATCATTTTCATTGTGAAGCCCAAGTGCCTCCTGCATGCAGCTTCTTTTTTTCTTCAGTGTTCATTGCTGTATTCATCTTGGTCTTTCATTTTGCTTGTGACAATATAAAATATTCTACTCTTCTCATTTAGAGGGAGGCCTATGTGCAGTTGAACAAGATGTGGCTTTTTTGCAGCAATGTTATTTTTCAGATGACGCTACCATTCAGACCATTTCTGTTCACAAAGCAGAACCCTGTATTTCAGTAGAGGTTACATCCAGATATATTTTCATGGCAATAGTTGGATCTATTGTATTGATATATTGTCCAGTGGTTGGTTTTAACAGAACATTTTCATTTTCACTTTTTAAACCGTATGGACGGTCCAATTCTTGCTTCACCTGACTGATATTGAATATTCCATAGTTAGAAGAATGCTGCTTATAACAGGATCATTTTTTATGTACACTTTTATATAGAATAAGCAGGAAGATTTGTTAGAAAGTATGAAATACTACAGATGAAATGCTAATAGATTATTTTAAGCCTATTTAAAGGGGAATTATTTTTTTCCCACCCACCCCATGGTGAGCTGGAATTACAGACAACCTTCATTTTCCCTTGCCAGTCCAGCGCCGGGCCTCCTCTTCTTGTTTCTCTTCACTAAGGGTCTGACCAATGGGAAGACTTGCTTCTTGCAGGACATGTCTTCCCTATAGGTCTAATCACTGACTGATGAAGGGCAGGAGCTGGACCATACTGGCAGGGGACACAAAGGTAAGTAAAAAAGATCCAATTGACTGTAAAAAAAAAAAAAAACAAGGGGTGAGGACCTGGTAGTTTAAGTCCTCATCTTCTGTACATTTAATAGGAAGAGAATACTGTAGGTGTTTAAGGTTTGGGTTTTTTTTTTTTTACTTTTAGGCCAATGCTTTTTACTTTTTTTTGGCAATGCGCTGCATGGCATTATTTGCTATATGTGCTGTGCTCCAATACAGGTATCTATTATTGGAACACATGCCACTTGAAGAATCGTACAATCATGCATTCCAATAACTGATTGTAGCACAGCGCACATAGTGGGGTCTCTCTGATTGCATTGCATTAGCAGTGTGAATTGGAAAAGTAGAGCCTACCCATTAGGGGATTTTTCAGCAAGCAAAAAAAACCCACTAATGCAAAGGTATAATATAGCAATGTTGTTGCTATAAGGCCCAAATTCTTTATAGGCTGATGTTTTAAGATGATCATTGTGTTTTCTAAATACTGTAGATCCGCATACCTGTTGTGCAGTAGCTAATGGCAGCTAACAAATCTCTTTGCATTACACAGACTGTACTAAACGAACATGCCAATGATGACTACCGCCTAGCCATTTCTGGTATACCGGTGGTAACATGGCCCAGAAAACCTACCAAGGTGAGACATTAGCACATTACCTTTTATAGGTTACTGCATCTTCTTTTACTCATGTATTTTAAAGGGTAACTGTGGTCTCCAATTCTTCCAAACTAGTAAGAATGATATAAAAAGCCTTTCATCGTACGTTCAAAATCAAACCTAAATCACATCTCTAGATAAAATTTGTGAGAAGTTATTGCTGGAAAGGTTCAGCATTATTACTTTCTGCTTGAACTCTTCCTGTTTTCAGCCATGTGACCAGCTTGAAGTCATGTGACCAGCCTGTCTGCATTAAAGGGCATGTCCAACCCCAAAACTATAACCCCCCCCCCACTACTGGTCCCACTCTGTAGTGTAGTAAAATCCTTACCTTACATCCCAGATCCAAATGGTTCTCCTGTAAATCCCCCCCCAAAGTCCCAAACTACCCAACAGGAGGATAGCAGAGTCCATATAGGAATCTGCCCCCTGTCTCCCCTTCGGGAGAATTTTACCATGCGCAGAAGAGCCCTCCCTCTCCCTCCCGTTTTGGTCTCCCTTCCCCTAGCATTAAACCCCTCCCCCAGCCCCAACCGCATTAGTATTATTTCAAGAAAGTGACCCGATCTTTACTTACCTTCCCTCTCTCCTTCGCCGTTCTGCACTACCGGCTGCTGCATCCCTGATTGGCTGCCTCTCAGCCAATCACAGACGCGGCTGCCGGTCAGGCCCCCTGCTTGCAGTTCTATGCAAGCAGAGGGCCACGGTTGTGCGGTGGAGGAGGTAAGGTAAGTAACTATCGGGGCACTTTCTTGAAATAATACTAATGCGGTTGGGGCTGGGGGAGCAAGAACTATGATATGGGAAAAGTTTTTTATAAAGGGTGGACATACCCTTTAATAGGTTCCCCTTCTCAACTGTCAATTTTCCCCCAGGTACTTCCTGTTTTCCCCAGCATTAAGTCTATACTGAGCATGCTTCTCCCCTGGGGCAGAGGGGCTAGCAGAGGTAAGGTGATGTCACTCAACCTACTGGAAGCAGGAAGTTTGAACATTCACCTCCATATTATTTCTCACAGGGTGAAGCCAGAGATGTGATTGTCGGCTCATTATAAAGGAAATACTGCAGGCTTTCATTTAACCCTAACTTGTTTTGAGACCACAGTTGCCCTTTAATGTTAAATGGCATGCTCACCCCCAGCACTAAAATCTACATTTCCCCACTCCTTCAATCCTTGAAATCATTGTACTTATTGAAGCTCCTTATACTTTACGTTTGTCCATCCAAACTGGTCTCCCCGGACCATGCCTCTTTTTAAGCTGAGCTCACACAACCACAGTGGCAGCGTGCCAATAGGCAACCATAAACCATTGGATGTGACATCCCCTTCACGTCTATGACTTATGGCTGCAAACAAGAAGGTAGCCAGCAGCAAACTAAGACCACGGTCAATAAAATTAAATATAAGGAGCTTTAGGGAACACAGGGAGGTAGGAATTACAATCTCAGGGTTGGGGGGTCGGGAAGGTAAGTATACATTGTAATGCTGGGGTTGAATTATATGCCGACAAACTGTTTTTACTGCCGCTCCCATTGCCTCTCTTTAGCTTCAGAATGTGTTTTTTGTTTGTTTGTTTGTTTGTTTATTACACTAAGAAAGATTGCCTTCCAGAAGATGACTTTCTAGAGTTAAATAATATTTGAGGTTACTGGTACCTAATACATAAAGTTGTTCCGATCACCATTGTAGTTGAAGCCCTCCCTTACTACTGTGTAACTATGTAGATTGTGCAAAGATCCTAAAAGACTCCCAGAATTTATTAAATTACTAGACATTAAGCCCGTTACATAAACGGGTGCTAGAATATATGTGTAGAAACATTTATTTTTCATAATATAAATATGAATATAAATATTTCAATACACTTTGGAGGGACCTTTTCCCCTCAGCCCCTGTCCATACACTTTGGAGGGACCTTTTCCCCTCAGCCCTTGTCCATACACTTTGAAGGGACTTTTTTTTTCCCTCAGCCACTGTCCATAAACTTCGGAGGGACCTTTTCCCCTCAGCCCCTGTCCATACACTTTGGAGGGACCTTTTCCCCTCAGCCCCTGTCCATACACTTTGAAGGGACTTTTTCTTCCCTCAGCCCCTGTCCATACACTTTGGAGGGACCTTTTCCCCTCATCCCTATCCGATTAGAGTTTTTCCTCCCCCTAGCGTAAAAACCTTTTTATATATATTCTCCCTGTCCCCATCCCCAACCACTAAGTTTTAAGTTCAGAAAGTGCCCCAATATTACTTACCTTCCCTCTTTCTCGCGCCATGAACTCCTGGCAGCCGCGTCCGTGATTGGCTGCCGCTCAGCCAATCACAAACGCAACTGCCGGTCCCGCCCCTCTGCTTGCATTTTGTGCAAGCAGAGGGCCTGGCAGTGCGGCGGGGAAAGAGGAAGGTAAGTAAATTTGGAGCACTTTCTGAACTTAAAACATAGCGGTTGGGGCTGGGGGACAGGGAGAATATTATAAAAAAAAAATTAAGAAGGGTGGACATGCCCTTTAAATCACATGCAATATATCACACGCTGAAGTTCCTATCACTATGGTTCGCCCTGCTCTTCTATTTGTGTTGGAACTTGATCAATCAGAAGATGCACTCAGCAACAAGCATATGTTCCCAATGGCCAGTGGGGGATAGAGCTAGACAGAGCTAGGTGCACTATTTGTCCCGACGAAGCGTTCGCTACGAGCGATCGCTCCACAGGGACAAATGTCTGTGGCTGCCTTTGGAAGGGAATATGTGTGTTTGCTGCAGATTTTAAAAGTCAATAATGGGAATGATGAGTTTGTAGTGAACGCTGTTTGGGACAAAAAAACTTGTGGTACCCAGCCCAAAGTGTGCTATTTTGATCCAACAATCAGAAAGCTAACATCTGATTGGTTAGGGCCAAAATTAGCACCATTTTCAATGATAAGAACTTTATTGAATCTCTCTGTATCTTTTTGATGATTGGTCAAAATCTGTTTTTTTTACTTTAGGTACCCTTTAAGTATGGCTGCACCCAGTAATGGAGGGGTAGGTCAGTAGGTGTATGTAACTGTGCCACATGGTGGTTAAAAAAACAAACCTTTTTATTATTAATAAAAATTATTTTTTTGACTTAGTTACCCTTTAAGTATGGCACCACCATACTGAATTAGTAGATTAGTAGGTGTGGACCTGGGTTGGTTGAGGGGATATGTTTTTTTTTGGTTTACAACCATAAAACTATCTTTTATTGAGGATAAATCTAAATTCGGTTTTTTTTACTTTAGTTACCCTTTAAATTTGGCTTCCATGGGAATGGAAAGGTAGGTCAGTAGGGGGTGTACCTGGGTCTGTGTGGGGGGTTGGGGGGTATCACCATTTATATTTATGACCGAAAAAAACTGTTTTGAAATATCCCATTTGAGGATTGTTACCATTATAGTCTACTAGACATTAGGCCTTTACATTAACGGGCGCTAGAAGCCCAGTGGCAGAGTGCCTGCGCCCTCTGTGGAGAGGGACCGCCCTCTGTACCATAGGAATCTAACTTACTGCTGTCGGTTCTCATACCTCCGTGTGTGTTTCTCCCTTAGTGAAAAGGTCCCTCCAAAGTGTATGGACAGGGGCTGAGGGGAAAAGGTCCCTCCAAAGTGTATGGACAGGGGCTGAGGGGAAAAGGTCCCCCAAAGTGTATGGACAGGGGCTGGTGAGGGAAAAAGGTCCCTCCAAAGTGTATGGACAGGGGCTGAGGGGAAAAGGTCCCTCCAAAGTGTAGGACAGGGGCTGAGGGAAAAGGTCCCTCCGAAGTTTAGGACAGTGGCTGAGGGAAAAAAAAAGTCCCTTCAAAGTGTATGGACAAGGGGGCTCTGAATGAAATGCATAACAAGCATAGACAAACAATAACTATATCTAATATAATGGTGGATTTGTGTTTGGGTAATGTACATGTTGGTGGTGTTCCCATTAATTTCCCCAGTGCCAGCAGACTTTTCCCATTACCATTAGCTTTTGCAGTGCCAGCAGACTTTCCCATTAATTTCCCCAGTGCCAGCAGACTTTTCCCATTACCATTAGCTTTTGCAGTGCCAGCAGACGGAGGGACCTTTTCCCCTCAGCCCCTGTCCATACACTTTGGAGGGACCTTTTCCCCTCAGCCCCTGTCCATACACTTTGGAGGGACCTTTTCACTAGAGGGAGAAACACACACGGAGGTATGGAGACCGACAGCAGGTAAGTTAGATTCCTATGGTACAGAGGGCGGTCCCTCTGCCACAGAGGGCGCAGGCGACTCTGCCACTGGGCTTCTAGCGCCCGTTAATGTAAAGGCCTAATGTCTAGTAGACTATAATGGTAACAATCCTCAAATGTGGATATTTCAAAACAGTTTTTTTCATGGTCATAAATATAAATGGTGATACCCCCAACCCCCCACACAGACCCAGGTACACCCACCTACTGACCTACCTTTCCATTCCCATGGAAGCCAAATTTAAAGGGTAACTAAAGTAAAAAAAACCGAATTTAGATTTATCCTCAATAAAAGATAGTTTTATGGTTGTAAACACAAAAAAGACATATCCCCTCAACCAGACCCAGGTACACACACCTACTAATCTACTAATTCAGTATGGTGGTAGCCATACTTAAAGGGTAACTAAAGTCAAAAAAATACATTTTTATTAATAATAAAAAAGGTTTGTTTTTTTAACCACCATGTGGCACAGTTACATACACCTACTGACCTACTACTGACTTCATCACCCCTCCATTACTGTGGCAGCCATACTTAAAGGGTAACTAAAGTAAAAAAAACAGATTTTGACCAATCATCAAAAAGATACAGAGAGATTCAATAAAAGTTCTTATCATTGAAAATGGTGCTATTGCCCTAACCAATCAGATGTTAGCTTTCTGATTATTGGATCAAAATTAGCACACTTTGGGCTGGGTCACACAAGTTTTTTTGTCCCAAACAAGCGTTCACTACAAACTCATCATTCCCATATTGACTTTTAAAATCTGCAGCAAACACACATTTCCCTTCCAAAAGGCAGCCACAGACATTTGTCCCGTGGAGCGATCGCTCGTAGCGAACGCTTCGTCGGGACAAATAGTGCATTCTAGCTCTGTCTAGCTCTATCCCCACCACTGGCCATTGGGAACATATGCTTGTTGCTGAGTGCATCTTCTGATTGATCAAGTTCCAACACAAATAGAAGAGCAGGGCGAACCATAGTGATAGGAACTTCAGCGTGTGATATATTGCATGTGATTTAAAGGGCATGTCCACCTTCTTAATTTTTTTTATATAATATTCTCCCTGTCCCCCAGCCCCAACCGCTATAGTTTTAAGTTAGAAAGTGCTCCAAATATTACTTACCTTCCTCTTTCCTCCGCCGCACTGCCAGGCCCTCTGCTTGCACGAAAATGCAAGCAGAGGGCGGGACCGGCAGTTGCGTTTGTGATTGGCTGAGCGGCAGCCAATCACGGACGCGGCTGCAGGAGTTCAGTGCGGCGGAGGAAAGAGGGAAGGTAAGTAATATTTGGGGCACTTTTGAACTTAAAACTATAGTGGTTGGGGAGGGGGACAGGGAGAATATTATATAAAAAGGTTTTACGCTAGGGGGAGGGAATCTAAATCGGGAGAGGGAGGAGGGGGAAGGGAGGGGGAGAAGGGCTGCAGTGCGCATGCCAAACTTCCCGGAGGGGAGACAGGAGGCAGAGTCCTTATGGACTCTGCAGTACTCCTGGTGGACGTTTTTTGGGACTTTTGGGGGGGGATAGCAGAGAACCAGATGGAGCTGGGATGTAAGGTAAGGATTAAACTACACTACCCAATGGGGCCAGTAGTGGGGGGGGATTCTAGTTTTGGGGGTGGACATGCCTTTAAAGAATAACTCCAGCCTCAAAAAAACTTTGTAAATTTAATGGAATTACCCCTCCCCTCCAAACTCAGTTGCGTTTTATACTAACCTTCATCTGACTTATCGCGCATGCACATAAAAGACAGAGTCCGTCAGGACCTGTCGGAGTACTCAGCAGGAGGAGCGAGCGATTAGTTAAGTAGCTTACCTCCTGGCTCCTGCAGGGTTTTATTGAAGAATGGATGTAAGACACAGCTCCTTAACCTCCCGTTCTTTAATGAAACTGTATACCCAAATTTTGTTTAACCAGTGGGGATACCCTTTAACAGCTTGCAACAGGAGCAGAGGAGAATGGACTTCCGGCCTAGATCTTGTTCTGTAAGTTCTCATAACACACCGTGGAAGTGTCGGATGAAAGTCAGAATGAAATGCAACTGAGGTTTTGGGGGCTATCCATTGAAATATACAAGTTATATGAAGTTAAAATTTTTTTGAGGCTGGAGTTAACTTTAAGCAGGTGTGAAGCCCTAAACCGCGGGGGTGAGTTTATTGGAAGGGGATGAACTGAAACAGCATTGTTGCCCAAATTGTTTGCAGTTATAGATAATGTCAGTTTTACATTTTTAGTTCTAGCTTTTTTAATTTGTACTTGATCTGTATCAACATTTTCTGCTAAATATTGTGCGTATCTGTTTCAATAATTCTGGTGTCTTTGCTAAAAACATAGTCGACTATGATTTCTATGCAGAATCGTGCTGCTGTGGAAGGCCAAAAGGAAAACTTGACAATTCACCGGTGGTGGACACTTCCACAAAAAGAAACCAGAGTAAGAGCTCGCAGAAGGAGAACTCGATGTCGCAAATGTGAGGCATGTTTGCGCACAGAGTGTGGGGAGTGTCACTTGCAAGGACATGAAAAAGTTTGGTGGGCCAGGAAAGATGAAGCAGTCCTTGTATCATGCGTCAGTGCATTGTGTAAGTATATCCTATTGTTTCTAAAAGAATCTCTAACTGCAAAAGTACGTGCATCCGGTGAACTCTTTATTGTGCACTCCTGAAATTTAGTGTTGGAACTTATGAAACCTGTCTAAAGGTTTATACACGCGTACAATCGCAGGTTTAAACCGTGATGCATGCACGGATGTTTTGGATGATAACTGTGCCGTGTATGGCCACAGCAAGTGGAAGTAAGCTAATGTTTTTACAGTGTACATACCCTTTAAGTAAATGTGAGCATATCATCTGGTTCATATCTGCTAAAAGGGAGACTCAAACTATAATATAATCCCCAAAACATTCAATAAGTTTAAAGAGCTAATATGGGGTGGGTTGTTGTTACACTTGTCCTTCATACTTTTATTCTCTGTAAAGGATGGTGGTCGAGGTTTATTTTTCAAATTGACACTGAAAAGCTCACCTCGACTTATACATAGTTAACTAGAGGAGAAGGAGCTACCAGTACTGTAAGCAAGTAAAAACAGTCATTACCGGTGTTTGCATATGGCCGAAAATGGTAAAGAGCGTAGAAAGATATCTGAGCAGGAGAGACACGGGTATGTAGGCGTGAGCACATAATCGCGTGGGAACGTCGGTACGTAAGTTACACTCCTCCTCTCAGCCCTTACCGACGTAAGGGAGGAGTAAGCAAGGAAGAGTAGTTAGTAGGCTAATTAGTCAGTAGAACAGTAAGAGAAGAGTAACTAGTAGTAGTAGTATAAAAAGGAGTAGAAGTGAAGTAGGAGTAGAGTAGTTAGGAGTAGTAAGCAAGGAGGGATAGTAGTTAGGAAGTGAGTTAGTTAAGTAAAGTATGGGAGGGGAGGAGGAGTAGTGAAGTGAAGGAGTAAAAGGTACGGAGTAAGGGAGTAAGAAGTGGAGGAGTAAAGTAAGGTAAAAGTAGAGTAGTGGAGTGATCTAGTACTTATATTCGTGTGTGTTTTGATTATCCGGTGAAAAGATAAGTTACTATAGGGGCGCCATAGATTGTACTCCTAGTGAATGTTACTGTGGGTCTTTTTTGTATATGCGATGCATCTGGAGTACTGAGTAACTAGGTAAGTTTATCTCTTTTTGCTGTTGCTTTAATAGGCCATGATAAGGCTCCTTTCCACATGTTGTGTCTTTGATCACGTTTGTTTTTTATAGTTCTATTGACATCGTTCTTACCGTTAGTTCTATTCCTTCGTATACTGTTCCAGTTACCTTTTTAGGCACTCTTTTTAATATTGTTTTTAGTAATTTGTTTACATCATGACATTGTCAGTTACTTACCTGTTTTAAGTTGACAGCTTTGGGGGTTCCTAATCAGTTTTACCTTCCGGCTCCCCTTGTGTCTTCCTATATGTTACCCCCTCCCCTTTTTCTTACTAAGATGTCTATCAAGATATGAGTAATCAGCGTTCCTTTGTGTATTTTCCTTTTTTTCTTTTTAATGTTGCATTTACCCTTCCGGCCGGGACACAGTTTCCCACCCATTTTATTTACCATTTCCCATTCTCTAATGCTACACCAAAAGGTTTAAGGTTTTATCTTTTTTTTTTAATTTAATCTTGGTTAGTTTGCGTTTTCATTTGAAGTTAGACCCCTCAGCTTTAATTACAATTCCTTTTCCACCAATATCAGCTGATGAGTTTGTAGGATTTATTTTTGGCTGAGTTGTGTGACCTTTTTCCCCTCTTTTTCCCCTTTCATGTGATCATTTCGCCACTCCCCCGTCAGGTGATCTTTCCTCTTCCTGCACGTTTGACCTATGATTTTACCCCTAGATTTCACCGCCCCCCGACCTCGCCGTTTGACCAAACAAGCGTTCACTACAAACTCATCATTCCCATTATTGACTTTTAAAATCTGCAGCAAACACACATATTCCCTTCCAAAAGGCAGCCACAGACATTTGTCCCTGTGGAGCGATCGCTCGTAGCGAACGCTTCGTCGGGACAAATAGTGCATTCTAGCTCTGTCTAGCTCTATCCCCACACTGGCCATTGGGAACATATGCTTGTTGCTGAGTGCATCTTCTGATTGATCAAGTTCCAACACAAATAGAAGAGCAGGGCGAACCATAGTGATAGGAACTTCAGCGTGTGATATATTGCATGTGATTTAAAGGGCATGTCCACCCTTCTTAATTTTTTTTTATATAATATTCTCCCTGTCCCCCCAGCCCCAACCGCTATAGTTTTAATTCAGAAAGTGCTCCAATATTACTTACCTTCCTCTTTCCTCCGCCGCACTGCCAGCCCTCGCTTGCACGAAAATGCAAGCAGAGGGGCGGGACCGGCAGTTGCGTTTGTGATTGGCTGAGCGGCAGCCAATCACGGACGCGGCTGCCAGGAGTTCAGTGCGGGAGGAAGAGGGAAGGTAAGTAATATTTGGGGCACTTTCTGAACTTAAAACTATAGTGGTTGGGGATGGGGGACAGGGAGAATATTATATAAAAAGGTTTTTACGCTAGGGGGAGGGAATCTAAATCGGGAGAGGGAGGGGAAGGGAGGGGGAGAAGGGCTGCAGTGCGCATGCCAAACTTCTCCCGGAGGGGAGACAGGAGGCAGAGTCTATATGGACTCTGCATACTCCTGGTGACGTTGTTTTTTTTGGGGGGGGATAGCAGAAGAACCAGATGGAGCTGGGATGTAAGGTAAGGATTAAACTACACTACCCAATGGGGCCAGTAGTGGGGGGGGATTCTAGTTTTGGGGGTGGACATGCCCTTTAAAGAATAACTCCAGCCTCAAAAAAACTTTGTAAATTTAATGGAATTACCCCTCCCCCTCCAAACTCCAGTTGCGTTTTATACTAACCTTCATCTGACTTATCGCGCATGCACATAAAAGACAGAGTCCGTCAGGACCTGTCGGAGTACTCAGCGGAGGAGCGAGCGATTAGTTAAGTAGCTTACCTCCTGGCTCCTGCAGGGTTTTATTGAAGAATGGGATGTAAGACACAGCTCCTTAACCTCCCGTTCTTTAATGAAACTGTATACCCAAATTTTGTTTATACCAGTGGGGATACCCTTTAACCAGCTTGCAACAGGAGCAGAGGAGAATGGACTTCCGGCCTAGGATCTTTGTTCTGTAAGTTCTCATAACACACCGTGGAAGTGTCGGATGAAAGTCAGAATGAAATGCAACTGAGGTTTTGGGGGCTAATCCATTGAAATATACAAGTTATATGAAGTTAAAATTTTTTTGAGGCTGGAGTTAACCTTTAAGCAGGTGTGAAGCCCTAAACCGCTGGGTTGAGTTTATTGGAAGGGGATGACTGAAAACAGCATTGTTGCCCATTAATTGTTTGCAGTTATAGAATCCTGTCAGTTTTACATTTTTAGTTCTAGCTTTTTTTAATTTGTACTTGATCTGTATCAACATTTTCTGCTAAATATTGTGCGTATCTGTAATATCAATAATTCTGGTGTCTTTGCTAAAAACATAGTCGACTATGATTTCTATGCAGAATCGTGCTGCTGGAAGGCC
Organism: Hymenochirus boettgeri; assembly: GCA_019447015.1. NCBI lineage: Eukaryota > Metazoa > Chordata > Amphibia > Anura > Pipidae > Hymenochirus > Hymenochirus boettgeri. The sequence goes on from CM033469.1 coordinate 310,619,483, forward strand.
AAAAGGAAAACTTGACACTTCACCGGTGGTGACACTTTCCACAAAAAGAACCAGAGTAAGAGCTCGCAGAAGGAGAACTCGATGTCGCAAATGTGAGGCATGTTTGCGCACAGAGTGTGGGGAGTGTCACTTTTGCAAGGACATGAAAAAGTTTGGTGGGCCAGGAAAGATGAAGCAGTCTTGTATCATGCGTCAGTGCATTGCTGTAAGTATATCCTATTGTTTCTAAAAGAATCTCTAACTGCAAAAGTACGTGCATTCCGGTGAACTCTTTATTGTGCACTCCTGAAATTTAGTGTTGGAACTTATGAAACCTGTCTAAAGGTTTATACACGCGTACAATCGCAGGTTTAAACCCGTGATGCATGCACGGATGTTTTGGATGATAACTGTGCCGTGTATGGCCACAGCAAGTGGAAAGTAAGCTAATGTTTTTACAGTGTACATACCCTTTAAGTAAATGTGAGCATATCATCTGGTTACATTATCTGCTAAAAGGGAGACTCAAACTATAATATAATCCCCAAAACATTCAATAATTGTTTAAAGAGCTAATATGGGGTGGGTTGTTGTTACACTTGTCCTTCATACTTTTATTCTCTGTAAAGGTATTAGGTGGTCGAGGTTTTTATTTTTCAAATTGACACTGAAAAGCTCACCTCGACTTATACATAGTTAACTAGAGGAGAAGGAGCTACCAGTACTGTAAGCAAGTAAAAACAGTCATTACCGGTGTTTGCATATGGCCGAAAATGGTAAAGAGCTGTAGAAAGATATCTGAGCAGGAGAGACACGGGTATGTAGGCGTGAGCACATAATCGCGGGAACGTCGGTACGTAAGTTACACTCCTCCTCTCAGCCCTTACAGACGTAATGGAGGAGCAAGGAAGGAGTACGTCCTCTGACATTGACAGTTACAGTGGGACCAGTAAGAACAAGGCTTTTTCTTCTTCTTTGGGGTCTATGGGGGTGATAGAGTTGCGCAGTAACCTTTTTTTTTTTTTGTAGGCCTAATACAAAGTGTGCTGAACATTTCCACTGCAGATGTTTAGAAACTATAACTCCCAGCAATCAAAGCATGCTGGGAGTTGTAGTTTACAAGCATATGGAGTACCCAGGAATTGGGGGTTACCAATACTGAATTTGCCTGTATGGGAATGGTATGGGAATTCCGCTGTCCATTTAATGGACTTTAACTAATTACAGGTTTGCAGTAGTGGTGTTATGTACTGGATGTTTCTTGGCTTATTTTACTTTTAAGGATAACTGTATTGCCTCAATGCATTTTTTAAAAATTGCTTTAAAGGTATGCAGCCCTCCCCATAAATTATTTTCCTGATTTTGAGCCTCTCTCTGCCTTCAATCTGTTTGCCTCTGTCATTCAAAGCTAGTATGTGAGAAAACACTCCTCCACTCAGCTTGATTATGTAGGCTCTATCCTAGCAACAGGACATTTTAAGTTTGTTTGACTGGCAGAGGAGGAGGAGAGAGGTTGTAACAGACATTCCCACCAGCCAATGACAAGTGTTATGTTAATTATGGCCCTGGGCAGTCTAGGAGGCGGGCTTTTAGCACTCATCTTTGCTGTGTGATATCTAAGAGAGGACAGCATGGCTGTAAACGTGAGTAAGTGATTTCAGTGTGGACATGTTGTGGGGGTGATTTTTTTTTATATTGTTGTCCTTTAATTGGTGCCACATTCCTAACCGCTATAATTCTTATACATACTATTATAGATATATATTTTATTTATGACACATAATAATCCACATTACAATAATTAAAGGGCATGTCCACCCCCAAAACTATAATCCCCCCCAGTAATGGCCACATAATGTAGTGTAATAAAATCCTTACCTCACATCCCAGCTCCATATTGTTCTCCTGTAGTCCCCCCCCAAAGTCCCAAAAACTGCCCACCAGGAGGATAGCAGAGTCCATATAAACATTTTGCAATCCCTCCCCCGACCATAAATGCGTACTGCAGCCCTTCTCCCCCTCCCTCTCCCTCCCCAACCGCTAAAAAATTATTTTAAGAAAGACCCCCGAACTCTACTTACCTTCCCTCTCTCCCCGGCTTTCTGAGAAGCCAGCAGCCGCGTCCGTGATTGGCTGCCTCTCAGCCAATCACGGACTCGGCTGCCGGTTCCCCCCCTGATTAATACTCTGGCTGCCCTGGTAATACGCTGCGGTAAAAGACTTACCCTAGGATTATTTGTCTGTTCCGTTATTATACAATTCCTCTTTCTGGGAGGAACGGTGCACCAAGTTGCAAATATAGACAGTAACTGTAGTCTATTTACATTATTCTTATGTTAGCAGTAATCTAGTAATATTACAGTAAACTAGAGGTTCCCACTACAGTCGTTGCTAAATGTTCAGATAGATAATCCTCTAGTGGTTAGAGCTAGATAAATTGTCATAATCAATTGATTAATTGAATTTGAAAAAATATTTTATAAATTGCAACTAATAATAAAATCCAATGAACCACGGACATTCATTTATATTTTTATAAAATCCAGTTTTGCAATCTCTATAATCAGAATTGACCTATTGGTCCGGCCCTTTACCACAATCCAAGTTTTTTATGTGGCCCCCTGTGAAGTTTAATTGCCCACCCCTGGGTTAGAGTAAGGAAGAAATCAATGGAAAGTGTTCACAAGACCAAATAGACTTGGATATAAACTCTCCTATTGGCAGTAAGTTGCACCTTGTGTTTAAATGCAGACAAAAATAGAAGTGTGATCCTGCACACTCATAACCTCCACAGTCGGGAACTACAGTGCTGGGTGCCACGTTATGTTGGTAAACATATCAAGGAAAAGGGAATAAACTGTGCACACCAGACTTAATGCAATTGGTGTTATTTAAAGGGTATCTCCACTCGTTTTTGGAACTTTTTTGAATCCATTTCTATTGAAGAACGGGAGGTAGAGGAGCTGTGCCTTACCTTCCGTTCTTCAATAGAACACACAGGAGCCAGGAGAGAAGGTAAGAACTTAACCGCTCGCTCGCTCCCCCGGCGCTTGGTCTGACAGGTCCCGATGGACCTTGTCTTCTATGCGCATAGATTGCGCATGCCAAAACGAGTGGAGATACCCTTTAATAAATTAAAAAGCACTAATGATGTTTCTGTGCAGTGCACCTTCCTCAGACCTTCCTGCAGAGAATCTAATACTCTGTGTTTTACATAGAAGGTAATATATAATATACTGTAAATACTAGAGTATAGGCCTGAAAGTCTCTCCTCAGCTTATACTAGGCTCTGGGCTGATCTGGATGTTTAAATGGGCAGCTGGAAATAATTACATAGCCTTGGAAAACAAAAGCTGTACCCTGTAACACACAGAATTCTCTTGATTTCGGTGGGTTAGGCAATTTTTATCCTGCTCACTCAGATCAGCCCAGACTGCAAGGGAAATGGGGAAAAAACCCAACAAGTAACAGGATAACAGGCTGCACAGAAAGGTATGCAGGGCACATCTGTGTATGGGGTCATGTGACCTTCTATGGGGCTGTGTATTGGACTTTCTTTGGAACTATCTATAGGGCTGTCTATGGGAGAAAATCAACCCTCGGCTCATACTCAAGTCAATATACTCGTTTTCCAGGTAAAAATAAGAACCCTCGGTTAATACTGGGATTGGCTTATCCTTGAGTATATAGGTAATAATCTGACATTTACTTTTTACATTTATTTTATTTACTATACATTATAAACAATGCCACAGTGTGTGATACACTGGGGGTAACAAACTTACTGTGCAAACTGCCTGGTTTCTATTTCTTGTGCAACGTCTCTTCCTCTTAACCTTTCCTGGAGGAGGTTGTACAGCACTGTCCTGCACTTCTGTCTCATTTAAACTCGCAACAAGGGTTGGAGAAAATTCCGCAGGTTTATTCACATTGACGTCCTGGAAATGTTAATACATTAGAATAAGCAAATAAATTATGTGGAATAATAATCATTGCACATTTTATATCTTGTGGTTTTGGAACATCTTAGGCTGGGTACACACCAGCCAATATTTTCGGCCGACCGATTCATGGCACTTTCGGTCGTTTGGCCAAAAATATTGGCTGGTGTGGGACGGACAGCCGCAACTGACATCTATCGTTTGTTCGTCTGGATCGGACGAATGAACGATCAGCATGTCGGAAAATTCCGATCGATCGTGCGGTTCCCTATGGAAACGCGTGATCGATCGTTCACAAATTCGCCCGCGACCGACGGACATTTGTCCCGGTTGAGCGCTCAGTCGGGACAAAAAGTCCTTCCGTGTGTACCCAGCCTTATGCCTTGGGCTTCCTGTTTTATTGCCAGGGATTATATTTGATTTACAGTGTCTGTCTCTGTGCAATGTTCATGTACTTACCATCGATAACAGTGTCATTCGATGTTTCCTATATGTCTGTATTTCTGTCTCCCGTTTCTCTTGTATAAACATGCTAGGTTAACACTTATTAGTATTCACCACGGCAAGTGGTGATGGTACCTCATATATTATAACAGAAGGTACCTTACAGCATCATGTTATTGTAATAGCATTGCCCTAATAATTAATCTAATGTATAACAAACATTCTCATTCCCAGTTTACCACATGAAATGCATTTATCCTTTATGTACTCTTTTATACAGATCAATTGAAAAAAAAAATTGCTTCAGAGCAATTTTTAATAACTGAAACTGCTTTTTATTTCAGTATTACAGGAATCCTGGTTTACCTGCCTGGCTTTACACACTAAGCAAAAGGCTAAGGACTTGCAGGGAGCACTCATCCCAACCATTAATAGTGGCTGCCAATTCAAATAGTTCTAGCCAATCAGTTCACTCCCTAGTTACCCCATCAAAGGATCAGGTTTAGAAATAGGTTTGGCAATGGGCCTGGTAGAGCTACTGAGTCTAATTGGGGCATTTCATCTGCAGGTACAAGGACAGGAGGATTTAAATCAATACTTTCAGTAGCAGGCTCCATAGCTTAATACAGAAAACAACTATACAGAGAAAACAGGGGAATAAATGGTATTACCAGCACCGCTGCCACCAATTGTACCAGATCACTGCTTATGGAATGATTATGGGTAGCATGGCACACAGTGGGTTACTCTGGTGGTCTGGCACAAAGCAAACCGTGCAAAAAACAGGTTCCCGCACATAACGTGCAGTAATCAGGGGTGTCCTGTCTATGGTGCACCACTTTGATATGACCAGGCCTATAATGTGTGTCCTGTAAGTTGGTGTACACTTATCTGTTACCTCAGAGTTTGTATCCAATAAGGTAAATTGTCTGTCCAATAATCGTCCTCCCAACAGATGGTAACGGATGTGTGTTGCAGTCAATATCTTCCAAAGCACCACCACAATCCCATAGAGAGCAGGGAGGCTTGTCTTTATTACTCTGACACACCTGCAGGCTGGAGGTGGTATATTAAGAGCCTTGGTGTATATGTGCCATTACAACACACATCATATCCTGTGTAAGCAGACAGAAACATTTTTGGATATCACTTCCTTTCACATGGAGCAGACACAGGTGTGGTTTAAGCTGCTATTTGACCATTCCATTTTGAAATAGGGATCTCGGCTCTGTAAGTAAGTTTATGTATTTTGTTTTTTGTTTGTGTACCTATATAAGTCAGTGCTATACTTTATTACATTTAAATGGTAATAGGTGAGATACACACATACATACACACCTTTCCTATATGTAATATCATATACCCCCCACCACATTGGTAGCTCCTAAAAACTCAATGAAGATATAAATATATTTATATACTATAAGATGGATTATATATATAATATATATATATATATTATATATTATATATATATATATATATACTAGCAAAAGTGAAAAGTGTGCCCATTAGTGCACAGTGGAAAATATGTGGTGTTATGTTTAGCTATATGTGGATACAAGATGTTAAAGATAAATGAAATCCTATAAAATCTTGGTTCTATTGTGCCACATCCCCTAAATGAATATTTACACATATAACAGAGGCAGAAGGGAACCTATTGGGTGTACCCCATAGGTATTAGTGGGGACATATATACAACAATCTTTTGGATTGTACTGGAAGTGTAAGTGCTTTAGAAATACATGTTAAATATACATTAAGTGCAGCCTAACATCTAGATAAGCAGACATTATCAATCTTATATTTGTTGTATAACACTACACATTTTCTGTTTGTTTATTGATTTGTTTTGATAAATCTATACAGGAAGATATTTAAATCCAGGGTTTTGAGAGATGGGCGAAACTGCTAAAATCTGTTCTGCTGTGGACCTGGAAAATGGCCTGGAAATGCTTCCGCGTTCTATTTTCGAGGGTCACCGAAATTTTAGAAAATTAGAATTTAAAGGAATTTTAGAAAATTTCATAAAATGATACAGTAACTTACTGTAAATGGCTCTGGGACCTGGGAAATGGTCTAGGGAACAGATAATCAGATTCTTTTAAATCAGAATGGTTTAATCAGATTTTTTCAGAAGGAAACTGATTGGTATACTAAACCAATCAATTCTTTCTGAAAGAATCGAATTGTAACCAATTCTAATTGGAAAAGAATCTGATTGGTATACTAACCAAACAGAATCTTCTGAAAGAATCTGAATGTAACTAATATGTTTAGAAATAATCTGATTGGTTAGTATACCAATCAGATTATTTTTCGAAGAATCTAATTGTAACTAATCAGAATTAGTTACAATCAGATTCTTTTAGAAATAATCTGATTGGTTACAACAATTAGACTCTTTCTAAATAAGATGATTGAAACCAATTCTGATTAGAAAACAATCCGATTGGTTAGTATAGCAATCAGATACTTCCTGAAAGAATCTGATTGTAACCAATTCTGATTAGATACAATCAGATACTTTTAGAAATGATCTTATTGGTATGCTTCTGGAAGAATCTCATTGTAACCAATCTGATAGAATTGATTGGTGTACTAACAATCAGATTGTTTCTGAAAGAATCATTGTAACCAATTCTGATTGGGAAATAATCTGATTCCATAAGATTCTTTCTAAAAAATAAAAAAAAAGCTGATTGTAACCAAATAGAATTGGTTAGTCAGATTCTTTCAGAAAGAAGGTATGCTTTCTGGAAGAATCTAATTGTAACCAATCAGAATAAGTTACAATCAGATTCTTTCAGAAGAATCGAATTGTCTTTTCCCCAGATCATTTCCGGGTCCCAAAACTATACTTACTGTATAATTTTTACAAAATTTTCAAATATTACTTTAAATGACGCATGCAATCAACCGAAATCTGTTGTGGAACTGGGTTCAGATCCGCAATCTGGCTTATCTCTATTCTTGATCTATTTATTGAACATTGTAAAGGAGTGTTATAGTTCAGTAGAAACACCACAGTGAAATACAACTGTTGTGCAGAGCTTGAATCAATCTTCCCTGTTAAATTTCCAACCAATAATAGATCAATGGAGACCCATTGGATCATTCTATAATTAAAGTTAGCAATCTGTCTTCATACTCTCCCCATTAAATCACAGCTGTTACCAGTGATTCTGTTAGAGAGAGATCACTATTGGTAAATCTGAGCTCTTTAAAGAACCCGGATATCCTGTCATGTTTCAGTCTTATTACATTTATCATATAATGTAATAAAACCATTAACAAACTCACTTCATTGTCTCAGAGAAATGGGCATGGAAATGTTTCTTCAGTTCCCATATCATATTAGCGGGAAAGCAAGCAGTAGATGTCCAAATGATGGAAAATTACAACTCCCAGCATTCCTCTACAAGCACTCTGTAGTTAGGGAATTAAACTACAACTCCCAGCATTCCTCTACAAGCACTCTGTAGTTAGGGAATTTTGGAAGTGTGTAGTTTCCAAACATCTGGAGATATACTGGTTGCCTATCACTGATATATAGTTATCCCTTCCTGTCCAGCAAACAGCAGCTGTCCTTTTGTCTATTGAGGGGGAGGGGTGGGTGGAGTTATGTGAGAGTGAGAAGAATGTTTTTACAAAGATGCACATGTTTTACAAAGAAAGTTCCATTCAGAAAATGTTTTGATTTGCTAACACTGCTATCAATCTAATATTAAGCACACCATTGGATACAAACACTAAAAGGGAAGTGATGTTCCTTTGTAAACTTACATTGCCTCCCTGTAAAACTTCTTGGGGCGTGGCTTAACACACACATTTTCAGGATTCCATTACAAAACAGGAGTGGGGACTATGCAAGTACTTTTATTATATATTTTTGCCTTATTTGCATTTCTATTAATATAAATTAATGTCATTACTACATATTGTTAAATTGATAACTATTTAGTGCTTAAACAACACACAAACACTGTCCCTATGTATATACTTTTACCACCCCCACCAACATAGTACCTCGAAAAACCCAATGTATTCCCCATGAAATTATAATTATTTACAGATATAATATTGGGGATAAGGGATTCTATATTATGTATATCATATTTAGACAATACACAATATAAAAAATCTCCTGTAAAATATTATTATAAAATAGTGCTTAGTTAAGTTATCCTTTATAGTCTGTGCTTTATCAATGTCCATAGCTGACAAATTCTATAGTTCTATAACCTGTATAAATCACTTGGTGAACAATTAATTATCTACAATAGAAGGTATATTATTTTCTATGTGTCCCTATAACCTTCATTCCTACCAACTTTGTGTAGAAATACACACATTTCCATTATTGGATGTAACATTGAAAAAACCAATTAACAGTTGAACAAAGCACTGGTCCCTCAGATATGAAATCAGGCATAATTTTAAAAAAATGTTACTCCTTACTTCTGAGTTGTCCTAAGCTCTTATATTGTTTCCTCTCGGCCCCGCTCCAGACAAGTTAGTAAGAGTCAGAAAGTAATAACTTGATAGCTTAAAAAGAGGGTTACCAGAGGTGTCCCTAGGATTTTTGTCACCTAAAACAACTTTTAAATGCCGCCTCTTGGTGCATGTGCGGGTGGCGAGCAAGTGCGTTGCCGCTGAGGGGGCGTGGCTTTGTGTGTGGGTTGTGGCTTCTTTGCTGGGTGTGGCAGAACTTTTGATAATTTTTATTTGAAAAACGGTTATCCATTGTTAAACACAAAAACATATGTTGGTACAACTGGTACATCCCATTAGAAATCCCTACCCTACTAATCTAGAAAGAAAGATCTTGGCCAAAATATTTGTAAGCCTGACACCATGCAATGTAGACTTTTTAGCAGGGCCCTAACTAATCTTAAGAGTAATCTAGCCTAATTTAAACTAGCTAAAGCTAACCTAACCATATGAAATCTGTTGCAAAGTATATATACTATAGCAATCTGGGGAAATGTTTAGTACCCCTCACTGTTATTTATGCAAATCAAAGAAAATACAATACCTACATCCAAGGTCATTAATAAACAGATTAATGGAAGCGGCATCCCGCTTTAGTCCATATTGATGAAGCCCCATTAACAACTACTCTCTGCATCCTACTCTATAACCCACCCAACAGACCTTAACTTATACATTAGTCACCTAGGGGGACTGTATCGAAAGCCTTAGCAAAATCCAAATATACTACAACCACTGCTATGCCAGACTTCTTACTCACCCCCTCAAGTGTATATAGAGGAAAAGAAAATTGTTTAATGAGGACTGTTTAATAAAGGTTTAGTCATTTACAACTTTCACCTCAATTAAGTTTTTTCTACCATTGAAGCCTCGACACATGTATGAACACATCTTGTCACCGACCGCGAGCTTGTTCACGTGCATGACAAACGGACGTTTCGCACGATAATCGCAGTGTGTATGAGTTAATTTAGTTGGTTGTCTTGCGTTTTTCTGCCATTGAGCCCCCAAGTAGGTAGGCCCCAGCAAAAAGTAGGTAGGCCCCAGCCCCCCAGCCACAAGGAGGTAAGATCCAGCAATTATAAAGTAGGTAGGTCCCAGCGCAAAAGTAGGTAGGCCCCAGAAATATACAGATCTGTAGGCCCCAGCATACAATAGTTAGGCCCCAGCACACAAGTAGGTATGCCCCAGCACAAAGTTGGTAGGCCCCAGCACACAAGGAGGTAGGACACAGCAATCATCACGTAGGTAGGCCCCAGCACACGAGTAAGTCCCCAGCCCCCTAGCACACAAGTAGGTAGGTCCCAGCCCCCCAGCACAACAGTAGGTAGGTCCCAGCTCTCCAGCAAGCAAGTAGGTAAGTCCTAGCTCCCCAGCACGCAAGTAGGAGAGTCCCAGCACACAAGGAGTGGGTCCCAGCACGTAGTCTAGTCCCAGTCCCTGGCACACAAGAAGGTAGGTCCCAGCCCCCAGCACACCAGTAGGTAGGCCCCAGATATTATACAGTTTGTAGGCCAGCATAAAAGTAGGTAGGCCCCAGCCCCCCAGCAAACAACGAGGTGTGAACAGCACACATCAAGTAGGTAGGCCCCCCGAATACAGGTAGTTAGGTCCCAGCCTCCCATGCGGGAAGGTTAGTAGCGGCTAAGGGGCACTGCTGCTTTGCCCTGATTGATTGGAGTCCCCCCTAAGTCCTGCTGCTTTGCCCTGATTGATTGGAGTCCCCCCTAAGTCGAATGAGGTCCGTAACGTTTTTTTTAAAAGAATCATACAGCTGCTGTGGCGCCTTTCATCTTTTACACAGAGGTGCGTGCCACAAGCACATATTTTCATAATATTTTCATAACCCTGTGGGTTTGTACATTACTAAGGTGTGCAGATTGGGACCTCTAACAAGTTGCAATTATTCGAGAATCTAAGATTATTAATTTCGGGATGAGGGCTATAGAAAACTATTTGGATGGCTTTATATTGGGTCCATTTACACTTATTTTAAATTTGCCTTAACAGATCACATAAAAGCAAAAACATTACATTTTAAAATGTAGCCTTGTAAGCCAAATCAAAGTTTATACCTTCCCTTTCTAATTTGTATTAGATGTAAATGTACTATTTTTTTTAATTCATTTCTTTACCTTCATTAACTATACATGATGTATTTATTTTGTATTTGTAATAATCAAGTTAAAAAAACAATTAAAAAAATCCTGACAACTTGACATTATGAAGAAATAGATACTAGTCGATATTTAATTTCCTCAGAGGGAAGATGTGAGTTCTATGTTTATTTTCTCCAATTTTTCGTTCTGACTGTATAGATACTTGTTTTTTTTTTTACACAATTTTCCAATTTTTTCAGCCATCCTTCCTCATACTGCTGTTTGCGGTATGTGGAGAGGGAGAAAGGAGGATTGTGTAGAAGGACAGGAAGCTAAGTTTAATGTCATGCTAAGGAGGTGCTCCATCTGCAATGAAATAATCCATCCCGCGTGCCTTAAGGTAAGTACAAAAAAGAAGCAAGATGGGGAATTACAATTTGTTTTGTAATAAGATTGTACAGTTCGGTTATCAGAAGAGAACTTCCATGCTGAATTTTTAAAAAAGCTCGATTAGGGGTGTTATTTGCATTGCACTAGCAGAATTTTTAGCACCGTGTGATCATAATTTTTTAGCATATTTATATATATATTTTTTTTCCCCCACTCCATATTAACTGCACCCAGGTGTGCTACTGTATAAGAATAGATATAGAGGCACTGATCAGTGACGAAACACGTGATGCTGTTTCACTGATCAATAAATACTTTGTTCAAACAAATCCCAGGAGTGCTTTATGGACTTGTTATATATATCACCTATTTTTATGAGCAAATAAAATCTCAATTAAGGGCATGTCCACACCTCTTAAATGTGATGTGATAGAACACACCCTAAAACCCAGGTTCGTTTAACTTTCGTACAAAGCTGCTTCTAGAACTGAGAAAAGAGGCTTACTATTCCCACGATCCTGTGCCACGGCTCACTGCTTTCTTCCTGGTAACAGCTGTGACAATGAAATCGGCCAAGGCTGATGACTATTACCGAATGAGCCTCTGCTACAAGCTGCATGCAGGTAAGGGGACGTGCACTGCGGCGCTGGATTCTGGGATATTAAGCCTCTTTTTTTTTCTGTCTAGGAGCAGCTTTGGGAACGGTAAGTAAAACGGCTCCTGTGTTTTGAGGGGGTATTGTTTCACATATAAATTATGTGAGAGGGGTGGACATGCCCTTTATTGAGATTTTATTTGTCCATAAAAATAGGTACATAGATAACTCTTCCATTTAGAAGACAAAACAATTATAAACGTAAACGTGTTTTTTGCAAGTAAAACAGGAAAGATTTTTTTAGGTGGGTGTAGTCCCTACTGGTTACCGGTATTGGAAATTAGTTGATAATACTGCAAGGGGGCTGCAAGGAAAGGGGCAGGTGGGTATGCAAGGGGAGGGGCCACGGGGCCCATGAGTGGGAGGGGCCAAGGGGGATGAAGGGAATGGGCACGGGGCCCATGAGTGGGAGGGGCCATGAGGTCTCCAAGGAATTTGGCCATGGGAGCCACAGAGTAGGAGACACAGGGAAGGGGGACTGTCACATGGTTTCAGAGCAGGAAGTGCAGGGATCTGGGTGATGCTACCATATCACACACAGAAATGAATATCTTCAAAATATGTTAAAAAAAATTAAATAAGTAAATTGCATTTATTTTATTTGGACCACGGTACCCTTTAAATATTGCTATGGCACAATGCAATGCTTTTCATCATAGTTTTAAATAATTAAATGTACTGCGGCACACAGTATTTGCAGTAATGCAATGGGTTTCTATTGCAAAGAACTGAAATGCAAACCCACATGCCTTCACCCCTGTGTTTGGACTTGCTAGTGTGAACAGAGTCTTAAAATAAATATTTTTAGATGTTACATAATAATGTATACTCTATTGATTATAGACAGTCAATATACACTGTAAAATGTATTTCAAAAGTTCAGCATTAAGAACACCGGTGTCCATGACAATTTTATTGCCAAGCATGCACAGCTGAAAAGTTGGAGGACAACACATATAGCATAATCCTCCACTCCCAGGGCCACAAGACGCAAGCAAGATGAATAGCGAGGAGCACCTACTTGAAGTGATGAATTCAGTTTAATGAGTGCTAAAAACATATGCTCCTCTGCTCATCTTGCTGGTGTACTGTAAAGATACTTTAGCGATCTGCAAAGTTTTTTTTGTTTATCTGGTAGAGGATGCTTATATAAGCAGGTACTGGAATTGACATGCAACATTTTCATTATATTTCTGCAGATAAAGGAGTACGATAGAATCATAAATGAGAACTTCCAAACTGTGGGAGTGTCCGAAGTGCAATAATACAGAAAAAACTGGAAAAGTGAGTCTAAAAATAAATAGAATAATAAATAATAGGTTATATAAGCAGAATAAAGTCTTAACAATAAATTAAAGGCATGTCCACCCCAAAACTAAAATTTAACCCCATACCGGCCCCACTTTAAAAAAAAAAAAAAAAAAAAAAAAAAAAAAAAATACTTAAAGGGTATCTCCATTTAAAAAAATTAATACAGCCTCCAATAGCAGAGTAATATAGATCTACACCTCCCCCGAATTACAGCCTCTCAGAGCAATGTATCAGGAGAAATCATACTTCAGATGCCTGTACGCATGTGGCTTTGTTAATGCACATACGCGAGGAGGAGGGAGGTCTCGGCTATGTGCGAATGATCCGGACTGTGAACCGGAAGCTCCGTGACACTGCGAGTAGGGACAGCAGACCCTCTACAAGCAGAGTGGGGGCTGTCACCACAGAGTGGGGGGCTGTCATAGAGTGGGGGGGCTGTCACAGAAGGTCTGTCACAGGGGGGGCTGTCACAGGCGGGGGACTTTCAAAGAGAGGGGTCTGTCACGGGGGGGTCTGTCACGGGGGGGTCTGTCACGGGGGGGGTCTGTCACGGGGGGTCTGTCACGGGGGCTTTCAAGAGGGGTGTCACTGGGTCACGGGCGTGGTCACGGGGGGAGGCTGTCACACAGAGGGGGACTGTCACACAGAGGGGGGACTGTCCACCGGGGGGGTGTCGAGGGGGCTGTCACAGAGGGGGGCTGTCACACAGAGGGGGGCGTCACACAGAGGGGGCTGTCACACAGAGGGGGCTGTCACACAGAGGGGGGCTGTCACAGAGGGGGGCTGTCAGAGGGGGAATGTCATGTGGGACTGTCACAGGTGGGGACTGTCACAGAGGGGGGCTGTCAAGGGGGCGTCTCAGGGGGGACTGTCTCAGACGGGGGGTGTCACAGAGGACGGGAATGTCACGGGGGTGGCTGTCACAGAGGGGGACTGTCACGGGGTTGTCAAAGAGGGAGGGCTGTCACAGAGTGGGGCTATCACAAAGCGGGGGACTCACAGGGGGCTGTCACAGAGGGGGGGGGACTGTCACAGGGGGGCTCTAACTCTAACCTCCCAGCTGTGAGGGAGGGCTGTCACGGGGGGGGACTGTAACAGGGGGGCTGTCACAGGGGGGGCTGTCACAGAGGGGGGCTGTCACACGGGGGGCTGTCACAGAGGGGGAGGGTTTGTCACAGAGGGGGGGACTGTTGCAGACCCCCCCCCACACCACACACACAAACACACACAATTTGGTTCCTATAAATTCCATTACTTGCAGTTGATTAAAAAAAAAGCAAGTCTCCCAGCCTTCTTACATAAAGCTGTGTGGCTGAACCTTATAAATTCCCTCTCTGTATCTCCCTGCACTATAGCTGGATTCCTGTGAATGGATTATAGAGGACAGGTAGAAAGGCTGTGTTTACATCAGGTATCACTGGGGTCAAGTGGCAATGGCAGAAATAATGAATATGCATGGTGATGAGCACATTGACTGACAGCCTGCAGCACAGTAGCAGAAACGAGCAGAACTTCTTGGCTGCTGCAAAGAACAGAGGTGATTTTTGAGAAACAAAAGGTAGGAGGGGTGGTTGGGGAAAGTGAAACTTTCATATAGAGAAAGAAAAAAAAAAAAAAACTATTTTCATCGGTGGAGATACGCTTTAAGTTATTGGGTTAGGTCAGGGGTGGCAAATTTCACAGGGGTTGCATGAGAAATTTTTATCGTCATGCCAGACCAGTAGGTTCAACAAGTTCTTATTATAGATTAAAAATTGGATTTTTATAATCTGTCATTGGATGTTCGTTGCAATTTTTATAGAAGGTGTGTAATATTTTAGATCCGTTCCATCAAATTCAATAACTGATCATCTTTTTTTTTTTTTTCTAAAATAAACTTAATACAAATCATCAGTATCAGCCTGAGACAATCAATAATATGAAGATTTTTTGGGGGTCCAGGTCTAGTGTTGAGGGGCCCATGTGGCCCCGGGCCTAACTTTGCCAGCGGTGATTTAGGTATTTGATGGTAATCGGCTTTTTATATAAAATGTATATCCAATAAATAATTGCAAATATGCTACAAGTTTCCCAAATTTTATGCTGAATTTAAAGGAAAAGTTAGTTCCAAAAAAAAAACCCAGTAAGAAACCTGGGTTTTTTAATATATAAATGTCCACCCAAAAAATAAGTAATGATATATGTCTAAAACGAAAGTCCACTTTTGGGGGTCCACCTCTTACCTTTTTTTCGAGCCGATTGCGAGCACGCAGGAGCAGAGTGCGCTCATAACCGACTCTCGGGCATGGACTGTCAGTCATGGCCACAAGGGTGACATCATGCTAATGGCTGACAGCCCATACTAGAGGAGCTACTGTATCTGGTATTACTGCAATAGCCACTGTATCAGATATTTTGAAGATTGTGTAATCATACTGCCAAAAACGTGTTTGTGTGTAAAATATAAAGTTGTTTTTTGTTTTGTCACTTTTTTGGCCTTCAGCAAAAAAGAGGTCCAGGATTCAATACGCCCTGTCTGCCTGGATCACTTCTTAGGGAACAGAAAGCAAACCCTGAAAACAAAGAAATATCTGAAATACTGAAAAAGAAAAGTGAAGAGAGAGCAGATCCCCAGGCAGAACCTAGAGGCAACCCAAGAAGAAACTTGCAGAGAGTATGTTGAAAAAGAATCCGAGGAAGGACATGTATGGAAAAAATGGGTATATGAGAAGACTCCAGAGCCTTAGTGAGAGAAAAGGGTGAGAGAAAACAACTTGATTTAAGGGAAGTTCAACAGAATTATCTGGGTATAGTTAAACAAAGAGGTTGGAAGAGGTGTTGACCGTTCTTGGGTTGTTTTGCCCTCACTTGAAGCTGTGTGAGCTTGTTATAAGCTTGCTATGAGTGCAGATGTGAGAGGAGGGGCTTTGTCAGAAGCGTCATTATGGCTGTAACATATGTCACGGCCATGATTGACTGCTGCGGGATTGTGGTGGGAGTTGCAGAAGTTGTGAGCAGTAGGAGAGTTGAGTGGTGCGGTGTAGGTAGCAGGTAGTGTCAGAGTACTGTGCGGAGTTTAGGTGGGTTTAGAAGTAAGTTTGGAAAGGGGTAGACATGCCTATAAGACCTAATGTTGACCGCAAAATGATCGAGCCAGAGGTGTTGGAACATGCATCAATATCTACAGGTACATCTAACAGTGTTTGGCCAGCATAAGCCTTAGGTAGGTATACACGATTGATATTCCGATCGATTTGATCGGATTATAGAAGACACTTCCTGGTTTTCGATAAACCGTTCTGCATATTGATCGCCTGTCGAAAAAAAACTGATCAGGCAAAATGGGAAATTTTCCATCCACCCCATCTACCAGAACCAGACCTGCAAGATTTCAAGCTGAAATCTATGGAAGATTGTTGGTGGGGGTGGGGATATTCGTTTGAACGATCGCTAATCCGATCGGAAGAATATTGGACCGTGTTAGTCGATAGTCTTCACACTGCCAGTGTCTTATGGACTACAAGCTAGAAGTTCATTGACTAATATGTGCGAGTCTGCTGTTAAGTGGGTGTTGGGTGCTACAAAGAAAGTCCAAGGAAAGTTGGCATACTCTTTAAAGAGTCTAATTGCTAAAAAACTGCAAATCAAAACTTAATTGGCCACATTAGTCACACATTTTAGATTTTTTTGTTCTGTAAATCCTGTGGTCGTGATGACTAAAAATAGTGTTCCTCCTATGGCCGAGGGCACTCCTTATCAGGACTAAAGGCAACTCCCATGTCCGAGAGAAAAAACAAAAATAAGTGAAGTTTGGCTTCACTTCAAAGAGAATCCATTTTAGGTTAAAAACGTTTTTTGGCCACTGTATCTATTGCATATGCAGCACACAGAGGTGTTAGGAGACTAACCTGGGTGTTTACAAGCAGTTCATGGAGCCACAAACCAGTTAACGTAGTTGCTTTTATCTTAAATGGAGTGTAGTGTGTGGGGAGTAATCGATTGTGCTTCTCCTAAAGTGATTAAACTTTTTTTTAAAGTGATTGGCTTTACAATAGGCATTAAAAAACAGTATAATTCAATAGCATAAGAACGTGTGTGTTTGATGGTTAAATTAGAATTGCTTAAATCCTATTTTGTATAAGACCAAAGTGCTGTACTTTCATTTTGATGCAGAAAAAACTATGAAGAAGAGAAGCTCCCAAAGAAGAAGGTGTGTTTTCCCCTTGGTTAACCTACATACTTGGTGAAAAAGTAATGTGTTTTTATCACTAAGATGCCCTTTAACAATCAGACTGATGTAGTCACATTTAGTATTCCATAAAAAAACACACCACAGCCATTCTATCTTTTTATGATTGACCTATAATCGTTTATTTTGTCAAGAGGCTTATTGTAAGAGGCGGATGCTTGCTATTCCATTTAAAAGGTGTGTGTTTCTCTCACAATCTAGCAGGTAACATGGGAATCAATCAAGTTGTCTCGGAATTGGATTCCATTCATTTTTTTTTATTACGATTCATTTATATTTTTTCTTTTTTTTTTCTCTTTAAATATGAGTTACACCTTTAACAATCAACGTTTAAAGGATAGGTTGTTGTAAAAAAAAAAAAGTTAGTGTTAGTGGGAAGGTGCAGCTTAAAAAAATTTTGGCTTTTTTTTTTTCCCCCATCCCCCCAGAGCCTACCTTTACTGCTTCAAAGTTGCTACCTTTTCATCTGTATATTGGAATTTGTAGCTCCGCCCCGCCGAGATCTCCGGCTCCTCCAGCTTCCTGGGTCTCAACAGGTAATTTTCATTTGTTACAACACACACGTGCACCCTCGCCCACGTGCACGCACATGATGTTGATGCACATGAACGTGACATCATCTCGCGCCGTCACACGGGCGCACCCGATATGATGTGCGAAGTTGTGCGCGCTTGACGTCACATGGGCAGCGAGGGTATGCACATTGTGTGTAACAAATGAAAATTACCTGTTGAGACCCAGGAGCTGGAGGAGCCAGGAGGATCTCGGTGGGGCGAGATACAAATTCCAATATACAGGAAGATGAAGCAATTTGGAGCAGTAAAGGATAGAAAAAAATTGCTAACATTTTTTAAGCTGCAACTTTCCACAACATTAACTTTTTTTTTTTTACATAACTTACGCCCCCGACGGCCAAGATTACACACAACGAACGGCCGTTACGGCGAGAATCGTCCGTGTGTAGCATTCGGTCAGGGGTCACCTGGCGGATCAAACGAAGACCCGACCGAATGCATACACATGGACGATTGTCAGCCATTGTCGCCTGTAACTCTCGGCCGTCAGGGGCTCGTTGCTGACTCGGAAATGAGCGTGTGTAAGAATCTTATATAGCGAATGAACTCAACTGCCATCTTGACAAAATGTTATCAATTACTTCAAGTCATTCAAGATAAAGGCGCTCGTTTGTCATTATTCCATTGGCCTTGAATATAGTTTGAGGGACTGAGAAAATCTGGGTTTCCAGGTTGCCCCTGTATGTATTTTGGCACACATCACCATATATTGTACCATTTGTTTTCATGGTGCTTATCAGGGGTTTTTAATATCTGTTGCTGCAAGTTCTGATCAATTTGAATATGTTTTTCCCAGAACTGATGGACCTTTGGACACGACCACATGTATGGAAAAAGGTTCCCTGGTGTCTGCAGTTTCGAAAACATGAATCCGGAATTTGTGGATACAGTTTATTAATCCTTCTGGTGTCTGAAAGGCTTTGTATAGGATTTTCATTGCAGTCTCTCTTGGTGGTACATTGAGACTTCCTTTAACTAGTATTTCAAATGTGGTTAGCCATTGATCTTCAGTTCTTAAAATTGAAAGGTTTTGATTCAGCTGTATGAATCCATGGTTCTGTTTGCTGCAAAAGTGCTTTAAAGTTGAAATAAGCTTTTTTGGATGGGTGGTGGAGGCAATGTTCAAGAAGGTTGTTCAAGTAGAGTTAATGTTCAAGAAGAGTTAAAGTGGGCAAGGTTTTTGTTGGAACTATAGAGGTAATATAATGACATATTGATTATATAAACAAACCTTATATATTATATAAACAAAACCTATAGGAATATTAGAAGTACCAAGGAGTTCGTGACCATATAAAGCACGGGCCGCAGACCGAAGTAGCTTTTATACAGGGCACGGAACGCCGAAGGACTAATATCCCTTACAGTATAGGATGCATTATTATTATAACCTGCCCCTTTGTGGCTTCTGGTTTCCTTCTCCTCTGGAACTGTAAGATTATAAGACTTTAAGCTTATATGGCATAAGGTTTTCAATGTCAAGAGAAAGCAGGCATCCTCAAGTTGTTCCTACAAGCTTGGTCAATAAACTCTTATTATATGCTGGTGTGCCCCCTGACAAACCCACCTGATCAGCATTAATTAGCTCTGGGAGAATTCTCTTCAATCTATTTTGATTTAGTATCTGCCTATAATTTGAGATCACAGTGGGTTTTTAACCTGCTTCTCCAGAACCGATATTGAAGCTTGAAAAAACCCTTGTCATTATTGGTCTGCTAATCGTTGGATATCTGGCAGAAGTATCTCATGGATTTTGTTTATACTAAATGCCAAAGTGTATCCAGACATTTGTGCCGGAGAGTTTTAAACTGGAGGATTTCCTCTGGGTTGACAGGGTGAAATTATTGGCTCATCGGGGTGTTATTTGGGAGGAGAGAGTCTAGAAGGTTTTATTTTGTTTGGATATCAGGGGGGTAGTGTCTGTATAAAGGTTTGTATGAGTCGTATATTTTGGATGATCAGTTGTTGGTGGTCTTTAGGGAGGCTAATTTATTGTGTATTTATTATTAATCGTGGGGTATATGGTTTGTTCCACCTGAAATAGAAATGCATTTTGACCACCTTCATTATTTTTTACCTGTGAGGGAAGAAGTGATTGCATTTGTTGTTTTTTCATGTTTAGTACGGATAGGGTGGTAGAGTGTTGATTAGTTAGTGTATGGATTATGTAGTTGTTTTAGATAAGCCTTTTTAGTAGCTAATTGTATGATGATCCCTCTTATGTAGGCTTTATGGGCTATCCATTGCACAGTGGTTTGAATCTGACGTTGTAACCTGAAAATATTCCTTTAGGTGTTTGCAATCTCACCACTAATGTTGTATTGTTAACAAGGATTATTTAGTCTCCATGTGAATGGTCTGACACAAGGTTTGTATCGTAGGGTTTTAATCAGGACTAATATTGCTGGATACTTGGAAAAAGATATTTAATCTAGCCTCAATAGAATGTGAGCATTAGACAAAACGGATATACCTATCATTTAGGTGCTGTTCCGCCAGGCATCTATAACATTTAGATTCAGGAACCTACTTGACCCTTAACTATTTTATTAAAAGATTAAATTAATATCCAGGTTTATGAAATTTTTTTCAAATCATTTGCTATTTTTAATAGAAGGTGTCTAACATTTAGATCCATACATCAAATTCAATTAATAATTGATCAAGTTATAATTTTTTCTATTAAATAAACTATTTAAATAAACTATAAAAAATGAATAGAATTAAGGGACCAGTCCGGGGCAGCCAACGGGCCACATGTAGCCCCTGGGCCTTACTTTGCGGGTCTGCTTTATGGTTACATTGCTGTTATATGAGTCACCAGACAGGTTGATCTATCCAACCTGTCATCAATAGGGATTTTATAGTCACCTGCAAGGATCAGCTGTCCTTGACTGATCTGTTGTAATTTTTGGCAGACTGTAGCAATGAAATTTGCTTGATAGTTATTAGGGTGCATACAAATTTGTTAGGGTCAAAATGACAAAATGCATCATAGAAAAAAAAATACACTACACTTACTGTGTTCCCTAATAAACTGGACCGCTACCTGGAGTGGAAGTGTAGAAGGTGTAACCACCCCATTTTTTTGGTAGGGCCAGATGTTATTCCTGGAAAAATAATGTCTGGGCTAAGCTTTGTATTGTGTAAATGACCTTGTTCTTTTTGAGGAAATGAAGCCTTGGAGGTTATGTGTGATACAAATAATAAGTGATTCATTCAAGGATATCATCTCGTCTGGTGTTAGTCATAGTTTAACAGTATATATATTATTGGTTCTCAAATAACATTTAAGTGCAATCTCTGATGAATTATTGCAACATTTTCTTTTGTTGACTGTAATGTAACACAATGGAGTCTATGAAGCTATGAGACACAGTGGAGTCTATAAAGTTATATTTATAATAACAGTAATACATAACATATATTACAGCAAAAAATGACGAAGTGTTTACATCCAGTAACCATTTGGGATGGTTCTTGCGCTCTTTGCCTTCCCCAACCCCCCCCCCCCCCTTCCTGTGGACAATTTAGACTTTTTTGGTTTCCAAGATAGGGGGAAGAATAATGTAGCAAGGTTTAGGACAGTTGACTTAAGGTTCGATTTAAAAGATAAGTTATTTATATTTGGTTTATACATCACCAGCTTCTTCAAATAGGTTCCTAATTTCCTTGTGTTTGTTTTTTTTAGGAGTATTTGTAATCCATTCCCTTTGGAGTCTTTTTCTTGGGGGCGGGTGACTGATTGTGGTATTGGGACTTGACGATAGGGACAGTGGATTCTAAGATTGTATCCTTCCGGAAGATTAATTTATGGTATGTAGGGAGTTTTGATCAGCTTGAAGCTTAAAGGGGTAACCCCATTTGAAACCGTCACATTAGCTTAATGAAGGTGAAATCAGATACATTTATACAGTATAGTATTTGAGGTTGAATAAAGACAACGTTCATCCAGCTCAACCCACTCAGCATAACACACATCCTGTCTAACAAAAAAAAAACCACAAAGGGGGGAAAAATTCCTTTCTGAGTCCAAGTGGCAATCGGAGATATCCTTGGATCAACTCTACTTTATGTATTGATATCTTGCTGCGAATATTTGAATCTTGTGGCATTCAATTTTTCAAAATTGTGTGAGTATTTTTTCCTTTGTCGTGAAATTAACCAACAATATCTCGTGGTTGGTTTTGAAAGTGTCCTATGGCTTTATCCAGTTCGAGACTCTCTATGGGTTCATCTGGGAGAGTCTGGTGTAGTATATTGGTTATAGTTTACATATACGATTCCAGGTATTCCTCTGAACTGGGCATTTTGCTCTTACAAGAGCGATTTTTCCATATCTCTAAGGCATTTTGGAGTTCTGTGTTGGAAGTTTAAGTTCTTCTGGTTGGTTCGTATATTGGCCACATGTTTGTTCATGGTGTCTCCATATCGTGTACTCGGTTGCCATGTCCAGTTATATTAGCGCTCAGGGGGCACTGCATCTGCTAGTTCTTGTTTCATAATTGCCCTGCACGATTTAGTAGGTTGTCTGTGTATATTAGGACGGTGAAATTGTCTCTGGGTCTGCTCCTTTGAGGGTTGAGACCCTGGGGCCTTTTTACTGGTGCGCCATCCTTTGTTGATGCTTGGAGTTGCTTTGGAAGATTTGGAAGTTTTTGATTTTGGGATTTCTGTCCTTTCATCTGAGTTCCCGTGAACGGTCAGTGATGGAATGTTAATAGTGTTTGTTTGCCAGCTTTACGTGAATTATCTTTAGTTGTCCGTGGGAAGGTAGAGGAGCATAAAATCATGTGTCCGCCATGTTCGTCATTATAAAACAATGACAAGAACATTGACATGAAATTGCTTTTTAACCTATGCTATTATAAAGCATATAACACATCGCTGTTTGTAACTTTCCGGACTGGGACTCTTTGTGAAACTGAGTATATTGGACTAAGGCAGTATGCTATAGACATATGGGTTTGGGGACATTCAATGCATAGGATGTGCCATATTGGGATTGTGTAAAATAAGCGGACCCAACCAGCATAGCGATACTGTCACTTATGTAATGCCAAAGTATTCCTGCTCTGACTATGGAATGGTGCTTAGTATGAATGTTAATGTTGATCTTCCTCCAGTTTTGGTTTGGGCACTCAGTGAGTTATGGGACGGGGTTTGGGACTTTCTAAGTTTTGGAAGGGTATGTATGCCATATTGGGTAGAAAGTGTGTAACCACACTAGGCGATTGTAGGTTAAACGGTTATTTACAAATGTCAGAAGATTGATACGTGACTATAGGTCATTAAGGGCGGACTGTGGTCTTCCAGATATATTATATATCTTGGGCAAGATATCTGAAACTGACGCGAATTGAATTAATAGTTTGAGAGGCTATACCTTTCCATATTGTAAGGTGCATCTAGGATTCTAGTGCCACTTTTTAGATATAAATTATTATAAAGCATGCAGGGAGATTCATAAAAGTTCTTATCGTTAGAAATGGTGCTAATTTGCCCAACCAATCCGATGTTGGCTTTCAAATGTTAAATATGATCTGATTGGGTGGGGCAAAAATTAACACCATTTTAAAAATAATAATAACTTTTTGAATTTCCATGATGGGTTTATTAATACCATTCTCTTACCTGAGCAGAATTTAATTCTATAAGTATGTGTGCTTTTTATTTAAGAGGAGATCATGGAAAACGGCAGTGAGTGCACGGTCATTGACAAACAATTAAGCGTATATAAACAAGAACAAAGAATGATGTGCCAGAAGCAGCTCCAAAACCCAAGGGAAGTGACCTGTCGAGGTCTAGCTCCTACTGCAGGTCCAAGCACGGAGGGCTAGAACCCAAAAGAAGAGAAGATTAGGAAGAACGGCGAGTTCCAATAAGAATTTAGCAAAGAACTAAGCAAGGAGTTAAACCAGGAAATAAAGAACTGAGAGTCTTGCAAATGAAACCACCATTCTATTAAATCGAACCAGAGAGTGACGGTAAGAGCCCAAGAAAAGCATTACCTAGTGTGGGAGAAAAAACGCACAGATTAGTAAAGGATTAAATACATCCTAAGGAATTTGGGAATGAACCTTTTCCGTCCAAAACAATGATAAGAGTAATACAGCTCGCACATTCCTGTTCACCTCCCAACATTCAAAAGAGCGGCCATGTATAATAAGGCACCCCCTATTAGCCCACCTTCAGACTTTACACCTTAGAAATAAAGCAACTCATGTTATGCAAAGAAAGGTCTGGATGGTCATTCTTTAGCAACCTCAGCCACAAAGACTTGTGTATTGTATGAGAGTCTGCAAAACAGGAACAGATGGTAAGCATTTTTCCCATACATGCATGCATACATTTAATACAAAGATTCTAACTTAAAAGTCTCCAGATAAATACAATATTAATACAGCTAATATATATATTTTCTGTTGAAAGTGGCATCCAGGAGTGTGTCCTGATTTGTGAAAGATTATTAAAAATCATATCTGAGTGATTCAATTAGATCACTGGACTTAAAGTTTAGTTCTTGTGAGACGTTTCGCAGTCATCCGACTGGCTTTTCTCAATCAGAATGACTTGTACAAGAATCTGTGGCAATTATGTACCCTGGAAATCCCAATTAGCATATCACAGCCAAGTGTTAATGGCCCGTGATTGGATAGTGGCTAAGAGGGTTATAGGAATGCCCAGGGTAAGGTGTCAAAACAGCATTGATACAGGACGACAGTTGGTGCGAACCCCCACCCCCACCTCTATTTAGGCTTGGTTTCTTTATTTTACATAAATGGCCTCCTTAACACCTCTCTTGAACCAGTCACATTTTCTCTTGAACCAGTCACGACACCTACCCTGGCATTCCTATACACCTCTTAGCCACTATGCAATCCCGCCCTTACACTTGGCTGTGAGCGTAATGGGATTTTCCAGGGTACTAATTGCCACCAGATTCTTGTACAAGTCATTCTGAATTGAGAAAGCCAGTCGGAGACTAGCGAAACGTCTTCAAGAAATAAACTTCAAGTCCAGTTGATCTAATTGAATACATCAGATATACCAGACTGGATGAATGAGAACCTTCACAAGGATTATTAAAAATCCCAATTCCCTTTTTATTATTTATTTTTAATACCAGTTTACCGAGTGACTCAAGGAGAATAGCAGTATATTTAGTCAAGCGTGCTCACTGGGTACAAAAACAGGTTAAAGCGATGATAGACAGAATGTCCAGCTGTCTGTCATGACTAAATATGCTTACACACATTACTGTTGGGTCTACCTATACAAAAGCATGATGGATAGAACAAGCTGGTGTTGTTCTTCTGCAGCCCAACTTTAGTGCAATATTCCCAGCTTTTGAGATGGGGGTCGTCCTGCCACAGCAGTGATTGTTAAGAAATTTTCCCAAAACCAATCATTATTTAGCTTAATGTTATTTAACTACTGTTGTAGTGTAGCAAAATTTTTCTCCTAACATTTAATTTATCATCAAAATGAATGTTAGCTTGTCTTTACAGGTGCTGTGATAGAAATTGTGGACACAAATTGATAAACCGATGTAAATTTCACCCTCTAATGCTCACTGGGATATAGGAGGCAGTCAGTTATCAGTTGATTTCAGCTGGACAAACATATCCAAAAAACAGCTCATTGGCTCATGAACCGGCTCCCAGGTGAGTACAGACTAACTCCATTTAGGGTTTTGTCCACCCTTAAAAGATAAGTACAACTGTAAAAGCAAGTTAGTGTAATTGAAGCACGCACTTTAACAATCATCTCCCCCTTTTGTTTTTCTCTTGGCTATTGCTGATTAAAGTTGCTGACATTTGTGGGCATTCCCTACATCTGTATGTCTGATTAGCCAGCCTCATGGTTCCTGGATCTCCCTTTTAATTTATCCAAAAAAGCAGGGCCCGTTCTCGCTCGCGTGCACGCGACGTTATGCGTGCCGGACGCAATAGTGACATCATTCGCGGCGGTGGCAAGCACAAAACAATGCGACCTGAATAAGAAAAGATCTAGGAACTCCTGGAGGGCGGAGCTTAGCAAGACTACAATGTAGATTCAAGGTATTCGGTGAACTTTACATCAAGCCACGGTAGGCTCATGAGGGACCTAGATAAAAATAATGGGGGGGAATGATTAGTTTACAGCTCTGCTTCCAATTACACCGTAACTTGCTGTTACAGTGTTACTTTTCTTTAAAGGACAATTCTATTCTCTATTCCACAACTCACTGATGCATAACTACCTAGGGTGAGGACCTAAAATGCTAATTCCCTCACCTCTGGGTACTTACCAAGTCCTGCAATACTTACTCGAAGACTCTCTCGGATAGCCTGGTCGGATCCTCCCAATGGCACTATCGTGACAGTCCGTAGGCAGCCATGGAAACCCTGCCTCCTCAGCAGCGGTCTTTCCATCGGCGGCTCGTGAAGTGTCACTCACAGAGGAAGTATAGACCAAGGAGTTTGGAGATTTCTAGGTAAGTATTGCAGGATTGTGTAAAGTACCCAGAGGGTAAAGTGATGTTGTGTATAAGCTGTAGTTCAAATGGTCAATAAGTACCCGAGCTGAGAACTGCGTTTGGTCCTTACCCTGGGCACTTATGCAGCAGGGAGAGAGGAGTGAAGTGATTGGGAGGTAAGGTATAATTGTTGTTTTAACCCCCACACAACCTGTTTGTACTGTTGTATTTTTTTATACAATTGTAGATGTTAACAAATGGAGACAACCCAGCATATGAGCTCTAGGGGAGAGCTTTATAAATCTCTGTCTTATGCTTTGGTGTGTTGGAAGGTATCCAAAAGTGTTCTAAGGCATTTTAATTCCCTACACGCTCTATGGGACCTTAATTTATCTGGTTGTCTGGATTGCTGTTCAAGCCCTGCTGTAGTTTCAAGCTGCCCCTTACTAAGGACTTGAATGTTCAGGTGGTGGAAGGACTAAAAATGCACATGAAGGAGACTCTCGTATCCTCCTCCGAACAGATAACAGACCAGGTGAGCATCCAGATGGTATAAGGTTCAGGAACAAACAGTTAAAATTACTGTGGGTGAGGTCAATGGACATTTCCTTAAGAGAAACTGCAGAAGCAAAGCTTAAAAATAATACCTTCCCATCCCCCTGAGATCCCACAAACTCACAAATACTTACACCTCCAACAGTGTTCCTGAAGGGAGATATTAACTCTGTCAAGTTCATTGCAAGTTGTTGTAGCTCCATTCTTAAAGCTGAGCATGTCCTGTTTGGCCCATGGATGTTCATCCCTTCATAGCCGTGATTTGACTGCTACAACCAGAAAGAAGCTGGAAAATCATGTGATTAGGCTCTAATATCTCAACTTTGAAATGGGGTGGACAGGCCCTAAGAGTTCAATGGAAAATCTGCTCATTATTTTCTAACTGACGTATAAAACTTTTTTGTTATCTGTGCAGTGTACTGTTAAGTGTAAAATAGACGATTGCCCATAATTGATTTTAATTAAGTGTAATGATCACGGTAAGGAAAAGTAATGGGAACAAAGTAATTGAGATGCATTTGAAAAACAAATAGTTACTTTCTTACTGAAAATACCACAATCCTATTTAAAAGAGGAGATCCGCACAATCCGACGCCAACGAAGCATTGAATGCAACTGCTTTACTGCTGAATAAACATCCTTTATTGGAATTCGCCTGACGCGTTTCGGGCCTACTTAAAGGGCATGTCCACCAAAACTATAATCCCCCAACTACTGGCCCCACCATGTAGTGTAGTTTAATCCTTACCTCACATCCACTGCCATCTGGTTCTCCTGGTCCCCCCCCAAAGTTCCAAAAACTCTCCACCAGGAGGCTAGCAGGTCCATATAGGACACTGCCTGCTCTGGCCTCCCGGAGATTCCTGCCATGCGTGCGCTGCGCAGCCCTTCTCCCCCTCCCTCCCTCCCTTCCCCGTTCTACTATCCCTCCCCCTAGCTTAAACCCCCTAAATATTATCCCCCATGTCCCCCAGCCCAACCGCATGTTTGTTTTTTTAAAAAGCTCCCCAAACTCTTACTTACCTCTCCGCTTTCCTCCGCTGCACTGAAGACCGGCAGCCGCGTCCGTGATTGGCTGCCGCTCAGCCAATCACAGAAGCGCTGCCGGTCCCGCCCCTCTGCTTGCATTCTCGCAAGCAGAGGGCCGGCAGTGCGGCAGAGGATCGAGGGGAGGTAAGTAAGGAGTTTGGGGTACTTTTTAACAAACCCAAAACATGCGGTTGGGCTGGGGGGAAGGTGAGGATGATTAAAAATTTTATTCTTAGGGGTGGTACATAGCCTTTAATCATAGGCAACTATGAAAAGGACGCGAGAGGTCGAAACACGTTTGATGAGGGCCAACCCATAGATCTATATGTTTTTTGATTTTGATCCGGCTTCAGAAACAGTTTTACATTTTAGATAAATGTAAGGATATGATGTAATATACGTTTTCTGGCATGTTTCCTGGGTGTTATATCCTTTAAGCAAGCTAAACTCATCTTTGTTGGCCATGTAGCCAATGTGCCTAGAAATTTACAACAATCTACTACACTTTTTATAGTGTTGAGATGATTTTTAGGTAAGATGATTTTAGAATTGGCTAACAAAAAAGTATAGTGGCTCACAATTTTTCTTCACTGGGTAAAATTTAAAGAACATATCCACACCCTCGTTTAGCATTCTGTCAGTGCAGGTATGGTTTTGCTGAATCTTTATTTCTAATCCCAAGGTCAAATGATACACGCAGTAAAATGCGAAATACACGAACCTTTGTCTGTCAGGGCTGGATATTCACCGATGATCACTTTGGCCGCTCCTATTCAGCATATGCCTCTTCGCTCAACATTGACCTCGAGCAATCTGCAACCATGTTTACGGACCATTCCATCAACCTCCTTCCACATCGGTGGGGACTTCACAGGATTCCCTACTAGAAATCAACCTGTCAGGTAATAGAGATGTCAATCAACACTATTGTTTGGGAAGAACAGCTAACATTAATCATGATGGATGATGCAAATATCTCTAGAACTTTCAGTATACATCAAAATCGATGATTATTTTGTTTACACACACCGGTATAGTAAGAGAGCTGGAGTTAAATCTTCAAACTATTTAACTTTGCTAGACTGCTTGGAAAAAATGTGAGAAATAAGATCATTCCACTGTGGTAGAATGGTTGGAGATTGACAGCGAAATGTTTGTAAATCGAATTCCACATTTAAAAACTACAAACCTGTTTATTAATTAAGGGAATGTCCCACCCCTTAGAATTTTTTTATATATATAGACAGGACCCCCCCAAAACCTAGGTTCTGTTTTTTTTAAGTGTAATAATTCTGCCCCAGCTGAGTGAAATCAAACTTCGTCCACCACCGATTGTGTCTCTCCACTGCAGGGCTTGGGCTTTTGGGTTTTTCGATTTTGTGTTCCGAGCAGCCGCAGTGAGGCCTCGTCGGGAATGCAGTCGTCTGATGGCATGACGTACTGTCACAGCATAACTGACCCTGACTGCTTATCCTGAAGTGCCAGAGATCGCGCGCAGTGGATCGACGGAGCTGTTGTAAGTATGATTTATCTTGCGGGGATCAGAATTAGTACACTTAACAAAACGGAACATAGGTTTTTGGTTGGGTTCTGCTTCAACATATAAATTGTTTTTGTAAGGATGGACATTCCTTTAAAATCTGAGTTTATTGAAGAAACGAATAAGAAAGCATAATAGTGAGTATATAAATGTAAGTACATCTAACACGGTGGCCAGGACTACACGTTTTCAAAATGCAATGCAATTTTTGGAGCATTTGGAATAAAACAATTTGATATAATATCACATGAACGTCCCTTTTCCTATCTGCATAGATACGCAGTTCATCCAAAAGTAAACCAATACATATTTTCCTATAAATTAAATAAAATGCATAGTCCATAACATAGAGTAATACGTGACTCTGTTTTTAAGTAGTTTATAATTACCCCCCTACTGTAAATTATAAAATTTAGAACTTTACAGAGGAGTTCTGTGAGTCAATAAAGCATGAGGCCACACCCGATGCTTTTAAAAGGTCACAGAATTACAAGGTGCACTGATTAATGTAAATGTCAGAAAGTATTCCTACAAGTAGTATGAAAGTCCCTGCAACTCGAACATGTCCAATTAGATGCCCAACTCAGCAATAAGCTATGGGGCATGTTTCTAAGCGTAAGTAAGATCAACTATTTATTTTTGGCGAAAACTGTTGAAATAGGGCCATATTTATAAAGCAGATTGTATGTGGTGAAATAGTATCCCACAAGATCAATGTTTTCTCTTTCTTGCCACAATAATCACTTATAATGCGAGAAGCCCCCCATACGCAGTGGCGTGAAGGACTATGGGAAGTGGGGGGTCGTGTCTACTAGTGGCACAACCATTAGGGCAGGGGACTCAGCACCCCTCAAGGGCAATGACAGTGCCTTTTGGTGTTGAGGGTCAAAAGCTTGAAACCGGGACACCTCCCCGGCACTTGTCAGGGCCCTTGTGGCACTGACAAGTGCCTGTGTGGGGGTCCTGCGCTCGAAACCAGGACCCAGTGAGCTCTTAGAAGAGCCCTTGTGTCTCTAAAAGAGACCTTTCTTATGAGGGGTTCCTGGGGAACACCACCACTGCCGGTGCATTTTTTTTTTATCACGAAGTCTCTTCTTTTGTCCTGACTTCTGAGTTTCTCGCAGGTTTTGCACCTCTATATAGGCGGGCCAATAGTTCGTCCTTGCGTCATATGATCACACATTAACCCATCAATTTTAAAAAGGGGGCTCAATACAAGTTTACTTTAACCGGGGTCAATGCAAGTTAACTCTTACTAAAACCAAGATTCCACCACAGAAATGTTTTTACCCATATTAATATTTGTCTACAGCACGGATTTTATAATTGTATTACCTGAACCGTATTAAATCTTTGTTTGGTTGAATATGTTTTTTTTTTTAGACTGCAATGAATGTTTCAGACCGGGCCAACTTTTTTCAAGCGCTGTGGGGCCGATCTGCCTAATTGATTCCAGTCCTTGTAAAAAGGTTACGAAGGAAAGGTTGTGATCAGATAGCCAAATGTCTAATTGTCAGTTTGCACCAAAATAAAGGAAAAGCTTACTAGAAAAAACGGCTAAATTGCCATAATCTCTAAGAAAGTAACAGAAGTTGAACCACCATGAAGGGATTGGGAATCTGCTAACATTCCATTAAAGGATAAGCCACTTAAAGTCAACTGAATTCTATTTGGAAGCTGCAAGCTTAAGTAACTGTTGCGGTGCGGGTGTGATTGGACGTCGGGCGGGCGCACGGTTTCTGCAACAGGTAAGCTTTTCAACGGGACAGCACGCAAACTGACATCTATCGTTTGTTCTCTGGATCGGACGAATGAACGATCAGCAGTCGAAAATTCCGATCGATCGTGCGGTTCCCTATGGAAACGCGTGACGATCGTTCACAAATTCGCCCGCGACCCCGGACATTTGTCCGGTTGAGCGCTCAGTCGGGACAAAAAGTCCTTCCGTGGTACCCAGCCTTATGCCTTGGGCTTCCTGTTTTATTGCCAGGGATTATATTTGATTTACAGTGTCTGCTCTGTGCAATGTTCATGTACTTACCATGATAACCGTGTCATTCGATTTTCTATATGTCTGTATTTCTGTCTCCCGTTTCTCTGTAAAACATGTAGGTTAACACTTATTAGTATTCACCACGGCAAGGGTGATGGTACCTCATATATTATAAAGAAAGGTACCTTACAGCATCATGTTATTGTAATAGCATTGCCCTAATAATGCCCTAATAATTAGTCCGTCCCTAATAATCTAATGTATAAACAAACATTTCTCATTCCCAGTTTACCTAATGAAATGCATTTATCCTTTATATACTCTTTTATACAGATCTAATTGAAAAAAAATTGCTTCAGAGCAATTTTTAATAACTGTTAACTGCTTTTTATTTTAGTATTACAGTAAATCCTTGGTATACCTGCCTGGCTTTACCACTAAGCAAAAGGCTAAGGACTTGCAGGGAGCACCTTCATCCCAACCATTAATAGTGGCTGCCAATTCAAATAGTTCTAGCCAATCAGTTCACTCCCTAGTTACCCCATCAAATGGATCAGGTTTAGAAATAGGTTTGGCAATTGGGCCTGGGGGCTTTCATCTGCAGGTACAAGGACAGGAGGATTTAAATCAATACTTTCAGTAGCACCTCCATAGCTTAATACAGAAAACAACTATACGGAAAACAGGGAGAATAAATGGTATTACCAGCACCGCTGCCACCAATTTGTACCAGATCACTGCTTTATGGAATGATTATGGGTAGCATGGCACACAGTGGGTTACTCTGGTGGTCTGGCACAAAGCAAACCGTGCATAAAAACAGGTTCCCGACATAACGTGCAGTAATCAGGGGTGTCCCTGTCTATGGTGCACCACTTTGAATATTGACCAGGCCTATATATTGTGTGTCCTTGTAAGTTGGTGTACACTTATCTGTTACCTCAGAGTTTGTATCCAATAAGGTAAATTGTCTGTCCAATAATCTGTCCTCCCAACAGATGGTAACAGGATGTGTGTTGCAGTCAATATCTCTCCAAAGCACACACCACAATCCCATAGAGAGCAGGGATGGCTTGTCTTTTATTACTCACTGACACCACCTGCAGGCTGGAGGTGGTATATTAAGAGCCTTGGTGTATATGTCCATTACAACACACATCATATCCTGTGTAGCAGACAGAAACTATTTTTGGATATCACTTCCTTTCACATGGAGCAGACACAGGTGTGGTTTAAGCTGCTATTTGACCATTCCATTTTGAAATAGGGATCTCGGCTCTGTAAGTAAGTTTATGTATTTTGTATATTTTGTGTTGTACCTAATATAAGTCAGTGCTATACTTTATATACATTTAAATGGTAATAGTGAGATACACACATACATACACACCTTTCCTATATGTAATATCATATACCCCCCACCACATTGGTAGCTCCTAAAAACTCAATGAAGATATATATATATATATATATATATATATATATATATATATATATATACTAGCAAAAGTGAAAAGTGTGCCCATTAGTGCACAGTGGAAAATATGTGGGTGTATGTTTAGCTATATGTGGATACAAGATGTTAAAGATAAATGAAATCCTATAAAATCTTGGTTCTATTAGTGCCACATCCCCTAAATGAATATTTACACAATATACAGAGGCAGAAGGGAACCTATTGGGTGTACCCCAATAGGTATTAGTGGGGACATATATACACACATCTTTTGGATTGTACTGGAAGTGTAAGTGCTTTAGAAATACATGTTAAATATACATTAAGTGCAGCCTAACAACGGGACAGAACGCAAACTGACATCTATCGTTTGTTCTCTGGATCGGACGAATGAACGACAGCAGTCGAAAATTCCGATCGATCGTGCGGTTCCTATGGAAACGCGTGACGATCGTTCACAAATTCGCCCGCGACCCCGGACATTTGTCCCGGTTGAGCGCTCAGTCGGGACAAAAAGTCCTTCCGTGGTACCCAGCCTTATGCCTTGGGCTTCCTGTTTTATTGCCAGGGATTATATTTGATTTACAGTGTCTGCTCTGTGCAATGTTCATGTACTTACCATGGATAACCGTGTCATTCGATTTTCTATATGTCTGTATTTCTGTCTCCCGTTTCTCTGTATAAACATGTAGGTTAACACTTATTAGTATTCACCACGGCAAGGGTGATGGTACCTCATATATTATAACAGAAGGTACCTTACAGCATCATGTATTGTAATGCATTGCTAATATGCCTAATATGCCCTAATAATCTAATGTATAAACAACATTCTCATTCCCAGTTTACCTAATGAAATGCATTTATCCTTATTACTCTTTATACAGATCTAATTGAAAAAAAAATTGCTTCAGAGCAATTTTTAATAACTGTTAACTGCTTTTTATTTTAGTATTACAGTAATCCTTGGTATACCTGCCTGGTTTACCACTAAGCAAAGGCTAAGGACTTGCAGGGAGCACCTTCATCCCAACCATTAATAGTGGCTGCCAATTCAATAGTTCTAGCCAATCAGTTCACTCCCTAGTTACCCCATCAAAGGATCAGGTTTAGAAATGGTTTGGCAATTGGGCCTGGTAGAGCTACTGAGTCTAATTGGGGCATTTCATCTGCAGGTACAAGGACAGGAGGATTTAAATAATACTTCAGTAGCAGCCTCCATGCTTAATACAGAGAATAAATATACAGAGAAAACAGGGAATAAATGGTATTACCAGCACGCTGCCACCAATTTGTACCAGATCACTGCTTTATGGAATGATTATGGGTAGCATGGCACAGTGGGTTACTTGGTGGTCTGGCACAAAGCAAACGTGCATAAAAACAGGTTCCCGACATAACGGCAGTAATCAGGGGTGTCCTGTCTTGGTGCACCACTTTGAATATTGACCAGGCCATTATATGTGTGTCCTGTAAGTTGGTGTACACTTATCTGTTTCCTCAGAGTTTGTATCCAATAAGGTAAATTGTCTGTCCAATAATCTGTCCTCCCAACAGATGGTAACGGATGTGTGTTGCAGTCAATATCTCTCCAAAGCACACACCACAATCCCATAGAGAGCAGGGATGGCTTGTCTTTTATTACTCACTGACACCACCTGCAGGCTGGAGGTGGTATATTAGAGCCTTGGTGTATATGTCCATTACAACACACATATACCTGTGTAGCAGACAGAAATCTTTTTGGTATTCACTTCCTTTCACATGAGCAGACACAGGTGTGGTTTAAGCTGCCATTTGACCATTCCATTTTGAAATAGGGATCTCGGCTCTGTAAGTAAGTTTATGTATTTTGTATATTTGTGTTGTACCTAATATAGTCAGTGCTATACTTTATATACATTTAAATGGTAATAGTGAGAGTACACAACATACATACACACCTTTCCTATATGTATATCATATACCCCCCACCACATTGGTAGCTCCTAAAAACTCAATGAAGATATAAATATATTTTATAATAAGGTATATATATATATATATATATATATATTATAATATTATATATATATATATACTAGCAAAAGTGAAAAGTGTGCCCATTCATTGGTGCACAGTGGAAAAGGAAAAATATGTGGGTGTATGTTTAGCTATATGTGGATACAAGATGTTAAAAATAAATGAAATCCTATAAAATCTTGGTTCTATTAGTGCCACATCCCCTAAATGAATATTTACACAATATACAGAGGCAGAAGGGAACCTATTGGGTGTACCCCAATAGGTATTAGTGGGGACATATATACACACATCTTTTGGATTGTACTGGAAGTGTAAGTGCTTTAGAAATACATGTTAAATATACATTAAGTGCAGCCTAACATCTAGATAAGACAGACATTATCCATCTTATATTTGTTGTATAACACTACACATTTTTCTGTTTTGTTTATTGATTTGTTTTGATAAATCTATACAGGAAGATATTTAAATCCAGGGTTTTGAGAGATGGGCGAAACTGCTAAAATCTGTTCTGCCTGTGGACCTGGAAAATGGCCTGAGAAATGCTTCCGCGTTCTATTTTCGAGGGTCACCGAAATTTTAGAAAATTAGAATTTTAAAGGAATTTTAGAAAATTTCATAAAAATGATACAGTAACTTTCTGTAAATGGCTCTGGGACCTGGGAAATGGTCTGGGGAAGTCCATTACACTTTTGAGGGACCTTTCCCCTCAGCCCCTGTCCATACACTTTGAGGGACCTTTTCCCCTCAGCCCCCTGTCCATACACTTTGAGGGACTTTTTCCCCTCAGCCCTGTCCATACACTTTGGAGGGACCTTTTCCCCTCAGGCCCCTGTCCATACACTTTGGAGGGACCTTTTCTTCCCCTCACCCCTGTCCATACACTTTGGAGGGGACCTTTTCCCCCTCAGCCCCTGTCCATACACTTGGAGGGACCTTTTCCCCCCCCTTTCCATACCTGGAGGGCTCCCCCCTCGCCCTGTCCATACACTTTGGAGGGACCTTTTCCCCTCAGCCCCCTGTCCATACACTTTGGAGGGACCTGTCCCACTAGAGGGAGAAACCACACGGAGGGTATGGAGACCGACAGCATGGTAAGTTAGATTCCTATGGTACAGAGGGCGGTCCCTCTGCCACAGAGGGCGCAGGCGACTCTGCCACTGGGCTTCTAGCGCCCGTTAATGTAAAGGCCTAATGTCTAGTAGACTATAATGGTAACAATCCTCAATTGGATATTTCAAAAACAGTTTTTTTCATGGTCATAATATAATGGTGATACCCGACCCCAACCCCCCACACAGACCCAGGTACACCCACCTACTGACCTACCTTTCCATTCCCATGGAAGCCCAATTTAAGGTAACTAAAAAAAAAAAAACCAATTTAGATTTATCCTCAATAAAAGATATTTTATGGTTGTAACACAAAAAGACATACCCCCTCAACCAGACCCATTACACACACCTACTAATCTACTAATTCAGTATGGTGGTAGCCATACTTAAAGGGTAACTAAGTCAAAAAAATAATTTTTATTAAATAAAAAGGTTGTTTTTTTAACCACCATGTGGCACAGTTACATACACCTACTGACCTACCCCTCCATTACGTGTGGCAGCCATACTTAAGGGTAACTAAAGTAAAAAAAACAGATTTTGACCAATCATCAAAAAGATACAGAGAGATTCAATAAAGTTCTTATCATTGAAAATGGTGCTAATTTTGCCCTAACCAATCAGATGTTAGCTTTCCTGATTGATTGAAAAAGCGTTCACTACAAACTCATTCATTCCCATTATTGACTTTTAAAATCTGCAGCAAACACACATATTCCCTTCCAAAGGCAGCCACAGACATTTGCCCTGTGGGGCGATCGCTCGTAGCGAACGCTTCGTCGGGACAAATAGTGCATTCTAGCTCTGTCAAGCTCTATCCCCACACTGGCCATTGGGAACATATGCTTGTTGCTGCTGAGTGCATCTTCTGATTGATCAAGTTCCACACAAATAGAAGAGCAGGGCGAACCTAGTATAGGAACTTCAGCGTGTGATATATTGCATGTGATTTAAAGGGCATGTCAACCCTTCTTAATTTTTTTTTTATAAATATTCTCCTGTCCTGTCCCCCCAGCCCCAACCGCTAAGTTTTAAGTTCAGAAAGTGCTCCAAATATTACTTCCCTTCCTCTTTTCCTCCGCCGCACTGCCAGGCCCTCGGCTTGCACGAAATGCAAAGCAGAGGGGCGGGACCGGCAGTTTGCGTTTGTGATTGGCTGAGCGGCAGCCAATCAACGGACGCGGCTGCCAGGATTTCAGTGCGGCGGAGGAAAGAGGAAGGTAAGTAATATTTGGGGCACTTTCGAACTTAAAACTATAGTGGTTGGGGATGGGGGACAGGGAGAATATTATATAAAAAGTTTTTACGCTAGGGGGGGAATCTAATCGGGAGAGGGAGGGGAGGGAGGGGGAAAGGGCTGCAGTGCGCATGCCAAACTTCTCCCGGAGGGGAGACAGGAGATCAGAGTCTGCAGTACTCCTGTGTGAACGTTTTTTGGACTTTTGGGGGGGATAGCAGAAAACCAGATGGAGCTGGGATGTAAGGTAAGATTAAACTACACTACCCAATGGGGCCAGTATTGGGGGGGATTCTAGTTTGGGGGTGGACATGCCTTTAAAGAATAACTCCAGCCTCAAAAAACTTTGTAAATTTAATGGAATACCCCTCCCCCTCCAAACTCCGTTGCGTTTTATACTAACCTTCATCTGACTTATCGCGCATGCCACATAAAAGACAGAGTCCGTCCAGACCTGTCGGTACCAGCGGAGGAGCGAGCGATTAGTTAAGTAGCTTACCCTCCTGGCTCCTGCAGGGTTTTATTGAAGAATGGGATGTAAGACACAGCTCCTTACCTCCGTTCTTTAATGAAACTGTATACCCAAATTTGTTTATACCAGTGGGGATACCCTTTAACCAGCTTGCAACAGGACAGAGGAGAATGGACTTCCGGCCTAGATCTTTGTTCTGTAAGTTCTCATAACACACCCCGTGAATTGTCGGATGAATTCAGAATGAAATGCAACTGAGGTTTTGGGGCTAATCCATTGAATATACAAGTTTATGAAGTTAAATTTTTTTGAGGCTGGAGTTAACCTTTAAGCAGGTGTGAAGCCCAAACCGCTGGGTTGAGTTTATTTGGAAGGGGATGACTGAAACAGCATTGTTGCCCATTAATTGTTTGCAGTTATAGAATCCTGTCAGTTTTACTTTTTTAGTTCTAGCTTTTTTAATTTGTACTTGATCTGTATCAACATTTTCTGCTAATATTGTGCGTATCTGTTTCAATAATTCTGGTGTCTTTGCTAAAAACATAGTCGACTATGATTTCTATGCAGAACGTGCTGCTGGAAGGCCAAAGGAAAACTTGACACTTCACCGGTGGTGACACTTTCCACAAAAAGAACCAGAGTAAGAGCTCGCAGAAGGAGAACTCGTGTCGCAAATGTGAGGCATGTTTGCGCACAGAGTGTGGGGAGTGTCACTTTTGCAAGGACGAAAAGTTTGGTGGGCCAGGAAAAGAGAGCAGTCTTGTATCATGCGTCAGTGCATTGCTGTAAGTATATCCTATTGTTTCTAAAAGAATCTCTAACTGCAAAAGTACTGCATTCCGGTGAACTCTTTATTGTGCACTCCTGAAATTTAGTGTTGGAACTTATGAAACCTGTCTAAAGGTTTATCACGCGTACAATCGCAGGTTTAAACCGTGAGGCATGCACGGATTTTTGGATGATCACTGTGCCGTGTATGGCCCAAGCAAGTGGAAGTAGCTAATGTTTTTACAGTTGTACATACCCTTTAAGTAAATGTGAGCATATCATCTGTTACATTATCTCTAAAAGGGAGACTCAAACTATAATATATCCCCAAAACATTCAATATTGTTTAAGAGCTAATATGGGGTGGGTTGTTGTTACACTTGTCCTTCATACTTTTATTCTCTGTAAAGGTATTAGGTGGTCGAGGTTTTTATTTTTCAAATTGACACTGAAAAGCTCCCTCGACTTATACATAGTTAACTGAGGAGAAGGAGCTACCAGTACTGTAAGCAAGTAAAAACAGTCATTACGGTGTTTGCATATGGCCGAAAATGGTAAAGAGCTGTAGAAAGATATCTGAGCAGGAGAGACACGGGTATGTAGGCTTGAGCACATAATCGCGGGACGTCGGTACGTAAGTTACACTCTCCTCTCAGCCCTTAACGAGTAAGGGAGGAGGTACGTCCTCTGACTTGTCAGTTACAGTGGGACAGTAAAGACAAGGCTTTTTCTTCTTCTTTGGGGTCTATGGGGTGATGAAGTGGGCGCAGTACCTTTTTTTTTTTTTGTAGGCCTAATACAAAGTGTGCTGAACATTTCCACTGCAGATGTTTAGAAACTATAACTCCCAGCAATCAAAGCATGCTGGGAGTTGTAGTTTACAAGCATATGGAGTACCCAGGAATTGGGGGGTTACCAATACTGAATTTGCCTGTATGGGAATGGTCCGCTGTCCATTTAATAACTTTAACTAATTACAGGTTTGCAGTAGTGGTGTTATGTACTGGATGTTTCTTGGCTTATTTTACTTTAAAGGATACTGTATTGCCTCAATGCATTTTTTAAAAATTGCTTTAAAGGTTGGCACCCTCCCCATAAATTATTTTCCTGATTTTGAGCCTCCTCTGCCTTCAATCTGTCTCTCTGTGCTCTGTCTTCAAAGCTAGTATGTGAGAAACACCTCCCCACTCAGCTTGATTATGTAGGCTCTATCCTAGCAACAGGACATTTTAAGTTTGTTTGACTGGCAGAGGGAGGGAGAGAGGTTGTAACAGACATTCCACCAGCCAATGACAAGTGTTATGTTATTTGGCCCTGGCAGTCTAGGAGGCGGGCTTTTTGCACTCATCTTTGCTGTGTGATATCTAAGAGAGGACAGCAGGCTGTAAACGTGAGTAGTGATTTCAGTGTGGACATGTTGTGGGGGTGATGTTTTTTTTTATATTGTTGTCCTTTAATTGGTGCCACATTCCTAACCGCTATAATTCTTTACATACTATTATAGATATATATTTTATTTATGACACATAATAACCACATTACATAATTAAAGGGCAGTCCACCCCCAAACTATAATCCCCCCCAGTAATGGCCACATAATGTAGTGTAATAAAATCCTTACCTCACATCCCAGCTCCATATGTTCTCCTGTAGTCCCCCCCCAAAGTCCCAAAAACTGCCCACCAGGAGGAGCAGAGTCCATATAGGACTCTGCCTCCTGTCTTGCCCCGGCAGAAGTTTGGCATGCGTACTGCAGCCCTTCTCCCCCTCCCTCTCCTCCCCAAACCGCTAAAAAATTATTTTAAGAAAGCCCCCGAACTCTACTTACCTTCCCTCTCTCCCCGCTTTCTGAGAAGCCAGCAGCCGCGTCCGTGATTGGCTGCCTCACCAATCACGGACCGGCTGCCGGTTCCCCCCCTGATTAATACTCTGGCTGCCCTGTAATACGCTGCGGTAAAAGACTTACCCTAGGATTATTTGTCTGTTCCGTTATTATACAATTCCTCTTTCTGGGGAACGGTGCACCAAGTTGCAAATATAGACGTAACTGTATTCTATTTACATTATTCTTATTTTAGCAGTAATCTAGTAATATTACAGTAAACTAGAGGTTCCCACTACAGTCGTTGCTAAATGTTCGATAGATATCCTCTGTGGTTAGAGCTAGATAATGATATTTTTAAAAATTGTCATAATCAATTGATTAATTGAATTTGAAAAAATATTTTAAATTGCAACTATAATAAAAAAAATCCAATGAACCACGGACATTATTTAATATTTTTAAAATACCAGTTTGCAATCTCTATAATCAGAATTGACCTATTGGTCCGGCCTTACCACAATCCAAGTTTTTTATGTGGCCCCCTGTGAAGTTTAATTGCCCACCCCTGGGTTAGAGTAAGGAAGAAATCAATGGAAAGTGTTTCACAGACCAAATAGACTTGGATATAAACTCTCCTATGGCAGTAAGTTGCACCTTGTGTTTAAATGCAGACAAAATAGAAGTGTGATCCTGCACACTCATAACCTCCACAGTCGGGAACTACAGTGCTGGGTGCCACGTTATGTTGGTAAACATATCAAGGAAAAGGGAATAAACTGTGCACACCAGACTTAATGCAATTGGTGTTATTTAAAGGGTATCTCCACTCGTTTTTGGAACTTTTTTGAATCCATTCTATTGAAGAACGGAGGTAAGGAGCTGTGCCTTACCTTCCGTTCTTCAATAGAACACCAGGGACCAGGAGAGAAGGTAAGAACTTACCGCGCTCTCGCTCCCCCCCGGCGCTTGGTCTGACAGGTCCCGAGGACCTTGTCTTCTATGCGCATAGATTGCGCATGCCAAAACGAGGAAGATACCCTTTAATAAATTAAAAAGCACTAATGATGTTTCTGTGCAGTGCACCTTCCTCAGACCTTCCTGCAGAGAATCTAATACTCTGTGTTTTACATAGAAGGTAATATATAATATACGTAAATACTAGAGTATAGGCCTGAAAGTCCTCCTCAGCTTATACTAGGCCTGGGCTGATCTGGATGTTTATGGGCAGCTGGAAATAATTACATAGCCTTGGAAAACAAAAGCTGTACCTCTGTAACACACAGAATTCTCTTGATTTCGGTGGGTTAGGCAATTTTATCCTGCTCACTCAGATCAGCCCAGACTGCAAGGGAAATGGGAAAAAACCCAACAAGTACAGGATAACAGGCTGCACAGAAAGGTATGCAGGGCACATCTGTGTATGGGGTCATGTGACCTTCTATGGGGCTGTGTATGGACTTTCTTTGGAACTATCTATAGGGCTGTCTATGGAGAAAATCAACCCTCGGCTCATACTCAAGTCAATATACTCGTTTTCCAGGTAAAAATAAGAACCCCTCGTTAATACTGGGATTGGCTTATCCTTGAGTATATAGGTAATAATCTGACATTTACTTTTTACATTTATTTTATTACTATACATTATAACAATGCACAGTGTGTGATACACTGGGGGTAACAAACTTACTGTGCAAACTGCCTGTTTTTCTTTTCTTGTGCAACGTCTTCCTCTTAACCTTTCCTGGGGGGTTGTACAGCACTGTCCTGCACTTCTGTCTCATTTAAATCGCAACAAGGGTTGGAGAAAATTCCGGGTTTATTCACATTGACGTCCTGGAAATGTTAATACATTAGAATAAGCAAATAAATTATGTGGAATAATAATCATTGCACATTTTATTCTTGTGGTTTTGGAACATCTTAGGCTGGGTACACACCAGCCAATATTTTCGGCCGACCGATTCACGGCACTTTCGGTCGTTTGGCCAAAAATATTGGCTGGTGTGGGACGGACAGCCGCAACTGACATCTATCGTTTGTTCTCTGGATCGGACGAATGAACGATCAGCATGTTCGAAAATTCCGATCGATCGTGGCGTTCCCTATGGAAACGCGTGATCGATCGTTCACAAATTCGCCCGCGACCACGACATTTGTCCCGGTTGAGCGCTCAGTCGGGACAAAAAGTCCTTCCGTGTGTACCCAGCCTTATGCCTTGGGCTTCCTGTTTTATTGCCAGGGATTATATTTGATTTACAGTGTCGTCTCTGTGCATGTTCATGTACTTACCATGGATAACGTGTCATTCGATGTTTCCTATATGTCTGTATTTCTGTCTCCCGTTTCTCTTGTATAAACATGCTAGGTTAACACTTATTAGTATTCACCACGGCAAGTGGTGATGGTACCTCATATATTATACAGAAGGTACCTTACAGCATCATGTTATTGTAATAGCATTGCCCTAATAATGCCTAATATGTCTCAATAATCTAATGTA
This sequence comes from Hymenochirus boettgeri, assembly GCA_019447015.1. Lineage (NCBI taxonomy): Eukaryota > Metazoa > Chordata > Amphibia > Anura > Pipidae > Hymenochirus > Hymenochirus boettgeri. Next base: position 310,662,578 of record CM033469.1, read on the forward strand.
TAAACAAACATTTCTCATTCCCTTTACCTAATGAAATGCATTTACCTTTATATACTCTTTATACACGATCTATTGAAAAAAAATTGCTTCAGAGCAATTTTTATAACTGTAAACTGCTTTATTTTGTATTACAGTAATCCTGGTATACCTGCCTGGCTTTACCACTAAGCAAAAGGCTAAGGACTTGCAGGGAGCACCTTCATCCCAACCATTATAGTGGCTGCCAATTCAAATAGTTCTAGCCAATCAGTTCACTCCCTAGTTACCCCATCAAATGATCAGGTTTAGAAATAGGTTTGGCAATTGGGCCTGGTAGAGCTTGAGTCTAATTGGGGCATTTCATCTGCAGGTACAAGGACAGGAGGATTTAAATCAATACTTTCAGTAGCAGCCTCCATAGCTTATACAGAAAAAATATACAGAGAAAACGGGAAATAAATGGTATTACCAGCCACGCTGCCACCAATTTGTACCAGATCACTGCTTTATGGAATGATTATGGGTAGCATGGCACAGTGGGTTACTCTGGTGGTCTGGCACAAAGCAAACGTGCATAAAAACAGGTTCCCGACATAACGTGCAGTAATCAGGGGTGTCCCTGTCTATGGTGCACCACTTTGAATATTGACCAGGCCTATATTGTGTGTCCTTGTAAGTTGGTGTACACTTATCTGTTCCTCAGAGTTTGTATCCAATAAGTAAATTGTCTGTCCAATAATCTGTCCTCCCAACAGATGGTAACGGATGTTTGTTGCAGTCAATATCTCTCCAAAGCACACACCACAATCCCTAGAGAGCAGGGATGGCTTGTCTTTTATTACTCACTGACACCACCTGCAGGCTGGAGGTGGTATATTAAGAGCCTTGGTGTATATGTCCATTACAACACACATCATATCCTGTGTAGCAGACAGAAATTCTTTTTGGATATCACTTCCTTTCACATGGAGCAGACACAGGGTGGTTTAAGCTGCCATTTGACCATTCCATTTTGAAATAGGGATCTCGGCTCTGTAAGTAAGTTTATGTATTTTGTATATTTTGTGTTGTACCTAATATAAGTCAGTGCTATACTTTATATACATTTAAATGGTAATAGTGAGATACCACATACATACACACCTTTCCTATATGTAATATCATATACCCCCCACCACATTGGTAGCTCCTAAAAACTCAATGAAGATTAATATATTTATATACTATAAGGGATATATATATATATATATTAATATATATATATATATATATATATATTATATACTAGCAAAAGTGAAAAGTGTGCCCATTATTGTGCACAGTGGAATATGTGGTGTATGTTTAGCTATATGTGGATACAAGATGTTAAAAATAATGAAATCCTATAAAATCTTGGTTCTATTAGTGCCACATCCCCTAAATGAATATTTACACAATTACAGAGGCAGAAGGGAACCTATTGGGTGTACCCCAAGGTATTAGTGGGACATAATACACACATCTTTTGGATTGTACTGGAATGTGTAAGTGCTTTAAAATACATGTTAATATACATAAGTGCAGCCTAACATCTAGATAAGACAACTTACCATCTATAATTTGTTTTTTGTAGTTGTATAACACTACACATTTTTCTGTTTTGTTTATTGATTTGTTTTGATAAATCTATACAGGAAGATATTTAAATCCAGGGTTTTGAGAGATGGGCGAAACTGCTAAAATCTGTTCTGCCTGTGGACCTGGAAAATGGCCTGAGAAATGCTTCCGCGTTCTATTTTCGAGGGTCACCGAAATTTTAGAAAATTAGAATTTTAAAGGAATTTTAGAAAATTTCATAAAAATGATACAGTAACTTTCTGTAAATGGCTCTGGGACCTGGGAAATGGTCTAGGGAACAGATATTATCAATTCTTTTAAATCAGAATTGGTTATAATCAGATTTTTTCAGAAGGAAACTGATTGGTATACTAACCAATCAAATTCTTTCTGAAAGAATCGAATTGTAACCAATTCTAATTGGAAAAGAATCTGATTGGTATACTAACCAAACAGAATCTTTCTGAAAGAATCTGAATGTAACTAATTCTGTTTAGAAAATAATCTGATTGGTTAGTATACCAATCAGATTATTTTTCGAAGAATCTAATTGTAACTAATCAGAATTAGTTACAATCAGATTCTTTTAGAAATAATCTGATTGGTATACTAACCAATTAGACTCTTTCTGAAATAAGATGATTGAAACCAATTCTGATTAGAAAACAATCCGATTGGTTAATATAGCAATCAGATACTTCCTGAAAGAATCTGATTGTAACCAATTCTGATTAGATACAATCAGATACTTTTAGAAATGATCTTATTGGTATGCTTTCTGGAAGAATCTCATTGTAACCAATTCTGATAGAATCTGATTGGTGTACTAACCAATCAGATTGTTTCTGAAAGAATCTCATTGTAACCAATTCTGATTGGGAAATAATCTGATTCCATAAGATTCTTTCTAAAAAATAAAAAAAAAGCTGATTGTAACCAAATAGAATTGGTTAGTCAGATTCTTTCAGAAAGAAAGGTATGCTTTCTGGAAGAATCTAATTGTAACCAATCAGAATAAGTTACAATCAGATTCTTTCAGAAAGAATCGAATTGTCTTTTCCCCAGATCATTTTCCGGGTCCCAAAACTATACTTACTGTATAATTTTTACAAAATTTTCAAAAATTACTTTAAATTTTCTTTGAATTTTCGAACGCGAAAAACCTGCAACGCGTAATTTAAGCAAAATCCGTGAATCACCGAAATCTGTTGCGGAACTGGGTTCAGATCCGCAATCTGGCTTATCTCTATTCTTGATCTATTTATTGGAACATTGTAAAGGAGTGTTATAGTTCAGTAGAAACACCACAGTGAAATACAACTGTTGTGCAGAGCTTGAATCAATCTTCCCTGTTAAATTTCCAACCAATAATAGATCAATAGGAGACCCATTGGATCATTCTATAATTAAAGTTAGCAATCTGTCTTTCATACTCTCCCCATTAAATCACAGCTGTTACCAGTGATTCTGTTAGAGAGAGATCACTATTGGTAAATCTGAGCTCCTTTAAAGAACCCGGACTATCCTGTCATGTTTCAGTCTTATTACATTTATCATATAATGTAATAAAACCATTAACAAACTCACTTCATTGTCTCAGAGAAATGGGCATGGAAATGTTTTCCTTTCAGTTCCCATATCATATATAGCAGGGATAAGCAAGCAGTAGATGTCCAGATGATGGAAAATTACAACTCCCAGCATTCCTCTACAAGCACTCTGTAGTTAGGGAATTAAAACTACAACTCCCAGCATTCCTCTACAAGCACTCTGTAGTTAGGGAATTTTGGAAGTTGTAGTTTCCAAACATCTGGAGATCTACTGGTTGCCTATCACTGATATATAGTTATCCCTTCCTGTCCAGCAAACAGCAGCTGTCCTTTTTGTCTATTGAGGGGGAGGGGTGGGGTGGAGTTATGTGAGAGTGAGAAGAATGTTTTTACAAAGACTGCCACATGTTTTACAAAGAAAGTTCCATTCAGAAAATGTTTTGATTTGCTAACACTGCTATCAATCTAATATTAAGCACACCATTGGATACAACACTAAAAGGGAAGTGATGTTCCTTTGTAAGCTTACATTGCCTCCCTGTAAAACTTCTTGGGGCGTGGCTTAACACACCATTTTCAGGATTCCATTACAAAACAGGAGTGGGGACTATGCAAGTACTTTTATTTATATATTTTTGCCTTATTTGCATTTCTATATAATATAGATTAATGTCATTACTACATATTTGTTAATATTGATAACTATTTAGTGCTTAAACAACACACAAACACTGTCCCTATGTATATTACTTTTACCCACCCCCACCAACATAGTACCTCCGAAAAACCCAATGTATTCCCCATGAAATTATAAATTTATTTACAGTATATAATATTGGGGATAAGGGATATCTATATATATGTATATACATATTTAGACAATACACAATATACATAAATCTCCTGTAAAATATTATAAAATAGTGCTTAGTTAAGTTATCCTTTATAGTCTGTGCTTTATCAATGTCCCATAGCTGACAAATTCTATAGTTCTATAACCTGTATAAATCACTTGGTGAACAATATAATTATATTCTACAATAGAAGGTATATTATTTTCTATGTGTCCTATAAACCTTACATTCCTACCAACTTGTGTGTAGAAATACACACATTTCCATTATATGGATGTAACATTGAAAAACCAATTAACAGTATGAACAAAGCACTGGTCCCTCAGATATGAAATCGGCATAATTTTAAAAAAATGTTACTCCTTACTTCTGAGTTGTCCTAAGCTCTATATATTGTTTCCTCTCGGCCCCGCTCAGACAAGTTAGTAAGAGATCAGAAAGTAATAACTTGATAGCTTAAAAAGAGGGGTTACCAGAGGTGTCCCTAGGATTTTTGTCACCTAAAACAACTTTTAAATGCCGCCTCTTGGTGCATGTGCGGTGGCGAGCGAAGTGCGTTGCCGCTGAGGGGGCGTGGCTTTGTGTGTGGGTGTGGCTTCTTTGCTGGGTGTGGCAGAACTTTTGATAATTTTGTATTTGAAAAACGGTTATCCATTGTTAAACCACAAAAACATATGTTGGTACAACTGGTACATCCCATTAGAAATCCCTACCATACTTAATCTAGAAAGAAAGATCTTGGCCAAAATATTTGTAAGCCTGACACCATGCCAATGTAGACTTTTTTAGCAGGGCCCTAACTAATCTTAAGAGTAATCTAGCCTAATTTAAACTAGCTAAAGCTAACCTAACCATATGAAATCTGTTGCAAAGTATATATACTATAGCAATCTGGGGAAATGTTTAGTACCCATCACTGTTATTTATGCAAAATCAAAGAAAATACAATACCTACATCCAAGTCATTAATAAACAGATTAATGGAAGCGGCATCCAGCTTTAGTCCATATTGATGAAGCCCCATTAACAACTACTCTCTGCATCCTACTCTATAACCCATCCCAACAGACCTTAACTTATACATTAGTCACCTATGGGGGACTGTATCGAAAGCCTTAGCAAAATCCAAATATACTACATCCACTGCTATGCCAGAATTCTTACTCACCCCCTCAAGTGTATATAGAGGAAAAGAAAATTGTTTAATGAGGACTGTTTAATAAAGGTTTAGTCATTTACAACTTTCCACCTCAATTAAGTTTTTTCTACCATTGTAAAGCCTCGTACACATGTATGCACACATCTTGTCACCGACCCGCGAGCTTGTTCACGTGCATGACAAACGGACGTTTCGCACGATAATCGCAAGTGTGTATGAGTTAATTTAGTTGGTTGTCTTTGCGTTGTTCTGCCATTGAGCCCCCAAGTAGGTAGGCCCCAGCACAAAAGTAGGTAGGCCCCAGCCCCCCAGCACACAAGGAGGTAAGATCCAGCAATTATAAAGTAGGTAGGTCCCAGCGCAAAAGTAGGTAGGCCCCAGAAATTATACAGATCTGTAGGCCCCAGCATACAAATAGTTAGGCCCCAGCACACAAGTAGGTATGCCCCAGCACAAAAGTTGGTAGGCCCCAGCACACAAGGAGGTAGGACACAGCAATCATCACGTAGGTAGGCCCCAGCACACAGGTAGGTAAGTCCCCAGCCCCCTAGCACACAAGTAGGTAGGTCCCAGCCCCCCAGCACACAAGTAGGTAGGTCCCAGCTCTCCAGCAAGCAAGTAGGTAAGTCCTAGCTCCCCAGCACGCAAGTAGGTGAGTCCCAGCACACAAGGAGGTAGGTCCCAGCACGTAGTCTAGTCCCAGTCCCTGGCACACAAGAAGGTAGGTCCCAGCCCCCCAGCACACCAGTAGGTAGGCCCCAGATATTATACAGTTATGTAGGCCCCAGCATACAAGTAGGTAGGCCCCAGCCCCCCAGCAAACAACGAGGTATGACACAGCAATCATCAAGTAGGTAGGCCCCAGAATACAGGTAGTTAGGTCCCAGCCTCCCATGCGGGAAGGTTACGTAGCGGCTAAGGGGCACTGCTGCTTTGCCCTGATTGATTGGAGTCCCCCCTAAGTCCTGCTGCTTTGCCCTGATTGATTGGAGTCCCCCCTAAGTCGAATGAGGTACCGTAAATTTTTTTTAAAAAGAATCATACAGCTGCTGTGGCGCCTTTCATCTTTACACAGAGGTGCGTGCCACAAGCAATATTTTCATAATATTTTCATAACCCTGTGGGTTAGTTACATTACTAAGCGTGTGCAGATTGGGACCTCTAACAAGTTGCAAAATTATTCAAGAATCTAAGATTATTAATTTTCCGGGATGAGGGCTATAGAAAACTATTTGGATAGGCTTTATATTAGGGTCCATTTACACTTTATTTTAAATTTGCCTCTAACAGATCACCATAAAAGCAATAACATTACATTTTAAAATGTAGCCTTGTAAGCCAAATTCAAAGTTTATACTTTCCCTTTCTAATTTGTATTAATGTACTAAATTCCATCCACATTAAATGTATATTTTTTTAATTCATGTCTCACCTTCATTAAACTTATACATGATTGTATTTTTATTTTGTATTTGTAATAATCAAGTTAAAAAAACAATTAAAAAAATCCTGACAACTTGACAATTATGAAGAACATAGATACTAGTCGATATTTAATTTCCTCAGGGAAGATGTAGTTCTATGTTTATTTTTCTCCAATTTTTCTGTTCTGACTGTATAGATACTTGTTTTTTCAACAATTTTCCAATTTTTTCAGCCCATCCTTCCTCATACTGCTGTTTGCCTGGTATGTGGAGAGGCAGGAAAGGAGGATTGTGTAGAAGGACAGGAAGCTAAGTTTAATGTCATGCTAATGGAGTGCTCCATCTGCAATGAAATAATCCATCCCGCGTGCCTTAAGGTAAGTAAGCAAAAAGAAAGCAAGATGGGGAATTACAATTTGTTTTGTAATAAGATTGTACAGTTCGGTTTATCAGAAGAACTTCCATGCTGAATTTTTTAAAAAAGCTCGATTAGGCTGTGTTATTTGCATTGCACTAGCAGAATTTTTAGCACCGTGTGATCATAATTTTTTTAGCATATATATATATATATTTTTTTTTTTTTCCCCCACTCCATATTAACTGCACCCAGGTGCTACTGTATAAAAATAGATATAGAGGCACTGATCAGTGACGAAACACGTTGATGCTGTTTCACTGATCAATAAATACTTCTGTTCAAACAAATCCCAGGAGTGCTTTATGGACTTGTTATATATATCACCTATTTTTATGAGCAAATAAAATCTCAATTAAAGGGCATGTCCACACCTCTTAAATGTGATGTGATAGAACACACCCTAAAACCCAGGTTCTGTTTAACTTCTTTACCAAAGCTGCTTCTAGACTGAGAAAAGAGGCTTACTATCCCACGATCCTGTGCCACGGCTCACTGCTTCTTCCTGGTAACAGCTGTGACAATGAAATCATGGCCAATGGCTGATGACTATTACCGAATGAGCCTCTGCTACAGCTGCTCATGCAGGTAAAGGGCACGTGCACTTAGCGGCGCTGGATTCTGGGATATTAAGCCTCTTTTTTTCTGTCTAGGAGCAGCTTTGGTAACGGTAAGTAAAACGGCTCCTGTGTTTTGAGGGGGTATTCTTTCACATACTAAATTATTGAAAGAGGGGTGGACATGCCCTTTAATTGAGATTTTATTTGTCCATAAAAATAGGTACATAGATAACTCTTCCCATTTAGAAGACAAACAATTATAAACGTAAACGTGTTTTTTGCAAGTAAAACAGGAAGATTTTTTTAGGTAGTAGTCCCTACTGGTTACAGGTATTGGAAATTAGTTGATTAATACTGCAAGGGGGCTGCAAGGAAAGGGGCAGGTTGGGTATGCAAGGGGAGGGGCCACGGGGCCCATGAGTGGGAGGGGCCAAGGGGGATGCAAGGGAATGGGCCACGGGGCCCATGAGTGGGAGGGGCCATGAGGTCCTCCAAGGAATTTGGCCATGGGAGCCCACAAGGAGTAGGAGACACAGGGAAGGGGGACTGTCACATGGTTTCAGAGCAGGAAGTGCAGGGGATCTGGTGATGCTACCATATCACACACAGAAATGTAAATATCTTCAAAACTATGTTAAAAAAAATTAAATAAAGTAAATTGCATTTATTTTCATTTTTGGACCACGGTTACCCTTTAAATATGCTATGGCACAATGCAATGCTTTTCATCATAGTTTTAAATAATTAAATGTACTGCGGCACACAGTATTTGCAGTAATGCAATGTGTTTCTATTGCAAAGAACTGAAATGCAAACCCACATGCCTTCCACCCCTGTGTTTTGGACTTGCTAGTGTGAACAGAGTCTTAAAATAAATATTTTTAGATGTTTACATAATAATGTATACTCTATTGATTATAGACAGTCAATATACACTGTAAAATGTATTTCAAAAGTTCAGCATTAAGAACACCGGTGTACCATGACAATTTTTATTGCCAAGCATGCACAGTCTGAAAAGTTGGAGGACAACACATATATGCATATATCCTCCACTCCCAGGGCCACAAGACGCAAGCAAGATGAATAGCAGAGGAGCACACTACTTGAAGTGATGAATTCAGTTTATTAGTGCTAAAAACATATGCTCCTCTGCTCATCTTGCTGGTGTACTGTAAAGATACTTTATGCGATCTGCAAAGGTTTTTTTGTTTATCTGGTAGAGGATGCTATAATAAGCAGGTACTGGAATTGACATGCAACATTTTCATTATATTTCTGCAGATAAAGGAGTACGATAGAATCATAAATGATGAACTTCCAAACTGCTGGGAGTGTCCGAAGTGCAATAATACAGAAAAAACTGGAAAAGTGAGTCTAAAAATAACTAAGAATAATAAATAATTGGTTATTAAAGCAGAATTAAAGTCTAACAATAAATTAAAGGGCATGTCCACCCCAAAACTAAAATTTAACCCCATACCGGCCCCACTTTAAAAAAAAAAAAAAAAATACTTAAAGGGTATCTCCATTTAAAAAAATTAATACAGCCTCCAATAGCAGAGTTAATATAGATCTACACCTCCCCCGAATTACAGCCTCTTCAGAGCAATGTATCAGGAGAAATCATACTTCAGATGCCTGTACGCATGTGGCTTTTGTAAATGCACATACGCGAGGAGGAGTGTCTCGGCTATGTGCGAATGATCCGGACTGTGAACCGGAAAGCTCCGTGACACTGCGAGTAGGGACAGCAGACCCTCTACAAGCAGAGTGGGGGCTGTCACCACAGAGTGGGGGGCTGTCATAGAGTGGGGGGGCTGTCACAGAAGGTCTGTCACAGGGGGGCTGTCACAGGGGGGGACTTTCAAGAGAGGGTCTGTCGGGGGGTCTGTCACGGGGGGGGTCTGTCACGGGGGGGTCTGTCACGGGGGGGTCTGTCACGGGGGGCTTTCAAAGAGGGGGACTGTCACGGGGGGACTGTCACGGGGGGGAGGGCTGTCACACAGAGGGGGACTGTCACACAGAGGGGGGACTGTCACACAGAGGGGGGACTGTCACACAGAGGGGGCTGTCACACAGAGGGGGGCTGTCACACAGAGGGGGGCTGTCACACAGGGGGGCTGTCACCAGAGGGGGGCTGTCACACAGAGGGGGGCGTCACACAGAGGGGGGCTGTCACAGAGGGGGAATGTCATGGGGGACTGTCACAGGCGGGGACTGTCACAGAGGGGGGCTGTCACAGGGGGCTGTCTCAGGGGGGGACTGTCTCAGAGGGGGGGTGTCACAGAGGACGGGAATGTCACGGGGGCTGTCACAGAGGGGGACTGTCACGGGGGTTGTCAAAGAGGGAGGGCTGTCACAGAGTGGGGCTATCACAAACGGGGACTCACAGGGGGGCTGTCACAGAGGGGGGGGGGACTGTCACAGGGGGGCTCTAACTCTAACCTCCCCAGCTGTGACGGGAGGGCTGTCACAGAGGGGGGGACTGTAACAGGGGGGCTGTCACAGGGGGGCTGTCACAGAGGGGGGTCTGTCACACGGGGGGCTGTCACAGAGGGGGAGGGTTGTCACAGAGGGGGGGACTGTTGCAGACCCCCACACACACACACACACACAAACACACACAATTTGGTTCCTATAAATTCCATTACTTTTGCAGTTGATTAAAAAAAAAGTCTCCCAGCCTTCTTACATAAAGCTGTGTGGCTGAACCTTATAAATTCCCCTCTCTGTATCTCCCTGCACTATCAGCTGTGATTCCTGTGAATAGATTATAGAGACAGGTAGAAAGGCTGTGTTTACATCAGGTATCACTGGGGTCAAGTGGCAGTGGCAGAAATAATGAATATGCATGTGATGATGCACATTGACTGACAGCCTGCCCAGCACAGTAGCAGAAACGAGCAGAACTTCCCTTGGCTGCTGCAAGGAAAGAGGTGATTTTTGGAAAACAACATGCGGAGGGTGGTTGGGGGAAAGTGAACTTTCATATAGAGAAAGAAAAAAAAACAAAAAACTATTTTCCATCGGTGGAGATACGCTTTAAGTTATTGGGTTAGGTCAGGGGTGGGCAAATTTCACAGGGGGTTGCATGAGAAATTTTGATCGTCATGCCAGACCAGTAGGTTCAACAAGTTCTTATTATAGAGATTAAAAATTGGATTTTATTAATATCCCTGTTTCATTGGATGTTTCGTTGCAATTTTTAATAGAAGGTGTGTAATATTTTAGATCCGTTCCATCAAATTCAATAACTGATCATATTTTTTTTTTTTTTTCTAAAATAAACTTAATACAAATACATCAGTATCCAGCCTGAGACAATCAATTAATATGAAGATTTTTTGGGGGTCCAGGTCTAGTGTTGAGGGGCCGCATGTGGCCCCCGGGCCTAACTTTGCCCAGGTCTGATTTAGGTCATTTGATGGTAATCGGCTTTTTATATAAAATGTATATCCCAATAAATAATTGCAAATATGCTACAATGTTTCCCAAAATTTATGCTGAATTTAAAGGAAAAGTTAGTTATAAGAAACCTGGGTTTTTTAATATATAAATGTCCACCCAAAAAATAAGTAATGATATATGTCTAAAACGAAAGTCCACTTTTGGGGGTCCACCTCTTACCTTCTTTTTCGAGCCGATTGCGAGCACGCAGGAGCAGAGTGCGCTCATAACCGACTCTTCCGGGCATGGACTGTCAGTCATGGCCACAAGGGTGACATCATGTCTAATGGCTGACAGCCCATACCTAGAGGAGCTACTGTATCTGGTATTACTGCAATAGCCACTGTATCAGATATTTTGTAAGAATTGTGTAATCATACTGCAAAAAACATGTTTGTGTGTAAAATATAAAGTTGTTTTTGTTTTGTCACTTTTTTGGCCTTCAAGCAAAAAAGAGGTCCAGGATTCAAATACGCCTCTTGTCTGCCTGGATCACTTCTTAGGGAACAGAAAGCAAACCCTGAAAACAAAGAAATATCTGAAATACTGAAAAAGAAAAGTGAAAGAGAGCAGATCCCCAGGCAGAACCTAGAGGAGCAACCCAAGAAGAAACTTGCAGAGAGTATGTTGAAAAAGAAATCCGAGGAAGGACATGTATGGAAAAAATGGGTATATGAGAAGACTCCAGAGCCCTTAGTGAGAAAACGGGTGAGAGAAAACAACTTGATTTAAGGGAAGTTCAACAGAGTTATCTGGGTATAGTTAAATCAAAGAGGTTGGAAGAGGTGTTGACCGCTTCTTGGGTTGTTTCAGCCCTCACTTGAAGCTGTGTGAGCTTGTTATAAGCTTGCTATGAGCTTGCAGATGTGCAGAGGAGGTGGCTTTGTCAGAAGCAGTCATTTATTGGCTGTAACATATGTCACGGCCATGATTGACTGCTGCATTGGGGAGAAGTTGGTCAAGAGGATGGCAGGGTGAGTACCTCTGTGCAGGAATGTTTGTGAGGTTGGGTTGTAGAAGTTAAGTTGTGTGAAAGGGGTAGACATGCCCTATAAGACCATAATGTTGACCGCAAAATGATCGAGCCAGGAGGTTGTTGGAACATTGCATCAATATCTACAGGTACATCTAACAGTGTTTGGCCAGCATAAGCCTTAAGGTAGGTATACACGGCATTGATATTCCGATCGATTTGATCGGATTATAGAAGACACTTCCTGGTTTTCGATAAACCGTTCTGCAATATTGATCGGCCTGTCGAAAAAAAACTGATCAGGCAAAATGGGAAATTTTCCATCCACCCCATCTACCAGAACCAGACCCTGCATAGATTTCAAGCTGAAATCTATGGAAGATTGTTGGTGGGGTGGGGATATTCGTTTTGAACGATCGCTAATCCGATCGGAAGAATATTGGACCGTGTTAGTCGATAGTCTTCACACTGCCAGTGTCTCTATGGACTACCAAGCTAGAATGTTCATTGACTAATATGTGCGAGTCTGCTGTTAAGTGGGTGTTGGGTGCTACAAAGAAAGTCCAAGGAAAAGTTGGCATACTCTTTAAAGAGTCTAATTGCTAAAAAAACTGCAAATCAAAACTTAATTGGCCACATTAGTCACACATTTTTAGATTTTTTTGTTCTGTTAAATCCCTGTTGGTCTGTGATGACTAAAAATAGTGTTCCTCCTATGGCCAGATGGGCACTCCTTATCAGAGCTAAAGGCAACTCCCATGTCCCGAGAGAAAAAACAAATATATAAGTGAAGTTTGGCTTCACTTCAAGAGAATCCATTTTAGGTTAAAAACGTTTTTGTGGCCACTGTATCTTATTTGCATATGCAGCACACAGAGGTGTTAGGAGACTAACCTGGGTGTTTACAAGCAGTTCATGGAGCCACAAACCAGTTAAACGTTGTTGCTTTTATCTTAAATGGAGTGTCAGTGGGTTGGGGAAATCTGATTGTGCTTCTCCCTAAAGTGATTAAACTTTTTTTTAAAGTGATTGGCTTTACAATAGGCATTAAAAACAGTATAATTCAAATAGCATAAGAACAGTGTTGTTTGATGGTTAAATTAGAATTGCTTAAATCCTATTTTGTATATAGACCAAAGTGCTGTACTTCTCATTTTGATGCAGATAAAACTTATGAAAGAAGAGAAGCTCCCAAAGAAGAAGGTGTGTTTTCCCCCTTGGTTAACCTACATACTTGGTGAAAAAGTAATGTGTTTTTATCACTATAGATGCCCTTTAACAATCAGACTTGATGTAGTCACATTTAGTTTATTCCATAAAAAAAACACACACAGCCATTCTATCTTTTTATGATTGACCTATAATCATTTTATTTCTGTCAAGAGGCTTATTGTAAGAGGCGGATGCTTGCTATTCCATTTAAAAGGTGTGTGCTTTCTCTCACATATTCTAGCAGGTAACATGGGAATCAAATCAAGTTTGTCTCGGAATTGGCTTCCATTCTATTTTTTTTTATTACGATTCATTTATATTTTTTCTTTTTTTTTTTCTCTTTAAATATGAGTTACACATTTAACAATCAACGTTTAAAGGATAGGTATGTTGTAAAAAAAAAAAAGTTAGTGTTAGTGGGAAGGTGCAGCTTTAAAAACAATTTTGGCTTTTTTTTTTCCCCCATCCCCCCAGAGCCTACCTTTACTGCTTCAAAGTTGCTACCTTCATCATCCTGTATATTGGAATTTGTAGCTCCGCCCCGCCGAGATCTCCTGGCTCCTCCAGCTTCCTGGGTCTCAACAGGTAATTTTCATTTGTTACACACACACGTGCACCCTCGCCACGTGCACGCACATGATGTTGATGCACATGCAACGTGACATCATCTCGCCGCGTCACACGGGCGCACCAGCGATATGTATGTCGAAGTTGTGCGCGCTTGACGTCACATGGGCAGCGAGGGTATGCACATTGTGTGTAACAAATGAAAATTACCTGTTGAGACCCAGGAAGCTGGAGGAGCCAGGAGATCTCGGTGGGGCGGAGCTACAAATTCCAATATACAGGAAGATGAAGCAATTTGGAGCAGTAAAGGATAGAAAAAAAATTGCTAACATTTTTTAAGCTGCAACTTTCCACTAACATTAACTTTTTTTTTTTTACATTATACTTATCGCCCCCCGACGGCCAAGCATTACACACAACGAACGGCCGTTACGGCCGAGAATCGTCCGTGTGTATGCATTCGGTCAGGGGTCACCTGGCGGATCAACGAAGACCCGACCGAATGCATACACATGGACGATTGTCAGCCATTTGTCGCCTGTAACTCTCGGCCGTCAGGGGCTCGTTGCTCACTCGGAAATTGAGCGTGTGTAAGAATCTTTATATAGCGATTGAACTCAACTGCCATCTTGACAAAATGTTATCAAATTACTTCAAGTCATTCAAGATAAAGGCGCTCGTTTGTCATTATTCCATTGGCCTTGAATATAGTTTGAGGGACTGAGAAATTCTGGGTTCTCCAGGTTGCCCCTGTATGTATTTTGGCACACATCACCATATATTGTACCCATTTGTTTTCATGGATGCTTATCAGGGGTTTTTAATATCTGTTGCTGCAAGTTCTGATACAATTTTAAATATGTTTTCCCAGAACTGATGGACCTTTGGACACGACCACATGTATGGAAAAAGGTTCCCTGGTGTCTGCAGTTTCGAAAACATGAATCCGGAATTTGTGGATACAGTTTATTAATCCTGTCTGGTGTCTGAAAGGCTTTGTATAGGATTTTCATTGCAGTCTCTCTTGGTGGTACATTGAGACTTCCTTTAACTAGTATTTCAAATGTGGTTAGCCATTGATCTTCAGTTCTTAAAATTGAAAGGTTTTGATTCCACTGCTGTATGAATCCATTGGTTCTGTTTGCTGCAAAAGTGCTTTAAAGTTGAAATAAAGCCTTTTTTGGATGGGTGGTGGAGGCAATGTTCAAGAAGAGTTGTTCAAGTAGAGTTAATGTTCAAGAAGAGTTAAAGTGGGCAAGGTTTTTGTTGGAACTATAGAGGTAATATAATGACATATTTGATTATATAAACAAACCTTATATATTATATAAACAAAACCTATAGAATATTAGAAGTCACCAAGGAGTTCCGTGACCATATAAAAGCACGGGCCGCAGACCGAGTAGCTTTTATACAGGGCACGGAACGCCGAAGTGACTAATATCCCTTACAGTATAGGATGCATTATTATTATAACCTGCCCCTTTTTGGCTTCTGGTTTCCTGCTCCTCCTGGAACTGTAAGATTATAAGGCTTTAAGCTTTTATATGGCAATAAGGTTTTTCAATGTCAAGAGAAAGCAGTCATCCCTTCAAGTTGTTCCTACAAGCTTGGTCAATAAACTCTTCTTATATTGCCTGGTGCCCCCTGACAAAGCCCACCTGATCAGCATTAATTAGCTCTGGGAGAATTCCCTTCAATCTAATTTTGATTTAGTATCTGCCTATAATTTGAGATCATCAGTGGGTTTTTAACCTGGCTTCTCCAGAACCGATATTGAAGCTTGAAAAACCCCTTGTTCATTATATGGTCTGCTAATCGTTGGATATCTGGAAGAGGTATCTCATGGATTTTGTTTATACTAAATGCCAAAGTGTCTATCCAGACATTTGTGCCGGCAGAGTTTTAACCTGGAGGATTTCCTCTGGGTTGACAGGGTTGAATATTATTTGGCTCATCTGGGGTGTTATTTGGGTAGGGAGAGAGTCTAGAAAGGTTTTATTTTTGTTTTGTGTATCAGGGGAGGTAGTGTCTGTATAAAGGTTTGTATAGAGTCATATATTTTGGATTGATCAGTTGTTGGTGGTCCGTTAGGGAGTCTAATTTTATTGTGTATTTATTTATTAATCGTGGGGTATATGGTTTGTTCCACCTGAAATAGAAATGCATTTTTGACCACCTTCATTTATTTTTTACCTGTGAGGGAAGAAGTGATTGCATTTGTTGTTTTTTTCATGTTTAGTACGGATAGGGTGGTAGAGTGTTGATTAGTTAGTGTATGGATTATGTAGTTGTTTTAGATAAGCCTTTTTAGTAGCTAATTGAATGATGATCCCTCTTATGTAGGCTTTATGGGCTATCCATTGCCACAGTGGTTTTGAATCTGACGTATTGTTAACCTGAAAATATTCCTTTAGGTTGTTTGCAATCTCACCACTAATTTGTTTTATTGTTAACAAGGACTTATTTAGTCTCCATGTGAATGGTCTGACCACAAGGTTTGTATCGTAGGGTTTTAATCAGGACTATATTGCTTGGATACTTGGAAAACAGATATTTAATCTAGCCTCAATTAGAATTGTGAGCATTAGACTAAAACGTATATTACCTATCATTTAGGTGCTGTTCCGCCAGGCATCTATAACATTTAGATTCAGTAACCTACTTGACCCTTAACTATTTTATTAAAAGATTAAATTAATATCCATAGTTTATTGAATATTTTTTCATAATCATTTTCTATTTTTAATAGAAGGTGTCTAACATTTTAGATCCATTCCATCAAATTCAATTAATAATTTGATCAAGTTATCATTTTTTCTATTAAATAAACTTAATAAAAATGAATAGAATTAAGGGACCAGTCCGGGGCAGCCAACGGGCCACGTGTAGCCCCTGGGCCTTACTTTGCCCGGGTCTGCTTTATGGTTACATTGCTGTTTATCTGAGTCACCAGACAGGTTGGATCTATCCAACCTGTCATCCATAGGGATTTTATAGTCACCTGCAAGGATCAGCTGTCCTTGACTGATCTGTTGTAATTTTTGGCAGACTGTAGCAATGAAATTTGCTTGATAGTTATTAGGTGCATACAAATTTGTTAGGGTCAAAATGACAAAATGCATCATAGAAAAAAAAATACACTACCTTCCATGTGTTCCCTAATAAACTGGACCTCTACCTGGAGTGGAAGTGTAGAAGTGAAACCACCCCATTTTTTTGGTAGGGCCAGATGTTATTCCTGGATAAAAATAATGTCTGGGCATAAGCTTTTGTATTGTGTAAATGACCTTGTTCTTTTTGAGGGAAATGAAGCCTTGGAGGTTATGTGTGATACAAATAATAAGTGATTCATTCAAGGATCATCCATCTCGTCTGGTGTTAGTTATAGTTTAACAGTATATATATTATTGGTTCTCAAATAACATTTAAGTGCAATCTCTGATGAATTTATTGCAACATTTTCTTTTGTTGACCTGTAATGTAACACAATGGAGTCTATGAAGCTATGAGACACAGTGGAGTCTATAAAGTTATATTTATAATAACAGTAAATACATAACATATTACAGCAATAAAATGACGAAGTGTTTACATCCAGTAACCATTTTGGGATGGTTCTTGCGCCTCTTTGCCTTCCCCAACCCCCCCCCCCCCTTCCTGTGGACAATTTAGACTTTTTGGTTTCCAAGATAAGGGGGAAGAATAATGTAGCAAGGTTTAGGACAGTTGACTTAAGGTTCGATTTAAAAGATAAGTTATTTATATTTGGTTTATACATCACCCAGCTTCTTCAAATAGGTTCCTAAATTTCCTTTGTGTTTGTTTTTTTTAGGAGTATTTGTAATCCATTCCCTTTGGAGTCTTTTTCTTGGGGTGCGGGTGACTGATTGTGGTATTGTGACTGATAGGGACAGTGATTCTAAGATTTGTATTCCTTCCGGAAGATAATTTATGGTATGTAGGGAGTTTTGATCAGCTTGAAGCTTAAAGGGGTAACCCCATTTGAAACCCGTCACATTAGCTTTAATGAAGGTGAATATCAGATACATTTAGTACAGTATAGTATTTGAGGTTGAATAAAGACATACGTTCATCCAGCTCAACCCACTCAGCAATACCCACACTTCCTGTCTAACCAAAAAAAACCACCACAAAGGGGGAAAAAAATTCCTTTCTGAGTCCAAGTGGCAATCGGAGATATCCTTGGATCAACTCTACTTTATGTATTGATATCTTGTCTGCGAATATTTGAATCTTGTGGCATTCAATTTTTCAAAATTGTGTGGAGTATTTTTTCCTTTGTCGTGAAATTTAACCACAATATCTCGTGGTTGGTTTTGAAAGTGTCCTATGGGCTTTATCCAGTTCGAGACTCTCTATGGGTTCATCCGGGAGAGTCTGGTGTAGTATATTGGTTATAGTTTACATATACGATTCCAGTATTCCTCTGAACTGGGCATTTGCTCTACAAGAGCGATTTTCCAAATCTTCTAAGGCATTTTGGAGTTTCTGTGTTTGGAAGTTTAAGTTCTTCTTGGTTGGTTCGTATATTGTCCACATGTTTGTCATGGTGTCTCCATATCGTGTATCCGGTTGCCATGTCCAGTATATTAGCGCTCAGGGGGCCTACTGCATCTGCTAGTTCTTGTTTCATAATTGCACTGACACGATTTAGTAGGTTGTCTGTTTGTGTATATTAGGACGTTGAATTGTCTGGTGTCTGCTCCTTTGAGGGTTGAGACCCTGGGGCCTTTTTTACTGGTGCGCCATCCTTTGTTGAATGCTTTGGAGTTGGTCTTTGGAAGATTTGGAAGTTTTTTGATTTTGGGGATTTCTGTCCTTTCATCGGAGTTTCCCGTGTAACGGTCAGTGATGGAATGTTAATAGTGTTTGGTTTGCCAGCTTTACGTGAATTATCTTTAAGTTGTCCGTGGGAAGGTAGAGGAGCATAAAATCATGTGTCCGCCATGTTCTGTCATTATAAAAACAAATGACAAGAACATTGACATGAAATTGCCTTTTTACACCTTATGCTATTATAAAGCATATAACAAACATCGCTGTTTGTAACTTTCCGGACTGGGACTCTTGTGAAACTGAGTATATTTTGGACTAAGGCAGTATCGTATAGACATATGGGTTTGGGGGACAATTCAATGCATAGGATGTGCGATATTGGGATTGTGTAAAATAAGCGGACCCAACCAGCCTAGCGATACTGTCACTTATGTATATGCCAAAGTATTCCTGCTCTGACTATTGGAATGGTGCTTAGTATGAATGTATTAATGTTGATCTTCCTCCAGTTTTTGGTTTGGTGCACTCAGTGGATTATGGGACGGGGTTTGGGACTTTCTAAGGTTTTGACAAGGGTATTATATGCCATATTGGGTAGAACGTGTGTAACCACACCTAGGCGATTGTAGGTTAAACGGTTATTTACAAATGTCAGAATGATGATACGGTGACTATAGGTCATTAAGGGCGCGGACTGTGGCACTCTCCTATAGATATATTATATATCTTTGGGCAAGATATCTGAACTGACGCGAATTGAATTAATAGTTTGAGCAGGCCTATACCTTTCCATATTGTAGGTGCATCTAGGATTCTAGTGCCACTTTTTAGATATAAATTATTATAAAGCATGCAGGGAGATTCAATAAAAGTTCTTATCGTTAAAAATGGTGCTAATTTTGCCCCAACCAATCCGATGTTGGCTTTCAAATGTTAAATAAGATCTGATTGGGTGGGGCAAAATTAACACCATTTTAAATAATAATAACTTTTATTGAATTTCCATGATGGGTTTATAATACCATCCTCTTTTACCTGAGCAGAATTTTAATTCTATAATGTCTTTGCTTTTTATTTAAGAGGAGATCATGGAAAACGGCAGATGAGTGCACGGTCATTGACAAAACAATTAAGCGTATAAAACAAGAACCAAAGAATGATGTGCCAGAAGCAGCTCCAAAACCCAAGGGAAGTGACCTGTCGAGGTCTAGCTCTCCTACTGCAGGTCCAAGCACAGAGGGTCTAGAACCCATAAAGAAGAAGAAGATTAGGAAGAAGCGGAGAGTTCCTAATAAAGAATTTAGCAAAGAACTAAGCAAGGAGTTAAACCAGGAAATACAAAGAACTGAGAGTCTTGCAAATGAAAACCACCATTCTATTAAATCTGAACCAGAGAGTGATGGTGAAGAGCCCAAGAAAAGCATACCTAGTGTGGGAGAAAAAACGCACAGATTTAGTAAAGGATTAAATTCCACTCCTAAGGAATTTGGGAATGAACCTTTTCCTTGTCCAAAAACTATGATAAGAGTAATCACACGTCCGCCACCTTCCTTGTCACCTCCCAACATTCAAAAGGAGCGGCATGTTATAAGGCCACCCCCTATTAGCCCACCTTCAGACTCTTTACCTCTAGCAAATAAAGCAACTCATGTTATGCAAAGAAAGGTCTGGATGGTCATCTTTAGCAACCTCAGCCACAAAGACTTGTGTATCTGTATGAGAGTCTGCAAAACATGGAACAGATGGTAAGCATTTTTCCCATACATGCATGCTTACATTCTAATACAAAGATTCTAACTTAAAGATTCTCCAGATTAATACAATTATTAATATAGCTAATATATATATTTTCTTTGTGAAAGTGAGCATCCAGTGAGTGTGTCCTCTGATTTTGTGAAAGATTATTAAAAATCATATCTGATGTATTCAATTAGATCACCTGGACTTAAAGTTTTGTTCTTGACGACGTTTCGCTAGTGATCCGACTGGCTTTCTCAATTCAGAATGACTTGTACAAGAATCTGTGGCAATTATGTACCCTGGAAAATCCCAATTAGCATATCACAGCCAGGTGTTAAGGGTGTGATTGGATAGTGGCTAAGAGGTGTTATAGGAATGCCCAGGGTAAGGTGTTAAAACAGCATTGTACATGACAGACAGTTGGTGCCGAACCCTCCCACCTCTATTTAGGCTTGGTTTCTTTATTTTCACATAAATGGCCTCCTTAACACCTCTCTTGAACCAGTCACATTTTTCTCTTGAACCAGTCACGACACCTTACCCTGGCATTCCTATAACACCTCTTAGCCACTATGCAATCCCGCCCTTAACACTTGGCTGTGATACGCTAATTGGGATTTTCCAGGGTACATAATTGCCACAGATTCTTGTACAAGTCATTCTGAATTGAGAAAGCCAGTCGGATGACTAGCGAAACGTCTTCAAGAACTAAACTTCAAGTCCAGTTGATCTAATTGAATACATCAGATATACCATGACCTGGATGAATGAGAACCTTCACAAGGATTATTAAAAATCCCAATTCCCTTTTTATTTATTTATTTTTAATACCAGTTTACCGATGACTCAAGGAGTAATAGCAGTATATTTAGTAGAGTCTCAATCTGGGTACAAAACAGGTTCAAAGCAGATGATAGACAGATTCCAGCTGTCTGTCATTGACTAAATATGCTTACACACATTACTGTTGTGCTACCTATACAAAGCATGATGGATAGAACAAGCTGGTGTAGTTCATTCTGCAGCCCAACTTTATTGCAATATTCCCAGCTTTTAGAGTGGGGGTCAGTCTGCACAAGCAGTGATTGTTAAGAAATTTTCCCAAAACCACTCATTATCTAGCTTATAGTTATTTAACTACTGTTTGTAGTGTATGCAAAAGTTTCTCCTAACTTTAATTTATCATCAAAATGAATGTCTACGTTGTCTTTACAGGTGCTGTGATAGGAAATTGTGGACACAAATTGATATAAGCCGATGTAAATCTATCACCCCTCTAATGCTTACTGGGATCATTAGGAGGCAGCCAGTATCAGTTGATTTCAGCTGGACAAACATATCCAAAAAACAGCTCAGTTGGCTCATGAACCGGCTCCCAGGTGAGGTACAGCTACTCCATTAAGGGCTTTCACCCTTAAAAGATAAGTACACTGTAAAAGCAAGTTAAGTGTAATTGGAAGCAGCAGCTTTAACTAATCATCTCCCCCCTTTTGTTTTTCTCTTGAGCCTATCTGCTGATATAAAGTTGCTGACATTTTGGATCTACATTGTAGTCTGATTAGCTCCAGCCTCAGTTAGTTCCTGGATCTCCTTTTAATTTAGGTCCAAAAAAGCAGGGCCCGTTTGCTCCACGGATGCAAGTGACATCATCGCGGCGGGGGCAAGCACAAAACATGCAGACCTGAATAAGAAAGAGATCTAGGAACTCCTGGAGGGCGGAGCTTAGCAGACTACAATGTAGATTCAAGATGTCGGGAACTTTACATCAGCACAGGTAGGCTCATGAGGGACCTAGATAAAAAATAATGGGGGGGAATGATTAGTTAAAGCTTCTGCTTCCAATTACACTTAACTTGCTTTTACAGTGTACTTATTCTTTAAAGGACAATTCTATTCATCTATTCCACAATCCACTGCTGCATACTACCTAGGGTGAGGACCTAAAATGCTAATTCCTCACCTCTGGGTACTTTACACAAGTCCTGCAATACTTACTAGAAACTCTCTCGGCACTCTGGTCGGATCCTCCCTAATGGCACTATCAGTGACAGTCCGCTAGGCAGCCAATGGGAAGACCTGCCTCCTTGCAGAGCGTGTCTTCCCATCGGCTGGCTCGTGAACTGTCACTCACAGAGGAAGATACGACCAGAGGGAGATTTCTAGTAAGTATTGCAGGATTTGTGTAAAGTACCCAGAGGTAAAGTGATGTTTGTATAAGCTGTAGTTCAAATGTGTCAATAAGTACCCAGAGCTGAGAACTTAGCGTTTTAGGTCCTTACCCTGGGCACTATGCAGCAGTGGAGGAAGAGGAGTGATTGGGAGGTAAGTATAATTGTTGTTTAACCCCCACACTAACCTGTTTGTACTGTTGTATTTTTTTTAATTTAAATTGTAGATGTTTAACAAATTGAGAACACCCAGCATATGAGCTCTTAGGGGAATGCTTTATAAATCTCTGTATTGCTATTGTGTGTTGGAAAGGTATCCAAAAGTGTTCTAAGGCAATTTTATTCCCTACACAGCTCTATGGGACCTTAATTTATCTGGTTGTTCTTGGATTGCTGTTTCAGCCCTCTGTAGTTCAAGCTGCCCCTTACTAAGGACCTTGAATGTTCAGTGGGTGGAAGGACTAAAAGATGCACAGATGAAGGATCTCTTATCTCCTCCGACAGATAACAGACCAGGTGAGCATCCAGATTGTTATAAGGTCAGGAACAAACAATTATAAAATTATGTGGGTGAGGTAATGGACATGTCCTTTAAAGAGAAACTGCAGAGAGAAAGCTAAAAATATAATTACCTTCCCCTCCCCCTGAGATCCACAAACTCACAAATACTTACCTCCACAGTGTTCCTGAAGGGAGATATTAACTCTGCAAGTTCATCTGCAAGTTGTTGCTAGCTCCCCTTAAAGCTGAGCATGTCCTGTTTTGGCCATGATGTCATCCCTCATAGCCGTGATTTTGACTGCTACACCAGAAAGAAGCTGGAAAATCATTGATAGGACTTAATATCTCACTTTTGAAATGGGGTGGACAAGCCCTTAAAGAGATTCAATGGAAAATCTGCTCATTATTTTCTAACTGCATAGTATAACTTTTGTTATACTGTGCAGTGTACTGTTAAGTGTAAAATAGACTATTGCCCATAATTGATTTAATTAAAGTGTACAATGATCCCGGTTAAGGAAAAAGTAATGGGAACAAGTAAGAGATGATTTGAAAAACAAATAGTATATTTACTGAAAATCCACAATCGTAAAAGAGGAGATCCGCACAATCCGACGCCAAAAGAAGCATTGAATGCAACTGCTTACTGCTGAATAACAATCCTTTATTGGAATTCGCCTGACGCGTTTCGGGCCTTAATCATAGGCAACTATGAATAAGGACCGAGAGGTCCGAAACACGTTGATGAGGGCACCCATAGATATCTATATGTTTTTTGATTTTGGATCCCGGCTCTCAGAAACAGTTTTACATTTAGATAAATTAAGGATATGATGTAAATACTGGTTTTATGGATGTTTCCTGGGTGTTATATCCCTTTAAGCAAGGCTAAACTCATCTTTGTGGCCATGTAGCCAATGTGCCTAGAAATTTACAACAATTACTCACTTTTTATAGTGTTGAGATGATTTTTATAGTGTTAAGATGATTTTAGAATTGGCTAACCAAAAAAGGTAGATTGGCTCACAATTTTTTCTTACTGGGTCAAAATTTAATAGAAACATATCCACCCCCTTTTAGCATTCTGCAGTGCAGGTATTGTTTGCTGAATCTTTTATTTCTAATCCCACAGGTCAAAATGATAACCGCAGTAAACTGAGAAATATCACCGACCTTTGTCTGTCAGGGCTGGATATCACCGATGCATCACTTTGCCTCCTAATTCAGCATATGCCTCTTCTCTCCAAACTTGACCTGAGCAATTGCAACCATGTTACGGACCATTCCATCAACCTTCTCACATCGGTGGGGACTTCCACCAGGGATTCCCTACTAGAAATCAACCTGTCAGGTAATAGGAGATGCAACTCACACTATGTTTGGGAAGAACAGCTAACATTAATTGTGATGACTGCAAATATCTCCTAGAACTTTCAGTATTACATCAAAGATCGATGATTTATTTTGTATACACCACCGGATAGTAGAGAGAGCTGGAGTTAAATATTCAAACTATATTAACTGTGCTAGCTGCTTGGAAAAATGTGAAGAAATAAGATCATTCCACTGTGGTAGATGGTTGGAGATTGACAGCGAAATGTTAAATAGAATTACCACATTAAAAACTACAATACTTTTTATTAATTAAAGGGAATGTCCACCCCCTTAGAATTTTTTTTATATATATGACAGGACCCCCCAAAACCTAGGTTCTGTTTTTTTTTTTAAGTGTAATAATTCTGCTCCCAGCTAGTGAAATCATACTTCAATCCACCACCGATTCGTGTCTCTCCACTGCAGCTGCTTTGTTCGTTTTGTGTTCCTGAGCAGCCGCAGTGGAGGCTCGTCCGGGAATGCCAGTCGTTGATTGGCCATGATGTCACTGTCACAGCAGAGACTGACCTGACTGCTTATCCTGAAAGTGCCAGAGAGCTGCAGCAGTAGATCGAGGAGCTTGTAAGTATGATTTATCTTGCTGGGATCAGAATTATTACACTTTAACAAAACGGAACATAGGTTTTGGGGGGGTTCTGCTTCACATATTAAATTGTTTTGTAAGGGATGGACATTCCCTTTAAAATCGATTTATTTGAAGAAATCGAATAAGAAAGCATAATAGTGAGTATATAAATGTTAAGTACATCTACACACCTGGGCCAGGACTACACTTTTTAAAAAATTGCAATGCAATTTTTGGAGCCTTGGAATAAACAATTTGATGAAATATCACATGAACGTCCCTTTTCCTATCTGCATAGATACGCAGTTCATCAAAAAGTAACAATACATATTTCCTATAAATAAATAAATGAATAGTCCATAACATAGAGATAATACGTGACTGTAATAGTTTATAATGTACCCCCTACTGTAAATTATAAAAAATTTAGAACTTACAGAGGAGTTCTGTGATCACATAAAAGCATGAGGCCACACACCCGATTGCTTTTATAAAGGTCACAGAATTACAAGGTGACCTGATTAATGTAAATTTCAGAAAGTCTCCTACAAGTAGATGAAGTCCTCTGCAACTCAACATGTCCAATTAGATGCCCAATGCAGCAAGAAGACTATGGGGCATGTTTCTAAAGGTCCGTTAAGATCACTATTTTATTTTGTGGCGAAACTGTGAATAGGGCCATATTTATAAAGCAGATTGTTATTGTGGTGAATAGTATCACCACAACGATCATGTTTTCTCTTTTTGCCACAATAATTCACTTAATGCGATGAAGCCCCCATACGCAGTGGCGTGAAGGACTACTGGGAAGTGGGGGGTCGTGTCCTACTAGTGGCACAACCCATAGGGCAGGGACTCAGCACCCCTCCAGGGACAATGACAAGTGCCTTTTGGGGATTGAGGGGTCCCACAGCTTGAAACCGGGACACCTCCCCGGCACTTGTCAGTGCCCTTGTGGCACTGACAAGTGCCTTTGTTGGGGGTCCTGCAGCTCGAAACCAGGACCCCCATTGGCTCTTAGAAGAGCCCTTGTGTCTCTAATAAGAGCCTTTCTTATGAGGGGTTCCTGGGTAACACCACCACTGCCGGTGCCTTTTTTTATCCCGAAGTCTTCTTTCTTTTGTCTCTGACTTCTGAGTTCCTCGCAGGTTTGCACCTCTATATAGGCGGGCCAATATTTCAGTCCTTGCAGTCATATGATCACACATTAACCAATCATATTTTAAAAAGGGGCTCAATACAAGTTTACTCTTTAACAGGGGCTCAATGCAAGTTAACTCTTTACTAAAACAAGATTCACCACATGAAATGTTTTTATCCCATTATATAATATTTGTCTCCAGCACTGAATCTTTATAATTTGTATTACCTGAACCGTATTAAATCTTTTTTTAATATTGTTTTTTTTTTAGACTGCAATAATGTTTCAGACCTGTGCCTAACTTTTTTCAAGCGCTGTGGGAATATCTGCCTAATTGATCTACAGTCCTGTAAAAAGGTTACGAAGGAAGGTTGTGATCAGTTTATAGCCGAAATGTCTGTAATTGTTCAGTTTGCACAAACTAAAGAAAAGCTTCTTCGAAAAACCTGCTAAATTGCCATAATCTCTAAGAAAGTCACAGAAGTTGAACCACCATGAAGGATGGGAATCTGCTAACATTCCATTTAAAGGATAAGCACACTCTAAAGTCAACTGAATTCTATTTGGAAGCTGCAGCTTTAAGTAATCTGTTGCGTGCGCGTGTGACGTCCGGGCGGGCGCACGGTGCAACAGGCTACGCTTTTCAGACACAGAACAGAAGGAGAGGAAGGAAATCTCGGGGGGCAGAGCTACAGACAATAAAAGCATCATCCAAGATGTCGGGAACTTCAGAGCTTCACAGGTAAACTCAGGAGGGCCCTAGGGGGAAAAAAGCAACAGATTGCTTAAAGCTGCAGCTTCCAAATAGAATTCAGTTGATTTTAGAGTGTACTTACCCTTTAATATGCCAAACACCAGCCGTTACACTGGAAAGGTTTAACTTTTTTTTTCAGTTTTTGTACTTTTAAAGCTGGCTCTAAACTGTTCTATTTCATTTTTACTTCTTACATTAATGAAACCTTCCAGAACTTTATAAAAATAATTGTCTTAAATTATGCAGAAGTTATTTTTGTATAAAAAAAAAAAAAGTTCTATTTAAGAGATGGAAAGCAATATATTTTTGACTGGCAATTTGCATACAGTAAATTTTACAGTAAGTATCTTGTAAAGGTTATAAGGTGTGTAGTCTGCAAGGAACAACCTAATCGATGTTGTGCATATACCGGTACATGTGTGATATAGTTTGCAGTGTATTATAAGGATATTGTATATCCTTGTGCTTTTATATTGTCATGGAATTCCTCTGTGGCGTAATATCTTTGTATTATAATGGAAAGGGGACAATTATTTCTTATTCCCCCCCCCCTTTAAATATAACAGTAAATCTATGAAAATATCCTAAGGTATTTTCCCTGCTTAAACTAACCTTTTCTGAAGGCACAGAAACCTTAAAAGAACAAAGGTCTCCCATTCGTTAAGCTTCTAACAGACACCAGTACTTTGGTAGTACAGAGAATGCAAGAGCTGCTACATTCAGTGTGAGGAAACCGTGTGCATTGCTTTGATGACTGATGAACTGGCATGCATTCTGTTCCCTCGCACTGAATACAGCCCTGAAACTGCACTCTCCATACTCCCAAAGTGCCAGGGTCTGTTTGAAACAGAATGAATTTGAGACCTTTGTTTTTTAAGATAGCCAAAGTTACTAAGTTTAGGCATAGATTGGGCAGATTAGAACGGGAGCAACTGTGAAATAAATTCTTCTAAAAATCACTCTGCTACATAGGATATTTCGCTGTCTCTCCCATTCGAATTCTGTGGCCTTATGTATTATACACATTTCCAGAATCCTTTTCAGAATGCACAACACAGATTACTGTGACCTGTTCACTGTTCAGAGAAAATGTTGTTATAATAAAGCAGGGCTCAGATACTAATTTACAGCTACTGGGGTCAAAAGTGCCATTGTTTTTCTTCTCCTTAGTGTAGGGTTACAGGTCATTTTGTATTAGCAATTCATAGGGCAGGGATAAATGTTTTTTGTGTTTTGCTACTGTTTATATTCTTATTTAAAAAGCTGGACCAACGAGGTACAAAGAATTTATTTTAAGAGGAAACGTATGCATCTTGTTTTTTTTAAGAAAATTGATGCCCTTTGCACTGCGAATTTAAGACTGGGGTTATCTATAAGAGACACAGGTAAACACATTGCCAATGATGTACTGTAAGTGCATCTTACTCCTAGGCAATGTCATCAGATTTTTACTTTTTTTTTTTGTAAGTCATTTTGGAATTAAAATGTATTGTTTATTTATGGACATGTTTATTAAAATCTTTTACTAGATTGGTTGGCTTCTTCTTTTAAGAGTATAAATAAGGACTATATTAAAGGGACACTAAACTGAAAAAATGACTTGCCTTTATCCTTTTCTATATTTTTAGTGCTTCCAGGAACTTTATGCTTTTTTTTTTTTTTTTGCTCTCAGTGCTCCCTGTCACTAGATCTCCTCGTGTCCTGTTCAGCTCACTCCTAGTTTGTATGCATGTCTCCTCTCCATGTATCCACCTACTCCCAAAATTGAGGCACAGATAGAGTGTGGAGCATGTGCAGTGGAGATGATCTGTGCCCTAAGCAGCCAATAGCATTCACCAAGTGATTTTGTGTTATAGTGAAAGTAAAACTGCTTTGCTATGGTAAGGTAAGTAGCACTGGGAGCTGTTTTAACTGCTTGAATCAAGTAAGATTTTCTTTTAGCTGTAGGAGTTTGAAATTGTGTGTGTGTGTGGGGGGGCGCTTTGTAATTGATTTCTTTAGCTACAGTGCTACATTGGTACTTAACTAACATAGCCAGCAGCTAACTGTAGGATTGAGTTTATCTGCACTGAAAGAGCACAGAGAAACAGATA
This sequence comes from Hymenochirus boettgeri, assembly GCA_019447015.1. Taxonomy (NCBI): domain Eukaryota; kingdom Metazoa; phylum Chordata; class Amphibia; order Anura; family Pipidae; genus Hymenochirus; species Hymenochirus boettgeri. The sequence goes on from CM033469.1 coordinate 310,691,474, forward strand.
ATGCTTATTCCCTTTTCCTGATCTTAATGCTGAATCAATTAGCCATGCAGTGACAAAGAAATAAGCCTTACTTATATAGAATGGATAGTTTCTACATGTAGTGTGCCAGGGGGAGGGGCAGGGTGATTGATAGCCCTTTACTGACTAGCTGTGCCCCGCCCTCTTTAAAAAGAAAAACACCCAGAGCTAAAAAAACAAGAGATAGGAAGGTCAGAGAAGGAAAATAAAAGCAGATTTAAGATTGTTGGTAATTAATCCTAATTACTGTGTGGTTAGTTAAAAAATGATTTGCCCCAGTTTACATGTCCTTTAAGTTATGTGATCAGCCCAAATCATTTTAGGAGGATGAACAGACCTGCTGGTAAGGATTAAAAGAAAAAAATACTTATTTTCCCATCATACAATCCAATGCAGACATAAAGGGCAATGATGAGTCTGTCTAGATATGTGCTATAGCAAAATCAACATTCAAAGGTATTGCATGTCCGCTATGACTTTTCTATCAGTTTTAAAGGAATAGTTCACTTGAAAAGTGAACTATTCCTTTAATGTATTGATTGAAGACAGATAGGTTAAGACAGCTATGCTTTACCTTCCGTTCTTCAATCAATATCTTGGGAGCCAGGGACGAAGATAGCAGAAACTTACCTTGTGCATGATCCACTGCAGCAGCACTGAAAATTGTCCACCGCTTTCTGGTACTAATTAACTATAGCGCGCATTATCACGCTATAGTAGATTAGAACCAGGAAGCGGGTTATCAGTTCTGCTGTGGTGGATTGCACAAAAAGGTAAATTTCTTCTATCTTTGTCCCTGGCTCCTGAGATTTTGATTGAAGAAGAACGGAAGGTAAGGCATAGCTGTCTATCTCCTGTTCTTCAATTAAACAATCTGGACAGGAGGAAAGTTAAGAGTACTTACTTTCCATCATGATTCTCTGCTGTTCCTCTTACAGGTCCCGACGGTGCTTGCGCATACAGTGCAAGCTTCATCGGAACCTGTCAAAAAAGCCAGTGCTGGAGCACGATCACTCCAGTACTTTCCTTCTCTCTTCTTCTCTCTTCTGATCGGTTAATTGTAGAATGGGAGGGAAGACCTAGCTCCATAACTTCCCATTCTTCAATTAAACTAAAAAAAAACTATTTAACTATTAACAGCCAATAATATGCAGCAGCTGTGACAAAAGATGTTTTTAGTAGTCTAAAATTCTAAAACGTTCTCTTTATTTTTTTTAGAAAGGAAACCACAATAAATTTCAAAGGAAAAATTAACATATTTTCCTTACTTACCTCTGGTTCTCTTCTTCATTTGGTGCCCTCTAAGGCCGACATAAGCTGCAAAAACTTCAATGACACAGGGATTCCTGCCATTTCATTGTGAGCAGACAGTATGCATTATCCATTATAGCTCATTTTGAGTTGAAAAAAACAACCATCCATCCAGTTCAACTCCTGTATGAAAGATATGCTTGTAAGATACTATTCCAGTAAGTTGCATTTACTTACATGCAAGAATTGGATTCTATAGGAAGGTTTCCATGTTATTACCTGTACGTTCCTCTCCATGTAACCACACCCACTGACCCCAGTATATGTCTATGTATTTTCTGTACATATGTCTCCAGGAACAAAACTAGTCCGCTGCTTTATTTTGCTTCCACTTTGTCCGTAGTAAAACATAAAATTTCTATTTACAGATTTTCTACACTTTTGCTCTGGTGGGTTAGTGGACTAATGCTCTGCTTTTAGTAAGCAGATTACACAAGTTTTTGTTTCTTCTCATCAGACTTCCATTTATTTTTTACTGAAATTATAACATAGGTTTCTTGGGTTTCACTCACACTATGCTTTTCTTATAGCAGCAGAACACAGTGATTCAGTGTGATGTTCTGCTGCGTTAACGCACAGTGGCCGCCATTATTTTTAATGGCAATGCTTTGCATTAATGCACCAAACTGCTACATGCAGTGCATTTCTTTACAACGCACTACATCACAGTGGTACAATGTGAATGGTGCCGTTCAATTCCATTGCACATGCGTTCGCATCGCACCAAAACGCAACGTAGTGTAAATGAAGACTTACCCGGCATGGAGTAATAAACATAGGGGCTATTTAAAGTACTACAACTGGTTTATATTTATAACCATGGCAGTACAATTCCACTTATTGCGATCATAATTACGCAATCACAGTTGTAAAAATGATTGTTAAAGGGCATGTCCACCCCCAAAACTAAAATTTAACCCCTTACTGGCCACATCAAGTAGTTTAAAACAATCCTTACCTTACATTCCTGCTCAAAATAGTTCCCCTGCTGTGCCCCTCCAAAGTCCAGGAAACTGCTGTGTAGGAGCAGTGTGTGACTCAGGTTGTGCCTGAGACTTCCTCAACCTCATCAAGGTTGAGGCATGCTCAGTGCAGCCCTCCCTGCCTCTCAGCCAATCACGGACGTGGCTGCCGGTCCCGCCCCCTGCTTTCAATTCCATGCAAGCAGAGGGCCTGAACACTGCAGCAGGGGCGAGAGGGCAGGTAAGTAAGAATCGGGCGACTTTCTAACAATTATATTAATGCGGTTGGGGCTGGGGGAGCATGTCCTACCACATATCAAAAGTTAAATTTTGGGGTGGACATGCCCTTTAAAGGTGCGGTATTGCACAAACTGCAAAGATTAATTTTCTTTTTAGTAGATGGAGCAGAACCCTAGTACCCACAGGTTAACTTTATAAATCACCCAGCAGCCACCGCAAAGGAAGAGGTGATACATGGCTTACTGTACCTTTTTGAATGTGGCGTCTATTGGGACAATGTTAATTGGTGGACATGGCTGGTAATGTTCTGGGGACACTTTAAAAGGGTTAGGAGGGGAAAGCCGGAGAGACTGATTGCATTGGAGACTGAGGCCGTGGGATCCCATGCTGGTAAGTAATGTTCTGGGGGCTTTTTTTTTTTTTGAAAACAGACAATGCGTTTAGGGTTGGGAGGGGGGAATCTACATTACAGAAAATATTTATTTTTATGGTGGACATGCCCTTTAAATTAATGCAGCAAGAGAGATGGTAAGGGATAGGCCATCTGTGTACTGCCATTAAAGGCAAACCGGAAACAAATAATTCTGCATCTAATAAAATTCCATTTTTTTTAATTAAAAATAAAATATAGATTAGTCAAAAATTACAAAGAAAAAGATTGACTTTTGTTAAAGGGTAACTGTGGTCTCGAATTTTTCCAAACTAGTAAGAATTATATAAAAAGTCTTCCATTGTACCTTCAAAATAAACTTAAATCACATCTCTAGAGAAAATTGGTGAGAAGTTATTGCTGGAAAGGTTCAGCAATATTACTTCCTGCTTGAACACTTCCTGTTTTCAGCCATGTGACTAGCTTGTAGTCATGTGACCAGCCTTTGCCTGCATTAATAGGCTCTCCTCAACTGTCACTTTTCCATGGTCCTCATACGGCAGTGGAAATGAATAGGTTAATTCCCCTCTGGCTGAGTGACAGGCCTGTTATCCAATAAAATCCTTTGCTCCTCCCCTGCACCTCCATGTCTTTTTCTCCTGTGTGAATGATGGGCTGTCAAGAAGGTCTCCCCCTTCACATCACCTTATGCCAGCTGGTCTCTGGGCCTCTCTCTCCAGCTGTAGACCGCTCTCTGTAACAGCTTGAGAATGGTAACCACATGAAAGCACAGCATTACTTCTGCACTCTGTCTTTGCAGTCCGGAAGTCATGCGTGATGATGTCATCGCACATAAGTGTAAAGTGCCGGGTATATGCATGGGGAGCCAGCTGATTCCAACAAACGCAGTAGCGTTTGTATCTGGCTCCCAACAAGCGAGTTCCTTGTTTAAGGATTGTGTCTCTTACTGCCCAAGCAAGTGTATCTGCCCGTATGCTGTGAGTAGATCACTGGCAATGTGACCATAGTGATTAAGACAAGGTAACAAACTTTATTTTGTTTTCTGAGTCTCAACATGAGTTACTCTAAGAGACAAAGATCAAGGGGCTGAGCAACAGTAAAGAGTGTGCTGAAGGTTAAAGGCAAACTAATGTCAAGGATAAAATGTTTTACATTTTCTTTTACCAGTTCTCCAGAAAGAAGAGAATCATCTAGCAAGTCTAAATCAAGAGCGTGCGTGCTCTGTGACAGGAGAGCAGAGCAAAGAAGAAAGCTCTGTAAAGAATGTGTAAATCCATCTTCAGCACTGTCACAAGAACAAATTCACGCAAGTATGAAAAGCGTGTTTGACTCTTCAATAGAAACAATTATTACAAAAGTATCAGCTGCAACAATGGATAAAGTAGCCAGTATGTTTAAAGGATATGGTATTTCAAAACCTTCTGAAGATCCTAAGTCAGACGAAGGGGGAAGCAGATTCAGATGGGGAAACGATAGAAGAAATTACTGCTGGAAATATATCACAGAAAACTGTGGACTATCTAATCAGTAGAATGAAGTCAGCCTTACAAATAACCGAAAAAATTGATGAACCACATCTTATGTTTGGTAGACATCAAGTAGAAACACCAATGTTTTTTGTACATCCTCACATCGTAAGTCTAATAAAAAGCAAATGGCAAAGCCGAATAAAAGGTTCAATATATCACAGTGTAAAAAAATATATCCTTCTCCAAACAAGAAAGTAAGAACCAAAAGTTGAAAAGAGTAATACTAGCTACAGAAGATGTCACCTCACTGAGAGACCCCATGGAGAGAAAGGAAGAGTCCTGAGGGAAGAATTAAGTAAAATGCTGCACGATATCAAGTTGTCAAATGACTTTATAGCTGAAACCTCGCTTGATGTTATCAAACTGAACTCTAAGGCCATGGGCCAAGTAACAGTGGCTCGTAGAGCACTATGGCTGACACAATGGAGGGTAGATAACCTGTCCAAACAGGGTCTAACAAACTTACCATTTGAAGGTAACCTTCTCTTCGGATCATCATTAGATGAAATAATAGAGAAAAACTCTGCAAAGAAAACTCTACCAATAATACGGAATAGCAAAGGAAATGAATAATTTCCTAAAACAGTATACAACAACACAAATATGTCAGAAGACATTGGGGAAACGTGTCAACAGCAGAATCGGTAAAATGGTCTTTATTCCATCTAAGACCACTACAACTGGTACTCCTGAGTTAATGGAATACCAAATTGAGCCCACTGCAGATCATTTTCCTACCCCAACTCATGAGGGAGATGACATGGTGGTTATACACAAACAAGGTTATTCAATAAAAGTTCTTATTTAAAATGGTGCAAATTTTGCCCCAACCAATCAGATGTTAGCTTTCAAATGTTAAATATGATCTGATTGGTTGGGGCAAAATTTGCACCATTTTAAATAAGAACTTTTATTGAATAACCCTGCAAGAAATTCAAATCAATAGATATATCATTTCTATTGGATCACAATTACTGTGGACGCGAGCCTTCGGGCAGGGGTGCAATATGCCAAGGTCAGATGATACAAGGCAATTGGAACAAAGAGTGGTGAGAAAAACACCAGAACCAGCGAGAAATGAAGGCAGTGTTTTTAGCAATGACGAACTTCAAATCATTAGTATACATTCGCCCACTGCAGATACAGTCGGACAACATGGCAGTGGTCTGTTCTATAAACAAACAAGGGGGGGACCCGAAGTATCAACCTGTGGAAAAGGTTATACAGATACGAAAGTGGGTCGAAGAGAATTTGAGCAAATTTGAGCGATACATATTCCGGGAAAACAAAGGGGGAGATTCAATATGGCCCTTTTCCGTCTAAAACCCACGTTAACCCTAAATTAATTTGGGTTAACGCGGGTTTTGGACGGATTTTCCAGCACAGCGCCATTTCCGAATGTTTTTGGAAATAGCGATGTGCTAACGATCCAAAACCCGTGGTGTTAAGTTTTGCACTACTTTGTAGCGTGAAACTCAAAGCTACGGGTTGTGGAGCATTAAAGTCCCGCTCCTTACCTTTGCCCGATCCCGCGTTGCAATAACTGACAATCTCGCTTACGTCAGTTATTGTATCGCGGGATCAGGCTAAGGTAAGTAATGGGAGAAGCGATATTGTATCTCCCCGAAAATGTTCAGGCAGATTGGTTGAGCAGAAATAGTCAATCTGGGAGAATGTGGAGTTTGAACCAAACAGTATTCAGTAATATAACCAAACAATGGGGTCAACCGGAAATAGATCTAATGGCGACCAAGCACAATGCCAAGGTGAAGAAGTTTTGTTCATGGTACCCAGACAAACTAGCTGTGGTATCCAATGCATTCTCACTGAAATGGTCATTCAGAATGATGTATATATTCCCACCAATGTCAATGATCAACAGGGTACTCGGGAAAATCGACGAAGACAAGGCAGAAGTGGTAATAATCCTGCCCTGGTGGACGAGACGTCCATGGTTTTCATGGATCCAATTATTAGCACCATACCCACCTATTCGACTACCGAAAGTAGCAAACTTGCTGACACAAGGGAACTTATGCCACCCAGACAGACAAGCTAAACCTCACGGCATGGAAGTTTAAACTAGCCCCATTAAAAACGAGGTTGTCGGATGAGGTAATGCAGACACTTATGTCATCTAGAAAACAATCCACGTCAGTCATATTACAAAACGTGGGAAAAGTTCCAAAATTGGTGACAAAATAAGTCAATAGAGAAGGACTGCAAAAGAAACTAACAGAGATTCAATAAAAGTTCTTATCGTTTAAAATGGTGCTAATTTTGCCTCAACCAATCAGATCTTATTTAACATTTGTAAGGTTACATCTGATTGGTTGGGGCAAAATTAGCACCATTTAAAACGATAAGAACTTTTATTGAATGACCCTGTAAGTACTTCCACACTGAAACGTCAAGTGTCAGCAGTTTTAAATAAAAACTGGTTCTAAATATGCTAAAAGATAAACCCTTTGAACCAATAGAGGAAGCAAATATAAAGAACCTTACCTTTAAACCTCTATTCCTGATCGAATAACGTCAGCTAGAAGAGTCTCAGAAATTAATGCTCAAAGAATCTCGCCGCCTTACCTTATCTTTCAAAATGAAAATGTGATACTGGACGTGAACTTTGCACCCAAAATAGTCTCTCAATTCCATTTAAATCAAGCTATAGTATTGCCGTCAGGGCCGTTTCTAGCCATTTTAGTGCCCTAGGCGCCCTCCCAACTACGTGCGCCTTATGACACCGTCTACTGTGACTGTTCTTTATAGTGGAATCGCTCTACTAGTTGGTAAGAGGCACACGCTGTACAAGGTGAGGTGTGCGTGTGTAATACTTTTGTATGAATGCAGCGACACTGGCCACAAATGAAATACTGATTGGAAGGACAGGAAAGATTTCAGTGGATGTGCGGTATGTGGCACCAGTGTTCTCCCCAGAAATTGTTTCCAGCCGGGTAAGGCAGAACAGGGAAATTTGGTGAGAGCTAAGATGTTTTACTCTTTCAGTGCTTTTCCAAGAATATTGGCATTAATAATTTCAGTGCCAGCAGAACATTACCATTAACCCTTTAGTGCCAGCAGACTATACTATTAATACTTTCAGTGCCAGCACCTTTCCAGAGAATTGCTATTAACCCTTCAGTGCCAGCAGACTTCCCCATAGTATTGCCATTAACACTTTCAGTGCCAACTGAGTATTACCTTTAACCCTTTCAGCTGCTAGCATTTACATCATATACAGTATGTACCTGCTTTCCATGTCTCCTCCATTAAATTGTTCATTCCTCACCTACTCTAAGTTCTAATTGGAGATATGCTTGTGAAGGTTCTCATTCATCCAGGTCATGGTATATCTGTTGTATTCAATTAGATCAACTGGACTTGAAATGTAGTTCTTGATAATCAGGGGGGTACACAAAAAGACTGCAGCTGTATACAAGTTGGTACAATGAGACGTTGAAGTGGGAGTGGTAGAGCCACAAGGGGGGGTCGCTTGATGTTATCAAACTGAACTCTAAGGCCATGGGCCAAGTAACGTGGCTCGTAGAGCACTATGGCTGACACAATGGAGGGTAATAACCTGTCCAAACAGGGTCTAACAAACTTACCATTTGAAGGTAACCTTCTCTTCGGATCATCATTAGATGAAATAATAGAGAAAAACTCTGCAAAGAAAACTCTACCAATATACGGAATAGCAAAGGAAATGAATAATTTCCTAAAACTATACAACCACACACAATATGTCAGAAACATGGGGAAACGTGTCAACAGCAGAATCGGTAAAATGTCTTTATTCCATCTAGACCACTACAACTGGTACTCCTGAGTTAATGGAATACCAAATGGCCCACTGCAGATCATTTTCCTACCCCAACTCATGAGGGAGATGACATGTGGTTATACACAAACAAGGTTATTCAATAAAAGTTCTTATTAAAATGGTGCAAATTTTGCCCCACCACCATCAGATGTTAGCTTTCAAATGTTAATATGATTGATTGGTTTGGGCAAAATTTGCACCATTTAAATAAGAACTTTTATTGAATAACCCTGCAAGAAATTCAAATCAAAGATATATCATTTCTATTGGATCACAATTACTGTGGACGCGAGCCTTCGGGCAGGGTGCAATTGCCAATTCAGATGATACAAGGCATTGGAACAAAGAGTGGTGAGAAAACCACCAAACCAGCGAGAAATGAAGCCAGTGTTTTTAGCAATGACGAACTTCAAATCATTAGTAAACATTCGCCCACTGCAGATACAGTCGACAACATGGCATGGTCTGTTCTAATAACAAACAAGGGGGGACCCGAAGTATCAACCTGTGGAAAGTTTATAACGATACGAAAGTGGGTCGAAGAGAATTTGAGCAATTTACGATACATATTCCGGGAAACAAAGGGGGAGATTCAATATGGCCCTTTTCCGTCTAAACCCACCCCGTTAACCCTAATAATTTGGGTACGCGGGTTTTGGACGGATTTTCCAGCACAGCGCCATTTCCGAATGTTTTTGGAAATAGCGATGTGCTAAACCTCCAAAACCCTTGTGTGTTAAGTTTTGCACACTTTGTACGTGAGCCAATTATTAGCACCATACCCACCTATTTGACTACCGAAAGTAGCAAACTTGCTGACACAAGGGAACTTATGCCACCACGACAGACAACTAAACCTCACGGCATGGAAGTTTAAACTAGCCCCATTAAAACGAGGTTGTCGGATGAGGTAATGCAGACACTTATGTCATCTAGAAAACAATCCACGTCAGTCATATTACAAAACGTGGGAAAGTTCCAAAATTGGTGACAAAATAAGTCATAGAGAAAGGACTGCAAAAGAAAACTAACAGATTCAATAAAAGTTCTTATCGTTTAAAATGGGGCTAATTTTGCCTCAACCAATCAGATCTTATTTAACTTTGTAAGTTACATCTGATTGGTTGGGGCAAAATTAGCACCATTTAAAACGATAAGAACTTTTATTGATGACCCTGTAAGTATTCCACACTGAAAGTCAAGTGTCAGCAGTTTTAAATAAAAACTGGTTCTAAATATGCTAAAAGATAAACCCTTTGAACCAATAGAGGAAGCAAATATAAAGAACCTTACCTTTAAACCTCTATTCCTGATCGAATAACGTCAGCTAGAAGAGTCTCAGAAATTAATGCTCAAAGAATCTCGCCGCCTTACCTTATCTTTCAAAATGAAAATGTTGATACTGGACGTGAACTTGTCACCCAAAATGTCTCTCAATTCCATTTAAATCAAGCTATAGTATTGCCGTCAGGGCCGTTTCTAGCCATTTTAGTGCCCTAGCGCCCTCCCAACTACGTGCGCCTTATGACACCGTCTACTGTGACTGTTCTTTATAGTGGAATCGCTCTACTAGTTGGTAAGAGGCACACGCTGTACAAGGTGAGGTGTGCTTGTGTAATACTTTTGTATGAATGCAGCGACACTGGCCACAAATGAAATACTGATTGGAAGGACAGGAAAGATTTCAGTGGATGTGCGGTATGTGGCACCATGTTTCTCCCCAGAATTGTTTCCCAGCCGGGTAAGGCAGAACAGGGAAATTTGGTGGAAGCTAAGATGTTTTACTCTTTCATTGCTTTTCCAAGAATATTGGCATTATAATTTCAGTGCCACAGAACATTACCATTAACCCTTTAGTGCCAGCAGACTATACTATTAATACTTTCAGTGCCAGCACCTTTCCAGAGATTGCTATTAACCCTTCAGTGCCAGCAGACTTCCCCATAGTATTGCCATTAACACTTTCAGTGCCAACTGAGTATTACCTTTAACCCTTTCAGCTGCTAGCATTTACATCATATACAGTATGTACCTGCTTTCCATGTCTCCTCCATAAATTGTTCATTCCTCACCTACTCTAAGTTCTAATTGGAGATATGCTTGTGAAGTTCTCATTCATCCAGGTCATGTATACTGTTGTATTCAATTAGATCAACTGGACTTGAAATGTAGTTCTTGAAGACGTTTGCTAGTCATCCGACTGGCTTTCTCAATTCAGAATGACTAGTACAAGAATCTGTGGCAATTATGTACCCTGGAGAATCCCAATTAGCATATCACAGCCAGTGTTTAGGGGGTGTTGGATAGTGGCTAAGAGGTGTTATAGGAACGCCCAGAGTAAGTGTTATTAACACCCTCAAGAACTACATTTCAAGTCCAGTTGATCTAATTGATACAACAGATATTCTAATTGGAGATTTGGGTAGAAGGAAGAAAGAGGCAGGATAGGGATCTCATGGCTGCTAGTCACAGGGTCACTGTTATAAAGTCTGCAGGCTATAAATTCTTTTTTTAATTAAAATAAAATATAGATAGTCAAAAATTACAAAGAAAAAGATTGACTTTTGTAAAGGGTAACTGTGGTCTCGAATTTTTCCAAACTAGTAAGAATTATATAAAAAGTCTCCATTGTACCTTCAAAATAAACTTAAATCACATCTCTAGAGAAAATTGGTGAGAAGTTATTGCTGGAAAGGTTCAGCAATATTACTTCCTGCTTGAACACTTCCGTTTTCAGCTGTGACTAGTTGTAGTCATGTGACCAGCCTTTGCCTGCATAATAGGCTCTCCTCAACTGTCACTTTTCCATGGTCCTCATACGGCAGTGGAAATGAATAGGTTAATTCCCCTCTGGCTGAGTGACAGGCCTGTTATCCATAAAATCCTTTGCTCCTCCCCTGCACCTCCATTTCTTTTTCTCCTGTGTGAATGATGGGCTGTCAGAAGGTCTCCCCCTTCACATCACCTTATGCCAGCTGGCTCTGGGCCTCTCTCTCTCTACGCTGTAGACCGCTCTCTGTAACAGCTTGAGAATGGTAACCACATGAAAGCACAGCTTACTTCTGCACTCTGTCTTTGCAGTCCGGAAGTCATGCGTGATGATGTCATCGCACATAAGTGTAAAGTGCCGGGTATATGCATGGGGAGCCAGCTGATTCCAACAAACGCAGTAGCGTTTGTATCTGGCTCCCAACAAGCGAGTTCCTTGTTTAAGGATTTGTGTCTCTTACTGCCCAAGCAAGTGTATCTGCCCGTATGCTGTGAGTAGATCACTGGCAATGTGACCATAGTGATTAAGACAAGGTAACAAACTTATTTTGTTTTCTGAGTCTCAACATGAGTTACTCTAAGAGACAAAGATCAAGGGGCTGAGCAACAGTAAAGAGTGTGCTGAAGGTTAAGGCAACTAATGTCAAGGATAAAATGTTTTACATTTTCTTTTACCAGTTCTCCAGAAAGAGAAGAATCATCTAGCAAGTCTAAATCAAGAGCGTCGTGCTCTGTGACAGGAGAGCAGAGCAAAGAAGAAAGCTCTGTAAAGAATGTGTAAATCCATCTCAGCACTGTCACAAGAACAAATTCACGCAAGTATGAAACGCTGTGTTTGACTCTTCAATAGAAACAATTATTACAAAAGTATCAGCTGCAACAATGGATAAAGTAGCCAGTATGTTTAAAGGATATGGTATTTCAAAACCTTCTGAAGATCCTAAGTCAGACGAAGGGGGAAGCAGATCAGATGGGAACGATAGAAGAAATTACTGCTGGAAATATATCACAGAAAACTGTGGACTATCTAATCAGTAGAATGAAGTCAGCCTTACAAATAACCGAAAAAATTGATGAACCACATCTTATGTTTGGTAGACATCAAGTAGAAACACCAATGTTTTTTTACATCCTCACATCGTAAGTCTAATAAAAAGCAAATGGCAAAGCCGAATAAAAGGTTCAATATATCACAGTGTAAAAAAATATATCCCTTCTCCAACAAGAAAGTAAAACCAAAAGTTGAAAAGAGTAATACTAGCTACAGAAGATGTCACCTCACTGAGAGACCCCATGGAGAGAAGGAAGAGTCCTGAGGGAAGAATTAAGTAAAATCTGCACGATATCAAGTTTCAAATACTTTATAGCTGAAACCTCGCTTGATGTTATCAAACTGAACTCTAAGGCCATGGGCCAAGTAACAGTGGCTCGTAGAGCACTATGGCTGACACAATGGAGGTAGATAACCTGTCCAAACAGGGTCTAACAAACTTACCATTTGAAGGTAACCTTCTCTTCGGATCATCATTAGATAAATAATAGAGAAAAACTCTGCAAAGAAAACTCTACCAATAATACGAATAGCAAAGGAAAGAATAATTTCCTAAACAGTATACAACAACAACAAATATGTCAGAAGACATTGGGGAAACGTGTCAACAGCAGAATCGGTAAAATGGTCTTTTTCCATCTAAGACCACTACAACTGGTACTCCTGAGTTAATGGAATACCAAATTGAGCCCACTGCAGATCATTTTCCTACCCCACTCCATGAGGGAGATGACATGGTGGTTATACACAAACAAGGTTTTCAATAAAGTTCTTTTTAAAATGGTGCAAATTTTGCCCCAACCAATCAGATGTTAGCTTTCAAATGTTAAATATGATCTGATTGGTTGGGGCAAAATTTGCACCATTTTAAATAAGAACTTTTATTGAATAACCCTGCAAGAAATTCAAATCAATAGATATATCATTTCTATTGGATCACAATTACTGTGGACGCGAGCCTCGGGCAGGGGTGCAATATGCCAAGGTCAGATGATACAAGGCAATTGGAACAAAGAGGTGGAGAAAACACCAGAACCAGCGAGAAATGAAGGCAGTGTTTTTAGCAATGACGAACTTCAAATCATTAGTATACATTCGCCCACTGCAGATCCAGTCGGACAACATGGCAGTGGTCTGTTCTATAACAAACAGAGGGGGGACCCGAAGTATCAACCTGGGAAAAGGTTATACAGATACGAAAGTGGGTCGAAGAGAATTTGAGCAATTTGAGCGATACATATTCCGGGAAAACAAAGGGGGAGATTCAATATGGCCCTTTTCCGTCTAAAAACCCACGTTAACCCTAAATTAATTTGGGTTAACGCGGGTTTTGGACATTTTCCAGCACAGCGCCATTTCCGAATGTTTTTGGAAAATAGCGATGTGCTAACGATCCAAAACCCTGGTGTTAAGTTTTGCACTACTTTGTAGCGTGAAACTCAAAGCTACGGGTTGGAGCATTAAAGCCCGCTCCTACCTTTGCCCGATCCCGCGTTGCAATAACTGACAATCTCGTTACGTCAGTTATTGTATCGCGGGATCAGGCTAAGGTAAGTAATGGGAAAGCGATATTGTATCTCCCCGAAAATGTTCAGGCAGATGGTTGAGCAGAAATAGTCAATCTGGGAGAATGTGGAGTTTGAACCAAACAGTATTCAGTAATATAACCAAACAATGGGGTCAACCGGAAATAGTCTAATGGCGACCAAGCACAATGCCAAGGTGAGAAGTTTTGTTCATGGTACCCAGACAAACTAGCTGTGTATCCATGCATTCTCACTGAAATGGTCATCAGAATGATTATATATTCCCACCAATGTCAATGATCAACAGGGTACTCGGGAAAATCGACGAAGACAAGCAGAAGTGGTAATATCCTGCCTGGTGGACGAGACGTCCATGGTTTTCATGGATCCATATTAGCACCATACCCACCTATTCGACTACCGAAAGTAGCAAACTTGCTGACACAAGGGAACTTATGCCACCCAGACAGACAAGCTAAACCTCACGGCATGGAAGTTTAACTAGCCCCATTAAAAACGAGGTTGTCGATGAGTAATGCAGACACTTATGTCATCTAGAAAACAATCCACGTCAGTCATATTACAAAACGTGGGAAAAGTTCCAAAATTGGTGACAAAATAAGTCAATAGAGAAGGACTGCAAAAGAAACTAACAGAGATTCAATAAAAGTTCTTATCGTTTAAAATGGTGCTAATTTTGCCTCAACCAATCAGATCTTATTTAACATTTGTAAGGTTACATCTGATTGGTTGGGGCAAAATTAGCACCATTAAAACGATAAGAACTTTTATTGAATGACCCTGTAAGTACTTCCACACTGAAACGTCAAGTGTCAGCAGTTTTAAAAAAAACTGGTTCTAAATATGCTAAAAGATAAACCCTTTGAACCAATAGAGGAAGCAAATATAAAGAACCTTACCTTTAAACCTCTATTCCTGATCGAATAACGTCAGCTAGAAGAGTCTCAGAAATTAATGCTCAAAGAATCTCGCCGCCTTACCTTATCTTTCAAAATGAAAATGTGATACTGGACGTGAACTTTGCACCCAAAATAGTCTCTCAATTCCATTTAAATCAAGCTTAGTATTGCCGTCAGGCCGTTTCTAGCCATTTTAGTGCCCTAGGCGCCCTCCCAACTACGTGCGCCTTATGACACCGTCACTGTGACTGTTCTTTATAGTGGAATCGCTCTACTAGTTGTAAGAGGCACACGCTGTACAAGGTGAGGTGTGCGTGTGTAATACTTTTGTATGAATGCAGCGACACTGGCCACAAATGAAATACTGATTGGAAGGACAGGAAAGATTTCAGTGGATGTGCGGTATGTGGCACCAGGTTTCTCCCCAGAAATTGTTTCCAGCCGGGTAAGGCAGAACAGGGAAATTTGGTGAGAGCTAAGATGTTTTACTCTTCTCAGTGCTTTTCCAAGAATATTGGCATTAATAATTTCAGTGCCAGCAGAACATTCCATTAACCCTTTAGTGCCAGCAGACTATACTATTAATACTTTCAGTGCCAGCACCTTTCCAGAGAATTGCTATTAACCCTCAGTGCCAGCAGACTTCCCCATAGTATTGCCATTAACACTTTCAGTGCCAACTGAGTATTACCTTTAACCCTTTCAGCCTGCTAGCATTTACATCATATACAGTATGTACCTGCTTTCCATGTCTCCTCCATTAAATTGTTCATTCCTCACCTACTCTAAGTTCTAATTGGAGATATGCTTGTGAAGGTTCTCATTCATCCAGGTCATGGTATATCTGTTGTATTCAATTAATCAACTGGACTTGAAATTTAGTTCTTGAAACGGGGGTGGCGCTATGTCATCCGACTGGCTTTCTCAATTCAGAATGACTAGTACAAGAACTGTGGCAATATTACCCTGGAGAATCCCAATTAGCATATCACAGCCAGGTGTTAAGGGTGTGATTAGATAGTGGCTAAGAGGTGTTATAGGAACGCCCAGAGTAAGGTGTTAAAACAACCTTCAAGAACTACATTTCAAGTCCAGTTGATCTAATTGAATACAACAGATATTCTAATTGGAATTTGGGTAGAAGGAAGAAAGAGGCAGGGATAGGGATCTCATGGCTGCTAGTCACAGGGTCACTGTTATAAAGTCTGCAGCAGCTTTTACCTGGCATTTTAGAACTGTTCTCCTCAGTACTATTAGCGGAGCTCATCCTCCCACCTCCTTCCTTCACCTTCAGTTCATTTGTAACATTTATTGCTATGTAGAGTGTGTGGAGTTCAGGCTCTGTACTAAATACAATGTTCCAGGTTACGCTGAACAGGAGAGCAGATCTAACACAGCAAGTAA
The DNA here is from genome assembly GCA_019447015.1 of Hymenochirus boettgeri. Taxonomy (NCBI): domain Eukaryota; kingdom Metazoa; phylum Chordata; class Amphibia; order Anura; family Pipidae; genus Hymenochirus; species Hymenochirus boettgeri. The sequence goes on from CM033469.1 coordinate 310,707,418, forward strand.
AACCTGACAGGATGCTAGAGAGAAGCATGGCGCCCTGGATCAACATAGGAGCCCTAGTTCTTTGCCTAGGTGGCCTATGCCAAAAATGGCCCTGATTGCCGTCATTACAAGGGAACAAAATTGGATTCCTCATTGGATGTGGCAGAACACTAAAGAATACTTAGGACAATAATAAATACAATTAAGCTCACCACATCTCCATATAGATTTTTGGTTGCCCAGATGTCTGTTCCTGAACATAAATTCAAAATAAATGATGTATAGTAAAGAACAACCAAACTCAGGCAACCCCACAGGTATTGCTATAAACAAATGTGCATTTATTGTGCACACGACATGTTTCAGACAGTCTAGGTCCTTTCTCAAGAATTCAGAAATCCGACTCTTCATTTCCTTTTCCAAGGCGAAAGGAAAGGATTGAAACCATCTAATCAAACAATATCATCATGGATAACAAATGTCATCAAACTAGCATACAAAACAGCAAGAATGTCAAGCCAGACAGAATAAAGGCTCATTCAACAAGGGCAGTACTACACAGCCTGGGCGTTTTCAGCAAAAGTTCCGCTTTCCGAAATCTGCAAGACAGCGGCTTGGTCAAATCCAACACATTTATAAAGCATTACAAGCTAGATGTAATGAGTAAAACTAAATCGGAGTTTAATATTAGAATCAGTGTCAAATTAAAAATAAATATTTGTGTCAAAGTACTGTTCCCTCCTTAATTTTTAGTATTGCTTTGTAAAAACCCATTCACCTTCCACTGCCGTATGAGGACCAGGAAACCAGTTGTCAAAGACATGGGGTGCAGGGGAGGAGCAAAGGATTTTTTTGGATAACAGCCTGTCACTCAAACTCAAATTCCCCTCAAACTCAGAGGGGAATTAACCCATTCACTTCCACTGCCGTATTACAGACCAGGAAAAGAAAATCTCGCAAGTAATTTTGATTTTCTGGTTTCCCCCCAGGTACTAACCCCCTTACTTCCCAGCATTAAATCTTAACTGAGCATGTTCTGCACCCAGGGCAGAGGGGAAGCAGGAAGTTTGAACATTTACCCCAATGTAATTTTTCTCATTCTCCAGCCAGAGATGTGATGGTCCACTCATTTTGAAGGAAATAGTGAGCTTTCTTTTACCGTAACTTTGTTTTGAGACCACAGTTGCCCTTTAACGTAAACCACAATTCTGTATTATAATATAATGCCAGCACATCCTGCTGAGAGAGAAATAGGTGAACTGTGTTCAAGGGGATTTTAAGCCAGTTCACATCTAAATTTATACCCTTGGAATAAATGTAAAAAATAAATCCGCGCCCATGTGGCTGAATTCTGATGTAAAGAGGCAAATGGTAAGGAAGAAAAGGCATTTAAAACCTTTAAGGCCGAGGGAACGGAAAGGGCCTTTAGGGAGTATAAAAACGTAACAAGGAGTGTAAAAGCATCAACAACTAGCTAAAATTAATAATGAAGTTAGATAGCTGAACAAAGCATCACTGACCTAAACATTTTTTTAAGTATATTAATAGTAAGAAGATGAGGACTGATAATGTGGCACCATTAATTAATGGGGATAAGTTAGTTACGGAGGATGGCGATAAAGCAAAGGTCTTGAATAATTTTTTTTTCCTCTGTATACACTATAGAAGATCCAAGTACAGATATCATAGAGTATAGTAGCAATAAAGGTATACAAGATTCAAGTTCACTTGGTTAACCGAGGATATGGTACAGAAGAACTAATAGGGTTAATATTAATAAATCTCCTGGACCGGATAAAATACATCCTCGGGTACTTAAGGAGCTAAGTTCAGTTTTATCTAGGCCATTGTTCTTCTTTTTTTGCTGATTCCCTCATGTCCGGTGGTGTGCCTCTGGATTGGAAAAAGGCCGATGTTATTCCAATATTCAAAAAGGGTATTCGTTCACAGCCGGGTAATTACAGGCCTGTAAGTTTAACTTCAGTGTTGGGGAAGATCCTGGAAAGTTTAATAGGGAACTGTTTTCTAGAGTATGTTTCAAGACTGACATTATAAGTAGTAACCAGCATGGATTTAGGAGGAATAGATTTTGTCAAACTAACTTGCTTGGCTTTATGAGGAAGTAGTATAAAATTTGACTCTGGTATAGCAGTAGATGTAGTTTACTTGGATTTTGCAAAGGCTTTTGATACAGCCCCCCATAGGCGACTAATGAATAAGCTAAGGTCTGTTGGTCTGGGGAGTCACGTTTGTACAGGGATAGAAAATTGGTTAAGGAATAGGATGCAGAGAGTAGTTTTTAATGGGGCTTCATCATTATGGACTAAAGTGCTAATGGGGTGCCACAGGGTTCTGTGTTGGGCCGCTTCTATTTAATCTTTTATTAATGATTTGGAAGTGGGTATTGTCCAAGGTTTCTGTGTTTGCCGACGAACAAAACTTTGTCGACCATTAAAAACTTCAGAGGATGTGCAATCGTTGCAAGGGATCTAGATAGATTATCACATTGGGCTGCTAAGTGGCAGATGAAATTCAATGTTGATAAATGTAAGGTGATGCATTTTGGACTTAAAAATACTTGTGCTACTTATACTATAAATGGGTCTGTGTTAAGTGAATCCCTGTTGGAAAGGATCTTGGAGTTTTGGTGGATAACAAACTTAAAGGTAGCAAGCAGTGCCAGGCGGCAACAGCCAGAGCCAGCATGGTATTGTCTTGTATAAAGCGAGTATGGATTCAAGGGAGGAAAATGTAATTCTCCCTCTTTACAAAGCATTGGTAAGGCCTCATTTGGAATATGCAGTGCAATTTTGGAATCCTGTGTACAAAAAGGACATCTTTGAAATGGAAAGGGTTCAGAGAAGGGCAACTAAATTAATAAGGGATTGGGGGAGCTTGAATATGAAGAGAGACTGGAAAAGTTACAATATGTACGCTGGAGAAAAGGCGCTTGCGTGGGGATATGATTACTGTGTATAAATACATTAACGGGCTTAAAGGTTTTAGGCTTCAAGCTCGGGAAGGGTTTTTCACTGTGAGAACGGTAAAGCTATGGAACTGTCTTCCAGTGGACGTTGTAATGCAGGTTCATTGGTCAGTTTAATAAAAAGCTGGATGGTTTCTGCAAACAAGGAATGTAGCAAGTTACTGGTATTGATACATAAGTAGAGTTGATCCGGAAATTTCCGATTGCCACTTGGAGTCAGAAGGAATTTTCCTCCCTTCATAAATTTGGTGGGTTTTTTTTTGCCTTCCTCTGGATCAACAGTTAGGCAGGAAATGAGGATATTGCTAGATGGGTTGGACTGGATGGACGTATGTCTTTATTCAACCTCAAATACTACTATCTCTGTGGACACACATGAAATCCTGAATCTTTACAGTGAGCTGCTGAGGGATGAGCCATCAGGCTAAATTCTTGGATGAGTTGCATTGGAATAGTAAAAGCAAATGATCTTTTATTGCTTTGATGATTTACATTTCAAGATAAAAAAGAAAAATCATGTGACAATCTTTAATATTTTATAACAAAACAGTTGTTCAAAATACCCATATAATAACCTTAGTGCCCCTCAGTTTATATACATAAAATTCAGTAAATATACAGGAACCACTTGCAGTATAAAGCAAAAATATTCCATTGATAAAATCCAACATTCTCATTTCTACAATATTTCCTCTTGTGTAAAGGCAAACCAGTTTTGCAGATTAAAAGTAAAACCTTCAGCTGGAATGCACGCTACTTAAGCATGGTTGCTTTGTTCACTCACAGAATCAGAGACTGAGTTTTATCCTGAGTGCTTTTTTTCTATGGAGGAAAATAGTATAAATTTCAACATCTGTTTGAATTAACTATGTTCAGGATATGTTTTCACAGAGATACAGCATTGCACACAGAAAAATCACACCACTTTTTTTTCCAAAAATCACTACATTTCAAACTGCAATGGTTACGTTCACAGTAACCATACATACTTTTGTTTTACGATATGAGGAATGACATTGCAAGCTGCCAGCCCCTTCAGCAGCATTCCCAACTAACTTGAAAGATGTACAAGCTCCGAGGGTGCTCAGAGGGTGTGTCAACACAGAAGGGGAACTGTGATTTCCATACAAGTGCCTTCAATACAAAGGACATGAGCTCTCTCATTACTTTTCTAAACAAGCCTAGGATAATGTCTTGTTGTCGTGAATCAAAAGTTATAGGCTTGTAATTTCAATTCCTGCACTGTCTCTGTGACTGGCAGTGTCCAATGCGGTGTCATAACCCCCACCCCCCAAAAAAAAGTCTTTTAGAGGCTTGTGGCTAGCTTTAAAAATTAAGAATTTTGGATACAGGGCTTGTGATGCAGCTGATGTTTAGCCCTAGCAGCCCTCTGCAAGGGGGCAGAGCAATCGTGCTGTGTGATGTCACAGTTTCAGCAGGAAGCACCACCACTGTTATATTGTTGTAAGTTTGGATAGATTGCAGCTAGACCATGATCCAGGATTAATTTAAAGGTAAGAGGTTTTTTTAGTATAAAAGGAATTTGTTTGTAGACCACAGTTCACCTTTAAGAAACATCCTATCGCTGGGTAAGGAAGGTAAATGGACATGCTTTATAAACTACAGGAAACTGATATATATTTAAAAAAACAAAAAAACACATTTCTAGACGAAAAGTAAAAATGTAAATGTATTAATTCAGTAAGGCACACTGCAAAGTAAGCCAACTCAAAGTTTTTAAATTTTTTCAGGTATGAACAGACAAGTACAGCCTAAAACACATTTTTCCGTTAGAAAGAAAACTTTTTCTGTAGAGTAGGGGACCCTATCCCACCACCAACACCATATTTGTTTGCACAATATCAGAAAGGTACTTACAGAGCTTCTTTTCCCCCGCATTCTGATCCGGGCCTCTGCAGGAAGTAGCAAGCAGGGGGCTGACCGGCAGCCCCGTACGTGACTGGCTGCCAAAGTCTCGGCTGCCAGCAGTGCAAACACCAGGGGAACAAAGCTCTGTAAGTACATTACAGATTTTTTTTTTTTTGCAAACAAATGGTGGTTGAGGTGAAATAGGGTCCCCTAAACTGCAGGAAAAAAAAAAAGAGTCAATGGTTGGGCACCAGGCACAAATAGGGATCGAGAGAGAGGAAAGATAATCTTTAAAAGATTAAGGCAGTGATGAGAGATCCAGAGGATGGGAGCTCCCCTGCACATGCCAAGTCCTCCAGAAACAGGGAAGGGGCAGATACTGGATTATACCAGACAGCTCCTACTCTTCAGTTTCCTGGACTATGAACATGCACTGCAAAGAAACCATTTGGAGCAGGAGTAGGGAAGGATTTTGGAACACTACACAGTGGGGCAAATTTTAGTTTTGGGGGTGGACATGGCCTTTAATGGTGGACAATTAACTTTTAAAAGGTTTTATATTTGGCCTGTAGAAAAACTACTAAAAATATTGTCTCCTAATTTAAAAATTCAATAGTCGGTGTAAATTTCTCAGCACAATGGCAACCTGGTTCCTAGTATTCTCGAAATACCTAACCAGACCTACATACCTGGGTCAAATCAAACTATTACCTTCTAGCCTCTTTCCAAAGCATCCAAACATCCTTAGTGGTTTAGAGCCATGTGCTTTACCAACAGCTGTCACTTTGTGTGGTTAATGGGCAACAGGGGGTAGTGAAAGCAAACACAAAGCTTTTTATTAATGAAAGATTTCCTTGAAAATTACTTTTCAGTTTTGTCAGTGTTTAGTCTGAGCTTTTTCTTTAAACTTTCATGTTTGGAAAGTTTTCATAGGTGGACTTTCTAGAAACTATGCTCCATGCTTACATTAGGCTAGGCCCCACTAGGCTATTTTGGCGGTGTTATAGCAGCTCTTAGCGTACACCAATAGAAGAAGATGGGTATGACCCCACTATCTACGCTGCCCCGCCCCGACCCTTTTCGCAGCGCATGTGATCACCATTTTTGTGTCACATGATTCTTGTGCGCTGCCTAGTGAGGCCTTGCTCTTAAGGCCTATTTATAAACCTGTTTTATCAGCAGTTTTCTTTACAAACAAGTTATGGCTGCACTGAGAATGTACGTCGCGGTACACTGCCGGGTTGGTAACCACAGCATTTTCTATGGGTGATACCCATAGGGTTCACAGTATCTGCATTTTGCATCACACTTGATATATTGCAATGTTGGTGAACATCCCTTTTAAAAACTTGCCCCGACATGTTATTCAGACACTACTGTCTAGAAGCAGCATAAGTTGCAATTTGTTGCCGAATTGTTCCCGGGTAAGTTCCAAGAAGAATGGCAGACTTTATGTTTTTTCACAAGTGCTCTAGTACTGTATGCAAGTGCTACACTGGAAGTTTGCAGTCACCAATGAAGATAACCAATTAGAGCTGGCAATACATGGAAAAAAAAGTTCAATAAGACAACTATACATTATGCAGCTTTTTACATTGATGGCCTTTACCTAAGATATAACATTTTAATATTTCGTTAAATCAACACTTTGTTTTTCTTCATTTTGGTTTCAGATGACACCCAATCCCAGAAGTTAATAATGCACAACCGGCATGCAATACTGTCAGCTGCTATTTATCCTCATTTCAATAAGCACAATCCTTGATTAATTTTACAGTCCACAAACAAACTTCAACCCCTTAACTTTGGTTTGGCTGTTTACGATTTAAATACATGGACAGCCCGAACCACGTACTGTCGGCAGATGGGGCATTCGTTCATTCTCTTCCCACATTTAGTGCAGTCACCATGTGGCCACACTCCAGCAGAACACAATCAATAACTGCATCCATACAAATTCTGCACACTTGGTCATCACTGCCTGTTAATAAATGTCGCTCTTTATCTGCAAGACAAAAGTCAGTACAGTTAGTTATCAAGTTATGAACAGAGAGAACACAGGGGGCTTTCCTGTAACCCTAGGCAGCATCCATGCTATTGTCACTGTACTTTTAATTCTGGGCACTAATCATTAAAGCCCGGGAGGTTAAGGAGTTACCTTTTGATCCTGAGCTATGATTGAAGAACGGAAGGTAAGGTCACGTAATACTCCTTACCCTCCTAGGCTTTAAACAATACATTTAAGGAATACTGTAGTTCACTTTGGGAGTGAACTTCTTTAAATGTCCATAATGGAGCACAGGCAAGAAAGTGCAAATGCCACTGGTTTAAACAAGATATGCAACAATTGTCTATTTTATTACAATTGTTTAGCTCTTGCAGCATAACTTCTCAATTTTCATGGAAACTTTTACATGAATTATAGGCACACACTGCTTGTTTGCTTGCTCTTCTGACCAACTAAAGGAAAACTATAGTGCAAAAATGAAATTGTTTCCCTTTACTTGATGAGCACCAGAGCCTGCTTGCACCTGCGTGCACATTGTTATAAGGGAGGGGACCTGGAAGATAGGTACACACTAGAATAAAGTGGACATTTTTATTTTTCATTTACATCGCCTTTAAATGGCATGTCCACCTCCTCAATTAAAATTGATATACAAGCAAATCCCCCCAAACAGCAATCATTTAAAACTCCTTCCTTAAATGACAACTATAAACATTTAAAAAGAAAGGAAAAATTTAAAGGTACGTTGTGTGTTAAGAAGCAAAAGCATGTACATTTGCCAGTTAAAGTCCTGGGCTTTCCTGTGTTAGCTATAGTGCTGAAGCACGGGAGAGATTCTGGCAGAAGAACTTTTCTTCTTATTGGTGCTTCTTGTAGAAACTATATTGGGAGGTAGGAGTTACCAATCCTACCTCCCTGTCCAAGATCTTTATATACACTATAGTATGCCACCACACCAAGAAGTGCTTCAGCAAAGTTTAAAAGATTAATAATAATCTTTCAAATCTCTTACCTAAAAGACAGCTACACTACAAATAAACTTGTAAAAATTAAAAGTACCTGGAGCAGGATGGTACGTTGATAATTACTACCTCTCAATATCACTTCTGGAGAAGCACCAACACAAAAGAAACTTCTTCAGCTTCTAATACAGGAAGGCCCAGGACACCACCCAGGCAGTTAAAAACTGTTACATACTGTAAGCTCCTCAACGAAACAAGATAGGAATAATTGATCCTAGCTTCATACAAAACTTCATAAAAAGTGTTTTTTTTAACTACTGTGAAGGTTCTCATTCATCCAGGTCATGGTAAATCTGTTGTATTCAATTAGATCAACTGGACTTGAAGTTTAGTTCTTGAAGACGTTTCGCTATCATCCGACTGGCTTTCTCAATTCAGAATGACGTGTACAAGAATCTTTGGCAATTGTGTACCCTGGAAAATCCCAATTAGCATATCACAGCCAAGTGTTTAAGGGCGTGATTGGATAGTGGCTAAGAGGTGTTTAGGAACGCCCAGAGTAAGGTGTCAAAACAGCATTGTACATGGCAGACAGTTGGTGTCGAACCCCCCCCCCCACCTCTATTTAGGCTTGTTTCTTTATTTTCACATAAATGGCCTCCTTAACACCTCTCTTAAACCTCACTGTTCTTTGCCATATGTTTAACATTACAATCTTCAAAGGTATGTCCTTTATTCTTAAGACGCAGGTACACGGCTGAGTCCTGACCCGAGGAATTGGCTCTTCTGTGCTGGGCCATACGTTGATGCAGTTGCTGTTTGGTCTCCCCCACATACAAATCACATACCTTTAAGGGCATAGCACCCAGCCACTGGTTCAGATATGTGGATGACACCTGGGTTAAAATCCACCAGAAGGAAGTACAAAGCTTTCACAGAACACATCAATGCGGTAGACCAAAACATCAAATTTACAAGGGAAGAGGTACAAAACAACAAACTGGCTTTCTTGGACTGCTTGGTAGAAGTTAAGGAAAATGGTAAACTGGAAGTAGAGGTTACAGAAAACAAACACACACAGATCAGTATTTGATGTTTGACTCTCACCACCCTTTAGATCACAAGCTGGGTGTCATCAGAACCCTGCAACACAGACTGAGAACATCCCACTAGCACAGAGGCGAAGGCTAAAGAAATGAAACATCTCAGAGAAGCCCTTAAAACTTGTGGATATCCAGATTGGGCCTTTGTCAAAAGAAGTAGAAGGAAAGAAAAGAACATGAATACCAACAGTGAGGAGAAAAGCAAGACAGGGAAAGAACATGGTCATCCCATATGTAGCAGGGGTCTCCGAGAAATTAGAAGAATTTTCAAAAACACCTGTATCCCTTCTGCTTTAAACCGAACAACACACTGAGGCAGCAATTGGTACATCCGAAAGACCCAATACCGAAACACAAGAAAGCGACGCAGTCAGAATGCTCTGATTTGTATGTGGGGGAGACCAACAGCAACTGCTCAACATATGGCCCAGCACAAAGAGCCAATTCCTCGGGTCAGGACTCACCGTGTATCTGCATCTTAAGATAAAGGACATACCTTTGAAGATTGTAATGTTAACTATTGGCAAAGGAACGTGACTGGTTTAAGAGAGGTGTTAAGGAGGCCATTATGTGAAAATAAAGAACCCACCTAAATAGAGGTGGGGGGGTTCGACACCAACTGTCTGCCATGTACAATGCTGTTTTGACACCTTACTCTGGGCGTTCCATAACACCTCTTAGCCACTATCCATCACGCCCTTACCACTTGGCTGTGATATGCTAATTGGGATTTTCCAGAGTACACATTGCCAAAGATTCTTGTACAAGTCATTCTGAATTGAGAAAGCTTGGATGACTAGCGAAACGTCTTCAAGAACTAAACTTCAAGTCCAGTTGATCTAATTGAATACAACAGATATTTTTTTTAACTAGTTTTAAAAGTAAATATATTACATATACAAAGGTATTTTACATATTCTCTTCAGTTGATTTAACCTCCTCTGCTATACCCCTGTGGTCAGCAGTATGCTGCCATTTCACGTTCTACTACATAACTCCTTCCCAGCATGCACACTTCCTTGGAATAAGATTAACAGTAATTTTTACATCATGGGCTGTTACGTGGGTCAAATAGTGTCAGATCTCCACTAAGAACTAAATAAGTCAAGGACTGAATTAAGGGCAAACACATAATGGACCATTAATGGAGGATCCTGCATACAGGAAGTCTGTACTTTGCATTTATTCATGTACAGAGAAATAAGTGGATGGGCATATTAAATTTCCGAAATGACAATACAACAGGGCAGTGGTGTAACTACCGCCCCACCACCCCGTTACCTTTTTAAAAATAGCTGATCACACGTACGAATAAAACATATGCACGATCAGCAGTTTAAAAGGCCGGAACCGGAACCAATCGTGCGTATGTTTCATTCATACGCGTGATCAGCTGTTAACAGCAGATTGTGGAGAGGGGTAGGTCAGGGGCCTGGCCACCAATCTTGGTGGTAAGATGCAATACTTACAGTCCCTCGGCAATTCTATTATTACCGTCTGGGTTCCTTAATGCAGTTATCACTAACAAGATTACTAAACCACAGGAACCCAGAAGAGGTTTGTATTTGTGCTAGAAAGTTGTGCAAAAATTATTTTTTTAATGGAAATAGCGGAGGCCCTCAAGGTAAGCGTTAAACAACCCAAACACACCCAATATTACATCTCCCACTCCTTGTTTTCTTGAAAGAGCATGTATTTGTAGGGAGGGGGATTTTTGATTGTATTACTTGTTATTAATTTTAAACAGAATTGGACAATACATCAGTGGTCATGTAGATACTTTAAAGGGTATGTACACTGAATATTCAACTTAGTATTACTAGCTACTTAGGCTTTAAATGTAAAGTGCATTGTTTTTTTTCTGGTTCCAGGACCCTACCTTTAGTCTTTCAAAGTTGCTATCTTCTGTCCTGTGCGGTGTTCAGACCCGCTCCGGTTCCGGCTGGATCGGTCTAATGTCGCGGGATCACTCGGTCGGGTAAGCAAAATTGTCCTAATGTATGCCACCTTAGTTTTGAAAAGGTCCAAGCTTCACCTTCTGTCCTGTGCAGTGTTCAGCTCTACCCCCCTCAAGATTGGCCAAATCCTATTGCCAGGTAATGAGTGTCCCCGTCTGTAGAGAATGCAATGCAGCGTCAGTGCCCAAACATGTGCACACTGATGTCATCACAACGTGACATGCTTGGTCCATGCGCGCATGCAAGTTCGCGGCAGCGCAACCGCGCACTGACTCACATCAGCCTCACGTTTCTGCGGACGGGACACTCATTACCGGCAATGAGATTTGGCCAATCTTGAGGGGTGGAGCTGAACACTGCACAGGACAGAAGTGGAAGCTTGGACCTTTGCAAAACTAAAGGTGGCATACATTAGGAATATTTTGCTTACCCGACTAAGCGATCCCGCGACATTAGACCGATCAACCTTTCCTGTTCTGCTTTGCGACCAACATGGGATCGCAAATCCCTTTCATTTTGCGATCGCATTTCGGTGGCAAAGAAGAATGGGAAAGGCGGTCCCGGCTGGATCTGTCTAATTTTGGGAGATCGCTCGGTCAGGTAAGTAAAATCTTCCTAGTGTATGGCCACCTAAAGGTAGGTTCTGGTCCTATAACCAAAAAAAACCCCAATGCACTTTACATTTAAAGCCTAGCTAGCTAGTAATACCAAGTTGAATTTCCAGTGTTACATACCCTTTGAAACATTAAAATATGACACATAAAAAAGCAATTTAAAGAAAAACAGACAAACCTGAGTCAATTCTGCTTTCTAGGTTTTCCACTGTTAAAAAAGATTAGAAGTTAGAATAACAAAGTAAATCTAAAATGGAATACTGGTAAATATAAAAAACACTCAAAAAATATACAAGTAACTACTAATTAAAGAAAATACGTAACAAGAGCTGCAGTCAGTGTTTCACAGTGGTTTTAAACAGTTGCAGTAGACTCTAAAACCCACACTACAACCCGAACCCACTGGTTTGTGCTACTATTTAGCGTTAAACTTAACTCTAATTAAATCGGCCCACAAAGAGGAGCACAGGAGTGAACCTTACCACCCACAATGCAACAACAGATAAGGGATTACTGGAAGGGAACTGGAAGTAAGAGAAGTTGTGCCTGAGTTTATCAAGATAGGGGAGGTGGCAGCAATACATGGGGCTCTCCGTGTTATAAGACTTGACTCTGTATTTCTGATTATGGATAACACAGAAAGACAAGTAATTCATGGTTTTAAAAACACATTTATAGTGGGGACATTTCCTTTGAGTAGGGAAACATGTGCAGTCATATTTTCACTATACTTGATATTAAAACATTGACATGTTGTGCCTACCTTTACTTTTCAGTTAAAAAATGTAGCAATTTTATTCCATTTATACTGTTAGATATGCGTATAACATGGAAGCTGGGATCAAGCAAATGGAAACAAAAACACACAGCATCTCACAGAGAAAATGTGGAGAAAAACGTAAAGTGTGTAGAGAAAGCCGTGAATGAAGGAAGGAAGGAAGGAAGGACACATTGGCACGAGTCATAGACAGGGCCCTTTAGTTTGTTTGCACAGTGGTGCATGATTTTCTCACAATTGACCTCCTATTAAACAACAATAAAGGTAAAAACAAAAGTGGAGCAACAGATAAAAAGAGAAAATAAAACTGTAAAAGTGTCTGGATGGTCCAGTTAAGATAAACAAACGCAAGTATAGCAGGAAAGGCCCCATGGCAACTGCAGTGATTGGGTGATAGAAATGACCTAGGAGATTAGAAAGAAACACAGTAAGGCCCCACGAGCGGCGCATGGAAGCACGCACGATCACAATGACTTGCAATTGTGCGCACTTCCAGTAATAAAGGGCAACTATAGTGAAAAAAAAACTTTGTCTGTATACAATGTATAGATCACTTAGTATAAGCGCCTACTTTCATGTTTCGGTGTGGCTTCGTTTCTCACACACTGGCAAGGTTTGTACAGGCTGTGTAGTCCCCCTCCCCTCTCTGTCTACTCCCCCTCAAGCAGTGACGGGTGTATACAAGAGTCCGAGCATTGTCAGTAGAAAGGACTTTATTGAAGTGCTGACATCCTGTTGACCCCTCCCTTCCAGAGCTAGACTGCAAGCAAAGTGTGGAATAAAAGCAATATGCTGAAGGGAGGGGCAGAGGGGAAGAGGAGACAAGTGGTGCTGAGTTCTTTACAAGTAAGTTACTGAACTCTGCTGTTCTCTAACTTTGCTCATTGTTATTTACTTTTTACCTAAGTTCATATCTCTCCCCCTGCTTAGCTGAGATCATAATCACTGAGAGAGAGTCAGTGTAACAGCAGCTTGTAGTGAGACCTTCACAAACACAGAGACACTGCTTGTTGTCCTGTTACATTTCAGTTGCTTTAGTCTATATTTCATACTTTGCACTGTGTGTCTGTGTTTGTATATAGTCTGTATTACTGTATTATATATACTGTATTAGTGTTCCATTTGAGTCACTGGTTTTGTATGTATATAAATTTTTTTGGGGGGAGGGGCTGTTTTATAGTGTGTTATGCTCATATTGCTGGGTTAATGGTTTATTGATTGTGTTTAGCACTACAGCATTTGACTATAGTTTGCACATGGTACATATAGTGTGGGTGAGAGAGTGTGTGACAGTACTGCAGGGGAGCTTTGGATTGTGTGGGTGTGTGCCTTTGAGTGACAGATGAGGTGTAAGCTCCTCAAATCACAGCATATTCAAAGGCTTATATCTCGGGGACTGTAGAATTTAAAGAAACTAAAGGTACCCTGGTGGATGGGATGACTTATAGAATACATTAGAAGAAATTTAAAAAAAACAATTTCTCCCCTATAATTGCCCTTTACCATTAACAGAGCACGTATACGGACCAAAAATGGTGATCGCATGCACTCCAATAGTGCACAGCATGTAGTGGGGCCGCTACAATAGGGTACCACAGGCATGTGCTCACACTAGAACAATCGGATCGCAAAAACGTGCTAGTGGGGCCTAGCCCTAATGAGAGATGCGGGAAAGCCAGAGCTTATTGGAAAGAGCAGGCAATATAAGGGGTTAAATTAGATTATACATTGATTTAGATATAAACCTACAGGATTTTTTGTTCTCTTCACTTTCTCTGTATAAGCGGCTGACTTTTTCAACTAGTTCCCACTTCTCACACATCCTGAGTAGTTTGACAAATTCCGAGTACTGGATCTCTTTCAGCTGCCGTATGTTAGCCCTTCGATTTCCTCCAGTGTGGATAGATCTGAAAGAGACACTCTTGGTCTTTTGCAGACTTCTCTCCTGTCTGGAATAAACCTTATTGTAAACAGAGCTTTTAAATCTGAAGCTACTTAAAGGAACATCATCAAAAAAAATATTTCCAGAAATGTATTACATGATACTGGAAACCATTTAATGTAAAATTCAACAATTAAAATTGTATTTTCCTGCTAAAAACAGCACACGGAACAGACACATTTCCTGCTGTGAAGTGCAAGTCATTCAAACCAGCTTAAATTGAGGCGGTGCTCTTTTTATTCTTCTGCACAATAAAAAAATGTTCACACAGTTTTTGAAGGTGGGGGCCACAGCACCTGCAATTGGGTGGGGCAACGGCACTGTGAGTGGGCGGGGTTAAGGTGCCACGAGTGGGCAAGCTACATGGGGCTGTAAGGGAAGGGGCCAAGGGGGGCCTGCAAATGGAGGGGCCATGGGGTCCATGAGTAGGAGGACCAGGGGGGCTTGCAAGAGGAGGGGGGCTGCAAGGGAGGAGGAGACACAGGGCAGATTGATGTCATCCACTGACATGATTTCAGAGCAGAAGTCAGGGGACCTGGTGATGCTGCTGCCATATCACACACGAAAATGTAAATATCTTCAAAACTATGCAAAATAAACAATGAAAATAAATGGCAAAAATTCTCAGAAGCAATTCCTATCAATTTACCTAAAGTCATTTTTGGACCACAGTTCCCCTTTAAATCAATTTTTTTTGCCTAATATTTTTAATAAAAAAAAAAAAACACAATAAATTAATCTATTAACTTGCCAGAGCAAAAATTCATTTATTTTTCATATCAGGGAGATGTTACTCTCGGGCACATGCCCAGTAACATGGGCCAATCAAGGACATAATACAAAGCCACACTTTTCCCAGGTCAATTTACAATATAAAATATTTATCTCCATTTATCTATAGGGAATTATTCCTATTAATTCTGTTTTAAGTCATTCTTCACATTTGGTATATATCAAAATTATACTAGAGGAAGAGCTGTAGCAGCAGCCTATAAAGGTTATACAGTGAAACAGAAATCACAGTAGGCAAGATATCAAGTTCACACAACATTAGCCTTAAATTGACAAACTAAAAGTGTTTCTTATTTTCCCCTTTGGAAATACAGATTAATATTTTGAAGTGAGAGATAAACAAAATAAGATGGTAAGTTTGTATGAGCTAATTAGGAGCAGTATTTACCTGTTCTTGACATTCAGTATCAGACACAGAGATAGTTTCACTTGTACCCAAAAAACACAATTACAAAGTAAATACATGGATCTATGAAATGGACACACTAGCACCAAAGGGTTTGAATAAGAAATAGATTTGTGGAGTTTTCTATAGAACTGTAATATATATAACATACATCTAATGCCTATCTGTTCAATCACTGTTTTAATGGAACTAAGATGCACAATTATAATTTTTTATATTTAGATATATATATAACGCTTATCCATGATTGTATATTCTTATCTGTTTATAACCATTTTAAGAAGCTATCTTTTTATATACTCCATTAGATATACCTGTGTCACTTTCAATCCTGTTTTAACCCCCTTTTTAAGTATTACAATAGTATCACCCAGTATGAAAACTGCACGTATATTTATTACATTTTAAGCGAAATGAACTATAGGGACAGCACTTGTCCTGTAGCCAAAAAGCTAAAAACGCATATCTGTAGGTAATCTAGAAGTAGAAATAAGTGACAAAAGAATACACGTTATCTAAGATGGCCGCTGAATTCATAGGAGCAGGTGGACGCACAACGGCATTGCGCAAACCAGGATTGTAACAGTCAGATTGCAGATAAAAACAAGGAGGAACATACAGACCAAATGACCCTTGAAAAACCACAATAGTGGCAGAAGGCTTTGGACTCTACCAATAGCCTGCCCAAAGTTGGATTTTAATGCTGTATAAATGATTATTGATTAAGCACATACAGCTTTATTACATACAAATAGACGCCTATTATATGTATAATAGTGATTCAATAGTTAATGGAACATTGACTGCATTGCTTTGCTATACAAGGGAACTCTTGAATGCTGCTAGGAATCTATTGCTCCATTATACTCCATTTTAGCTTTTATTGTTATTTTTGACCTTTTTTGCACCTGAAATAAAGGACACATAAGGAAAAATGTCTCTCTTTTGCTCTTCTATTCTTTTAATATATGGTTTAATAATATTTTTAACCACAGGGGTGAATGTGTTAGATTTTAAAGTGATATAAATGTATAGAATTAGTAACTTCTCTATATTTTTGGGTACACACTTTTGAGAGAGGTAGCTCAGTCAAGTTGGATATAATTTTAATGAAGTTTTACAAATCAAATACAATACCTGAACTCTTGAAAATAAAGTGAGTTACAATATAGTACAATATTGTAACTAGTTATTTTATTAATTTTTAAGTAATTGAAATACTGTTGTTCTTTTCTACCATCTCTTTAGGTACCACTACCATCTACATGGTACATGAGAATACATTTGTTTTTTAATCTTATCGATTAGGGGGCAGCTTTTACCTGGCATTTTAGAACTGTTCTCCTCAGTACTATTAGCGGAGCTCATCCTCCCACCTCCTTCCTTCACCTTCAGTTCATTTGTAACATTTATTGCTATGTAGAGTGTGTGGAGTTCAGGCTCTGTACTAAATACAATGTTCCAGGTTACAGCTGAACAAGGAGAGCAGATCTAACACAGCAAGTAAAACCTGACAGGAATGCTAGAGAGAAGCATAGGCGCCCTGGATCAACATAGGAGCCCTAGTTCTTTGCCTAGGTGGCCTATGCCAAAAAATGGCCCTGATTGCCGTCATTACAAGGGAACAAAATTGGATTCCTCATTGGATGTAGGCAGAACACTAAAAGAATACTTAGGACAATAATAAATACAATTAAGCTCACCACATCTCCTATAGATTTTTGGTTGCCCAGATGTCTGTTCCTGAACATAAATTCAAAATAAATGATGTATAGTAAAGAGCAACCAAAAACTCAGGCAACCCCACAGGTATTGCTATAAACAAATGTGCATTTATTGTGCACACGACATGTGTCAGACAGTCTAGGTCCTTTCTCAAGAATTCAGAAAATCCGACTCTTTCATAGTCCTTTTCCAAGGCGAAAGGAAAGGATTGAAACCATCTAATCAAACAATATCATCATGGATAACAAATGTCATCAAACTAGCATACAAAACAGCAGAAATGTCAGAGCCAGACAGAATAAAGGCTCATTCAACAAGGGCAGTATCTACAGCCTGGGCGTTTTCAGCAAAAGTTCCGCTTTCCGAAATCTGCAAGACAGCGGCTTGGTCAAATCCAACAACATTTATAAAGCATTACAAGCTAGATGTAATGAGTAAAACTAAATCGGAGTTTAATATATTAGAATCAGTGTCAAATTAAAAATAAATATTTGTGTCAAAGTACTGTTCCCTCCCTTAATTTTTAGTATTGCTTTGTAAAAACCCATTCACTTCCACTGCCGTATGAGGACCAGGGAAACCAGTTGTCAAAGACATGGAGGTGCAGGGGAGGAGCAAAGGATTTTATTGGATAACAGGCCTGTCACTCAAACTCAAATTCCCCTCAAACTCAGAGGGGAATTAACCCATTCACTTCCACTGCCGTATTACAGACCAGGAAAAGAAAATCTCGGCAAGTAATTTTGATTTTCTGGTTTCCCCCCAGGTACTTACCCCCCTTACTTCCACAGCATTAAATCTTAACTGAGCATGTTCTGCACCCAGGGCAGAGGGGAAGCAGGAAGTTTGAACATTTACCCCAATGTAATTTTTCTCATTCTCCAGCCAGAGATGTGATGGTCCACTCATTTTGAAGGAAATAGTGAAGGCTTTCATTTTACCGTAACTTGTTTTGAGACCACAGTTGCCCTTTAACGTAAACCACAATTCTGTATTATAATATAATGCCAGCACATCCTGCTGAGAGAGAAATAGGTGAATCTGTGTTCAAGGGGATTTTAAGCCAGTTCACATCTAAATTTATACCCTTGGGAAATAAATGTAAAAAAAATAAATCCGCGCCATGTGGCTTAATTCTGATGTATAAGAGGCAAATGGTAAGGGAAGAAAAAGGCATTTAAAACCTTTAAGGCCGAGGGAACGGAAAGGGCCTTTAGGGAGATAAAAACTGTAACAAGGAGTGTAGAAAGCATCAAACTAGCTAAAATAATAATGAAGTTAGGATAGTATGAACAAAGCATCACTAGCCTAAACATTTTTTTAAGTATATTAATAGTAAGAAGATGAGGACTGTGAGAATGTGGCACCATTAATTAATGGGGATAAGTTAGTTACGGAGGATGGCGATAAAGCAATGTCTTGATATTTTTTTTTCCTCTGTATACACTATAGAAGATCCAAGTACAGATCATAGAGTATAGTAGCAATAAAGGTATACAAGATTCAAGTTCACTTTGGTTAACGAGGATATGGTACAGAAGAACTAAATAGGGTTAATATTAATAATCCCTGGACCGGATAAAATACATCCTCGGGTACTTAAGGAGTAGGGGCCCTATTTATAAAAGATCGGTATCGTTACGTAAAATACCGATCGTTATCGTAAAATAACGACTGGGTTTTACCGATAACGACCGTTATTTACCGATAACGACCGTTATTTACCGATATCGTTAATACCGGTCGTTATCGGTAAATACCGGCCTTATTACCGAGTAACGACCGTTATTTACCGATAACGGTCGTTATTACCGATAACGACCGTATCGGTAAATAACGACCGTTATCGGTGAATAACGGTCGTATCGGTAAAAAACCCGGTCGTTATTTTACGATAACGATCGGTATTTTTTACGATAACGATAACGATTTTTTATAAATAGGGCCCTAAGTTCAGTTTTATCTAGGCCATTGTTTCTTATTTTTGCTGGATTTCCCTCATGTCCGGTGGTGTGCCTCTGGATTGGAAAAAGGCCGATGTTATTCCAATATTCAAAAAGGGTAGTCGTTCACAGCCGGGTAATTACAGGCCTGTAAGTTTAACTTCAGTGTTGGGGAAGATCCTGGAAAGTTTAATAAGGGAACATGTTCTAGAGTATGTTTTTCAAGGGACTGACTTATAAGTAGTACCAGCATTGCTGTAGGAGAATAGATTTTGTCAAACTAAACTTGCTTGGCTTTATGAGGAAGTAAGTAGATTTAGACTCTGGTATGCAGTAGATGTAGTTTACTTGGATTTTGCAAAGGCTTTTGATACAGTCCCCCATAGGCGACTATGAATAAGCTAAGGTCTGTTGGTCTGGGGAGTCACGTTTGTACATGGATAGAAAATTGGTTAAGGAATAGGATGCAGAGAGTAGTTGTTAATGGGCTTCATCATTATGGACTAAAGTGCTAAGTGGGGGTCCACGGGTTCTGTGTTGGGCCCGCTCTATTTAATCTATTTATTATGATTGGAGTGGGTATTGTCAGCAAGGTTTCTGTGTTTGCTGACGACACAAAACTTTGTCGACCATTAAAACTTCAGAGGATGTGCAATCGTTGCAAGGGGATCTAATAGATTATCACATTGGGCTGCTAAGTGGCAGATGAAACTCAATGTTGAAAATTGTAAGGTGATGCATTTTGGACTTAAAAATACTTGTGCTACTATACTATAAATGGCCTGTGTTAAGTGAATCCCTGTTGGAAAGGATCTTAGTTTTGGTGGATAACAAACTAAAGGTAGCAAGCGTGCCAGGCGGCAACAGCCAGAGCCAGCATGGTATTGTCTTGTATAAAGTGAGGTATGGATTCAAGGGAGGAAATGTAATTCTCCCTCTTTACAAAGCATGGGTAAGGCCTCATTTGGATATGCAGTGCAATTTTGGAATCCTGTGTACAAAAAGGACATCTTGAAATGGAAAGGCTTCAGAGAAGGGCACTAAATTAATAAGGGGATTGGGGGAGCTTGAATATGAAGAGAGACTGGAAAAGTTACAATTATGTACGCTGGAGAAAAGGCGCTTGCGTGGGGATATGATTACTGTGTATAAATACATTAACGGGCCATACAATAAACTATCTGGGGCATTGTTCACCAATAGAACATGTCAAAGGACACGAGGACATCCCTAAGACAAGAAAAAAGGTTTAGGCTTCAAGCTCGGGAAGGGTTTTTCACTGTGAGAACGGTAAAGCTATGGAACTGTCTTCCAGTGGACGTTGTTATGGCAGGTTCTTTGGTCATTTTCAAAAAAAAGCTGGAAGTTTCTGCAAACAAGGAATGTAGCAAGTTACTGGTATTGATACATAAAGAAGAGTTGATCCAGGGAAATTTCCGATTGCCACTTGGAGTCAGGAAGGAATTTTTCCCCCTTCATAAATTTGGTGGGGGTTTTTTTGCCTTCCTCTGGATCAACAGTTAGGCAGGAAATGAGGATATTGCTAGATGGGTTGGACTGGATGGACGTATGTCTTTATTCAACCTCAAATACTATACTATCTCTGTGGACACACATGAAATCCTGAATCTTTCAGTGAGCTGCTGAGGATGAGCCATCAGGCTAAATTCTTGGATGAGTTGCATTGAATAGTAAAAGCAAATGATCTTTTATTGCTTTGTGATTTACATTTCAAGATAAAAAAAAGAAATCATGTGACAATCTTTTAATATTTTATAACAAAACAGTTGTTCAAAATACCCTATAAATAACCTTGTGCGCCCTCAGTTTATACATAAAATTCAGTAAATATACAGGAACCACTTGCAGTATAAAGCAAAAAATATCCATTGATAAAATCCACACATTCTCATTTCTAACAATATTTCCTCTTGTGTAAAGGCAAACCAGTTTTGCAGATTAAAAGTAAAACCTTCAGCTGGGAATGCACGCTACTTTAAGCATGGTTGCTTTGTTCACTCACAGAATCAGAGACTGAGTTTTATCCTGAGTGCTTTTTTTTCTATGGAGGAAAATAGTAAAAATGTCAACATCTGTTATGAATTAACTATGCTCAGGATATGTTTTCACAGAGATACAGCATTGCACACAGAAAAATCACACCCACTTTTTTTTCCAAAAATCACTACATTTCAAACTGCAATGGTTACGTTACAGTAACCATACATACTTTTGTTTTAACGGATATGAGGAATGACATTGCAAGCTGCCAGCCCCTTCAGCACATTCCCAACTAACTTGAAAGATGTACAAGCTCCGAGGGTGCTCAGAGGGTGTGTGTCAGAACCAGAAGGGGAACTGTGATTTCCATACAAGTGCCTTCATACAAAGGACAATGAGCTCTCCATTACTTTTCTAACAAGCCATAGGATAATGTCTTGTTGTCGTGAATCAAAAGTTATAGGCTTGTAAATTTTCAATTCCTGCACTGTCCTCTGTGACTGGCATGTGTCCAATGCTGTGTCATACCCCCCACCCCCAAAAAAAGTCTTTTAGAGAGCTTGTGGCTAGCTTTAAAAATTAAAATTTTGGATACAGGGCTTGTGATGCAGCTGATGTTTAGCCCTAGCAGCCCTCTGCAAGGGGCAGAGCAATCGTGCTGGTGATGTCACAGTTTCAGCAGGAAGCACCACCACTGTTATTTGTTGTAAGTTTGGATAGATTGCAGCTAGAACCATGATCCAGGATTAATTTTAAAGGTAAGAGGGTTTTTTTTTAGAAAAGGAATTTGTTTGTAGACCACAGTTCACCTTTAAGAAACATCCTATCGCTGGGTAAGGAAGGTAAATGGACATGCTTTATAAACTACAGGAAACTGATATATATTTAAAAAAAAAACAAAAAACACACATTTCCAAACGAAAAGTAAAAATGTAAATGTATTAATTCATTCAGGCAGCACTGCAAAGTAAGCCAACTCAAAGTTTTAAATTTTTTCAGGTAATGAACAGACAAGTACAGCCTAAAACACATTTTTCTTCGTTAGAAAGAAAAACTTTTTCTGTAGAGTAGGGGACCCACCACCACCAACACCATATTTGTTTGCACATAATCAGAAAGGTACTTACAGAGCTTCTTTTCCCCCGCATTCTGATCCGGGCCTCTGCAGGAAGTAGCAAGCAGGGGCCTGACCGGCAGCCACGTACGTGACTGGCTGCCAAAGTCTCGGCTGCCAGCAGTGCAGAACACCAGGGGAACAAAGCTCTGTAAGTACATTACAGATTTTTTTTTTTTTGCAAACAAATGGTGGTTGAGGTGAAATAGGGTCCCCTAAACTGCAGGAAAAAAAAAAAAGAGTCAATGGTTGGGCACCAGCAGCAAATAGGGATCGGAGAGAGAGGAAAGATAATCTTTAAAAGATTAAGGCAGTGATGAGAGATCCAGAGGATGGGAGCTCCCCTGCACTTCCAGAGTCCTCCAGGAGAACAGGAAGGGGCAGATACTGGATTATACACAGACAGCTCCTACTCTTCAGTTTCCTGGACTATGAACATGCACTGCAGAGAACCATTTGGAGCAGGAGTAGGGAAGGATTTTGGAACACTACCCAGTGGGGCAAATTTTAGTTTTGGGGGTGGACATGCCTTTAATGGTGGACAATTAACTTTTAAAAGGTTTTATATTTTTGGCCTGTAGAAAAGACTACCTAAAATATTGTCCCTAATTAAAAAATTCAATAGTCAGGTGTAAATTTCTCAGCACAATGGCTACCGGGTTCCTAGGTATTCTCGAAATACCTAACCAGACCTACATACCTGGGTCAATCAACTATTACCTTCTAGCCTCTTTTCCAAGCATCCAACATCCTTAGTGGTTTAGAGCCATGTGCTTTACCAACAGGAGCTGTCACTTTGTGTGTGTTAATGGGCAACAGGGGGTGTGAAAGCAAACACAAAGCTTTTTATTAATGAAAGATTTCCTTGAAAATTACTTTTCATTTTTGTCAGTGTTTAGTCTGAGCTTTTTCTTTAAACTTTCATGTTTGGAAAGTTTTCATAGGTTGGACTTTCTGAACTATGCTCCTGCTTACATTAGGGCTAGGCCCCACTAGGCTATTTGCGGTGTTTAGCAGCTCTTAGCGTACACCAATAGAAGAAGATGGGTATGACCCCACTATCTACGCTGCCCCGCCGACCCTTTTCGCAGCGCATGATCACCATTTTTTGTTCACATGATTCTTGTGCGCTGCCTAGTGAGGCCTTGCTCTTAAGGCCTATTTAAACCCTGTTTTATCAGCAGTTTCTTACAACAAGTTATGGCTGCTGACTGAGAATGTACGTCGCGTACACTGCCGGGTTGGAAACCACAGCATTATCTATGGGTGATACCCATAGGGTTCACAGTATCTGCATTTTGCATCACACTTGATATATTGCAATGTTGGTGAACATCCCTTTTAAAAACTTGCCCCGACATGTATTCAGACACTACTGTCTAGAAGCAGCATAAGTTGCAATTTGTTGCCGAATTGTTCCCGGGTAAGTTCCAAGGCAGAATGGCAGACTTTATGTTTTTTCACAATTGCCTGCTAGACTGTATGCAAGTGCTACACTGGAAGTTTGCAGTCCCCAATGAAGATAACCAATTAGAGCTGGCAATACATGGAAAAAAAGTTCAATAAGACAACTATACATTATGCAGCTTTTTACATATGATGGCCTTTACCTAAGGATATAACATTTTAATATTTCGTTAAATCAACACTTTGTTTTTCTTCATTTTGGTTTGATGACACCCCAATCCCAGAAGTTAATAATGCACAAACCGGCATGCAATACTGTCAGCTGCTATTTTATCCTCATTTCAATAAGCACAATCCTTGATTAATTTACAGTCCACAAACAAACTATCAACCCCTTAACTTTGGTTTGGCTGTTTACGATTTAAATACATGGACACCCCGAACCACGTACTGTCGGCAGATGGGGCATTCGTTCATTCTCTTCCCACATTTATGTCAGGTCACCATGTGGCCACACTCCAGCAGAACACAATCAATAACTGCATCCATACAAATTCTGCACACTTGGTCATCACTGCCTGTTAATAAATGTCGCTCTTTATCTGCAAGACAAAAGTCAGTACAGTTAGTTATCAAGTTATGAACATGAAGAACACGGGCTTTCCTGTAACCCTAGGCAGCATCCATGCTATTGTCACTGTACTTTTAATTCTGGGCACTAATCATTAAAGCCCGGAGGTTAAGGAGTTATGCCTTTTGATCCTGAGCTATTGATTGAAGAACGGAAGGTAAGGTACATAATACTCCTTAACCTCCTAGGCTTTAAACAATACATTTAAGGAATACTGTAGTTCACTTTGGAGTGAACTATTCCTTTAAAATGTCCATAATGGAGCACAGGCAAGAAAAGTGCAAATGCCACTGGTTTAAATCAAGATATGCACCTTGTCTATTTATTACAATTGTTTAGCTCTTGCAGCATAACAATATCTCAATTTTCATGGAAACTTTTACATGAATTTATAGGCACACACTGCTTTTTTGCTTGCTCTTCTGACCAAACTAAAGGAAAACTATAGTGCAAAATGAAATTGTTTCCCTTTACATTGATGAGCACCAGACGCTTTTGCACCTGCAGTGCACATATGTATAAGGGAGGGGACCTGGAAGATGGGTACACACATGAATAAATGTGGACATTTTTATTTTTCATTATACATTCGCCTTTAAATGGCATGTCCACTCCTCAAATTAAATTGATATACAGCAAATCCCCCCAAACAGCAATCAATTTAAAACTCCTTCCTTAAATGACAACTATAATACATTTAAAAAAGAAAGGAAAAATTTAAAGGTACGTTGTGTTGTTAGAAGCAAAAGCATGAAATTTGCCAGGTTAAGTCCTGGGCTTTCCTGTGTTAGCTATAGTGCTGAAGCACGGGAGAGATTGGCAGAAGAACTTTTCTTCTTATTGGTGCTTCTTGTAGAAACTATTTGGGAGGTAGGAGTTACCAATCCTCCTCCCTGTCCAAGATACTTTATATACACTATAGATGCACCAGCACCAAAAAAGTGCTTCAGCAAAGTTTAAAGATTAATAATAATCATTTCAAATCTCTTACCTTAAAAGACAGCTACACTACAAATAAACTTGTAAAAATTAAAAGTACCTGGAGCAGGATGTTAGCGTTGATAATTACTACCTCTCATATCACTTCTGTGAGAAGCACCAAACAAAAGAAACTTCTTCAGCTTCTAATACAGGAAGGCCCAGGACAACCCACCAGCAGTAAAAAACTGTACATACTGTAAGCTCCTCAACGAAACAAGATAGGAATAATTGATCCTAGCTTCATACAAAACTTCATAAATTTGTTTTTTTTAACTACTTGTGAAGGTTCTCATTCATCCAGGTATGGTAATATCTGTTGTATTCAATTGATCAACTGGACTTGAAGTTTAGTTCTTGAAGACGTTTTGCTAATCATCCGACTGGCTTTCTCAATTCAAATGACGTGTACAGAATCTTTGGCAATTGTGTACCCTGGAAAATCCCAATTAGCATATCCACAGCCAAGTGTTAAGGCGTGATTGGATAGTGGCTAAGAGGTGTTATAGGAACGCCCAGATAAGTGTTCAAAACAGCATTGTACATGGCAGACAGTTGTGTGTCGAACCCCCCCCCCCACCTCTATTTAGGCTTGGTTTTTTATTTTCACATAAATGGCCTCCTTAACACCTCTCTTAAACCAGTCACGTTCCTTTGCCAATATGTTAACATTACAATCTTCAAAGGTTGTCCTTATTCTTAAGACGCAGGTACACGGCTGAGTCCTGACCCGAGGAATTGGCTCTTCTGTGCTGGCCATACGTTGATGCAGTTGCGGTTTGGTCTCCCCCACATCAAATCACATACCTTTAAGGGCATAGCACCCAGCCACTGGTTCAGATATGTGGATGACACCTGGTTAAAATCCACCAAAGGAAGTACAAGCTTTCCAGAACACATCAATGCGGTGAACCAAAACATCAATTTTACAAGGGAAGAGGTCAAAACAACAACAACTGGCTTTCTGGGACTGCTTGGTAGAAGTTAAGGAAATGGTAAACTGGAAGTAGAGGTTTAGAAAACAAACACACACAGATCAGTATTTGATGTTTGACTCTCACCACCTTTAGATCACAGCTGGGTGTCATCAACCCTGCAACACAGAGCTGAGAACATCCCCACTAGCACAGAGGCGAAGGCTAAAGAAATGAAACATCTCAGAGAAGCCCTTAAAACTTGTGGATATCCAGATTGGGCCTTTGTCAAAAGAAGTAGAAGGAAAGAAAAGAACATGAATACCAACAGTGAAGGAAAAAGCAAGACAAGAAAGAACATGGTCATCCCATATGTAGCAGGGTCTCCGAGAAATTAAGAAGAATTTTCAAAAAACACTGTATCCCTGTCTGCTTTAAACCGAACAACACACTGAGGCGCAATTGGTACATCCGAAAGACCCAATACCGAAACACAAGAAAAGCGACGATGCAGAATGCTCTGATTTGTATGTGGGGGAGACCAAACAGCAACTGCATCACACATATGGCCCAGCACAGAAGAGCCATTCCTCGGGTCAGGACTCAGCCGTGTATCTGCATCTAAGGATAAGGACATACCTTTGAAGATTGTAATGTTAACATATTGGCAAAGAACGTGACTGGTTTAAGAGAGGTGTTAGGAGGGCCATTTATGTGAAAATAAGAAACCAAGCCTAAATAGAGGTGGGGGGGTTCGACACCAACTGTCTGCCATGTACAATGCTGTTTTGACACCTTACTCTCTGGGCGTTCCTATAACACCTCTTAGCCACTATCCAATCACGCCCTAACACTTGCTGTGATATGCTAATTGGGATTTTCCAGAGTACACAATTGCCAAAGATTCTTGTAAAAGTCATTCTGAATTGAGAAAGCCAGTTGGATGACTAGCGAAACGTCTTCAAGAACTAAACTTCAAGTCCAGTTGATCTAATTGAATACAACAGATATTTTTTTACTAGTTTTTAAAAGTAAATATATTACATATACAAAGGTATTTTACATATTCTCTTCAGTTGATTTAACTCCCTCTGCTATACCCTGCTGTGGTCAGCAGTATGCTGCCATTTCACGTTCTACTACATAACTCCTATCCTTCCCAGCATGCACACTTCCTTGGAAATAATTAACAGTAATTTTTACATCATTGGCTGTTACGTGGGTCAAATATGTTCAGATCTCCACTAAAAACTAAATAAGTCAGGAGCTGAATTAAGGGCAAACACATAATGGACCATTAATGGAGGATCCTGCATACAGGAAGTCTGTACTGTGCATTTATTCATGTACAGAGAAATAAGTGGATGGGCATATTAAATTTCCGAAATGACAATATACAACAGGGCAGTGGTGTAACTACCGCCCCCACCACCCCGTTACCTGTTTAAAATAGCTGATCACACGTACGAATAAAACATATGCACGATCAGCAGTTTAAGCCGGAACCGGAAGCTAATCGTGCGTATGTTTCATTCATACGCGTGATCAGCTGTTAAACAGCAGATTGTGGAGAGGGTAGGTCAGGGGCCTGGCCACCAATCTTGTGGTAAGATGCAATACTTACAGTACCTCCGGCAATTCTATTATTACCGTCTGGGTTCCTTAATGCAGTTATCACTAAACAAGATTACTAAACCACAGGAACCCAAGAGGTTTGTATTTGTGCTAGAAAGTTGTGCAAAAATTATTTTTTTAATGGAAATAGCGAGGCCCTGCAAGGTAAGCGTTAAACCCAAACACACCCAATATTACATCTCTCCCACTCCTTGTTTTCTTGAAAGAACATGTATTTGTAGGGAGGGGGATAGTTTGATTGTATTACTTGTTATTAATTTTAACAGAATTGGACAATACATCAGTGGTCATGTAGATACTTTAAGGGTATGTACACTGAATATTCAACTTAGTATTACTAGCTAACTTAGGCTTTAAATGTAAATGCATTGTTTTTTTCTGGTTCCAGGACCCTACCTTTAGTCTTTCAAAGTTGCTATCTTCTGTCCTGTGCGGTGTTCAGATCCGCTCCGGTTCCGGCTGGATCGGTCTAATGTCGCGGGATCACTCGGTCGGGTAAGCAAAATTGTCCTAATGTATGCCACCTTTGTTTTTGAAAAGGTCCAAGCTTCCACCTTCTGTCCTGTGCAGTGTTCAGCTCTACCCCCCCTCAAGATTGGCCAAATCCTATTGCCAGGTAATGAGTGTCCCCGTCTGTAGAGAATGCAATGCAGCGTCAGTGCCCAAACATGTGCACACTGATTTCATCACAACGTGACATGCTTGGTCCATGCGCGCATGCAAGTTCGCGGCAGCGCAACCGCGCACTGACATCACATCAGCCTCACGTTCTGCGGACGGGGACACTCATTACCTGGCAATGAGATTTGGCCAATCTTGAGGGTGGAGCTGAACACTGCACAGACAAGGTGGAAGCTTGGACCTTTGCAAAACTAAAGGTGGCATACATTAGGACGATTTTGCTTACCGACTAAGCGATCCCGCGACATTAGACCGATCAAACCTTTCCTGTTCTGCTTTGCGACCAACATGGGATCGCAAATCCCTTTCATTTTTGCGATCGCATTGTCGGTGGCAAAGAAGAATGGGAAAGGCGTCCCGGCTGGATCTGTCTAATTTTGGGGAGATCGCTCGGTCAGGTAAGTAAAATCTTCCTAGTGTATGGCCACCTAAGGTAGGTTCTGGTCCTATAACCAAAAAAAACCCCAATGCACTTTACATTTAAAGCCTAAGCTAGCTAGTAATACCAAGTTGAATTTCCAGTGTACATACCCTTTGAAACATTAAAATATGACACATAAAAAAGCAATTTAAAAGAAAAACAGACAAACCTGAGTCAATTCTGCTTTCTATGTTTTCCACTGTAAAAAAGATTAGAAAGTTGAATAACAAAAGTAAATCTAAAATGGATATACTGGTAAATATAAAAAAACTCAAAAAATATACAAGTAACTACTAAATTAAAGAAACGTAACAAGAGCTGCAGTCAGTGTTTCACAGTGGTTTTAAACCAGTTGCAGTAGACTCTAAAACCACACACCCGAACCCACTGGTTTGTGCTACTATTTAGCGTTAAACTTAACTCTAATTAAATCGGCCCACAAAGAAGGGAGCACAGGAGTGAACCTTACCACCCACAATGCAACAACATAAGGGATTACTGGAAGGGAACTGGAAGTAAGAGAAGTTGTGCCTGAGATTATCAAGATAGGGAGGTGGCAGCAATTACAGGGCTCTCGTGTTATAAGACTTGACTCTGTATTTCTGATTATGGATAACACGAAAGACAAGTAATTCATGGTTTTAAAACCACATTTTAGAGTGGCCTTTCCTTTGAGTAGGGAAACATGTGCAGTCATATTTTCACTATACTTGATATTAAACATTGA
Organism: Hymenochirus boettgeri; assembly: GCA_019447015.1. Taxonomy (NCBI): domain Eukaryota; kingdom Metazoa; phylum Chordata; class Amphibia; order Anura; family Pipidae; genus Hymenochirus; species Hymenochirus boettgeri. The sequence goes on from CM033469.1 coordinate 310,736,992, forward strand.
CATGTTGTGCCTACCTTTACTTTTCAGTTAAAAAATTGTAGCAATTTATTTCCATTTATACTGTTAGATATGCTATAAACATGGAAGCTGGGATCAAGCAAATGGAAACAAAAACACACAGCATCTCACAAAGAAAATGTGGAGAAAACGTAAAGGATGTGTAAGAAAAGCCGTGAATGAAGGAAGAAAGGAAGGAAGGAAGGACACATTGGCACGAGTCCATAGACAGGGCCCTTTAGTTTGTTGCACAGATGTTGCATTTTTTTTCTACAATTGACCTCCTATTAAACAACAATAAAGGTAAAAACAAAAGTGGAGCCAGATAAAAAGAGAAAATAAAACTGTAAAAGTGTCTGGATGGTCCAGTTAAGATAAACAAACGCAAGTTAGCAGGAAAGGCCCCATGGCAACTGCAGTGATTGGGTGATAGAATGACCTAGGAGATTAGAAAGAACACAGTAAGGCCCCACGAGCGGCGCATGAAGCACGCACGATCACAATACTTGCAATTGTGCGCGCTTCCAGTAATTAAAGGGCAACTATAGTGAAAAAAAAACTTTGTCTGTATCAATGTATAGATCACTTAGTATAGCTGCCTTACTTTCATGTTTCTGTGTGGCTTCGTTTCTTCACACCTGGCAGAAGTTTGTACCAAGCTGTGTAGTCCCCCTCCCCTCTCTGTCCTACTCCCCCTCAAGCAGTGACGGGCTGTATACAGAGTCCAGCATTGTCAGTAGAAAGGACTTTTAATGAAGTGCTGACATCCTGTTGACCCCTCCCTTCCAGACTAGACTGCAAGCAAATGTGGAATAAAGTAGCAATATGCTGAAGGGAGGGGCAGAGGGGAGAGAGGAGGACAAGTGGTGCTGAGATTCTTTACAAGTAAGTTACTGAACTCTGCCTGTTCTCTACCTTTGCTCATTGTTATTTACTTTTTACCTAAAGTTCATATCTCTCCCCCTGCTTAGCTGAGATCATAATCACTGAAGAGAGAGTCAGTGTAACAGCAGCTTGTAGTGAGACCTTCACAAACACAGAAACACTGCTTTTTTTGTCCTGTTACATTTCAGTTGCTTTAGTCTATTATTTCATACTACTTTGCACTGTGTGTCTTGTTTGGTATATAGTCTGTATTACTGTATTATATATACTGTATTAGTGTTCCATTTGAGTCACTGGTTTTGTATGTATATAGATTTTTTGGGGGGAGGGGCTGTTTTATAGTGTGTTGCTCATATTGCTGGGTTAATGGTTTATTGATTGTGTTTAGCACTACAGCATTTGACTATTTTTGCACATGGTACATAATGTGTGGGTGAGAGAGTGTGTGACAGTACTGCAGGGGAGCTTTGGATTGTGTGGGTGTGTGCCTTTGAGTGACAGATGAGGTGTAGCAGCTCCTACAAATCACAGCATTTCAAAGGCTTATACTCGGGGACTATGTAAATTAAAAAACTAAAGGTACCCTGGTGGATGGGATGACTTATAGATACATTAGAAGAAATTTAAAAAAAACAATTTTCTCACTATAATTGCTCCTTAACATTAACAGAGCACGTGATACGGACCAAAATGGTGATCGCATGCACCCAATAGTGCACAGCATGTAGTGGGGCCGCTACATAGGTACCACAGGCATGTGCTCACACTAGCACAATCGGATCGCAAAACGTGCTAGTGGGGCCTAGCCCTAATGAAGAGATGCTGGAAAGCCAGAGCTTATTGGAAAAGCAGGCAATAAGGGGTTAATTAGATTATACATTGATTTAGATTAAACCTACAGGATTTTTGTTCTCTTCACTTTCTCTGTATAAGCGCTGACTTTTTCAACTAGTTCCCACTTCTCACAACATCCTGAGTAGTTTGACAAAATTCCGAGCTAGGATCTCTTTCAGCTGCCGTATTGTGAGCCCTTCGATTTCCTCCAGTGTGGATAGATCTGAAAGAGACACTCTTGGTCTTTTGCGAGACTTCTCTCCTGTCTGGAATAAACCTTATTGTTATTACAGAGCATTTTAAATCTGAAGCTACTTAAAGGAACATCATCAAAAAATATTTCCAGAAATGTATTACATGATACTCTGGAACCATTTAATGTAAAATTCAACCAATTAAAATTGTATTTTCCTGCTAATAACACAACACGAACAAACACATTTCCTGCTGTGAAGTGCAAGTGTCATTCAAACCAGGCTTAAAATTGAGGCGGTGCCTCTTTTATTCTTCTGCCCAATAAAAAAATGTTCACACACGTTTTCTGAAGGTGGGGGCCACAGCACCTGCAATTGGGTGGGGCAACGGCACCTGTGAGTGGGGCGGGGTTAAGGTGCCCACGAGTGGGCAGAGCTACATGGGGCTGTAAGGGAAGGGGCCAAGGGGGGCCTGCAAATGGAGGGGCCATGGGGTCCATGAGTAGGAGGACCAGGGGGCTTGCAAGAGGAGGGGGGCTGCAAGGGGAGGGGAGACACAGGGCAGATTGATGGTCATCCACTGACATGATTTCAGAGCAGGAAGTGCAGGGACCTGGTGAGGCTGCTGCCATATCACACACGAAATGTAATATCTTCAAAACATGCAAAATAAACAATGAAAATAAATTGCAAAAATTCTCAGGAAGCAATTCCTATCAATTTACCAAAGTCATTTTTGGACCACAGTTCCCCTTTAAATCATTTTTTTTGCCTAATATTTTTAATAAAAAAAAAAAAAACACAATAAAAATTAATCTATTAACTTGCCAGAGCAAAAATTCATATTTTTTTCATATCAGGGAGATGTACTCTCGGGCACATGCCCAGTAACAGTGGGCCAATCAAGGACATACATAGGCCACACTTTCCCAGGTCAGATTTACAATATAAAATATTTTATCATCCATTTTAATCTATAGGGAATTATATCTATTAATTCTGTTTTAATATCATTCTTCACATGTTGGTATAATATCAAAATTAATACTAGAGGGAGAGCTGTAGACAGCAGCTATAAAGGTATACAGTGAAACAGAAATCACAGTAAGCAAGATATCAAGTTCACACAACATTAGCCTTAAATGACAAACTAAAAAGTGTTTTTATTTTCCCCTTTGGAAATACAGATTAATATTTTGAAGTGAAAGTATAAACAAAATAAGTGGTAAGTTGTATGAGCTAATTAGGAGCAGTATTTACCTGTTCTTGACATTCAGTATCAGACACAAGAGATAGTTTCACTTGTACCCTAAAAAACACAATTAAAAGTAAATACATGGATCATGAAATGGACACACTAGCACCAAAGGGGTTGAAAAAGAAATAGATTTGTGGAGTTTTCTATAGAACTGTAATATATATAACATACAGTCTAATGCCTATCTTTCTAATCACTGTTTTAAGGAACTTAAGATGCACAATTATATATTTTTTATATTTAGATATATTATACGCTTATCCATGAGTTGTAATTCTTATCTGTTTAATACCATTTTAAGAAGCTATCTTTTATATACTCCATTAGATATACCTGTGTCACTTTCAATCCTGTTTTAACCCCCCCTTTTTAAGTATTACATGTATCACCCATTATGAGAACTGCACGTATATTTTACATTTTAGCGTAAAATGAACTATAGGGACAGCATCTTGTCCTGTAGCCAAAAGCTAAAACGCATATCTGTAGGTAATCTAGAAGTAGAAATATGACAAAAGAATAACACGTTATCTAGATGGCCGCTAGAATGCATAGGAGCAGGGTGGAACGCACAACGGCTTGCGCAAACCAGGATGTAACAGTCAGATTGCAGATAAAAACAGGAGAGGAACATACAGACCAAATGACCCTTGAAAAAACCACAAATAGTGGCAGAAGGCTTTTGGACTCTACCAATAGCCTGCCCAAAGTTGGATTTTAATGCTGTATAATGATTATTGATTAAGCACTACAGCTTTATTACATACAAATAGACGCCTTTATAATGTATAATAGTGATTCAATAGTTAATGGAACATTGACTGCATTGCTTTGCTATACAAGGGAAGCTTCTGGATGCTGCTAGGAATCTATTGCTCCATTTTACTCCCATTTTAGCTTTTATTGTATTTTTGACATACTTTTTTGCACCTGAAATAAAAGGACACATAGGAAAAATGTCTCTCTTTTGCTCTTCTATTCTTTTAATATATGGTTTAATTAAATATTTTTAAACACAGGGTGAATGTGTTAGATTTTAAAGTGATATAAATATGATAAGAATTAGTAACTTCTCTATATTTTTGGGTACACACTTTTGAGAGGAGGTAGCTCAGTCAAGTTGGAATATAATTTTAATGAAGTTTTACAATCAAATACAATACCTGAACTCTTGAAAATAAAGTGAGTTACAATAGTACAATATGTAACTAGTTATTTTATTATTTTTAAGTAATGAAATACTGTTGTTCTTTTCTACCATCTCTTTAGTTAACACTACCATCTACAGGATGTACATGAGAATACATTTGTTTTTTAATCTTATCGATTAGTTTTTATTTTGCTTTTTACACTTTAGGAAGTATTACTCTCATTTGGATTTAATTGTATCATTATAAGCTCCTTTGGCCCTTTCATTAGAAACCCAAATTGGCCCCACCCACCAGGGTGTCGTGACCCTCCCCCACTGAATCCTCAGACCCATAAACCCCCCCCACACACACAGAAAGCTGTGTGAAAACAGCCTTTACAGGCAGTCAGAACTTTTCTGTAGGGGGGGGGGTTATGGGTCTGAGAGGGGGAGGGGTTATGGCACCCACCATGGAGGGGTCATGAGGAGGGTAGTGCTGTAGATTCCCTTACCTTTTCTTGGGAATCCTCATACAAGGGAGGGGAAAGGACTTCCTTTTTTCTTCACACATTCTGAAGTCTGAGGCTGTGCTCGCCAGCAGCGAGGTGGAGGATGTCATGTCATCCTCCCACCACTTAACTCTGATCAGAGATTTCTTCATATCTGGGCTGTACGAGGTGGTTGATGGCACATTTTAAAGGTAAGCCTTTCATTTAAAATCAACTTGTCTGGAGACCACAGTTCCCCTTTAACTTATGATTGTGTTTTTATAAATTGTACTTATACTGTAGGTGGAGTTTTGAGGTTATAAGTGTGGGTTTGGGATAGCACTGGTTTATTCTAGGAAGGGGGCTGAGGCTCTCAAAATGTTGTATATGTCGTTTGCACAATAAATCGCTATTTGTTTGCATGCAGTGTGCCCTCTTATTTTTTATATTATTCAGACTCTGAGAGGGACAGGGCTAGACCAGTTTGCAATACAGACATGGGGAGTTACATTTAGGAAAAACCCAGGGAACTTATGGGAGGAGGGTGGGTTTGGGGAACTTCAGTTGCCCTTTAAAGTTAGCACCTGTCAAATGCTTTTTTCTGTGTTCCCAAAGAATTAAATTGTATTGCAAATGGATACTAATGGCACAAACGTACCAAAAGTCATATATGTGGGAACTGGTTTCTGTGATTTCCTTTAAAAAAAAAATTGCGGATATAAAAACCCATGGACATAAAAGAAATAAGAAATGCAGAGTGGGACCTATCCCTAAATTGTTATAGTGGAACAGATTATTTTTAAATAATTTATTCAAGAAGAAATCCGAGATCTAAAGGAGTTCCTTTGTTTCATTGGGATAAAACATACCTTATTAAGCATTGCTCATTACAAAAGAGAGGTGTGAGCACATCAGCTATGTTTATGCTATTGAAAGAGATAAATTGCACGCCCCAGTAATTAGGTCTGAGGAAACTCAATAGGCTTATCCATGCATCACTTATATATTGCAAGTGGTGAGAGTAGCTTATGTTTTCAGAAGCTGAAATAACATTTAAAGGGTAATTGTGGTCTCCAAACAAGTTAGGGCTAAATAAAAATCCTTTCATTATACCCTAAAGGTACATACACACGTGGCAAGTGACCAACTTGTAGGCATGTGGTTAGCATCTGCCTGCATTAATTGGTCCCCTTTCAACTGTTTTTTTTAATGCCTATTTAGGTACTTCCTGTCTTTTCCAGCAATACTTCTAAGTGAGAATGCTCTGTCTGGGTATAGATGAGAGGCGAGGGTAGGCAAGGTCACTCAAGCTACTGGAAGCAGGATGTTTGAACATTCTCCACAATATAATTTCTTACAGACACAGTCAGAGATGTGAACCAGGACTCAAGGAAAGACTGCAGGCTTTTATTTTGTAATGTTTAACAGGAGCCATTCACTGTTTACCTGGGAAGTGCCTGTACTCTCCACACTTCCACTTCTTTCTGACAATTCTCCCTGAGATGAGACACTGATGGTGAAGGTGCAGAAAGTGAAGAGATAAACTGAGGTGTGAAGAAGCCAGAGGTCTGTGATCTGTGCGCAAAGCTGTCCAGACCAACATCTATGTCTTCTTGATGAAAAGGGGCCATGATGACATAACACAAGGTCTACCAAATCTTCCTTTTCCCTGCAGCTGTCAGTGGGGAATTTTCTAAGGGCTAGATATTGCCTTAGATCCTTTACTTTCAGCTTCATTAACTGAGGCCTTTGAAAGTCTGTTTCCTGTAACAAATGACAGGTACTGCAGCGTCTTAAATTCTCCTTAAGTGTAGAACTACAGAGCAGAAATCCTTCTTGCAGTCACAGCACACGTGCTAAATAAAAATAAATAATATGTCATTCACTTATGTACTTTATGTGACCACTATTTATCTGAAACATGACAAAAGTAATTAAGGAAATCTATACCCTAAAAACAAAGAGCGGATTAAAATGATCCCCACCTGGTTGGACTGGTCTGAGAGATGCATACTGGAGTTTCTAATCAAACTCTACTTTGTTTGTCAATTCTAATTACCCGATACTTATCCGTGTATGCAGAAGCCGTCAGTCACAACAGTGACCACTAACATCACAGTCAATTACTGACAGTTGCTTCCCAGGTGCCTCCACTGCACATGCTTGAGAACACTTGAGAAGGAGGTGGCATCCTATGCAGCAGAGATCAGGATATATAGCTTACTTTGGGGACATCGCAGAAAAAGCCATGTATTGCAGATTTGCGATGAGGGGGGGCAAGGTGGGAGGCTGCAGCTAAGAGAAGTTTAAGTTTGGGGGTGACCATTCCCTTTAAGCAGTCTTGGAAAATAATGTGCTTTGTGAATACACACATTTTAACAGTACTGATAGTGTACTATAACCAATATTAGTAATGATAGGCTTGCAATTAATCTGATGGTCAAGAGGAGCCCCTCCATTTACCAACTCGCTCTCAAAAACAGAATTTATGTATGGTTGTAAGAAGAATCAAATCCATATATATAGCACAGATAATGGACCAGATGCGAAAAAAGCTTCCCTAATGATTAATTTTTCTGAAACCCAGCATTAGGTTAAACTCAGGTAGAAACGGAGGGTAGGAGGGCACTTGGAATGTTCCTTCCAATCTCTCTGGCCTCCAATCTCTCATTTTAATCCTAAGTAGAAAAGATTAACCAAAACTCTAAAGCTGGGGCCAAAATATTGGATGCTTCCTGTGCAGCTGGAACCACCCAAATCGGACGATGAACGATCGACACGTCGGGAAAACCACAGCCAATCATGCGGTCCTCTATGGACCACCCACACTCGGTCGCGGTGAAACCATCAGACCATACTTATTTTGCCGCCCTCCAACCGCCCTGGCTAAACGGGACGAAGTATTGTGTACCAACTTTAAATATTATGAAAGACAAACCAGCTCAATCTCACCTTTTTCCTGAATACAGAGAATGTCGCCCACATGCTTTGCAGACGATATTGGCAGATGACGAAGGATTGGGGGGAATCTACATTTGAAGAAAATCTAAAAGGTCCGGTCCCCCCTCCAAAACCTGGTTGTTGTCCTCGCACTGCTCCAGTACCCATAACTTCATTCAGCAAAACCGCAGCAAGATGCCCACATGGAGCTGGCCCCCGCCTAAAAGGGAAGAAGAAAAAATAGTTTAGTAAATCCATAGGTCATTAACCCTTAAATAATTTAAATCTACTAGGATTCATTGAGGCAGGTCTCTGGAGTAGAGAGCAACTACTCCCTACATGGAGTCATCAAAATGTACTAACTCTAGTTTAATCTGTAATCAGAAAAAAAATCCGGTTAGAATGTCCTAATGTACAGATAGTCAAAATAAGAGATAGCTGCTGAATGGTACTGATGTAAGGAAAAAAACATGCAACACATTTAAAATTGTGCTTTTACATTTGAAAAAATGCCTTTCTGTATTTCACAAAACGCAAACAAAATTGTTTTTGCAAAAAAAAAGCTACATAAAAGGGGACAACTGACAAATAGTATTCTCCAACTACACACTTCCCTAGGATGTCATGTTAAACAATATTGTAAAGCCAGAATTGGATTTTTGGTTCAGCAGATTTCCTTGCACTGAAAGAGACACTCAATATGGCATTAATTAGTTAGGCTTGTGAAATACCCGAGAGCAAAAGAGTGAGAAGCAATTATTTGGTACCGGAGTCAGAGTTGGCCATATTGTACCAACTTGTATATACTCGAATACAGTCGAGGTACATATTTTTACCTGAAAATAAGTAAAAATTGATTGACTCGAGTATAAGTCGAGGTAGAAACTATGACCACACTGCCTTCCAATTCAGCAGAATTTCCATACAGTAATAGCCAAATCCAGTATGGCTATTACTGTATGGGAATTCTGCTGTCCATTTAAAGGGCAACTAAAGCCTCAAACAATATAGAATCAGAATAGATACCATCCTCCTGATTCAGTATTGTTTTGAGGCATTAGTTGCCATTTAAATGGACAGTAATCCATCCAGCAACTCTCTATTCCTTGGCACCCAGAATGTTTTGGAAACTACTACTCCAGCATGTTTTAGCTGCTGGGAGTGGTAGTTCCAAACATCGGAAGAGGCAAGCACCCTCAGCCAGGCTCAAAACAAAGAACAAAAAACTGACCACCAGAAGCATGGCAAGTCCATTAGGACTCTGCCTCCTGTCTCCCCTCCGGGAGAAAAAGGTCATGTGCCCTGCAGACCTACCCCCCCTCCCTCTCCTCGCTCAAACCCCATTTTCCTCCCCCCAACCCCTATAGTTATTTGAAGCAAAACTCCCCCGATCATTACTTAGATTGCCTCTTCCCCCAATGTTCAGTACAGCCGGAAGCCACATCCGTGATTGGCTGCCTCTCACTAATCACGGACGTGGCTCGGTACGGCCCCCTGCTTGCAGTTTCATATATCGTTTGGGGTTAGGAGCCTACACTAACAGCAAAATTTAAAAAAGAGGTGTACATGCCCTCGCGCAGCTGTGTATAGTGGTTGAATGTCTCGCGCAGCCATGTATAGTGTTGTGAATGTCTCGCACACCGTGTACAGTGGTTGAATGTCTCACGCAATTAATTTGTAATTATTCTATACAGTGGTAAACACTTATTTGACAGTTTTGGTCAGTTTCAGTCTCTTCCAACTACTTTCATTCCAGGGCTATTGTAACCTTCTACTTTCTAGTCTTCCTGCTTCTTATCTTTCTCCCCTTCAGTTGATACTTAAAGGAATAGTTCACTGCAATAGTGAACTATTCCTTTTCTACATAAATTAAAGCCAGGGAGGTTAAGGGGTATGCCTTACCTCCCGTTCTTCAATAATGTTGATCCAGTGGGGCCGCTCTGAAATCCCAGACTGCTTCTCTGCTTCTGTTCTGCTATAGCGCGCATTATCGGCGCGTTATAGCCTAACAGAAGCAGGAAGCAGTCGGGAACTGTCAGAGCGGCCCCGCTGGTTGCTCGAAAGGTAAGATTTTCAGAAGTTCGTTCCTGGCTATCCAAACATTGATTAATGAACAGAGGTAAGGCATAGCTCCTTAACCTCCCTGGCTTCAATCAATGTAGAAAAGGAATAGTTCACTATTGCGTATATACCTGAGGAAGGGGCCTTGAGTCCCGAAAACGTTGTTTGTTTGTTGTTTTTGGCACTAATAAAGAAGTATTCACCGTAGTAGTGTGCTCCTCTACATTTTTTCCCTTGCTTGGATGTTGAAGCCCTGGAAGTAGGGGGCTGAGAGGATTGCACCTCCCACTTGTCTGGCAAAGAGCCACAGCAGTGTGCCTTTGGCAGCCTGGAACTTTTGTATCTGTAGTTTACCCAGCTAATTAGATTGTAAGCTCTACAGGGCATGGACCTCTTTACTCATGCTACATGTTTTAAGCATTTGGATATTTTATAATTCACATACTTACTTATATTTATGTTATTTTTTTATTATCTTTGCCTGTGAGGTTTTTTCTGCCCACGTTCACTTCCTTTATGCTTTTCTGCACACTGTATCTAATATGTAACTAGTTTGTTTATGTTTACGTACACTTGCTGTACTTGTCCCATTTGTGATTACCAGGAATACGCACTTAGGGCTTCCGGTTGAGGTTCCCATTTTTATAAATATCCCTGCGATGTTCGGCACGATCACTTTACATCTGTAACAGATGATTGGTAGGCACCTCTCACTTTGGATAATACGAGGCACTTTTCCTTAATTGATTTGACTTGGCACTTTGTTTTGTTTGCAATAGGAGGCACAATGCACTTTATCTTTGATTCATTCTATTCCACTGGGCACTTGCACCCTAGGGGGTATCGCCTAGGGACCTTTACGTTTTCTACTACTGTTGGATGGTCCACATGCCTCCTATGGAGTAGCTCCCTTTATTGGAATTCCAATAAAATTGATTCATGTTGTGGCAGTAATGTGACAAAATATGGAAACTTCAGGGGGCCAAATACTTTTGCAAATCACTGTATATGTTTATACAAGTATTCTTCAGAAATGTGGCAAATGCCCTTCTTCAAAGTAAAATATTAATATTTTAGAGTTTTAGTTCTCCTTGCTCTAAATATTTTAAACTGTTACCTATCATAATTCTAATGTTTGTAAAGAGACATACGGTACATTTGTTGTTCATTATTACATGTAGTTTGACAGTGGGCTTCCAACTGCCTTCCCCCGAAGGTATTTTGTCACTGCTTAAACAGTAACTTATGAGCACCACAGCTTCATTTGTTCAACAAAGGAAGAGCAGTTAGTTAATTATACATACTATAATTGAAAATGCTTTATTAGAGCATTAAAAAAAACAACTAAATGTTAACCTACAAACAGCAGTGTCCTGGATTGCTCCCATATTTTCAGTAAAGTTTGTTTTTTTGGCTTTTTTTAGGATTAATTTGCCTTTTACAAATTAAACATCTTTATACAGGCTGACCTCAGCAGGGTATATTATTATATTCAGTCTCACATCAGCACTGACCGGCAGCCGTGGCTGTGATTGGCTGAGAGGCAGCCAATCACAGGGAGGAGGCATCAGTGCACATGCCAAAAGCAATTCAGAGGACACAACAAGAACAGAGACCTTTTGACAGGAATAAGCTCCTAACACAGCTTTCCTGGACCTTGAAGAGCCAATATAGAAGAACCACAAGGAGCAGGAAGTAAGGTAAGGATTTTTTAAATTGTACAGTTGGGCCAGTAGTATAAAGGGCATCCACCCCCAATCTAAAAATTCACCATGTGCCTCCAGATGTTTAAAAACTACAATCTCCCAGCATTCCTCAACTGAGAGAAGCTAGGGATGCTAGGAGTTCTAGTTTTCAAACATCTGGGCACATCACTCACAATATTCATCCTGATCCTATGTCATATTTAGCAACAGAACAATAGCATATGTAGTTTTGGTGAACTTGAATTTAAATTTAATGACAATTGTAACAGTGATTGTGCAATTGATTATTGCTCTTTGTCAAAAAGCTTTTCCATTTTTATGTGGTCACATATCTAAAATCACATTGAGCTATATTCATACAATCTTACCAATTCACTATGTGGCTCAGCGATTACACTAATGCCTTGCATTACAAAGGATTTACAATCCCCCATTGTTACATTTGCAAGATTTGTATGATCTCCCTGTGCTTGCTAGGTTTTCTCATTGTAGTACTCACAGTATGAGGGTATAGCTTATTGTATGTACAGAACATTCCTTCTCTGTATATTTATATTTATACATATGGGTGGGAGCTGCCATATTGTTTCCCTTAGACAGTACAGTATGAGGGTATAGCTTATTGTGTGCACAGAACATAGAATCTTTACACAGTTATATTTTAAACTGTTACTCAGACAGTCACCAGCTTCCAGAGGAACCAAATAGGATAATCCTGCCACACTGTGTGGTTGAAACTAAACATGCTAGGTTAATACTTATTAGTATTCACAATGGCAAGTGGTGATGGTAACTCATATATTATAACAGAAGGTACCTCACAGCATCATGTTTTTATAATAGCATTGCCCTAATAATCTAACGTATAAACAAACATTTCTCATTCCCAGTTTACCTAAAGAAATGGATTTATCCTTTATATACTCTTATACAGATCTAATTGGGAAAAAAAAAAAGCTTCAGAGCAATTTTTAATAACTGATAACTGCTTTTTATTTCAGTATTACAGTAAATCCTTGGTATTATCCTTGTTGGTCTGGGGAGTCACGTTTGTACATGGATAGAAAATTGGTTAAGGAATAGGATGCAGAGAGTAGTTGTTAATGGGGCTTCATCATTATGGTCTAAAGTGCTAAGTGGGGGCCACAGGGTTCTGTGTTGGGGCCGCTTCTATTTAATCTATTAAAGGGTATCTCCACTCGTTTTAGAAGTTTTGGGAATCTCATTCTATTGAAGAACGGGAGGTAAAGGAGCTGTGCCTTACCTTCCGTTCTTCAATAGAACACACTGGATCAACAGTTAGGCAGGAAATGAGGATATTGCTAGATGGGTTGGACTGGATGGACGTATGTCTTTATTCAACCTCAAATACTATACTATCTCTGTGGACACACATGAAATCCTGAATCTTTACAGTGAGCTGCTGAGGGATGAGCCATCAGGCTAAATTCTTGGATGAGTTGCATTGGAATAGTAAAAGCAAATGATCTTTTATTGCTTTGATGATTTACATTTCAAGATAAAAAAAGAAAAATCATGTGACAATCTTTTAATATTTTATAACAAAACAGTTGTTCAAAATACCCATATAATAACCTTAGTGCGCCCTCAGTTTATACATAAAATTCAGTAAATATACAGGAACCACTTGCAGTATAAAGCAAAAATATATCCATTGATAAAATCCAACATTCTCATTTCTAACAATATTTCCTCTTGTGTAAAGGCAAACCAGTTTTGCAGATTAAAAAGTAAAACCTTCAGCTGGGAATGCACGCTACTTTAAGCATGGTTAGCTTTGTTCACTCACAGAATCAGAGACTGAGTTTTATCCTGAGTGCTTTTTTTCTATGGAGGAAAATAGTATAAATGTCAACATCTGTTATGAATTAACTATGTTCAGGATATGTTTTCACAGAGATACAGCATTGCACACAGAAAAATCACACCACTTTTTTTTCCAAAAATCACTACATTTCAAACTGCAATGGTTACGTTCACAGTAACCATACATACTTTTGTTTTACGGATATGAGGAATGACATTGCAAGCTGCCAGCCCCTTCAGCAAGCATTCCCAACTAACTTGAAAGATGTACAAGCTCCGAGGGTGCTCAGAGGGTGTGTCAGAACACAGAAGGGGAACTGTGATTTCCATACAAGTGCCTTCAATACAAAGGACAATGAGCTCTCTCATTACTTTTCTAAACAAGCCTAGGATAATGTCTTGTTGTCGTGAATCAAAAGTTATAGGCTTGTAAATTTTCAATTCCTGCACTGTCTCTGTGACTGGCATGTGTCCAATGCTGTGTCATAACCCCCACCCCCCAAAAAAAAGTCTTTTAGAGGCTTGTGGCTAGCTTTAAAAATTAAGAATTTTGGATACAGGGCTTGTGATGCAGCTGATGTTTAGCCCTAGCAGCCCTCTGCAAGGGGGCAGAGCAATCGTGCTGGTGATGTCACAGTTTCAGCAGGAAGCACCACCACTGTTATATTGTTGTAAGTTTGGATAGATTGCAGCTAGAACCATGATCCAGGATTAATTTTAAAGGTAAGAGGTTTTTTTAGTATAAAAGGAATTTGTTTGTAGACCACAGTTCACCTTTAAGAAACATCCTATCGCTGGGTAAGGAAGGTAAATGGACATGCTTTATAAACTACAGGAAACTGATATATATTTAAAAAAACAAAAAAACACATTTCCAAAGCGAAAAGTAAAAATGTAAATGTATTTAATTCAGTAAGGCAGCACTGCAAAGTAAGCCAACTCAAAGTTTTTAAATTTTTTCAGGTAATGAACAGACAAGTACAGCCTAAAACACATTTTTCCGTTAGAAAGAAAAAACTTTTTCTGTAGAGTAGGGGACCCTATCCCACCACCAACAACCATATTTGTTTGCACAATAATCAGAAAGGTACTTACAGAGCTTCTTTTCCCCCGCATTCTGATCCGGGCCTCTGCAGGAAGTAGCAAGCAGGGGGGCTGACCGGCAGCCACGTACGTGACTGGCTGCCAAAGTCTCGGCTGCCAGCAGTGCAGAACACCAGGGGAACAAAGCTCTGTAAGTACATTACAGATTTTTTTTTTTTTGCAAACAAATGGTGGTTGAGGTGAAATAGGGTCCCCTAAACTGCAGGAAAAAAAAAAAAGAGTCAATGGTTGGGCACCAGGCAGCAAATAGGGATCGAGAGAGAGGAAAGATAATCTTTAAAAGATTAAGGCAGTGATGAGAGATCCAGAGGATGGGAGCTCCCCTGCACATGCCAGAGTCCTCCAGGAGAACAGGGAAGGGGCAGATACTGGATTATACACAGACAGCTCCTACTCTTCAGTTTCCTGGACTATGAACATGCACTGCAAGAGAACCATTTGGAGCAGGAGTAGGGGAAGGATTTTGGAACACTACACAGTGGGGCAAATTTTAGTTTTGGGGGTGGACATGGCCTTTAATGGTGGACAATTAACTTTTTAAAAGGTTTTATATTTTGGCCTGTAGAAAAGACTACCTAAAAATATTGTCTCCTAATTTAAAAATTCAATAGTCAGGTGTAAATTTCTCAGCACAATGGCTACCTGGTTCCTAGGTATTCTCGAAATACCTAACCAGACCTACATACCTGGGTCAAATCAAACTATTACCTTCTAGCCTCTTTTCCAAAGCATCCAAACATCCTTAGTGGTTTAGAGCCATGTGCTTTACCAACAGGAGCTGTCACTTTGTGTGTGTTAATGGGCAACAGGGGGTGAGTGAAAGCAAACACAAAGCTTTTTATTAATGAAAGATTTCCTTGAAAATTACTTTTCAGTTTTGTCAGTGTTTAGTCTGAGCTTTTTCTTTAAACTTTCATGTTTGGAAAGTTTTCATAGGTGGACTTTCTAGAAACTATGCTCCATGCTTACATTAGGGCTAGGCCCCACTAGGCTATTTTGCGGTGTTATAGCAGCTCTTAGCGTACACCAATAGAAGAAGATGGGTATGACCCCACTATCTACGCTGCCCCGCCGACCCTTTTCGCAGCGCATGTGATCACCATTTTTGTGTCACATGATTCTTGTGCGCTGCCTAGTGAGGCCTTGCTCTTAAGGCCTATTTATAAACCTGTTTTATCAGCAGTTTTCTTTACAACAAGTTATGGCTGCACTGAGAATGTACGTCGCGGTACACTGCCGGGTTGGTAACCACAGCATTTATCTATGGGTGATACCCATAGGGTTCACAGTATCTGCATTTTGCATCACACTTGATATATTGCAATGTTGGTGAACATCCCTTTTAAAAACTTGCCCCGACATGTTATTCAGACACTACTGTCTAGAAGCAGCATAAGTTGCAATTTGTTGCCGAATTGTTCCCGGGTAAGTTCCAAAGGCAGAATGGCAGACTTTATGTTTTTTCACAAGTGCCTGCTAGTACTGTATGCAAGTGCTACACTGGAAGTTTGCAGTCACCAATGAAGATAACCAATTAGAGCTGGCAATACATGGAAAAAAAAAGTTCAATAAGACAACTATACATTATGCAGCTTTTTACATATGATGGCCTTTACCTAAGGATATAACATTTTAATATTTCGTTAAATCAACACTTTGTTTTTCTTCATTTTGGTTTCAGATGACACCCCAATCCCAGAAGTTAATAATGCACAAACCGGCATGCAATACTGTCAGCTGCTATTTTATCCTCATTTCAATAAGCACAATCCTTGATTAATTTTACAGTCCACAAAACAAACTTCAACCCCTTAACTTTGGTTTGGCTGTTTACGATTTAAATACATGGACAGCCCGAACCACGTACTGTCGGCAGATGGGGCATTCGTTCATTCTCTTCCCACATTTAGTGCAGGTCACCATGTGGCCACACTCCAGCAGAACACAATCAATAACTGCATCCATACAAATTCTGCACACTTGGTCATCACTGCCTGTTAATAAATGTCGCTCTTTATCTGCAAGACAAAAGTCAGTACAGTTAGTTATCAAGTTATGAACATGAAGAACACGGGGCTTTCCTGTAACCCTAGGCAGCATCCATGCTATTGTCACTGTACTTTTAATTCTGGGCACTAATCATTAAAGCCCGGGAGGTTAAGGAGTTATGCCTTTTGATCCTGAGCTATTGATTGAAGAACGGAAGGTAAGGTACAGTAATACTCCTTAACCTCCTAGGCTTTAAACAATACATTTAAGGAATACTGTAGTTCACTTTGGGAGTGAACTATTCCTTTAAAATGTCCATAATGGAGCACAGGCAAGAAAAGTGCAAATGCCACTGGTTTAAATCAAGATATGCAACAATTGTCTATTTTATTACAATTGTTTAGCTCTTGCAGCATAACAGATATCTCAATTTTCATGGAAACTTTTACATGAATTTATAGGCACACACTGCTTGTTTGCTTGCTCTTCTGACCAAACTAAAGGAAAACTATAGTGCAAAAATGAAATTGTTTCCCTTTACATTGATGAGCACCAGAGCCTGCTTGCACCTGCAGTGCACATATGTATAAGGGAGGGGACCTGGAAGATAGGTACACACATAGAATAAATGTGGACATTTTTATTTTTCATTATACATCGCCTTTAAATGGCATGTCCACTCCTCAAATTAAAATTGATATACAAGCAAATCCCCCCAAACAGCAATCAATTTAAAACTCCTTCCTTAAATGACAACTATAATACATTTAAAAAAGAAAGGAAAAATTTAAAGGTACGTTGTGTGTTAAGAAGCAAAAGCATGTACATTTGCCAGGTTAAAGTCCTGGGCTTTCCTGTGTTAGCTATAGTGCTGAAGCACGGGAGAGATTCTGGCAGAAGAACTTTTCTTCTTATTGGTGCTTCTTGTAGAAACTATATTGGGAGGTAGGAGTTACCAATCCTACCTCCCTGTCCAAGATACTTTATATACACTATAGTATGCACCAGCACCAAGAAAAGTGCTTCAGCAAAGTTTAAAAGATTAATAATAATCATTTCAAATCTCTTACCTTAAAAGACAGCTACACTACAAATAAACTTGTAAAAATTAAAAGTACCTGGAGCAGGATGGTAGCGTTGATAATTACTACCTCTCAATATCACTTCTGTGAGAAGCACCAACACAAAAGAAACTTCTTCAGCTTCTAATACAGGAAGGCCCAGGACACCAACCAGGCAGTTAAAAACTGTACATACTGTAAGCTCCTCAACGAAACAAGATAGGAATAATTGATCCTAGCTTCATACAAAACTTCATAAAAAGTTGTTTTTTTAACTACTTGTGAAGGTTCTCATTCATCCAGGTCATGGTATATCTGTTGTATTCAATTAGATCAACTGGACTTGAAGTTTAGTTCTTGAAGACGTTTTGCTAATCATCCGACTGGCTTTCTCAATTCAGAATGACGTGTACAAGAATCTTTGGCAATTGTGTACCCTGGAAAATCCCAATTAGCATATCACAGCCAAGTGTTAAGGGCGTGATTGGATAGTGGCTAAGAGGTGTTATAGGAACGCCCAGAGTAAGGTGTCAAAACAGCATTGTACATGGCAGACAGTTGGTGTCGAACCCCCCCACCTCTATTTAGGCTTGGTTTCTTTATTTTCACATAAATGGCCTCCTTAACACCTCTCTTAAACCAGTCACGTTCCTTTGCCAATATGTTAACATTACAATCTTCAAAGGTATGTCCTTTATTCTTAAGACGCAGGTACACGGCTGAGTCCTGACCCGAGGAATTGGCTCTTCTGTGCTGGGCCATACGTTGATGCAGTTGCTGTTTGGTCTCCCCCACATACAAATCACATACCTTTAAGGGCATAGCACCCAGCCACTGGTTCAGATATGTGGATGACACCTGGGTTAAAATCCACCAGAAGGAAGTACAAGCTTTCACAGAACACATCAATGCGGTAGACCAAAACATCAAATTTACAAGGGAAGAGGTACAAAACAACAAACTGGCTTTCTTGGACTGCTTGGTAGAAGTTAAGGAAAATGGTAAACTGGAAGTAGAGGTTTACAGAAAACAAACACACACAGATCAGTATTTGATGTTTGACTCTCACCACCCTTTAGATCACAAGCTGGGTGTCATCAGAACCCTGCAACACAGAGCTGAGAACATCCCCACTAGCACAGAGGCGAAGGCTAAAGAAATGAAACATCTCAGAGAAGCCCTTAAAACTTGTGGATATCCAGATTGGGCCTTTGTCAAAAGAAGTAGAAGGAAAGAAAAGAACATGAATACCAACAGTGAAGGAGAAAAGCAAGACAGGAGAAAGAACATGGTCATCCCATATGTAGCAGGGGTCTCCGAGAAATTAAGAAGAATTTTCAAAAAACACTGTATCCCTGTCTGCTTTAAACCGAACAACACACTGAGGCAGCAATTGGTACATCCGAAAGACCCAATACCGAAACACAAGAAAAGCGACGCAGTGCAGAATGCTCTGATTTGTATGTGGGGGAGACCAAACAGCAACTGCATCAACATATGGCCCAGCACAGAAGAGCCAATTCCTCGGGTCAGGACTCAGCCGTGTATCTGCATCTTAAGGATAAAGGACATACCTTTGAAGATTGTAATGTTAACATATTGGCAAAGGAACGTGACTGGTTTAAGAGAGGTGTTAAGGAGGCCATTTATGTGAAAATAAAGAAACCAAGCCTAAATAGAGGTGGGGGGGTTCGACACCAACTGTCTGCCATGTACAATGCTGTTTTGACACCTTACTCTGGGCGTTCCTATAACACCTCTTAGCCACTATCCAATCACGCCCTTAACACTTGGCTGTGATATGCTAATTGGGATTTTCCAGAGTACACAATTGCCAAAGATTCTTGTACAAGTCATTCTGAATTGAGAAAGCCAGTTGGATGACTAGCGAAACGTCTTCAAGAACTAAACTTCAAGTCCAGTTGATCTAATTGAATACAACAGATATTTTTTTTAACTAGTTTTTAAAAGTAAATATATTACATATACAAAGGTATTTTACATATTCTCTTCAGTTGATTTAACTCCCTCTGCTATACCCTGCTGTGGTCAGCAGTATGCTGCCATTTCACGTTCTACTACATAACTCCTTCCCAGCATGCACACTTCCTTGGAATAAGATTAACAGTAATTTTTACATCATTGGCTGTTACGTGGGTCAAATATGTTCAGATCTCCACTAAGAAACTAAATAAGTCAAGGAGCTGAATTAAGGGCAAACACATAATGGACCATTAATGGAGGATCCTGCATACAGGAAGTCTGTACTGTGCATTTATTCATGTACAGAGAAATAAGTGGATGGGCATATTAAATTTCCGAAATGACAATATACAACAGGGCAGTGGTGTAACTACCGCCCCACCACCCCGTTACCTGTTTAAAAATAGCTGATCACACGTACGAATAAAACATATGCACGATCAGCAGTTTAAAAGGCCGGAACCGGAAGCTAATCGTGCGTATGTTTCATTCATACGCGTGATCAGCTGTTAAACAGCAGATTGTGGAGAGGGGTAGGTCAGGGGCCTGGCCACCAATCTTGTGGGTAAGATGCAATACTTACAGTACCTCGGCAATTCTATTATTACCGTCTGGGTTCCTTAATGCAGTTATCACTAAACAAGATTTACTAAACCACAGGAACCCAGAAGAGGTTTGTATTTGTGCTAGAAAGTTGTGCAAAAATTATTTTTTTAATGGAAATAGCGGAGGCCCTGCAAGGTAAGCGTTAAACCCAAACACACCCAATATTACATCTCCCACTCCTTGTTTTCTTGAAAGAGCATGTATTTGTAGGGAGGGGGATAGTTTGATTGTATTACTTGTTATTAATTTTAACAGAATTGGACAATACATCAGTGGTCATGTAGATACTTTAAAGGGTATGTACACTGAATATTCAACTTAGTATTACTAGCTAACTTAGGCTTTAAATGTAAAGTGCATTGTTTTTTTCTGGTTCCAGGACCCTACCTTTAGTCTTTCAAAGTTGCTATCTTCTGTCCTGTGCGGTGTTCAGATCCGCTCCGGTTCCGGCTGGATCGGTCTAATGTCGCGGGATCACTCGGTCGGGTAAGCAAAATTGTCCTAATGTATGCCACCTTTAGTTTTGAAAAGGTCCAAGCTTCCACCTTCTGTCCTGTGCAGTGTTCAGCTCTACCCCCTCAAGATTGGCCAAATCCTATTGCCAGGTAATGAGTGTCCCCGTCTGTAGAGAATGCAATGCAGCGTCAGTGCCCAAACATGTGCACACTGATGTCATCACAACGTGACATGCTTGGTCCATGCGCGCATGCAAGTTCGCGGCAGCGCAACCGCGCACTGACATCACATCAGCCTCACGTTCTGCGGACGGGGACACTCATTACCTGGCAATGAGATTTGGCCAATCTTGAGGGGGTGGAGCTGAACACTGCACAGGACAGAAGGTGGAAGCTTGGACCTTTGCAAAACTAAAGGTGGCATACATTAGGAAGATTTTGCTTACCCGACTAAGCGATCCCGCGACATTAGACCGATCCAACCTTTCCTGTTCTGCTTTGCGACCAACATGGGATCGCAAATCCCTTTCATTTTGCGATCGCATGTCGGTGGCAAAGAAGAATGGGAAAGGCGGTCCCGGCTGGATCTGTCTAATTTTGGGAGATCGCTCGGTCAGGTAAGTAAAATCTTCCTAGTGTATGGCCACCTAAAGGTAGGTTCTGGTCCTATAACCAAAAAAAACCCCAATGCACTTTACATTTAAAGCCTAAGCTAGCTAGTAATACCAAGTTGAATTTCCAGTGTACATACCCTTTGAAACATTAAAATAATGACACATAAAAAAGCAATTTAAAGAAAAAACAGACAAACCTGAGTCAATTCTGCTTTCTATGTTTTCCACTGTTAAAAAAGATTAGAAAGTTAGAATAACAAAGTAAATCTAAAATGGATATACTGGTAAATATAAAAAAACTCAAAAAATATACAAGTAACTACTAAATTAAAGAAAATACGTAACAAGAGCTGCAGTCAGTGTTTCACAGTGGTTTTAAACCAGTTGCAGTAGACTCTAAAACCCACACTAACCCGAACCCACTGGTTTGTGCTACTATTTAGCGTTAAACTTAACTCTAATTAAATCGGCCCACAAAGAACGGAGCACAGGAGTGAACCTTACCACCCACAATGCAACAACAGATAAGGGATTACTGGAAGGGAACTGGAAGTAAGAGAAGTTGTGCCTGAGATTATCAAGATAGGGGAGGTGGCAGCAATTACAGGGCTCTCCGTGTTATAAGACTTGACTCTGTATTTCTGATTATGGATAACACAGAAAGACAAGTAATTCATGGTTTTAAAAACACATTTTAGAGTGGACATTTCCTTTGAGTAGGGAAACATGTGCAGTCATATTTTCACTATACTTGATATTAAACATTGACATGTTGTGCCTACCTTTACTTTTCAGTTAAAAAATGTAGCAATTTTATTCCATTTATACTGTTAGATATGCAGTATAAACATGGAAGCTGGGATCAAGCAAATGGAAACAAAAACACACAGCATCTCACAGAGAAAATGTGGAGGAAAACGTAAAGGATGTGTAGAGAAAGCCGTGAATGAAGGAAGGAAGGAAGGAAGGACACATTGGCACGAGTCCATAGACAGGGCCCTTTAGTTTGTTTGCACAGATGGTGCATGATTTTCTACAATTGACCTCCTATTAAACAACAATAAAGGTAAAAACAAAAGTGGAGCAACAGATAAAAAGAGAAAATAAAACTGTAAAAGTGTCTGGATGGTCCAGTTAAGATAAACAAACGCAAGTATAGCAGGAAAGGCCCCATGGCAACTGCAGTGATTGGGTGATAGAAATGACCTAGGAGATTAGAAAGAAACACAGTAAGGCCCCACGAGCGGCGCATGGAAGCACGCACGATCACAATGACTTGCAATTGTGCGCACTTCCAGTAATTTAAAGGGCAACTATAGTGAAAAAAAAACTTTGTCTGTATACAATGTATAGATCACTTAGTATAAGCTGCCTTACTTTCATGTTTCTGTGTGGCTTCGTTTCTTCACACTGGCAGAAGTTTGTACCAAGCTGTGTAGTCCCCCTCCCCTCTCTGTCTACTCCCCCTCAAGCAGTGACGGGCTGTATACAGAGTCCGAGCATTGTCAGTAGAAAGGACTTTAAATGAAGTGCTGACATCCTGTTGACCCCTCCCTTCCAGAGCTAGACTGCAAGCAAAGTGTGGAATAAAGTAGCAATATGCTGAAGGGAGGGGCAGAGGGGGAGAGAGGAGGACAAGTGGTGCTGAGATTCTTTACAAGTAAGTTACTGAACTCTGCCTGTTCTCTAACTTTGCTCATTGTTATTTACTTTTTACCTAAAGTTCATATCTCTCCCCCTGCTTAGCTGAGATCATAATCACTGAAGAGAGAGTCAGTGTAACAGCAGCTTGTAGTGAGACCTTCACAAACACAGAGACACTGCTTGTTGTCCTGTTACATTTCAGTTGCTTTAGTCTATATATTTCATACTTTGCACTGTGTGTCTTGTTTGGTATATAGTCTGTATTACTGTATTATATATACTGTATTAGTGTTCCATTTGAGTCACTGGTTTTGTATGTATATAAGATTTTTTTGGGGGGGAGGGGCTGTTTTATAGTGTGTTATGCTCATATTGCTGGGTTAATGGTTTATTGATTGTGTTTAGCACTACAGCATTTGACTATATGTTGCACATGGTACATATAGTGTGGGTGAGAGAGTGTGTGACAGTACTGCAGGGGAGCTTTGGATTGTGTGGGTGTGTGCCTTTGAGTGACAGATGAGGTGTAGCAGCTCCTACAAATCACAGCATATTCAAAGGCTTATATCTCGGGGACTATGTAGAATTTAAAGAAACTAAAGGTACCCTGGTGGATGGGATGACTTATAGGATACATTAGAAGAAATTTAAAAAAAACAATTTTCTCACTATAATTGCCCTTTAACATTAACAGAGCACGTGATACGGACCAAAAATGGTGATCGCATGCACTCCAATAGTGCACAGCATGTAGTGGGGCCGCTACAATAGGGTACCACAGGCATGTGCTCACACTAGCACAATCGGATCGCAAAACGTGCTAGTGGGGCCTAGCCCTAATGAAGAGATGCTGGAAAGCCAGAGCTTATTGGAAAGAGCAGGCAATATTAAGGGGTTAAATTAGATTATACATTGATTTAGATTAAACCTACAGGATTTTTTGTTCTCTTCACTTTCTCTGTATAAGCGGCTGACTTTTTCAACTAGTTCCCACTTCTCACAACATCCTGAGTAGTTGACAAAATTCCGAGCTAGGATCTCTTTCAGCTGCCGTATTGTGAGCCCTTCGATTTCCTCCAGTGTGGATAGATCTGAAAGAGACACTCTTGGTCTTTTGCGAGACTTCTCTCCTGTCTGGAATAAACCTTATTGTTATTACAGAGCATTTTAAATCTGAAGCTACTTAAAGGAACATCATCAAAAAAAATATTTCCAGAAATGTATTACATGATACTCTGGAAACCATTTAATGTAAAATTCAACAATTAAAATTGTATTTTCCTGCTAATAAACAGCACACGGAACAGACACATTTCCTGCTGTGAAGTGCAAGTGTCATTCAAACCAGGCTTTAAAATTGAGGCGGTGCTCTTTTTATTCTTCTGCACAATAAAAAAATGTTCACACAGTTTTCTGAAGGTGGGGGCCACAGCACCTGCAATTGGGTGGGGCAACGGCACCTGTGAGTGGGCGGGGTTAAGGTGCCCACGAGTGGGCAGAGCTACATGGGGCTGTAAGGGAAGGGGCCAAGGGGGGCCTGCAAATGGAGGGGCCATGGGGTCCATGAGTAGGAGGGACCAGGGGGGCTTGCAAGAGGAGGGGGGCTGCAAGGGGAGGAGGAGACACAGGGCAGATTGATGGTCATCCACTGACATGATTTCAGAGCAGGAAGTGCAGGGGACCTGGTGATGCTGCTGCCATATCACACACGAAAATGTAAATATCTTCAAAACTATGCAAAATAAACAATGAAAATAAATTGCAAAAATTCTCAGGAGAGCAATTCCTATCAATTTACCTAAAGTCATTTTTGGACCACAGTTCCCCTTTAAATCAATTTTTTTGCCTAATATTTTTAATAAAAAAAAAAAAAAACACAATAAAAATTAATCTATTAACTTGCCAGAGGCAAAAATTCATATTATTTTTCATATCAGGGAGATGTACTCTCGGGCACATGCCCAGTAACAGTGGGCCAATCAAGGACATACAATAGGCCACACTTTTCCCAGGTCAGATTTACAATATAAAATAATTTATCATCCATTTATCTATAGGGAATTATATACTATTAATTCTGTTTTAAAGTCATTCTTCACATTGTGGTATAATAATCAAAATTATACTAGAGGGAGAGCTGTAGACAGCAGCTATAAAGGTATACAGTGAAACAGAAATCACAGTAAGCAAGATATCAAGTTCACACAACATTAGCCTTAAATTGACAAACTAAAAAGTGTTTCTTATTTTCCCCTTTGGAAATACAGATTAATATTTTGAAGTGAAGAGTATAAACAAAATAAGATGGTAAGTTGTATGAGCTAATTAGGAGCAGTATTTACCTGTTCTTGACATTCAGTATCAGACACAGAGATAGTTTCACTTGTACCCTAAAAAACACAATTACAAAGTAAATACATGGATCTATGAAATGGACACACTAGCACCAAAGGGGTTGAATAAAGAAATAGATTTGTGGAGTTTTCTATAGAACTGTAATATATATAACATACAGTCTAATGCCTATCTGTTCTAATCACTGTTTTAATGGAACTTAAGATGCACAATTATATATTTTTTATATTTAGATATATTATACGCTTATCCATGAGTTGTATATTCTTATCTGTTTAATACCATTTTAAGAAGCTATCTTTTTATATACTCCATTAGATATACCTGTGTCACTTTCAATCCTGTTTTAACCCCCCTTTTTAAGTAATTACATAGTATCACCCAGTATGAGAACTGCACGTATATTTATTACATTTTAGCGTAAAATGAACTATAGGGACAGCATCTTGTCCTGTAGCCAAAAAGCTAAAAAACGCATATCTGTAGGTAATCTAGAAGTAGAAATAAGTGACAAAAGAATAACACGTTATCTAAGATGGCCGCTAGAATGCATAGGAGCAGGGTGGAACGCACAACGGCATTGCGCAAACCAGGATGTAACAGTCAGATTGCAGATAAAAACAAGGAGAGGAACATACAGACCAAATGACCCTTGAAAAAACCACAAATAGTGGCAGAAGGCTTTTGGACTCTACCAATAGCCTGCCCAAAGTTGGATTTTAATGCTGTATAAATGATTATTGATTAAGCACATACAGCTTTTATTACATACAAATAGACGCCTATTATAATGTATAATAGTGATTCAATAGTTAATGGAACATTGACTGCATTGCTTTGCTATACAAGGGAAGCTTCTGGATGCTGCTAGGAATCTATTGCTCCAGTTATACTCCCATTTTAGCTTTTATTGTATTTTTGACATACTTTTTTGCACCTGAAATAAAAGGACACATAAGGAAAAATGTCTCTCTTTTGCTCTTCTATTCTTTTTAATATATGGTTTAATTAAATATTTTTAAACACAGGGTGAATGTGTTAGATTTTAAAGTGATATAAATATGTATAGAATTAGTAACTTCTCTATATTTTTGGGTACACACTTTTGAGAGGAGGTAGCTCAGTCAAGTTGGAATATAATTTTAATGAAGTTTACAAATCAAATACAATAACCTGAACTCTTGAAAATAAAGTGAGTTACAATATAGTACAATATGTAACTAGTTATTTTATTAATTTTTAAGTAATTGAAATACTGTTGTTCTTTTCTACCATCTCTTTAGGTAACACTACCATCTACAGGATGTACATGAGAATACATTTGTTTTTAATCTTATCGATTAGTTTTTATTTTGTCTTTTACACTTTAGGAAGTATTACTCTCATTTTGGATTTAATTGTATCATTATAAGCTCCTTTGGCCCTTTCATTAGAAACCCAAATTGGCCCCACCCACCAGCGGGTGTCGTGACCCCTCCCCCACTGATACCTCAGACCCATAAACCCCCCCCACACACACAGAAAGCTGTGTGAAAACAGCCTTTACAGGCAGTCAGAACTTTTCTGTAGGGGGGGGGGGTTATGGGTCTGAGAGGGGGAGGGGTTATGGCACCCACCAGTGGAGGGGTCATGAGGAGGGTAGTGCTGTAGATTCCCTTACCTTTTCTTTGGGAATCCTCATACAGAGGGGAGGGGAAAGGACTTCCTTTTTTCTTCACACATTCTGAAGTCTGAGGCTGTGCTCGCCAGCAGCGAGGTGGAGGATGTCATGTCATCCTCCCACCACTTAACTCTGATCAGAGATTTCTTCATATCTTGGGCTGTACCGAGGTGGTTGATGGCACATTTTAAAGGTAAGCCTTTCATTTAAAATCAACTTGTCTGGAGACCACAGTTCCCCTTTAACTTATGTATTGTGTTTTTATAAATTGTACTTTATACTGTAGGGTGGAGTTTTGAGGGTATAAGTGTGGGTTTGGGATAGCACTGGTTATATCTGAGGAAGGGGGCTGAGGCCTCTCAAAATGTTGTATATGTCGTTTGCACAATAAATCGCTATTTGTTTGCAATGCAGTGTGCTCCTCTTATTTTTTTATATTATTCAGACTCTGAGAGGGACAGGGCTAGACCAGTTTGCAATACAGACATGGGGAGTTACATTTAGGAAAAACCCAGGGAACTTATGGGAGGGAGGGTGGTTTGGGGAACTTCAGTTGCCCTTTAAAGTTAGCACCTGTCAAATTGCTTTTTTCTGTGTTCCCAAAGAATTAAATTGTATTGCAAATGGATACTAATGGCACAAACGTACCAAAAGTCATACATAGTGGGAACTGGTTTCTGTGATTTCCTTTAAAAAAAAAATTGCGGATATGAAAACCCATGGACATAAAAGAAATAAGAAATGCAGAGTGGGACCTATCCCTAAATTGTTATAGTGGAACAGATTATTTTTAAATAATTTATTCAAGAAGGAAATCCGAGATCTAAAGGAGTTCCTTTGTTTCTATGTGGGATAAAACATACCTTATTAAGCATTGCTCATTACAAAGAGAGGTGTGAGCACATCAGCTATGTTTATGCTATTGAAAGAGATTAAATTGCACAGCCCCAGTAATTAGGTCTGAGGAAACTCAATAGGCTTATCCATGCATCACTTATAATATTGCAAGTGGTGAGAGTAGCTTATGTTTTCAGAAGCTGAAATAACATTTAAAGGGTAATTGTGGTCTCCAAACAAGTTAGGGCTAAATAAAAATCCTTTCATTATACCCTAAAGGTACATACACACGTGGCAAGTGACCAACTTGTAGGCATGTGGTTAGCATCTGCCTGCATTAATTGGTCCCCTTTCAACTGTTTTTTTTTAATGCCTATTTAGGTACTTCCTGTCTTTTCCAGCAATACTTCTTAAGTGAGAATGCTCTGTCTGGGTATAGATGAGGAGCGGAGGGTAAGGCAAGGTCACTCAAGCTACTGGAAGCAGGATGTTTGAACATTCTCCACAATATAATTTCTTACAGACAGCAGTCAGAGATGTGAACCAGGACTCAAGGAAAGACTGCAGGCTTTTATTTGTAATGTTTAACAGGAGCCATTCACTGTTTACCTGGGAAGTGCCTGTACTCTCCACACTTCCACTTCTTTCTGACAATTCTCCCTGAGATGAGGACACTGATGGTGAAGGTGCAGAAAGTGAAGAGATAAACTGAGGTGTGAAGAAGCCAGAGGTCTGTGATCTTGCAAAGCTGTCCAGACCAACATCTATGTCTTCTGATGAAAAGGGGCCATGATGACATAACACAAGGTCTACCAAATCTTCCTTTTCCCTGCAGCTGTCAGTGGGGATATTTCTAAGGGCTAGATATTGCCTTAGATCCTTTACTTTCAGCTTCATTAACTGAGGCCTTTGAAAGTCTGTTTCCTGTAACAAATGACAGGTACTGCAGCGTCTTAAATTCTCCTTAAGTGTAGAACATACAGAGCAGAAATCCTTCTTGCAGTCACAGCACACGTGCTAAATAAAAATAAATAATATGTCATTCACTTTATGTACTTTATGTGACCACTATTTATCTGAAACATGACAAAAGTAATTAAGGAAATCTTTACCCTAAAAACAAAGAGCGGATTAAAATGATCCCACCTGGTTGGACTGGTCTGAGAGATGCATACTGGAGTTTCTAATCAAACTCTACTTTGTTTGTCAATTCTAATTAACCCGATACTTATCCGTGTATGCAGAAGCCGTCAGCCACAACAGTGACCACTAACATCACAGTCAATTACTGACAGTTGCTTCCCAAGGTGCCTCCACTGCACATGCTTGAGAACAGCTTGAGAAGGAGGTGGCATCCTATGCAGCAGAGATCAGGATATATAGCTTACTTTGGGGACATCGCAGAAAAAGCCATGTATTGCAGATTTGCGATGAGGGGGGGCAAGGTGGGAGGCTGCAGCTAAAGAGAAGTTTAAGTTTGGGGGGTGACCATTCCCTTTAAGCAGTCTTGGAAAATAATGTGCATTTGTGAATACACACATTTTAACAGTACTGATAGTGTACTATAACCAATATTAAGTAATGATAGGCTTGCAATTAATCTGATGGTCAAGAGGAGCCCCTCCATTTACCAACTCGCTCTCAAAAACAGAATTTATGTATGGTTGTAAGGAAGAATCAAATCCATATATATAGCACAGATAATGGAACAGATGCGAAAAAAAGCTTCCCTAATGATTAATTTTTCTGAAACCCAGCATTAGGTTAAACCTAAGGTAGAAACGGAGGGTAGGAGGGCACTTGGAATGTTCCTTCCAATCTCTCTGGCCTCCAATCTCTCATTTTATCCTAAAGTAGAAAAGATTACCAAAACTCTAAAGCTGGGGCCAAAATATTGGATGCTTCCTGTGCAGCTGGAACCACCCAAATCGGACGAATGAACGATCGAACACGTCGGGAAAACCACAGCCAATCATGCGGTCCTCTATGGACCACACACTCGGTCGCGGTGAAACCATCAGACCATACTTATTTTGCCGCCTCCAACCGCCCTGGCTAAACGGGACGAAGTATTGTGTACCAACCTTTAAATATTAGTGAAAGACAAACCAGCTCAATCTCACCTTTTTCCTGAATACAGAGAATGTCAGCCCACATGCTTTGCAGACGATATTGGCAGATGACGAAGGATATGGGGGGAAATCTACATTTGAAGAAAATCTAAAAGGTCCGGTCCCCCCTCCAAAACCTGGTTGTTGTCCTCGCACTGCTCCAGTACCCATAACTTCATTCAGCAAACCGCAGCAAGATGCCCACATGGAGCTGGCCCCCGCCTAAAAAGGGAAGAAAGAAAAAAATAGTTTAGTAAAATCCATAGGTCATTAACCCTTAAATAATTTAAATCTACTAGGATTCATTGGAGGCAGGTCTCTGGAGTAGGAAGCAACTACTCCCTACATGGAGTCATCAAAAATGTACTAACTCATAGTTTAATCTGTAATCAGAAAAAAATCCGGTTAGAATGTCCTAATGTACAGATAGTCAAAATAAAGAGATAGCTGCTGAATGGTACTGAATGTAAGGAAAAAAAACATGCAACACATTTAAAAATTGTGCTTTTACATTTGAAAAAATGCCTTTCTAGTATTTTCACAAAACGCAAACAAAAATGTGTTTGCAAAAAAAAAAAGCTACAGTAAAAGGGGGACAACTGACAAATAGTATTCTCCAACTACACACGTTCCCTGGGGATGTCATGTTAAACAGATTTGTAAAGCCAGAATTGGATTTTTGGTTCAGCAAGATTTCCTTGCAGCTGAAAGAGACACTCAATGGCATTAATTAGTTAGGCTTGTGAAATACCCAGAGCAAAAGAGTGAGAAGCAATTATTTGGTACCGGGAGTCAGAGTTGGCCATATTGTACCAACTTGTATATACTCGAATACAAGTCGAGGTACATATTTTTACCTGAAAAATAAGTAAAAATTGATTGACTCGAGTATAAGTCGAGGGTAGAAACTATGACCACTACTGCCTTCCAATTCAGCAGAATTTCCATACAGTAATAGCCAAATCCAGTATGGCTATTACTGTATGGGAATTCTGCTGTCCATTTAAAGGGCAACTAAAGCCTCAAAACAATATAGAATCAGAATAGATACCATCCTCCTGATTCAGTATTGTTTTGAGGCATTAGTTGCCATTTAAATGGACAGTAATCCCATACAGCAACTCTCTATTCCTTGGCACCCCAGATGTTTGGAAACTACTACTCCCAGCATGGTTTAGCTGCTGGGAGTGGTAGTTCCCAAACATTGGAAGAGGCAAGCACCCTCAAGCCAGGCTCAAAACAAAGAACAAAAAACTGACCACCAGGAGCATGGCAGAGTCCATTTAGGACTCTGCCTCCTGTCTCCCCTCCGGGAGAAAAAGGTCATGTGCACTGCAGACCTACCCCCCCTCCCTCGCTCAAAACCCATTTTCCTCCCCCAACCCCTATAGTTATTTGAAGCAAAACTCCCCCGATCATTACTTAGATTGCCTCTTTCCCCCAATGTTCAGTACAGCCGGAAGCCACATCCGTGATTGGCTGCCTCTCAGCTAATCACGGACGCGGCTGCCGGTACGGCCCCCTGCTTGCAGTTTCATATATAGCGTTTGGGGTTAGGAGCCCTACACTACAGCAAAAATTTAAAAAAAGAGGTGTACATGCCCTCGCGCAGCTGTGTATAGTGGTTGAATGTCTCGCGCAGCCATGTATAGTGGTTGAATGTCTCGCACAGCCGTGTACAGTGGTTGAATGTCTCACGCAATTATTTGTAATTATTCTATACAGTGGTATAACACTTATTTGACAGTTTTGGTCAGTTTCAGTCTCTTCCAACTACTTTCATTCCAGGGCTATTGTAACCTTCTACTTTCTAGTCTTCCTGCTTCTTATCTTTCTCCCCTTCAGTTGATACTTAAAGGAATAGTTCACTGCAATAGTGAACTATTCCTTTTCTACATAAATTAAAGCCAGGGAGGTTAAGGGGCTATGCCTTACCTCCCGTTCTTCAATAAATGTTTGGATCCAGTGGGGCCGCTCTGAAATTCCAGACTGCTTCCTGCTTCTGTTCTGCTATAGCGCGCATTATCGGGCATGCGCGTTATAGCCTAACAGAAGCAGGAAGCAGTCGGGAACTGTCAGAGCGGCCCCGCTGGGTTGCTCGAAAGGTAAGATTTTCAGAAGTTCGTTCCTGGCTATCCAAACATTGATTAATGAACAGGAGGTAAGGCATAGCTCCTTAACCTCCCTGGCTTCAATCAATGTAGAAAAGGAATAGTTCACTATTGCGTATATACCTGAGGAAGGGGCCTTGAGTCCCGAAACGTTGTTTGTTTGTTGTTTTTGGCACTAATAAAGAAGTATTCACCGTAGTAGTGTGCTCCTCTACATTTTTTCCTTGCTTGGATGTTGAAGCCCTGGAAGTAGGGGGCTGAGAGGATTGCACCTACCCACTTGTCTGGCCAAAGAGCCAACAGCAGTGTGCCTTTGTGCAGCCTTGGAACTTTTGTATCTGTATGTTACCCAGCTAATTAGATTGTAAGCTCTACAGGGCATGGACCTCTTTACTCATGCTACATGTTTTAAGCATTTGGATATTTTATAATTCACATACTTACTTATATTTATGTATTTATTTATTATCTTTGCCTGTGAGGTTTTTCTGCCCACGTTCACTTCCCGTTATGCTTTTCTGCACACTGTATCTAATATGTAGCTAGTTTGTTTATAGTTT
Source organism: Hymenochirus boettgeri (assembly GCA_019447015.1). Classification (NCBI taxonomy): domain Eukaryota; kingdom Metazoa; phylum Chordata; class Amphibia; order Anura; family Pipidae; genus Hymenochirus; species Hymenochirus boettgeri. The sequence goes on from CM033469.1 coordinate 310,769,401, forward strand.
ACGTAACACTTGCTGTACTTGTCCCATTTGTGATTACCAGGAATACGCACTTAGGGCTTCCGGTTGAGGTTCCCATTTTTATAAATATCCCTGCGATGTTCGGCACGATGCACTTTACATCTGTAACAGATGATTTGGTAGGCACAGCTCTCACTTTGGATAATACGAGGCACTTTTCCTTAATTGATTTGACTTGGCACTTTGTTTTGTTTGCAATAGGAGGCACAATGCACTTTATCTTTGATTCATTCTATTCCACTGGGCACTTGCACCCTAGGGGGTATCGCCTAGGGACCTTACGTTGTTCTACTGTTGGATGGTCCACATGCCTCCTATGGAGTAGCTCCCTTTATTGGAATTCCAATAAAATTGATTCATGTTTGTGGCAGTAATGTGACAAAATATGGAAAACTTCAAGGGGGCCAAATACTTTTGCAAATCACTGTATATGTTTATACAAGTATTCTTCAGAAATGTGGCAGAATGCCCTTCTTCAAAGTAAAAATATTAATATTTTAGAGTTTTAGTTCTCCTTGCTCTAAATAATTTAAACTGTTACCTATCATAATTCTAATGTTGTAAAGAGACATACGGTACATTTGTTGTTCATTATTACATGTAGTTTGACAGTGGGCTTCCAACTGCCTTCCCCCGAAGGTATTTTGTCACTGCTTAAACAGTAACTTATGAGCACCACAGCTTCATTGTTCAACACAGGAGACGAGCAGTTAGTTAATTATACATACTATAATTGAAAATGCTTTATTTAGAGCATTAAAAAAAACAACTAAATGTTAACCTACAAACAGCAGTGTCCTGGATTGCTCCCATATTTTCAGTAAAGTTTTGTTTTTTTGGCTTTTTTTAGGATTAATTTGCCTTTTACAAATTAAACATCTTTATACAGGCTGACCTCAGCAGGGTATATTTATTATATTCAGTCTCACATCAGCACTGACCGGCAGCCGTGGCTGTGATTGGCTGAGAGGCAGCCAATCACAGGGAGGAGGCATCAGTGCACATGCCAAAAGCAATTCAGAGGACACAACAGAGACAGAGACCTTTTGGACAGGAATAAAGCTCCTAACCTACAGCTTCCTGGACCTTGAAGAGCCAATATAGAAGAACCACAAGGAGCAGGGAAGTAAGGTAAGGATTTTTTTAAATTGTACAGTTGGGCCAGTAGTATAAAGGGCATCCACCCCCCAATCTAAAAATTCACCATGTGCCTCCAGATGTTTAAAAACTACAACTCCCAGCATTCCTCAACTAGAGAGAAGCTAGGGGATGCTAGGAGTTCTAGTTTTCAAACATCTGGAGGCACATCACTCACAATATTCATCCTTGATCCTATGTCATATTTAGCAAACAGAACAGATAGCATATGTAGTTTTGGTGAACTTGAATTTAAAATTTAATGACAATTGTAACAGTGATTGTGCAATTGATTATTGCTCTTTGTCAAAAAGCATTCCATTTTTTATGTGGTCACATATCTTAAAATCACATTGAGCTATATTCATACAATCTTACCAATTCAACATGGTGGCTCAGCGATTACACTAATGCCTTGCATTACAAAGGATTTACAATCCCCCATTGTTTACATTTGCAAGATTTGTATGATCTCCCTGTGCTTGCTAGGTTTTCTCAGTGTACTTCAATGGCCCTTACAAACACAAAGCCACACTGATAGGTTGTGTTCTAGTTTGTTCTGTGCTATAAAAGAAAATAAAAAAATAAATAGTTCTGTTAACTAAGATCTGCCCTCATGTTTCACAGCAGTGATAAGAAGTTTGGGAATTTCCACAGCTAAAGAGGCAGAAATTAAAATTGAATTAGTGCTAATCTCTACTGCTTTTCTAGATACCTTAATACCAGCTAAGTACATTCCAGGTATTAAAGCATAGGCTGCATAAAGTCTCTTAAAAGTCACTTTGCTCACAACAAGATCTCTTTGCCACATGTAAATAATTCTTAACCACTATACAGGCAGATTCCTTCAAAATGTGAGAATCTATAGTTTTGGGGAGACACTACGTACTTGAAAAAGCACCTGAAACTGTATTTTCCATACTGCCACTGTAGCTCTTAAAATAAGACGCCAATTACAGCTCCCCTACTTCTTTCCCATAAGTCTTTGTACTTACATACAGGGACCTGTGGTCCCTACAACACTTACAGAATACCCCTACAGCCAATGAAAGGCTACAGGTGAACCTGTGGCCCTTGTAACTGCTGCAGGTTTGTCCCTTTAGCATTCCTACAAAATCCATCAATTAACAGGGGACATTCCTTAAAAAATACATTGTACAGAGCCAGGCTGGAATCAGATTCTCTTCATTCGCCTCCCCTGCAGTGCTTTTTAGAACGGCCACTCTAAAAGGAAATCTAGGGGCTGCAGTAAGTCTCCTTGTAAGGGCTACAAGGGCCAAATGTCTCCCTGTACTAGAGAGACCCTGTAGAGGCCACAAGGGCCAAATGTCTCCCTGTACTAGAGAGACCCTGTAGAGGCCACAAGGGCCAAATGTCTCCCTGTACTAGAGAGACCCTGTAGAGGCCACAAGGGCCAAATGTCTCCCTGTACTAGAGAGACCCTGTAGAGGCCACAAGGGCCAAATGTCTCCCTGTACTAGAGGACCCTGTAGAGGCCACAAGGGCCAAATGTCTCCCTGTACTAGAGAGACCCTGTAGAGGCCACAAGGGCCAAATGTCTCCCTGTACTAGAGAGACCCTGTAGAGGCCACAAGGGCCAATGTCTCCTGTACTAGGAGACCCTGTAGAGGCCACAAGGGCCAAATGTCTCTGTACTAGAGAGGACCCTGTAGAGGCCACAAGGGCCAATGTCTCCCTGTACTAGAGAGGACCCTGTAGAGGCACAAGGGCCAAATGTTTATCCTCTGTACTAGAGAGACCCTGTAGAGGCCACAAGGGCCAAATGTCTCCTTGTACTAGAGGGACCCTGTAGAGGCCACAAGGGCCAAATGTCTCCCTGTACTAGAGGGACCCTGTAGAGGCCACATGGGTCAAATGCCTCCCTGTACTAGAGAGACCCTGTAGAGGCCACAAGGGCCTTGGAGAGACCACAAACCCCCTATATGTAGCAAGTCAATAATATGTAGAAAAAGAACAATATATACGTATCGAATGTAGGAACCCAGATGATTCCAAGCGACATTGCTCTTGCTAGATTCTAGGCAATAATTACCTTCATGACACCGCCTGCTTTCCCCACCGGCCAGCTCCCTGACAACAGACCGTCAGCCGCCACCTTCACATCCCATCATCATCATCAAGAGTCTACGTCAAACGTATCTAACAGGGTCGGACTGCGTCACCACTCTCAGCACAATTATCGGCCATCATAGTTTCGGGCAGTAAAATCCCAAACCGGAACCTTTAATCGCCCTAAGTTTTTCCAGGGCTGTATTTACTGTGCTGTACCAATCACGTGATGCCCGCTAGCGTTTCGATTGGCTCCCTGTATTCCGCGCGATACTTGTCCCCTGGAGTAATGGGAAGTTCGGATAGTGTTAAGCGGTACATTGCTATTAACCATGGCCAGTGTTCATGAAAGTCTCTATTTCAACCCAATGATGACTAACGGGGTAGTGCACGCCAATGTGTTTGGCATTAAGGACTGGGTGACACCGTACAAAATCTCCGTGCTGGTTTTGCTAAGTGAAATGACAAAAAATCCAAAGATCAGCCTAGTGGAAAAGAGAAGGTTAAACAAGCAAATCCTCCCCCTTCTTCAGGTAAGTAGCTCAGTGTAGTGTATGTGGGACAGTACAGGGGACTGAGACTAAACACAGCACATCTTATTTAAAGGGGAATTAAAGCATACATGTATGTATGTATTTTATTTCTTATATAGCGCTACATATTCCACAATTATTTACTCAATTCCCATCAGGCCCTGCCCCGAAGAGCTTACAATCTAATCACTTTATTTACACATACAACCTATCAGTATGTCTTTATGGTTGTGGGGGAAACCGGCGTGCCCGGAGGAAACCCACGTAAGCACAGGGAGAACATACAAACTCCTTACAGATGTGTCCAAGGGTGAAATTGAACTCAGGACTGTTGCAAGGCATCAGTGCTAATCACTGAGCTACCATGCTGTCCATGACATATAGGTCAATTATGGGAGAATTATCTATATGGTGGGAGAATTATCCTTATGGGAGAATTGTGGGAGAATTATCTATTTGATTTTGCAGGATTCTGTCCTTCCCAGAGTGGGTCACAGACCCAAATAATCACAGATTTGGACCCCCCGAAATGTTGCGTACCTGGTTGTTTCAGCACCTAATAAATTATTAATGCTATAAAGCTATTTTGAGTGTGCCTCCCTTCAAATATAAATGCTGCAAGTTACCGACTATGGCACAGACTATTAGGGGGAGCACCTCACAACTTACCTGTTACAACTCCATGGACTCTGTTTAAAGTTAATCACAGACTTAGCAAGTATCTCTTGTTGTCCCTCTTCCCCCTGCCATGCAAACATTGTCACTGGGTGTTCTCCCTGTAATTAAATAAGAATGAAAACATTTATGAATATCCCCCGAATGGATAAATAATACAATCATTCCTTACAACAGATAGCTGCAAGTCAAAGATGAAGAAGCTCTTACTTCACCTAAAAGTGAGGTAAGAGTTGGTCTTCTTGTTGCAGACAATTTAGTGCACCTTTAGTTCTCATATAAACAATTGTAAGTCACTAAAACAAGGGATTTCTTAAACCTGCTGAATAAATAACACAAGTTCTCCAAAACACTGCTAATTTCAGAGTTGTGGCTATCTTCTAGCTAGCTGTATAGAATCCATTCCGGGGTAAAGAGGCAGGGAATAGCAAGGGGATATAAATTCAACGGTTTTCAAAATGGAAGAGAATATGTAGAATAATTAGGTATGCATAACATAAACTAAGAATTTTAAAAATAATTATATTTTCCTCTGAACTTTACCTTTAAAGGACAACTCCACCCTCATAAGAACATATTTTAGAAATATGTTGATATATCATAGTTTGTCCTATGAATTCATTACTGTATGCTTCTGGAGGCCTCATGGAAAACTGAGCCATTTAGAAGCCTGTACTGAGCCTGGGCATGCTCAGAAGAAGCAGACGGGATTAACATTGTCATTGGCTGTGATGTCAACTGTCAAATCCATAACGGACAGTTGCTAATTGGAAGAACCAGGAAGCAGAAACAGGGGCAACAGGACATTGTGCAGGATTTCAGGTTAGACTTGTACATTTCACATTTCAAACTATTACCGTTTAGGGGTTTGGGGGGTGATTTGCCTGTAGGTACGTTTTCATTTTAGGGCTGGCCTTGCCCTTTAAGTTGTGCTTTCAATGTAGCCATATATATTGTCTTGAATGAGCCTTGTTATATGTAGATTTCATATGTGCTCAGGCTCACTCTGTCACAAGCTCCACAAGATTGTTTTTAATTTGCAACAGTTTTTCAGATATGCTTTCAGTCTGTCCAAATCTCTTAAAAAAATACTTTAAATCTGCCAGTCTCTCACGGGTTGCTTTCCACCTGCCCAATACCCCTAAAAACTGCTTTAAAGGGCAAGTCCAGTCTCTAAAAAACATAGTTTGAAAAGAAAGGAGATTTAAATATAAGTTTACCCTGACTTCTGTATTCTCTGTATAACTGCCATTCAATTCCTGTTAAGTTCCCCCTTTTCACTGGACTTTCTCTCTGTTACAAGCATGTATTTTTGTTTTTTTTTCTACCATGCATTTAGGGTCAGTAAGGTAGGCAGAACTCTTTGTTAAAAAATGATTTTTCGGGTGGACATGCCCTTTAAATCTGCTACAGTCTCTCACAGATTGCATTCCACCTGCATACCCTTAAAGGCCATGTTTAACTGCCTGCCCGGCTAACAGAATGAATGCCTGTCACATTCTAATCCAGTTAGAAACTGCAGAGGCAGCTGAAAGAACTCACAGTACTGAACTCTCCTGTCAGTTCTGCTGTAATTGCAACATTGTAGCAGAACTGAGAGGAGAGGAGAGGAGAGTGCTTTCAGCTGCTTTTAGTTCAACAGTTTCTAGCTGGGTAGATCGTGATAGAGAGCAGAATGTTTTTTATGTTAAAAAAAACTGCCTGCAAAATGTCTGTCAGTCTGTGTGTCCCTGTCTAGACGGACAGAGAGACAATAATGTGTTGTGCGTTGCTAAGACACTGTGGAGAACACTCATTAAAGGGAAAGTTCAGTGAAAAATATTTTTTTTAAATATAATTCTTAGTTTGTAATATGCATACCAAGTTATTCTACATATTCTCTTCCGTTTTGAAAAATCAGTTGAATTTATATACCTTACTATTCCCTGGTGTTGACATTACTGAGACGATATTTCAGGTTCTAACAGTCCTTCTTACCAGGATGCACACTACCTTGGAATGTTCCTAATACTAACCCAGGTGCTGGGTCCAGTGGCGGCTCCAGCTCCAGATTTTTCCGGGGGCACAACATGGGCACAAACGCTAAAAAATGGGGCACATTAAAAAAACACCAATTATCTTTGTCGGTGTAATGTAAGGTGCACGAACAGCTATTACACACCTTACAGTTAAACTGTGTGTTTTTAACTGAGAAGTTTATAAAATTAAACTACTACAGAAGTTGAAGAGCATTGCTGGCAATGCCACTGTCTGTCCATCTATCTATATCTGTCTTTTTATTTCTGTCTGTCTTTCTATCTGTCTGTCCGAGATAGATAGAGAGATAGAGACAGATAGACAGATAGAGATAGACAGATAGATAGAGAGATGGATATAGACGGATAGATAGACACAGACAGAGATAGAGAGAGAGACAGACAGACAGATAGATATAGACAGATAGATAGATATGGAGAGAGAGAGATATGGAGATAGATATAAATAGAGAGAGAGATGGAGATAGATAGATAGAAATAGATAGAGAGATATATGGAGATAGAGAGATAGGCAGACAGACAGATAGATATGTAGAGAGAGATAAACAGACAGACAGAGATAGATAGAAAGAGAGAGAGAGATAGACAGACAGACAGATAGAGATATAGATAGATAGAAAGATAGATAGAGATAGACAGGTAGATAGATAGAAATAGATAGAGAGATAGATAGACAGACAGACAGACAAATAGAAAACATTTTCACCTCTGCAGGCTTCATTTCCAAGCCTTGATTCGGCATGCTGACTCCTGTCCTGTACGGAACTCTACTTCCTACTGGCCAAACAGTGTGAAATCTTATTAAAATTTTTTTTTTTAAAAAAAGGGAACTTCCGTTTTAAAAAAAAAAAAAAACTTTATTTAGAAGTTACACTGCTGGCCAGTAGGAAGAGGAATTCCGTACAGGACAGGAGTCAGCATGTAATTGGACAGCCGGTATGGTTTGCAAGGGGGGCACTTTGGGGGGCACAGCATCTGTGAACTGGGGCACATGCCCCCTCGTGCCGCCACTGGCTGGGTCAAGGGCAAGACCATAACAGTCTCTATTAGGGGTCCTGCAAACAATAATTCAGTATTTCGGAATCATATACTTATACAGAGACAAAATGCTGAATGGGCATTTTTTTCTTAACAGCATATGTATTTGCACTGAACTTTCCTGTTAACTCATAAAAATAGTGCACACCTCAATTCCCCTATGATCAAATTTCCCCATCATGCCCCACCCGGCTACTTTTCCATGCCACCCGGCTGGAAGAAAATTCTGGGGAGAACACTGCGTCATGGCCTTGACTGACTGCTGCAACCTGGAAGACCTGTAACGTGCATCGAAGGACTATCTGACGTTGAGGTAAGATATCTGATGTTAGGAGTGCCGAGGAGAAAGGTAAAAGTTTTACATATATGGGGTTTGGGTGTGTGAGTTAAGGCTATAGTAAAACAATTAGGTTAGGGAGGGGTGGACATGCCCTTTAAATATTACCCCTTTAATAGTATTGCTTACAGCAACAACAGTGCAGAACTGTAGGTAGAGGATTTTAGCACAGCTCTGTGCTATGCATTGAAAAAATATTGTTTGTTTGGTCAGTATGCAGTTAATGCTTACACCTATCCCCAACTAATCTGACAACAAAGAACATGGATGTCATAATTACAGCATGTTTAGTGACATAATTTAATTTACACAATATATTACAGGGACCCGATATGGCACTTTCAAAGTTAATTAAGACGATTGAGGAGTGCTGTCCAAATGTGGCAAGCTCTGTGCAAATCAGGTACTTTTCTCATCATGTGTATCTTGTTGTTTATCTATTTAATAGTATGCCTAATTCATGTAAATAATGCCAAAATGCTTTTTATAATACATTATTATTTATATTATTATTTTTTAATGTCTTCCGTTAAAGAATGATCCAGGGATATTTCCATTGAAGCTTCATAAAGGTTTTTTTTGCATTCTTCTGGATCAAATGTTAGGAAGGAAATTGCTGAGTAGGTTGGACTAGATGGACGTATGACTTTATTCAACCTCAAATAATATGCTACACATGAAACACTCCAGTTCAGAGGCGAAATGTTCTAGTATTTTGGTGCAGCCTTCTCTTTGTATTTATGATTCTAAAGCTGACTAATACGAAGCAGATTAAGTGCCAACTTTTGACTGGTTAAACAATGTTAAATCATTGTATTTTTACAATTTGGGCATAATACATTCTATCGGTTCTATCTATTTTAACAATCAATGTTTCTTTATTGTTTTTTTTTTTTGCTTGAGTTACATCAAAGTTATTTGACAGGTATACAGTTCAGTTTCATAATCACAATTCAGTATTAGTTATTGTTTTACATTGTAAAATTTGGCATAGATACATCTTAGATCACAGTTGTTATGGCTTAGCAGGCTGGTTGTAGGTTAAATTCCTTTTCCTTTTGTGTGGGTTGTTTGTAATGGTACATAGCTTTGCGGTGTAGTTCATAGTGGAATGATTTGTGGGTTGCGGTTTTTAGTTTTGGTTGACTTGTTTTATGTTTGGGTTGGTGTTGTGATGTGTATGGGTTCTGTGTTTTTCCTTCGTGAGTTTATTTTGGTGCGTTTGATTTTGTTATGCGGTGTCTCTCATCCAGTTTGGGAGGTGTGTTGCGTATGGGCTGTATAACCACATAGACCATATTTTTTGGAATGTTGGTAATGTGTCTTGGATGGAGTGCAGCATTCTTTCGTTTATGCAGATTTCATTAATTTTGTTTATTGTTCTGGGGAATATTATTGATGTATTTCTCCATTGGGCTCCTATTAGTATTTTGGCGGCTAGCATTACGATTTGTGTCCAGATGTTTCCGTGTTTGTTTAATATGTCGATTTCCTTATTCAGGAGTGCTATTCCTGGGTTGGGTTTTATCGGGATTAGTAGTACATTTGAAATTAGATGAAAGACTTCTTTCCAGTAGTTTTGTGCTATTGGGCAGGTCCACCAAATGTGGTACATGTGGCCTGGGTTTCCACAATTTCTGAAACATTGTGGGCTGATGTTTGGGAAAATTTTATTTAACAGGGTTGGGACTCTGTAAGTTCTGTATAGTACTTTTAGAGCTGTTTCTCGTAGGGCTATGTTTAGGCTGCCTTTATTTAATTTTTCAAATGTGTGGGCCCAGTCTGAGTCGTCCCATATTTCTTCTATGTTTTCTTCCCAGGCTATTTGGAAGGGTTGTTTGGTTGGTTCAGGTGTGTTGTATAGCCATTTATGTATTTTTGATAGGTTACCTTTGTTGAGGGGAGATTTGTGGCATGTTCTTTCGAACTCTGTCAGTTCGTTGTTGGGGTTGTTAGTTTGGAATTCTTTTTTTATGTAATGGTGAATTTGTAAGAGTTGGAAATGCCCACGTATGGGGATTCGTTGTATTTTTTTTTGAGGTTATCCATGGTTATTAGTTTTCCTGATTCTAGGAATTGTGTTATTCTAAAGAATTTGGATTCTTTCCACCAGGTGAAGCTTTCTGTTTGGTGTTTGGGGGGGAATGTTGGGGAGTGGGTGATGGTGGACATGAGGGAGGGTGAGTTGGTTAATTTATATTGGTTTTTTATTCGGTCCCATAGTTTGAGTGTCATTCTTGTTATAGGGCTGGTGGATTTTGGTAATTGTCTTTTGTTGGTTGGGATCCAGGCGATGGAGTTTAGATCTTGTGGGTGTAGGAGGTCTGATTCTATTTGTGTCCATCTGGGGGGTTGTTCTAGCGTGTGCCATGTGAGAATTTGGGATATTTGGGCAGCTATGTAGTATTTATATAGGTTGGGTAATCTCAGTCCGCCTTGTGTTATTGGTTTGTATAGTAGTTCCATTTTGATTCTAGGTTTTTTTTCTGCCCAGATGAAGCGGTTTATTTGTGTTTGGAAGGGTTTCAGCCATTCTTTTGATATCCATGTTGGGATACATCTGAATAGGTATAGAATACGTGGGAGAATGTTCATTTTAATGATGTGAGTTCTTCCTAGCCATGAAATATTGAGTTTTGTCCAGTTGTTTAGGTCTTTCTGTAAGGTTTTGTATGTTTCTGGGTAGTTTGCTTGATATAGGGAGTTAATTGTTGGTGTGAGGGTTATTCCTAGGTATTTGAAGCCTTCATTTTTCCAGGTTAGTTGGAAGTTGGTTTCTATAAGTTTTTTTTGGAGTGGGGGGATGTTTATGGCGAAGAGTTCAGTTTTTTCTTGATTGATTTTGAGTCCGGTGATTTGGGCTATTTCTTCTAGGGTATTGAATAGGTGTGGTATTGAGGTTAGGGGGGAGGTGAGTGTCATGGCGATGTCGTCTGCGAACATACTTATTTTGTAATTTGAGTTTCCTATGGGGATTCCTAGGATTAATGGGTGGTTTCTAATTGCGTTTGCTATAGGCTCCATTGCCAGTATGAAGAGTAGTGGGGATAAGGGGCAGCCCTGTCTGGTGCCTCTTCTTATTTTTATGGGGTTTATGGTATCTGTGGGTAGGTGTAGGGTGGCGGTTGGGTTGTCGTAGTATGAGTGTAGTATGTTAATTATGTTTTCTGGGAATTCATATTGTTTTAGGGTTTCTATTAAGTATTGCCAGTTTAGTTTGTCAAAGGCTTTTTCCATGTCTAGTGACATGATGCATCCTGGTATATTGTTTGTGTTTAGGTGTGAGATTATGTTGCATATACGGCGTATGTTGTCGTTAGCTTGGCGTCCTGGGGTGAAGCCGACTTGGTCTGGGTTTATCAGTTGTGGGAGTTTAGTTTGATTCCTTGCATTAGGCTATTGTAAAGTCTTGTAAGGTGTGGTGTGAGTTGTTCTGTGAATTTTTTATAGTAGAGTCCGGTGAATCCATCTGGTCCTGGAGCTTTGTTTGGTTTGAGTTGCTTAATGGTTTGTTTTACTTCATAGGCTGTAATTGGGTTGTTTAGTGTGGTTTGCATGTCTTTCGTCAGTTTGGTAGTTGGTAGATGTTGTGTTAGGAAGTTTTTTATGGTAGTGTGATTCTCTTTTTTGGGTTGTGAGTATAGTGAAGTATAGTATGTGTGGAATGTTTGATATATTAGTTCTTGGTTTGTGGTGATGATTCCCGTTTGTGTTCTGATTTGTTTTATTCCTTTTTGTTTGATTCTAGGGTGTATCAGGTTAGCCAGGGGTTTATCTGCTTTGTTCCATTTGCGATAGAAGAAGTTTTTATTCCATCTCAGGGTTTTGTCAGCTTCCATGGAGAACAAGGCATGCAGTTGTTGTTTTTTCATACACAATTCAGTTAAGAGGGAGTCATCGCCTGAGACTATGTGCATGGTCTCCAGTTCATGGATCTGTTTTTCTAGGATTTGGAATTGTTTGGTTTTGATTTTTTTGATGCGTGAGGCTAGTTTAATCAGTGAGCCTCTTATGTATGCTTTGTGCGTTGCCCAGATCCATGGGAATTCTAGGCTATCGCTTTCATTGAGAGTGAAGAATTCCTGAATCTCTTGATTTATTTGTTTTAAATTAGCTTTGTCTGTTAATAGAGATTCGTTAAGTCTCCACTTGATAGCTGAGTTGTTTGGGGTTTTTGTTGCGATGTGTATTTGGAGAATTTTGTGATCGGACCAGGCACATTGCTCAATGGACGCTCCCTCTGTACATTTCATTATTGCATTTGAACCAAGAATATAGTCCAATCTAACATAACATTTATGTGGTGAGGAGTAGTAGGTGTACTCTTTTGAGTTTAGATTTTTTTCTCTCCATATATCGGACAGGTTGTATTTCCTTAAGGTGTTATGGAGTTTTTTGCTATGTTTTTTGTTGTGTCTTAGTTTGGTGTTATTTGATTTATCCCAGTTGGGGTCGAGGGGTATGTTGAAGTCTCCAGCTACTAGTGTGGGTATATTTTGAAATGTTTCTAGTTTAGATAGGGTGTTGTGTAGGAATTTGTGTTGGTGGGTGTTTGGGGCGTATACATTAAGTAATACATATGCATCCTTGTTTATATAGCAGTGGATCAGGAGGTATCTGCCTTCTGGGTCTGCTATAGTGGTCTTTATGTCTATGTCTAAGGAGTTGTGGAATAGAGTGGTGACTCCGTTTTTTTTTGCTGGTCCCATGGCTGATATGAAATGGGAGTAGTGTCTGTTTAGGAATTTGGGGGCCGATTTGGCTGTAAAATGCGTTTCTTGCCAGAATATGATTTTTGGTTTATATTTGTTGTAGTCTTTGAAGGCTATGGATCTTTTTTGGGCTGAATTTAGCCCACGGACATTGTGGGTTATGCATGTAATCCTGCTATGTCTCGGTGTTTTGTTTTTATCTGTCATTGTTTTTCTGTGGGTTTGTTTTTTGCCATTGTTTTGTGGTTCTGAATACCCTGTATCCTGTTTTGGTTGTTTCGGTTTGTGTACGGTTAACTGCTAACAAATTCAAACATTTAACATAATAACAACAATAACATTTATATGTACAATCCTGGATAGTTATATGCATTTCTATCCTATAGTATTAACTAAAAGAGAGAGGGTAGGTTGAGAAGTTTCACCTATCTCCCCGAGTTTCTTCGGAGAGGGGGGAGACTTGTTTGTGGGGGAGTGGCACGTTGTCCCCACGTCCAGATGTTAATGGGGGGGGAGGGTTTTGGTTAAGGGAGGGGTGGGGGGAAAGGGAAGAAGGGGGGAGGGGGGGAGGTAGGGGAGGGATGGGTGGGGGGGTACAATTTGTCATGTTAGTTTTACAGTCGTTTGTTACTTTATATCGGGTTGAGAGCTTCCTGTAGATATATTGAGTCTTGCATATGATTCAGATATCTCAACATATATTTCAACACATATGATATATATATACCTTCAATAATATGTTATTCCATTGCCATGTAGGGTGCCTCCCCGGTGCCGTAGCCAGCCACGCCCCCAGAGGGTTGGTATATCATAATGGTGTTTTCTTTTTCCCTCCCCTGTTTCTTTTTCCTTTCCCCTTGGGGTTTTATGTTTAAGTGTATGGGGGGTTGGTCTCGCTTCCCCCCCCCATTTTGTTATTCCTGGGGGGGGGGCTGTTATTGGGGACGTGCCTGGCCCCCCGGGGGCGCACCCCTGATTTTTGCTGGCTGTAGTGTTATTAAAGTAGGGCTGACATCTTTACAATGCGTGGGTTCTTCCCTGGGCTGGCTCCTCGGTTATGTTCCGTGGTTATGGGTATTGGGGGTAGTTCATATTGTGTTGCTCGTTGGCAGCCATGGATTAATTGGGGTGGTATGGATGTGTAGGGCTGAGTTATATCTTATTGTAAAAAGTTTCAGTTTGGCATAGTATTTAGTTTGCCTCGATGGTTTGAGGTAGGTATAACATCTCCTCCTTCCAGTTCTTTTCTCAGATGCGTGTCTCTCAGGAGCTTTGTTGGTTCCGCGGTTAGGCAGCCCATGGGAGTTGGGTGTTCAATAGTCTGTCATGCCTGATTGTGGTGTTAAAGTTATGCTTTTTAGGCCATATATCTGGGTATTGTGGACTTGGCTTCTGTGGTTTGGGCCACAGCTGTGGGTTTAAATTTGGGGCAGTGTGTTCCTTGTTGGGTGGGGGGTGACTGTCTGTATAGTTTCTTGGGTTAGCCCGCTTAATATTAGGGGCTTCTCTTTGGTGGGTTCCTGGGTTGGTGGTCAGGGTTCGGTATATGGTATTTGGATGGGGGCCCTCCGTTTTGTCTTTGTGGTGGGGTTGGTCAGGCTGTTGTTCGCCTGAATTGGGAAAGTGTGGGTTTTTTGTGGCAGTGGGGGGCCCTTTCTTCTGTTTGGGTTTTGTTGTGGAAGGTTGGTCGGGGGGGGGGGGGTGGTCAGCGGAAGGGGGTATATTTCAGATAAATATGATACTACTTCTGTCTGTAGTTGTAGGTGCAGATTTGTTGGTTTTCTGTTCATTCAATGTTTGGTCTTCGGGGGAGTTGGGGAGGGTTCCTCCCCAGAGTCTTTCTTAGTTGGGCTGGTGGGGTCCTGCTTCTTGCCAGATCCTTTGTATTTGTTTGGCTGGGGTTCCTTTGTTTCCAGGGCTTGTTGTGGTATTGTCGGTGAGGCCTATGGATTGAAATATCGGTTCCCTTGTTCGATGGAGTCGATGGTGATGGTGGAGCCATTTTTTGTGAAGATTAGTTTAAATGGGTGGCCCATCTGTATTTGATGTTTTGGTCCATTAGGATTTTGGTTAGTGGCCGCAGGTTCTTCTTTTGGATAAAGTTTGTGGGGCAAGGTCGGCAAAAATTTGGAATTTTGAGCCTTTTTTATCCAATTTTTCGGATTTTTGGCTTGTTGTAGGATTTTTTCTTTTGTTGTGTAGTAGTGTAATTTGATTATAATGTCTTTGCCATGTTCCTTTGGAGGTTTTGTCAGGGCTCTGTGTGCCCGGTCGAATTCCATTCGCTCTTCTGGTACGTTGGTAGCATTGCGCTTAGTAGTTCAGACACTACTGTGTGTGTGTCTGTGAAGGATTCTGGGATTCCTCTTATTCTGATGGTGCTCCTGCGGGAGCGGTTTCTATATCTTCCTATTGTAGAGACAGTCGTATAGGGGTTTTAGGTCCTCTATGTCATTTTGTGCTGAGGTGATGGCTTTGTTAGGTCATCTTGTCTGGTCTCTATATCTCCTATGCGGTGGCTAGTTCTTTTAGATCTGTTGTAGTGGCGATATGGCGGGTGGAGTTCCTCTTTTAGGAGTTGTCTGGTTGGTTCATGTAGGTTTGGGATGTTTCGTGGTCCGGTTCTGATTGCCGGTCGGGTTTTTGGGCTGACCTTTATGCGATGTCGGGCTGTGTGAGTTCGGGCCACGGTGTCCATTGGGCCTGCTGTGGGGTCCGTTCGTGTCCGGAGGCTTGTAGGGTCTTTACCGCTGCTGCGGTTTGTTTTTGGTGGTGGATCGGAAGGAGGGTTGTTGTACGCTGGGGTTCGTTGGAGGCAGGTTCGGGTGTTTGCCGTCGGCTGTTTGCTGTGTTTTCTGGACGTGGGTAGAGGAGCCCGGTTAGAACGCGTCCATCTTGCGAGCTGCTCACGAGCGCCCCCCGGTTCTATCTATTTTTATGCAATACAGAATAGAGTACCCAGCTCTAAAAACATCAAATCATTTACAACTGTCATTTAAACCATGCAAAATGAACTTTAAGAAGAGTAAGCCTACCCTTCTGCAGAACATTGCATATCTTCATCCTAGAATAAGATAATTAATATTCATAGTGAGGAAAGAGGAAGTTGATGTGAATTTAAATTGTAACATCAATGCCAACAATACAATATATATTAATGCACTTGAATCACCTTGATCCACAGCTCTGGGCCCAGGACTACAGCTCCAGAATTATATATAATTCACTGCTATTATGACAATACAGTCAATATAACACTTTCATTTGTATTCCAAAAACCATGTACCTTGAATCATTTAGCCTTGTTATATAAGCCAATATGGGTCATTGTTGCAGTCCATCTTATATCACTTGTTATCCCTTTTTAGGATTAAATTGATGGCTGAAGGAGAACTCAAAGACATGGAGCAGTATTTTGATTTTCTTGGAGATTCATTCACAGGGACAGAACCTGATGTGCACAAAACAAGTGTTGTTGGTAAGAAGTGCTTGTTGTTAAGCAAAATTCAAAAGAGAAATATTGTAAACATTTTGGGATTGTAAGCATATTAAATGAGAACTACACAATAATAACTTGAGATTTGTACTTTTCTAACAAATATACTGCACTGCTAGTAACACCTGTCAGGAGGAAGGATATTTTCTACAGACAGTTCCAAATTTATTAATATGCAGATTTAAATCTCCTTTTAATGAGACAGAAAAATTATGTTTTCTGTTAAAAGATAAAAAGTTAAAGTGTTCTCAATATCTATTGAAACACTCTTTAATTCCTTTAAACAAGCCTTGTATTAAGTCTCTTTCTGCTCTGCACTGTTCCTATGACAGGCATGGGTTATAAGCTGTGTGATAAGTCCTACTCCTCTGCCTATGAACACCTTATGGAGAGAAATAAAATAATTTTAGGCTTGTTACTAGCTTTAAAAATGACAAAGAACTTTGGGGAGGGGCTTATGATGCAGCTGATAAGTGGGCATGTTCAAGTCAAGGGATTGCTGGTAATTTTACAGATCACTGTGTAAGCAGAAAGCACCACTCTTTATACTGCTGTAAGTCTGGATAGACTGCAGATAGAATCATGGTCCTGAATTCATTTTAAAGGTAAGAATGTGCTCATCCCAACCAATGACACAAAATAAAATCTCCCAAACAGAATGTCCTGCAGTTACTGCCTCCTCCCCCAGCTCATCTAGGCATGTTCATGTCACCTAGGGAAAGACAGATTATTTTTCTAAATTGGATGGCCAGCCAATCCCCCAAAATCAAAATGTGGAAAGAAATGATTAATACTGCTACATCTTATGTAAGATTAATATATAGGGAGAGACTGCCCTGATAAATTTAAGAAAATATGGAGACCATGGTATGAATATATGGGCTTGAATATACCTCAATAAATTTAAATGTGGACCGATAATTTCTACCACAGCTCAATATCACCACCAAAGTTAGTTTAATATCACTATTAATGAATATACCTAATATCGTAATAGCTGGCTTAATTAATATTAACCCCCCCCCGAAATGTGTAATTGTTAAAAACACTATTTCCAGTCTATCTATTTTGTATTTGAAGTGAAATGTTAACAAACGTTCGAATGTGGTTACAGATAAGATGTATGAAAATGTATAACAACACAAATGCTCAATGACAAAGTATTTATTTTCATTGTAAAAATTTATCTCGTACACATCTTATCCTATAAAATAAAAGCCTAACTGCTGCGTCCGTGCTGCCGTGTGTGTGTACCACTGCAGTTCCCATGGACTCACCACTAGAGGGAGGGTGAGATAGACTCTGCCTTTTGGGACACTGAGGGGAGTCTCTTGGCTTGGGACACTGAGGGGGGTCTCTGGGCTTCTAGCGCCAGTTAATGTAACGGGCTTAATGTCTAGTGTGACTATAATAAATAAACAAGTTTAAAAAAATGTATACATTGCTCCAATCCAAACATAAAAAAAGGTTACTGTAGGCTGCCTTTTTCCCACTTTCCTCTGTGTTCGGTGTTTGCACACAGACTGATTTACTGCAGAGCTCCCCTCCCCTCCCCTCCCTGCTCATATAATCCAGCTGTGAACCAAGCCGCTCATGTGCATTAATCCTCTTGCACGTCACTCTAACCCTTTGTAAACAATAACCTCCGTAATTAAGCCTGTAGAGAGTAAGCGTCTCCATTGTTCTGGAGACACTTGCAACATAAGAAGTGGGAGGGGGGTGAGTTAGGAGAGATCCAAGTCCTGCCTTATCACTGCAGCCCAATCTCCCTTTGACAGACATTGGTGAAAGCTTGGGAGGAGGGCGACTCAGTGCTGCTCTTTCTGCTTCATTCTCCTTCCCTTCTGTTTTTAACCCAGTATTTGCCAAGCATTTTAGTGAGCAGGAAGGAGTCATTGGGAGACTTGCTGTAAAACTTGTGTAAGCCTACACACTACACTAGCATGCTGTTAGGGAATTTAATTGACAGCTCTAGCAGGAGTAGTGTATTTAAATCTTTTTTTTTTTGGGGGGTATATTCTCTTTTTATTAATTTTTATAAAAAATGAAATTTACAAACATATTTTTGTCTTATTTCAGTACATAATCCATCTTATCATTAACAGATTATAGACAAGTAAATGGGGTGTGAGGGGGGAGGGGATGTAGGTCAAGTCTGGGCGTTACATTTTTTGAAACAACATGTCTGAATTTTAGTACCGTAATATTATAGTTAGAAGTTATTTATTTGCAATTTCTTTGGTGTTTGGGTTAGTGTCTATGGATTTATCTCATGTTATCAATAGGGTTTTGTAAGTTTTGTTTTCCAGAAAGATTATCCATCCACTCCAAACATTTATAAAGCTTTGGTTTCTCTTTTTTGGGATAGGGTGAGTTCTTCTATTCCCTTTATGTGGTAAGTTCTGTAACCCAAGCCTTATTGGGTGGGCATGTGGTTGTTTTCCAGTAGCGTGGTAGAGTCATCCTTCCTGCTGTTAGAAAATGTCTTAGTATGTCCTATTTTTGTTGGTCTTGAGGTCCTGACCTCAAGACCAGTGGCTTGAACAGATAGTGATATTTGTTGGGCTGAGATTTGATTATATTTTTGGATTATGGTATTCCAGAAAGATTGGATGATGGTGCAACTGAACCAGAAATGTGTCATTGTTCCTTTTTCTTGTCCTTATCTCCAGCATTTGTTTGGGAAATATTTTTTTTTTTAACTTCGTTTTTATTGAGCAGTAGAGAGTAGTATACAGTAATATCATTGTGCATTCAAATGGCAGTTATACAGTGTTCTTGTTCTCAGATAATACATAGATTGTATACTACCTGTAATTTGCATAGATTATCAATTAAACTATTTAACTATATACAAGTAAACTTGTCTGTCTCTTCTTGATTCAGTTATTGATTAGCATCTATGGAACTGGGAGGGGGGGAGGGGAAGAGGTTGGGAGGTGAGGGGTAGGGGTGGGGAGGGTTGTTGTACGAGCACCGCCGCACGGGTCAGCAGGGTTAGACTAGTGCTTCGGCAGTTATCCAGCCAAATCCTCCAAATTTTTGTAAACTTATCTGGGCAGCCTCTTGTACGGTAGAGTATCTTGAGGTATGGTATTGCAGCGTTTACCAGGGCCTTCCATTGCGCTAGTGTTGGGTGTTCTGGGGCCATCCATTTGAGTATTATGGCTTTGCGGGCATAGAATAGTGTTTCTACTAGAAGGAGCTGTGGTGTTTTGCCCAGCATTCTTCGTCTAATATGCCCAGTATGCAGATCTCTCCTTGAATGGGATCGGTAATCACTTATATTACCGAGGAAGGTGATAACTTGCTGCCAAAATTTTCTTATTCGGGGACATGTCCATATTAAGTGCCAGAAATCGGCTTGATCTTGATGGCACTTTGGACAAGTGTGCACTCTCGATGGGGAAATTCGGTGGTGTCTTTTGGGGGAGAGGTAGGTTTGGTGTAGAATATTGAATTGGATCAGCCGGTTGTTGGCAGCGGGGGATACCTTTGTATGCGAGTCGGCAAAGTCAGTCCAGGCGTCTTCAGGTAAGTTCGAGAGGCATATTTGCCATTTGGTTTGTAGTATTCTGGTTGTTGCTATAGATTGTCGCTCAATGAGCTTAGTGTAGAGACGTGAAATGAGCCCTTGCATACCTTGAGTACGAAGGATACCGATTATAGGGTGTTTTGTCAGCTCGATGGTTGGATAGGTGTAAAATTCTGCTTTCAGGCAATGTCTCAACTGTAGGTATTTATAATGGTAATGGTTTGGTAGTTCGTGTTTGGTTTGTAGAGTGCGACATGGGATAACCTCATTATTTTCTATAATATCTGCAAAGGTGAGAATCTGTTTGTCTCGCCACTCCCCACTCGCCATAGCCGTTAGATGTGTGAATGTTTTATTGCGCCATATCGGGGTTTCAGGGGGGAGTCCGCTGTATGCCACGATTGAGTTAGCAGCTCTCCAGGCTTTGAAGGCCACAGTGTGTATTACTGTGCCTCGCCCCACAAGATGTTTCGATGGGTTCTGGAGGTATGCCATTGGTGGGCCAGTTAAATACTGGTCTAGCATTTTGGAGCCTGTTAGGGGGATTTTAGGGTCCATCCATGGTTGTAAGTATTTAAGTTGGCTGGCAACATAGTAAAAGTATAAATTGGGCAGTGCAAGGCCGCCATAGGTTTTAGGGCATTGTAGGGTCGTCAGTTTAGTTCTAGCTCTCGCATTGCCCCACAGAAAGGCGGTTATCAGGCTGTTAAGTTTTCGGAAGAAGTGTTGTGGGATCCAAGTTAAGGTATGTTGAAATGTATATAGCAATTTGATTTTGATGAGGTTGATTCTTCAGAGTAGATTGAGTGGCAACTGTTTCCAGGCTGTGATCTTAGTTTGGGTGTATTCCAATAGGGGCTGAATATTTAATTTGTAGAAGAGAGTTGGTGAGGAGGTAATGTTGATTCCCAGGTATTTGAAGTGGAATGGGGTGAGGCAGGTTGGTGAAATCTGCCGTAGGATTATCCATTGGGTATATGACTGATTTGTTCCAGTTTATTTTTAGGCCTGAGTATGGGGCGAATGTATCCAGTAATTGTATCAGTGAGGTGAGTGGTTTGCCCGGGTTATCGAGGTAGAGGATGACATCGTCAGCGTAGAGTCCTAGTTTTTCGGTGGTATCGCCCAGGGTAAAGCCTTTAATTGTGGTATCTGATCTGATTTTGAGAGCTAGGCCTCAATTGCCAGGGCGAAAAGGAGTGGCGAAGGGGGCATCCCGGTCTGGTGCCCCCGGAACAGAGGAAATTGTTGTGAGGTGGCTCCATTGATTGCTATGGTTGCTTGAGGGTTTTTGTACATAATTTGAAGCCACATTATGAATGTGTCTCCAAAACCGTTTCTATGGAGACAGGCCCATAGGAAGTCCCATTTCAGTGTGTCGAAGGCTTTTTGCATATCTAGAGATATCATCACACCGGCCGCACGGGTCCAGCAGGGTTAGACTAGTGTTCGCCAGTTATCCAGCCAAATCCTCAAATTTTTGTAAACTTATTGGGCAGCACTTGTACGGTAGAGTATCTTGAGGTATGGTATGCAGCGTTTACCCGGGCCTTCTTGCGCTGTGTTGGGTGTTCTGGGGCCATCCATTGATGATATTATGCTTTGCGGGCATATGTAATAGTTTTTGTTTTTAATATATGATTAGGCAGTTGTTGGTGATTTGTCCAGCATTCTTCGTCTAATATGCCACGAAGCAGATCTCTCCTTTGAATGGGATCGGTATTATATACTATACAGAGGAAGGTGATAACTTGCTGCCAAAATGTTCTTATCGGGGACATGTCCATATTAAGTGCCAGAATCGGCTTGATCTTGAGGCACTTTGGACAAGTGTGCACTCTCGATGGGGAATTCGGTGGTGTCTTTTGGGGAGAGGGTAGGTAGTTTGGTGTAGAAATTGAATTGGATCAGCCGGGTGTTGGCAGCGGGGGATACCTTTGTATGCGAGTCGGCAAAGTCAGTCCAGGCGTCTTCAGGTAAGTCGAGAGGCATATTTGCCATTTGGTTTGTAGTATTCTGGTTGTTGCTATAGATTGTCGCTCAATGAGCTTAGTTGAGAGACGTGAAATGAGCCCTTGCATACCTTGAGTACGAAGGATACCGATTTGGGTGTTTTGTCAGCTCGATGGTTGGATAGGTGTAAAATTCTGCTTTCAGGCAATGTCTCAACTGTAGGTATTATAATGGTAATGGTTTGGTAGTTCGTGTTTGGTTTGTAGAGTTGCGAATGGGATAACCTCATTATTTTCTATAATTCTGCAAAGGTGAGAATCTGTTTGTCTCGCCACTCCCACTCGCCATAGCCGTTAGATGTGTGAATGGTTTATTGCGCCATATCGGGGTTTCAGGGGGGAGTCGCGTATGCCACGATTGAGTTAGCAGCTCTCAGGCTTTGAAGGCCACAGTGTGTATTACTGTGCCTGCCCCACAAGATGTTTCGATGGGTTCTGGAGGTATTGCCATTGGTGGGCCAGTTAAATACTGGTCTAGCATTTTTTGGAGCCTGTTAGGGGGATTTTAGGTCCATCCATGGTTGTAAGTATTTAAGTTGGCTGGCAACATAGTAAAAGTATAAATTGGGGCAGTGCAAGGCCCATAGGTTTTAGGGCATTGTAGGGTCGTCAGTTTGTTCTAGCTCTCGCATTGCCCCACAGAAAGGCGGTTATCAGGCTGTTAAGTTTTCGGGAGAAGTGTTGTGGGATCCAAGTTAAGGTATGTTGAAATGTATATAGCAATTTGATTTTGATGAGGTGATTCTTCAGAGTAGATTGAGTGGCAACTGTTTCCAGGCTGTGATCTTAGTTTGGGGTATTCCAATAGGGGCTGAATATTTAATTTGTAGAAGAGAGTTGGTGAGGAGGTAATGTTGATTCCCAGGTATTTGAAGTGGAATGGGGTGAGGCAGGTTGGTGAAACTGCCGTAGGATTATCCATTGGGTATATGACTGATTTGTTCCAGTTTATTTTTGCCTGAGTATGGGGCGAATGTATCCAGTAATTGGATCAGTGAGGTGAGTGGTTTGCCCGGGTTATCGAGGTAGAGGATGACATCGTCAGCGTAGAGTCCTAGTTTTTCGGGTGGTACGCCCAGGGTAAAGCCATTGTGGTATCTGATCTGATTTTGAGAGCTAGGGCCTCAATTGCCAGGGCGAAAAGGAGTGGCGAAAGGGGGCATCCCTGTCTGGTGCCCCGGAACAGAGGAAATTGTTGTGAGGTGGCTCCATTGATTGCTATGGTTGCTTGAGGGTTTTTGTACATAATTTGAAGCCACATTATGAATGTGTCTCCAAAACCGTTTCTATGGAGACAGGCCCATAGGAAGTCCCATTTCAGTGTGTCGAAGGCTTTTTGCATATCTAGAGATATCATCACACACTGTCCAGTGTTGTCGTGGTCGATCTGCGATTGTATCAGCGTACGCCTCAGGTTTATGGAGGTTGATTTGCCAGGGAGGAAACCTGTTTGATCTGCGTGAATTAATGTCAGCATGACTTTCTGTAGTCTGTTGGCCAGTATTTTTGCCAGAATTTTATAGTCACTGTTCAATAGGGATATAGGCCTATAGGAGTTTAGATCTGATGGTTCCTTCCCAGTTTTGAGGAGTAATATTATGGTTGCTTCGTAGAATGATGGTGGTAGGCATAACCTGTTGTATGCAGCTTGGAGAGTGGCAAATAGTTGGGGGGGCTAGTTCCATTTCATATTTTTTGTATACCTCAATTGGCAGTCCGTCTGGTCCGGGTGCTTTGTTGTTGTGTAGGTTTGCGATAGCAGTTTGTATTTCAGTTATTGTTATGTCAGCTTCTAATGCATTTAGTTGTGCTGTAGATAGGGTGGGGAAATCAACATCTGCGAGATAGTCGAATATGTCCTCCAGGCTTGAGTCAGATCGTGATTTATATAGCTCGGAGTAGTATGTAGTGAAGGCTTGTAGTATGTCAGGTGTTGATGTTACTTGACCTCGGATGGGGTCCTGTATTTGGAGTATACATCTGTTGGTGGTCTGGACTTGTGCTAAGTAGGTTAGTAGTTTGGCTGATTGGTTGCCTGTTTCAAAGAAGGTTGAGTTTTGAAAGAAGATTTTGCGTTTTGCTTTTTCTTCTGCAAACAGCTGAAATCGTCTTTGGGCCGCTAGAAATTCTGCGTATGTCTCATTTGTGGGGTCCATTATATATTGGTGTTCCATTATGTGTAGTTGGGTATTTAGTATATTTTCTTCTTGTCTTGTAGATCTTTTGACATTAGTGATAGTAGAGTGGAAGCAGCCTCTCATATATGCTTTAAGGCTGTCCCAGTAGGTTGCAGTAGGTGGATCAGAGTAATTTAATTCAAAGTATTCGGTGAATTTCCTTGAGAGGGTGTCGGGTTCTAGGAAGGTTGTCAACCAGAAAGGGTTTAGCTTCCAGGGTTTGCAGGGTGTGTGGCTGTCTTGGGTAAGCTGCATTATTATAGGGGAATGGTCTGAAATTCCTCTCGGTAAATGAGTTATGGAGTTGATGTGAGTGGCAGCGAGAGCGTTCGCGAATATATAGTCGATCCTGGACAGCGTATGGTGTGTAGCCGAATGACAGGTGAATTCACGTTTGTGTGGGTTGCGCTCTCGCCAGACATCAATCCAACCTATTTCGGCCATAAGGCTTCGTAGGGGTGTAGAGGGAACTTTGTGTTGTTGTAGAGAGGGCTGTTGGTGTAATCTGTCTAGTGTTGAATCCATTAGAAGATTGAAGTCGCCCATACAAATTATTTGGGAGTATGGATAGGCAGAGGCAAAGTCAATCAGTTTTCTTAGCGTAGCTAGGCCTGCAGAGGGGGGGTTATATAGAGCAAGTATTACATATTGAGTTTGGTTTAAGTCCAGTGCTGCGCATACGTATCTACCTTGTTGGTCTATATATGTTTTTTTGATATGGTATCTGGCTGTGTTTTTGATGAGCAGTGAGACTCCTCGTGAGTATGAGGTGTGACAGCTGTGTGCTGCCCATCCTATCCACCTCTTTCGCATACATCCGGTGGTGTCCTTCGTCAGGTGAGTTTCCTGTAAACATATAACATCTGGTGCTTGCTGCTGTAGTAGTGTGAACACCGCCGTTCTTTTTTGTTTATCTTTAAGACCTCTTACATTCCAAGTTAAGAATTTCACCATTTATGTTTTTTGTAGGGCGGTCTAGTTGAGGCTTTCCCAGTGCGGCGGTGCCCAAGGGAGAGGTAAGGGTAGAGGGTATGGGGAGGCAAAGATGCATTATCAGGAAAACAATTGAGATTTAGCATTAATATACAGTAAACATTGTATACATTTTTTATAAATAGCAAGAGCAGACATTTAGAAGAAACATAAAACATTTGTGTGCATGGTCTTTGGTGCTACGTTGGCATATTGTAATATGCAGGCATAGGGGGCCGTACTGTTATGTTGGTGTTAAAGTACATTGGGACAATGAGTCCCGGGCTCACTGGCTGGGTGTGTACTGTTACCACTTATGGATTGTGATGGGCGTTAGCATATAGGGTACTTTATGTTTGTGCATTGGTGTTTGTTGGTTATGTATTTGTGCGAAGGGAATGGAGGGTAAGTAGGTGTATACTGTTAGTAACATATGACTGTGAGGACAAAGTGTGTAGTGTGGGTTCTAGATATTATTATTAGCGGTTGTGGTGCTCATGTGTATGTTTGCGGTGCAGTCGCCGTGTAGTTCAAGTGTTGCTGTGGTTCCTATTGAGTAGTTTGACCTATATACTGTGCTGGTGTATGTTGTTTGGGTTCGCTGTCCCAGTTGGATCAGACCATTTAGGCTCACGTTGTGTCAGTGGCGAGTGTCAGGGGCATCAACCCCATTCACTCACCAGTATCATCATCTCCCGTTGGGGCTTAGCGAGTGTCTTGTGGTGTGTTCGGGGGAATGCTGTTGGCGGGTTGTGTAGTGTTGTAGTCATTGTGGTATAGTGTGCCACGTGGGCGTTGTAGGGTTCAGGTAGTTGTCTCAGCTGCTTATATTATCTGGGTCATGATGGCCAGCAGGGCGCCCTTTTTAGTGATTATGTATCAAACAGTTTTCCACCCTTTGGTAAATCTATTATTCGGTGGGGTAATGCCACCTGAGCTCATTAGAGTGGTGGGTTGGTAGTATAGGTGTAAGTGTGTGTGTTACTTGACATAGCTTGTTCCTGTTAGAGGGAAGGGGAAGGAGGAAAAGGGGTAGAGGGTGTGGAGGAATTAGCCCGGGGGGAGGGGTGATATGCTTATTAGTGGTGTAAATAGTTATTCTAAACATATTTTGTCCTTATTGTCTTAGTTATTCAGTACATAGCTAGAGTTTCAGTTGGAGTTTTACACATACTTATATAAACATGGTATCTCATACATTAATACAGTTAATAAAGAGCATCTACATTTCCCTTTAGTGCAGTTCGACCTTCCATATATTCTTCTTTCAGGGGTCTTGGAGAGTCTCTGGGGGGGGGGGGGGGTCGACAGTGTCCTGGACGTTCGTATAGCAACTTTTTAGATGTCCAGTTGCAATGGTCCAGGGTTTTATTTCAACAGGGTCCAGGGTCTTATTTCAACAGGGTGCAGGTCCCCAGCATGAGCCTGCTATGGGGCATGGCGTGGTTGGTGTAACATAGTTTTTGATTCCGGGAGGGTAGCTGGGGGGGGGGGGGGGATAGCGGGGGGGTCGGGGTCTCTGAGTGCGGTTTCAGGATCAAAAGTTGCTGCATATAAGCACGTATGTGCTTGATTGGTCTGGGCTGGTGGGTGGTTGGGGGGGGGTTAATGGGGGGGATGATATGTAGCAGTACTTACATAGAGCTGGATGTATACTCTGTTGAAGTATAGGAACTTCTCACCGGGTTATCAGGAGTCGTCTTTAGTGTAGATAGAGTGGAGTGTTGAACAGGTAGGTCGCCGTGCGGGTCAATCTCGATCATCTGTGGCTGGTAGGGCTTGGAGTCCGTGGGTGTGCGTCGCCTCGTCTCAAAGGGGTTGTTGGGTGCGGATCCATGTCATGGCAGCTTCCGGAGCGTCGAAGAATCGTGTGGTAGTGCCGTTGATGATCCTTAGCTTAGCTGGGTACAGCATCGAGTACTTGAGGCCCTTAAGTTGAACCTGTTTTTTCACCTCCATGAACGATGCTCGGCGTTTTTGTAAATCCACAGAAAAGTCTGCAAATATATGAATGGATGTGTTTTCGAATTTGAGTTCTCCCTTAAGGCGCGATAAGCGTAGTATGGAGTCCCGATCTTTGGAGTTCAATAGGCGGGCAATGAGGGGACGCGGCCTAGAGCCTGGTGGTGGTGCGGTTGCCGGTACTCTGTGGGCCCTTTCGATGGCAAAGGTAGGTGCATCCTCTAGGTCCGGGAACTGGGAGCGGAGCCATCTCTCTATGAAGGTCTCAGGTGTACGGCCCTCCGCGCCCTCCAGTATGCCCAGGAATCGTAGGTTTTGGCGTCTGAGACGATTTTCCAGGTCGTCCGATCTGGATTGCAGTGCTTTTACATTTTGTTGCAGTTGCTGTATTGTAGCTTGTAGTGGGTTCAGGGTATCCTCTACCTGGGAGATTCTGCCCTCGGCTTCTCCGACCCGGTGTCTGATTTTAATCATATCTTGGCGGAGGAGGCCCGTGTCTATTTTGACTTCTTCTATGGCAATTGCCAGCGAGGTTTTGCTCTCCTGGATTGCCGTGAGAAGCTGGATGTGCATTTGTGTTGGAGTGAGTTTGATGGGTGCGTCGATAGGCTCTGGGGTAGATAATAGATCGTCCGCCGTGGATAAGTTTCGACTTGGCGGGTTCGGGGCGGCTGCGCCATCTTGGGAGGCATGGCGCGCAAATTTAGAGAGTCTGTCTGCCGCTTCTTTCCGTTCGGGTGCCGTTGTTTCACCCTTTCCTTTAGGCTTTGTCATCTCGCCGTGTTGGTGTACAATTTGGGTGGATCGTGTGGTAACAGGTATCAGTTAATAGTCAACAGGTTTGTGTGAGGCCCGGGAGCTCCTCTCACACGCGTCCGCTTAGGAAGCCAGCTTAGCTCCGCCCCCCGTTTGGGAAATATTTTATGGAAGCTGTCTGGGCACCTGTGCCATCGGGTCAGGATCTTGAATATTTTTCCTGTGCTTTACAGGCTATTGAGAGATTATGTGATAATGCAAAAGTCCCATTGGGCACGTGTGAACGTGTAGTTCAATTTCCCATTTTTTTTGCATTGGATGGCAAATCTGTGGCTTGTTGTGATAAGATGTTATATATCTTTGATATTGTATTGGAAGGAGGGGTGTTAAGTTTGCATAATTGTGTCGAGTTGTTGGATCATAAGATCATGCCTGGGTCTCCATCAGGGATTGTAGAAAGTGGGTGAGTTGTGCATAATTGAGATATAGAGATAGATTAAGTACATTAGAGCCATAATTTTAGCTAGAGTTTTTATTTGTTTATAATCCATACTGGACATTGTCCATTTAAGAAATTTGTAATATCTGTCCCTGGTGGAAATTGGGGATTGTGACATATGGAGTTTGTAATCCTGAGGCTGGTATAGGTAATTTTGTAGAGTGTATCCCATTTTTTCAAAATTGAAGCTATGAAGAAACTTGTTGAAATGCTGTGTGGTCTGTTATCAGGGGTGTATCTAGGGTCTAAGAAGATCAGGGGCACTTTTGGGCACTCCATGCGCAGCGAGTTGAAATTTTTAGGCCACGCCCCTTTCCCACCCCAATTAGGCCACACCCACTATGTACTTATGAGATTGCCAAAAAGATACAGACAGATAGACAACCACAAACATAGAACACAGCCCGATAGTGATAATAGACAGAAAGACAGTGAAATAACAGACAGAGATAGAGATCAGAGAGTTGGATAGAGGACACAAATTAATGACACAAAGGCACAGTAAACTGGCAATTTCATTATATACTGGTAGCAATTTGGTCATTTTAATCTTACTGCTGTGTTCAGTTGTAGTCAGATGCTTGCCCACACACTTTGGCCAGGGAGAATTCTTGTACCTTCTACATGGACTCTGCCCCTATCTATCTCTATCTGTCCTCTCTCTCTCTCTCTCTCTCGTATATCTATCTCTATCTATATATCTGCCTCTTGTTTATCTATTTAACTATGTCTATCTACTTTTGTATATCTCTCTGTGTCTCTCTATCTATCTATCTATCTATGTAACTGCTATCTATCTAACTGCTACCTATCTATCTATCTAACTCTGCTATCTATCTATCTAACTGCTATCTATCTATCTATCTATCTATCTATCTATCATCTACTTATATCTATCATCTAACTTCTATCTATCTATCTAACTCTGCTATCTATCTATCTATCTATCTATCTATCTATCTATCTATCTATCTATCTATCTATCTATCTATCTATCTATCTAACTCTGCTATCTATCTATCTATCTATCTAACTCTGCTATCTATCTATCTATCTATCTATCTAACTCTGCTATCATCTATTATCTATCTAACTCTTGCTATCATCTATCTATCTATCTATATATCTATCTACTCTGCTATCTATCTATCTAATCTAACTCTATTCTATCTATCTACTTTCTATCTAACTCTGCTATCTATCTATCTAACTGCCTATCTATCTATCAACTCTGCTATCTATCTATCTATCTATCTAACTCTGCTATCTATCTATCTATCTATCTATCTATCTATATATCTATCTATCTATCTATCTATCTATCTATCTATCTATCTATCTATCATCTATTCATCATCTATTCTATCTATCTATCTATCTATCTATCTAACTCTGCTATCTATCTATCTATCTATCTAACTCTATCTATCTATCTAACTGCTATCTATCTCTATCTATCTATCTAACTCTGCTATTTATCTATCTAACTCTGCTATCTATCTATCTATCAACTCATCTATCATCACTCTGCTATCTATCTATCTATCTATCTATCTAATCTAACTCTGCTATCTATCTATCTATCTGCTATCTATCTAACTGCTATCTATCTATCTATCTATCTAACTCTGCTATCTATCTATCTATCTAACTGCTATCTATCTCTATCTATCTAACTCTGCTATTTATCTATCTAACTCTGCTATCTATCTATCTATCTATCTATCTATCTAACTCTGCTATATATCTATCTATCTATCTATCTAACTCTGCTATCTATCTTTCTATCTAACTCTGCTATCTATCTATCTAACTGCTATCTATCTATCTTTCTATCTAACTCTGCTACTATATATCTATCTATCTATCTAATTCTATCTATTACTATCTGCTATCATCATCATCTGCTATCGATCTATCTACTGCTACTATCTATCTATCTATCTATCTATCTACTCTGCTATTTATCTATCTAACTCTGCTATCTATCTATCTATATATCTATCTATCTAACTCTGCTAGTCATCTATCTACTATCTACTATCTATCTATCTATTCTAACTCTTGCTATCTATCTATCTGTCTATCTACTCTGCTATCTATCTATCTAATCTATCTATCTATCTATCTAATCTATCTATCTATCTAACTCTGCTATCTCTATATCTATCTATCTATCTATCTATCTATCTATCTATCTAACTCTGCTATCTATCTATCTATCTACTATCTAACTCTGCTATCTATCTATCTATCTAGCTATCTATCTATCTATCTAACTCTGCTATCTATCTTTCTATCTAACTCTGCTATCTATCTATCTAACTGCTATCTATCTATCTTTCTATCTACTCTGCTATCTATCTATCTAACTGCTATCTATCTATCTAACTCTGCTATCTATCATCTATTGATATCTATCTATATCTATCTACTAATCTATCTATCTATCTATCTTATCATTAACTCTGCTATTATACTATCTAATCGCTTCTATCTTATTATCATCTAACTCTGCATCTACTATCTAACTCTGCATCTATCATCAACTCTTATCTACTATCTATCTATCTATCTAACTCTTCTATCTAAAATGCTATCTATCTAGTCTAGCTAATCTATCTAATATCTAGGCTCTGCTGACTAGTACTGCTAGGCCTACGTGAACTGCTACCTATCTGGACTCCCTCCCTGATATCTCTCTTTCGCGCCGGCGCGCTCGTGACATCGGCGCACAGGCATTGCGCATGACGTCATTGCGTGCGCCGGCTGCGCGACGTGCCCAGAGGTTCGGGCAGCCGGGAAATCCAGAAGTTCGGGGCACTTGCAGTTAAAACATTCGGGGCACTTTGCCAAACATCCGGGGCACGTGCCCCGAATGTTTTAACGTAGATACGCCACTGTCTGTTATTACTCTTCATCCAGGGGAGAATAAGCAAATATATACTCGAGTATAAACAGAGTTTTTCAGGCTGTAAAATCAGGCGGAAAAACCAAACTCGGTTTATACTCGAGTCATTAACTTACACAAGTAATCCGGAAGCCGCTCACAAGCTCCCTATACTGGTGCGCTGGCTGACGTTGCTGCCCGGCACCGAGTAGTGATGGCAGCAGGCGCTTCAGTATAGGGAGCGTGGGAGAGGGCGAGCGGCTTTCGGATTCCTCATGTTCGTTATGGTACTAAAGGAACGGGGTGCTTCTACCTCTGGACTTGCCTTTTTCACAGCCGTGTCCCAACACCAAAGGATTCAAGGAAAGGATGCCACAGAAGGTAGCCACTGAACTGGATGGGAGGGTGAGAGTTCAGATGTTTGGAAACTACAACTCCCAGCTAATAAAGCATGCTGGGAGTTGTAGTTTCCAAAACATCTGGAGGCTTTAGTAGTCTTTTAAATGGACAGCAGAATTCTTATACAGTAATAGCCATATCCAGTATGGCTATTACTGTATGGGAAATCTGCTGTCCATTTAAAGGGCAACTAAAGCCTCAAAACAATACAGAATCAGAAGGCAGTAGTGGTCACATTTTCTACCCTGGACTTATACTCTAGTCAATCACTTTTATTAGTTTTTTTCTGGTGAAAATAGGTAGATTGTGTTTCCAGTCCAGGATGTGGGTGAGAAGGGTTGCCAGATGGTATAGTTTGATGTCTGGGAGTCCCGCACCGCCAGAGTTTTTGTTGCGGGTTAATGTTGAGTATTTACTCTGTTGGAGGTTCCTGCCCATATGAATTTTAACATAATTCGTCTTGTTGAGTCAAAGAAATGTTTAGGTGGGAGAATTGGGATGGTTTGGAAGATGAATAGAAACTTTGGAAGGACATCCATGCGTATGATATTGATTTTTGCAACCCATGACTAGGATTTGGCTTGTAAGGCACATGGTTCCATGGTAAGTATGTATAAAAGTGGGAAAAGTGGACATCCCCTGCCTGTTTCCATTTCGGATGCGGCAGGGGGCGGAGAAGGATCCGTTAATTTTAATTCTTGCTGTTATTTTGATATAATGTTAGGATTTTTTCGATACATGTAGGTCCTAGACCTGCTTGTGTTAAAGTACTTTTAAGAAACATCCAATTAACTGTATCGAATGCCTTCTCCGCCTCCAGCGAGAGAAGGCATAGTGGTTTGATTTAAATCAAATCTACCCTGTTTCAGGGATTTTATGACTAGTTGTAGTTTTTTGTTTGTGAATGGTGCATCTAGAGTGTCTGCAAGTGTTTTTTTTATGGGGGTAATGCCAGTTTTTCGTATATACTATCTCTATCTGTCCCTCTCTCTCTCTCTCTCTCTCTCTGTATATCTATCTCTATCTATATATCTGCCTCTTGTTTATCTATTTAACTATGTCCTATCTACTTTTTGTATATCTCTCTGTGTCTCTCTATCTATCTATCTATCTATGTAACTGCTATCTATCTAACTGCTACCTATCTATCTTCTAACTCTGCTATCTATCTATCTAAACTGCTATCTATCTATCTATCTATCTATCTATCTATCTATCTATCTATCTATCTATCTATCTCTACTCTCTATCTATCTATCTACTCTGCATCTATCGTATCTATCTATCTATCTATCTATCTACTATCTATCTATCTATCTATCTATCTATCTATCTCATCTAATCTGCTATCTTCTATCTATCTATCTACTTCTATCTTCTATCTATCTATCTACTAACTCGCTATCTATCTATCTATCTATCTAATCTCTATAACTCTGCTATCTATCTATCTATCTATCTATCATATCTATCTATCCTCTGCTAGCTATCTATCATACTAACTCTATCTATCTATCTATCTTATCTATCTAACTCTGCTATCCTTCTATCTACTCTATCTATCTATCTAACTCTGCTATCTATCTATCTATCTATCTACTCTCTATCATCTATCTATCTATCTATCTATCTATCTATCTATCTATCTATCTAATCTATCTACTATCTATCTATCTAATCTATCTATCTATCTATCTATCTATCCTATCTATCCATCTACCATCTATCTATCATCTAATCTAACTCTGCTATCTATCTATCTATCTATCTAACTCTATCTATCATCTAACTTCTATCTTCTATCTATCTATCTAACTCTGCTATTTAGCTTATCTAATCTGCTATCGATCTATCTATCTAACTGAACCTGTCTATCTATCTATCTATCTAACTCTGCTATCTATCTATCTATCTACTCCTATCTATCTAACTCTGCTATCTATCTCTCTATCTGCTATCTATCTAACTGCTATCTATCTATCTATCTATCTAACTCTGCTATCTATCTATCTATCTAACTGCTATCTATCTCTATCTACTAACTCGCTATTATCTATCTAACTCTGCTATCTATCTATCTATCTATCTATCTATCTAACTCTGCTTATATATCTATCTACTATCTATCTATCTTAACTCTCTATCTATCTTCTATCTAACTCTGCTATCTATCTATCTTCTAACTCTATCTATCTATCTTCTATCTACTCTGTATCTATCTATCTATCTATCTATCTATCTATCTATCTACTACTCTGCTAACTCTGCTATCTATCTCTTCTCTGCTATCTATCTATCTAACTGCTATCTATCTATCTATCTATCTATCTATCTATCTGCTATTTATCTATCTAACTCATCATCTATCTATCTATCTATCTATCTATCTAACTCTGCTATCTATCTATCTATCGCATCTATCTATCTATCTAACTCACTCTGCTATCTATCTATCTTCTATCCTCTAACTCTGCTATCTATCTATCTAATCTATCTATCTATCTATCTACCTATCTATCTATCTATCTACTCCCTGCTATCTATCTATCTATCTATCTATCTATCTAGCTTATCTTATCTATCTAACTCTGCTATCTATCTATCTATCTATCTATCTAAACTCTTGCTATCTATCTATCTATCTCTACGCTCTATCTATCATCTAACTCGCTTATCTACTATCTTGCTATCTAAACTCTGCTATCTATCTATCTAATCTATCTATCTATCTTTCTATCTAACTCTGCTATCTATCTATCTAACTGCTATCTATCTATCTAACTCTGCTATCTATCTATCTATCTGCTATCTATCTATCTATCTAACTGCTATCTATCTATCTATCTATCTATCTATCTAACTCTGCTATTTATCTATCTAACTCTGCTATCTATCTATCTATATATCTATCTATCAACTGCTATCTATCTATCTAACTCTGCTATCTATCTATCTAACTCTGCTATCTATTCTATCTATTCTATCTATCTATCTAACTCTTCTATCTAACTGCTATCTATCTAGTCTAGCTAATCTATCTAATATCTAGGCTCTGCTGTCTAGTACTGCTACGGCCTAGCATTGGATGGCAAATCTGTGGCTTGTTGTGATAAGATGTTATATATCTTTGATATTGTATTGGAAGGAGGGGTGTTAAGTTTGCATAATTTGTCGAAGTTTGTTGGATCATAAGATCATGCCTGGGTCCTTCATCAGGGATTGTAGAAAGTGGGTGAGTTGTGCATAATTGAGATATAGAGATAGATTAAGTACATTAGAGTCCATAATTTTAGCTAGAGTTTTTATTTGTTTATAATCCATACTTGGACATTGTCCATTTAAGAAATTTGTAATATTCTGTCCCTGGTGGAAATTGGGGATTGTGACATATGGGAGTTTGTAATCCTGGACGGCTGGTAAGGTGGTAATTTTTGTAGAGTGTATCCCATTTTTTCAAAATTGAAGCTATGAAGAAACTTGTTGAAATGCTGTGTGGTCTGTTATCAGGGGTGTATCTAGGGTCTAAGAAGATCAGGGGCACTTTTGGGCACTCCATGCGCAGCGAGTTGAAATTTTTAGGCCACGCCCCTTTCTCCACCCCAATTAGGCCACACCCACTATGTACTTATAGAGATTGCCAAAAAGATACAGACAGATAGACAACCACAAACATAGACACACAGCCCGATAGTGATAAATAGACAGAAAGACAGTGAAATAGACAGACAGAGATAGAGATCAGAGAGTTGGATAGAGAGACACAAATTAATGACACAAAGGCACAGTAAACTGGCAATTTCATTATATACTGGTAGCAATTTGGTCATTTTAATCTTACTGCTGTGTTCAGTTGTAGTCAGATGCTTGCCCACACCTTTGGCCAGGGAGACATTCTTGTACCTTCTACATGGACCTCTGCCCCTATATACATAAAGATGCATTGTTATCATGAAGCATGCAAACAGTATAAAACATTTTAAACAAAAACTTTAAACAGGTTATATTAACCCTATGGTTTCTACCAGTCCCTAAGTAGTGTCCACTCAGAATAGACCCTCAGGTTTCCTTCCCGCCATATTTTATATATGGTAAATTTAGGATACTTAAGTTCAGCCTGTGATTAGTCTGAAAAGGAAAGCAAGATTTGTTATAACATTAAAGGGAGAAAAGGTTTGATAAAGGTATACTAAGCCTCCTTCTTTATTTTGAGGTGGATAATCATTGTTTATCATGTTGTTTCTTTGGATGTTCTCGGTTTCTTTGAACAGTTTGCCATAGTGTTTGAGGTGTGGGAATTATAGAAGTGATCGGAGGATCCCAGTCTGGTATTCCACGTGTAGGAGATTTAGTTTTGATAGAAACATGGGTAGATCTTCAGGTTCCCATAGGGTTACAGTGATCCCATTATGTTTGGTGTGTAGGCCGAACGGGAAGAGACATTTGTATTGGATGTTGGAGTCCTTTAGTTTATTGAGCAGGGACTTTAATGCTTTGCGTTGTTGGAGGGTCCGCCTGGATAGATCAGATGAGGGTATATGGAAATTGGGGCTTCGTTGAAGATGAGATCGGAACGGACTCTTGTTTTTAATAAAATTTGTTCTTTGGTTTTGTAGTCATTTATGCGGCATATTATATCCCTTGGGGTAAGGTCATCCGTACCTCTGGATCGCAGTGCTCTATGGGCTCTATCCATAGGTATGGGGATGTCTTCTGCCCGTTGTACAATTGTATTGAAAATTTTGCATAGCGCGCTGGGAAGGTCAGGGCCCTCAATATTTTCCGGTAGGCCTCTTACCCTTAAGTTGTTGCGTCTAGACCTGTTCTCTAGGTCATTTATTTGGTTTATTAATGTAAGAATGGTGTGAGATTGTGAGGTGAGGGCTTGGGATACAGTTTGTATCATCATTTCTTGCGAGTCTTGTCTGGATTCTATGTCCGTGACTTGGCCTGCAATTTCTTGTATATCTTGTCATACTGTAGCTATTTCGGTTTTGCAGGTGTGTTCGACCCAGTGTATTAAGGATTCAAAATCTGCTTTGGTGGGTAAGGATTTTAGATATGTTTTTATGTCTGTAGTATCTCCTTCATCTTCCAAGACGTCCATGGTGGATTGGTTTCGGTTGTGGAGCGGTAAGTATTCAGACCTCGTGGTGTGCAAGTCCGCTGGTTGGCTGGATGATTGCGTGGCTATAGTTTTTATGGAGCTTATTTTCCCCATTTTGGCTGTGTTTTATGGCTGATTAGTCACTATTTATGGCAGTTTTGGATAAACTGAGGTCGGAGCTCTCACTCCATGCATCTGCTCCGGTTCGCCTCCAAGCCACACACCCCCATGTATTGAAATCTTGACTTCTTATAACTTCTATATCTCAGGACAGAGGAGGAAACGGAAAAAAATTAAGGTACTTTGGGGTTTGGGGGGAATTCTAGAACGCATAGAAAGGAGGAAAAAAGACATTTTCCCACTATAGATGGTCTTTAAGGGCTAGGCCACTATAGCGCAATTCTCACATGCTTACGATCTCATTTTGCGTATCAGAATGTGGTTGTACTTTTTTGGCGAATTGTACACAGTTCGATTATTACGATTGCACAGCACAAATGGCCGGTAACATGCGTGAAATGTGATGCATTGCGTGTGCTTTTCACTTGCGTAACAGTCCAGTACTATGTGGCTGTGGCTTAAAGGAATAGTTCCAATTTATAATAGTCAAGTGTGGCTACCAATTTTAAATTAAATTTAAACAGTTAGTAGAAGGAGGAGTGGTGATTGGTAAGGAGGGAATTACATAGCTTGATATTGTAAAAAATTTCACTTGCATAAAATAAATGTTTTAGTATTATATTTTTGTTTATTAATTTTGAACAAGGTAAATACTGTAAATATTCCACGTGCATATTGTTAAGATTAACTTTAACCCAGTCATCACATTTTGCTAACAGCTATTTTCAGGTTCTTTTGACTTTCTTTAATAATTGCTTTTTAAAGATGTTCTCTAGTCTTTCCAAATGATCTTGTCATTTTTGGACACATTTTACATTTTATTAATTTTGTCCTTTTTGTCACTGTACTAGACTAGTTATACCCAGCACATATTTTGATTTATTGACTTCCTGATATTTCTTTTTATTAGGTCTTTTTCTTCGACATATGATATTGGCATATAATAAGCTTTCCTTCAGTCAAGTATACAAACTATATACATCATTACAGAAATATTTTCAGCAATATTTTCAGCCTGAAAAAAGGGAAGGCTTGTCAAAAACTGATAATGATGAGACAGAAATGGATTTGACAAACCCAGAAGAGGAGGAAGAAAGAAAAATGGAGAAAGAAGACCTGGATTTTCCTATTGTGTAAAGTATTTAACTATATAATGTATCTCACATTACATTTAATGTTACACAGGACAAGCAATCTCTCTCACACTGTTAACTGAGTTTCTAATTTGTATTATCTGTTTTCTAACATAGTGAAGAAGACTTGGCATGCAGTGGACCTTTATCCCAAAAACAAGCAGAATATTTCCTATCACAACAGGTATTTTTTTATGTAATTATAGGAAAACTGTGCACAGTGCATCTTTCCACTCCTTGTTCATGCTTTCTAATACTCAGAGGTTTTCCAGGAAATAATTGTTGGCTCGGCAGTCTAATGTATTCATTTTTGAAAACTGCAGCCCATGTTTAAATCCCCATGCTTTCTTTTGAAATTTGTATTTTCTTTTTTCCTTGATAGGAATTAAAATGCAAATATAAATTTAATTTTTGAAATAAAAATGAATGTGTGTTTGTTTTGTGACTATCGGACATGGGTATCTTTGCTGGTATATGATTGGCTGTCGGCCTCTAGGGGCAAGGCTGCAGCTTTTAATTTTTTCTTAGCTGAGCAGAACTTCCACCAATTATTGCAGCTGACCCCTAGTACCCACAGGTTAATATCATAAATCAACCAACTGCCACAGCAAAGGGAGATGTAAGACATGTCTTGTTGTATCTTTGTGAATGTGCTTTGTTTATTGGGACAATAGACAGGGAGGGGTAAGGCCATGAGGAAGTAACTGCACATTTTACTGCTCTCATTTTATTGTAGTTTGTGTTAAAATCAGTTAGAAAGTGATATATAGTTTCTCAGCAGTTTTCATTCTACAGCTCAGGATAATGCGTTAAAAAGGGCACTGTGAAAAAATCAACTATTGCTACAAAGTGAATGGAGCATACTGCATAATCTCAGTCACGACAGCCTGACCGCAAAGATCTTATATCCACTGTGTATCACATATTTTTGTAGTTTGTTACTGACTAAGGGACTGAGGCAAAACAGAAAACGCCTATACAATTAGCATGGCTACTTACTGAACTGATTAATACTTGTATCCTAATAAATGTTGTAGCATATAAAGGGTTAAAAGTCCATGCATGTAAAGTATCTCCACTGCACGGGGTAAGTCCAAGAAGGGAAAAAAAGGGCTGTTATACTTACACGCTGTCTCATGGTAGGGGCTGGGTGGACACACCCCAGACCCATGCTCTCCAGCATGTAACATTAAAAATATAGATGATACAGGCAGTATAAAGTAAAAAAAACAGCTCAACAGTCCTGGTGGGTGGTCTGGGTTCTAGCCAGCCCTGGACCCCTCGCAAGGTCCACATATCGTAACAAGGAAAAACAGATTAGCAGAGGGCTGCAGAATTCAACAGAACGTTAGTCCCACAGCTTGGTCACAAGGTGAAATACTTTATTTACGTATATATTCAGACAAAACAAGTCATGTCTGCCGCGTTTCATGCCAATGGCGCTGCTTCATCAGACATGACATGTTTTTCTGATCTGTTTTTTCTAGTTTAATTAGGTAAGCAGATCTTTGCTCTTTTAATTCTATATAGTTTACAAAAAGGGATTTACCCACAGCATGATTTTGAATCATGCTCTGCTACCGGCGCAAATGCAATTTGTCTTTTATATAACCCGCGCATTTAGCACTAACGTGGTGTTAAAGTTGCGATAAGCAGTAGCGAACCGCTTAGTGTGACTTTAACACCAAATACCTGCCCAGCGCATTGGGTAAATCTCCCTATAAAAGTGTTAATGGAGCCAGGGAGGTAATGTCACCATGCCAGTATTGCCTGCTCTAGGAGTACAGGATCTCCTTTATATGCAATATTTTTCTTTCCCTAATTTAGTTAAGTCCTCTTATTAAATCTTCAGATGTAAACAAAGGTACAATTCTGACAGGTTTGTCCAGTTTTTTTTTTTGTCAGGTTTTTTTGGAGCACTTTTTCCAGTATTACATTTTAAGAAGGTATAATCATGTACCCTGTGTTGCAATGCTCAAATAATGTTCAAGCATACTATTGCAGTTTATGTAAATATGAACATTTTCACAACAAGTTATCTTGGTTTTTGGAGAAGTTGAAATGCGGTGTCTTTTTTCAGGCTTCATTACTGAAGAGTGATGAGAGCAAAGCCTTGTCCCCAGTCTTGCTGCAGAAGGAGCTCAACAATCTACTAAGGTTTAACCCTGATTTTGCAGAAGCTGTAAGTCATTGTTTCAGGTTGTTGGGGGTTTTAGAAAAAAATGATTTAGCTTTATTCAGTGATAAATGCATTGGGCATAGAGAGAAACTGCTAGTTAAACATTTATTTTAACCTTGGTGAGCTGGCCTGCTGAGTTTTGTACATGCACATCTTATAGGGAACATTGATGTAAGTCTTTTTTTATTTGGAGGCCTAGAAATAAATGGTTAACTCGTTACTAAAATGTTAAAGTGGCCATGTACATTTACATCTACTTGTTTGAAGGCCTAGAAATACTACCTAAAATATTTAAAGGATATGTGCACTGTAAAAAAAAAAACAACTCGCTGCGTGTGCGTGCACAAGTGTGAGCGACCATGCGCATGGGTGACTTAATCGCACCGTGTTTGGTCGTGGCATGATGTCGCTGCACATGCATGCGCGCACTTTACTTTTGGGGCCCAAGGAAGCAGGAGGAGCCAGGGGTAGGCTCTGGGGGAGATTTTTTTTTTTTTGCCAACTTTAGTTTTAAAGCCACAGCTTGCCAAGAACCTAATTTTTTTTTTTACAGTGTACATATGCTTTAAGTGGCCGCAAAATTTGAAAGATTGTCTTACTTGGGCCACCAATATAAAAATCATGTGATGAAATATTTAGAGTGGTTTATTTAAAACGAAAAGCTTGAGAGAGGCTGTGGTAGCTCTTCTTAGTTAAATTAAAATACTATGGAAGTGCTACCGATCAAAATATTTATACTAACCTTGTATCAAACTAATCTTAAAGCTAGCCATGCACAGATCGACAGATGTTAGGTCGTGAAGAACCAATTGAAATGCACCATCAATTGAAGATGTGCACCTGAAGATGGGATTGATGGAAATTTTTAGATTATTTTTTTTTTCAAACTCAGCTTTAATGTAGGGTGAGGTTTAAATGAGGCAATTTTTACATTTTGTTTCATGATTCAAGGAATATGCTTAAACGTATGTTTCATTGGCTTTTATTGCTAAAACACAAAATTTATAATCTAGGGAGTAAAACGTTTTCCCTTAAAGAAGTAAGTTGAGTGTTTTGTATTCTTTCTTAATCAGTAGCAATGTAATCCTGAATCCGCATTCATATTTATAATTTAGATAATACATAACATGCAATTGAACAATGTTTCTGTTCATGTTTTTATGCAGCATTACTTAAGCTATTTAAATAGCCTACGTGTTCAAGATGTGTTCAGTTCAACACACAGCCTATTGCATTATTTTGACCGCTTGATACTCACTGGTGCAGAGAGTAAAAGTAATGGAGATGAAGGATATGGTCGCAGCTTGAGATATGCAGCGTTGAATCTGGCTGCCCTGCATTGCCGCTTTGGGCATTAGTATGTTTGTAATATGTTATATTTTTATCATTGAATAACAAATTAAAGGATAATTATACTGTAACAATACATTTAAAAAAAAAAAAAAAAAAAGTACCTGGGGCAGGGAGGTAGGATTGATTATTCCTACCTCACAATCTCACAATATTGTTTCATTGAGGAGTTACAGCACATACCGTTTTCATTTGCCAGGTTACTCCTGTATTTAAGATAGTGCTGAAGCCAGGAGGAGAACTGGCAGAATCCGTTTTCTTTCCTCACAGAAACATTATTGGGAGATAGGACTTACCAGTCCTATATCCTTGTCCCAATTCATTTTTACTGTTTTTTTTAAAAACTAATACACACTAAAGTTCTCCTTTTAAATGTTATCTCCCTTGGCATTCAGTTTTATTGAAGGATGGGAGGTTAAAGAGCTGTGTCTTACCTTCTATTCTTCAATAAAACATTCAGTAGCCGGGAACGAAGGTAACTTACCCTATCGCTCGCTCCTCCGCTGTTCTTCTGACAGGGCCTGACAGACTTTGTACTGTTGGCACTGGCTCCTGAAGGTTTTATTGAAGAGCATGAGGTAAGACACTGCTTCTTTATCTCCCACTCTTCAATAAAACTGAAATCCCCAGACTTCATTTAGTCAGTGGACATACCCTGTAAAAATGACTGTTCCTCTTGCTTTAGTGAATGTTAGGACTTGTTTTAGTGAATGTTTTTATTGACTTAAGTAGCTAATACTGCCATTAAAGTATCCTCTCCAGAAACAAAGATTTTCTTTTATATGGAGATACATTCATACTTTCTGCAAAGAAAGGAAATTGATTAAAGAAATACTTCACTGGAAAAGTGAACTATTCCTTTAATGTATTGATTGAAGATCATTAGGTTAAGGAGCTACGCCTTACCTTCCATTCTTAAATCAATTTCTATGGAGCCAGTAGCGAAGGTGAAAGAAACTTGCCTTTCACGCAATCCTCCGCAGCCACACTGACAGGTCCTGACCGCTTCCTGGTTCTTTTCAACTATAGCGTGCATGCACGATAAGGGATAGCTCCTTAAACGGCAACGATGGTCTCAAAACAAGTAAGGGTTAAATGAAAGCCTACAGTATTTCCTTTAAAATGAGCCAACAATCACATTTCTGGCTGGAGCC
The DNA here is from genome assembly GCA_019447015.1 of Hymenochirus boettgeri. Classification (NCBI taxonomy): domain Eukaryota; kingdom Metazoa; phylum Chordata; class Amphibia; order Anura; family Pipidae; genus Hymenochirus; species Hymenochirus boettgeri. Next base: position 310,811,695 of record CM033469.1, read on the forward strand.
TGTGAGAAATTACATTGGGGTGAATGTTAAAACTTCCTGCTTCCAGTAGGTTGAGTGACATCACTTGACCTCAGCCCCGCCCGTCCGCCCTGGGGGAGAAGCATGCTCAGTTAAGACTTAATGCTGGGGAAATCAGGAAGTACCTGGGTAAAAAATTGACAGTTGAGAAGGGAAGCCTATTAATGTAGGCAGAGGCTGGTCACATGGCTGAAAACAGGAAGTGTTCAAGCAGGAAGTAATATTGCTGAACCTTTCCAGCAATAGCTTCTCACAAATTTTATATAGAGATGTGATGTGATTTAGGTTTTATTTTGAAGGTACGATGGAAGGCTTTTATATAATTCTTACTAGTTTGGAAGAATTCGAGACCACAGTTACCCTTTAACCTCCCGGGCCTTTTCCAGTGAACTATTTCTTTAAAGCATTACCCAAGTCCACCTTTACAATATTAACAATTTATTGTACTTTATAAAATGTTGCTTTTAAAGGACAATTATACTCATAAAATGGGAAAAAAGTTAAATGTATAGAGGTATGTTGTGCTAACTTCCCCAACCTTCCCTCTGCCTATTAAAAAGAAAATACAAGAATGCAGAGAATTCCTACTTTGAAGTCCTGATCGTTAAAGTCATGGAACTCCAGAAGATCTGGGCAGAAAGTAAATCACACTATTAGCATGTTGTAGATAAGAAAAAGTGACAGAGATCAGCAAAGCTGCACGCTTCCTGACCAAATGGCACATTCTAATTTTTGTCACTGACAGAGAGGGAAAGGCAGGATTTATGGTCTGGGGAACAGGAGTTTGCAGATTCAGGGCACGGCCACACTGCGCCGCATTCACACACGGAATTGCATGCGATTCCGTGTGCAATTTTGTTTTCCGTTTGCACATGCGTTTTTTCAATATAAATATAAAAATAAATATAAAAATTTAAATATAAAATGCGATTGCGATTAAAAATGTAGAACGCAAATCCCAATCGCATGCGCAATCGCAGCCCACCCAAAAACATGCATTTTCGGTGCGTTGCTGTATTTTCGATGATCTGAAAAAATCCATTTTTTATACTCCAGAATCTGAAAACAACCCCCCTAAAAATACCAATAAGCTACATAATATGACTTTAGTAAATTGTATTAAAATAAATGTAAGCCTGTTAAGAACTGAATTAAGTATCTGTGTGTATGTGCAGTGTCAGACCACACCTCCTGACCTCAGTCACATGCTTCCTTGCTTTATCTGTCCTGTAAAAGGATTGGCTAGATATTATTAATGGGTGTGACCAACTGTAACAAGTTTCTGCAATAGCTAAGGACTGAGCATGGGCAGAACATAATGGTCGTTGACCTGACTGTGTGATATTAGAATGCTGTGATGTTAAGCACAAACCATATGTTATTTAGGTAAATTTCCCAGCGCCCATATGAAAATGTGAGGTAAGACACAGATTACTGGCTTTATATCAAGGTGTTCTGCCTTCTGGTTCAGTGTTGTTCTGTGGCTTTAGTTGTCCTTTAACTCTCTGCTAACCATGTGTGTCTTTCACCAGTATAGTTGTCCTTAAAAACAAAATAATTTCCTTGAATTATGTATTCAGCTTTTTTTTATTGTGTATGAGAAATGTTGTATCATGTCACCACTGAGAGCCATTGCAGTAAATGAAACTTTGAATTTCAGATGCATGCAATTTTCAATCTTGTCTTTTTAATTACTGAGTAATTTCCTGCTTTCCTTTAGCCATCAAGCAGAGCTTGCCCTGCAGGAAGCAATCAGAATAGCACAAGAATCCAGTGACCACGTGTGTTTGCAACATTGTTTAGTAGGTACTTTCAGTCTTTTGGTTCTGTGTTTCCCTAGCTGCGTGTTATAAATTACCTTATAGGTGATGGGTAGGTGATTAAAATTAATTTATTAAAGGGCATCTATAGTGAAATGTATACATTGCTCCAATCCTGCCTCTTTGGCTCCGTGTTTGCACACAGTCTGATTTACTGCAGAGCTCTCCACCACTCCTCCCCTCTCTAGTCATTCCCCTATTCATTTAATCCGGCTGTGAACCAAGCCGCTCATGTGCATTGATCCCCCTACACATCACTCTAACCTTTGTTTAAAAAAAAACTCTGTATGTAAGCCTGTAGAGAGCAAGTGCCTCTGTTGTTCTGGAGACACTTGCTACACAATGAGTGGGAAGGGGGTTAGTTAGGAGAGATCCGAGTCCTGCCTTACCAATGCAGCCCAATCTCCTCCCAAGCTTTCACAGATCATTGGTGAAAGCTTGGGAGGAGGGGGGCCCAGTGCTGTTCTTTGATTCTTTCTCCTTCCCTTCTGTTTTTAACCCAGTATTTGCCAAGCATTTTAGTGAACTGGAGTCATTGGGAGGCTTACTGTAAAACTTGTGTAAGCCTACACACTACACTGGCATGCTATTAGGGGATTTCTTTGACAGCTCAAGCAGGATTGGTGTATTGAAATCTTGACTTGAAGAAAATAAAAAGTACTCTGAGGGTAGGGGGGGAATTATAAAACACATAGAAAGGGGGGAAAAATTACGTTTTCCCGCTATGGATGCCCTTTAATTTATTCATTTTACCAGAGTTTGTATTCACTATCATTGTTTTTTTCTAATGTTTTGATCACTTTTTCAGAGTTGGCTTTATATCCTGAAACAAAAGAAAGGGGCAGACAGCAGTGTTTTATTGGAACATTCTATAAAGAAAGCAGTACATTTTGGACTACCAGTAAGCACGTCTTTTCATACAGCTAATTTAACAGTTTGGTTTATGGTAAATGTTGAACTTGATATTTGAATATAGAATGTGGTTATATTTAATTCCTTCATTAGAGGTATGAAGTAAAATCTGTCTTAATAAACAAGCTATTAGAAGCCTTTTACCAATTTTTGTGACTGACAGCAGATTGCTCAGGGGAATAATAAATAGACAAATTGAAAAGCTTTTGTCCTTTTATAAATTTTTAATAGCTGACATGAGGTGGATATACCAAATTGGTATTTGTCTAATGCCTCAAGTGTGATATTGCCACAAGGTTAGCCATTGCAGCTCAGAGCGTCAAGATATCATCTTGAACACCTTTTTTAAACTTTACTCCCAAACCTTACTGGCAATATTACCAGATAACTATTCAGATTACTAATACATGAATGTAATCTGACACTGGTTTGAGATAGCAGACCCTCTACTGGATATCGCGTGAAAACATGTAATGGGAAGTCCGCACTCCTTGGCTCACATACAGGTCACTCGGCAGTTCTTTAAAAACATCAGCTTTATTGGGTTACATTAAAAAGGTCAAACAAATGCCTGATGCGTTTCGAGCGTTCCTACCACGCTCTTAATCATAAGCATCCATATTGGTTTTCCCGGTCTCCTATTAAAAGCAAGACTCCTTGTTGCCCTCTAGTGTTAATTGCTAGTAAGGAGACCATCACAATGCTACAGGTTAAAAACTATGAATACTACGTTACATATATTGATTGTGTACAAAAAAAATAGTGTGAGCGGTGTGAAGGGGGATTGTGCTAATGGAGCTGTGTACAGCCTAAGTGCCAGATCTGGGGTTTATACACCCAGATCTCCCCAGCCAAAAAAGTGTACTTGGAATACACTCCTAGCTAAAAAGCAAAAAGTATTTATTTTGGATGTAAAAAGATTCAGGACATACAATTCAGAGGTCACTCTGACTTATTACAGATAAGGGCTGTTTTAAGCTCTTTATGGTTAATGGTCTATATAGCTGACCCACTAGTCTACATTTATGTGACTTGTTTGTAGGGGACTAGGAACCTGTATTGGGTATATTTTACTATATATAGCTTGGAGCTGTATTGCATCTTATTTATTAATTGTCACACCTGTGATGTTCTATTATGTAACATGTATGTATGTGAGTGGGATAAAACAGTATATCCTATATGATTGTGGCATTTTGCAGTAGATATTTTACTTGTCAATATTGGTTAAGGGAGTGTTTGTAAACTTTTCTTACTGTACTACTGCCGTTTACTGGCTATCTACTGCGTGAATTAAGGAATATTTTTTTATGTATCTATTAGTGTGCCCTTATTCTGCAGCTGTTTCAGTTTTGTTGTGTTTAACTCTTGTTATTAGTTTAAAAGGGTAAACTTAGGGTTCTCTCAACAGTATATCTGTCACAAAAATTGTTTATCATAACAAAAAATTGCAGTATTTTCTTTTTAAAACATATATAACCTAAACCCATGTTTCTGTTGTTTTTAGTATTTAGCCTCTCTTGGCATACAGTCTTTAGTTCAACAGAGAGCTTTGTCAGGAAAGACAGCAGACAAACTGATGGATGCACTGAAGGACTCTGACCTTCTACACTGGAAGCATAGCCTTTCTGAGTTAATTGACATTAGCACTGCCCAAAAGACGGCCATATGGAGACTTTATGGACAGAGGTAAAGGGATGCTCTAGTGCTTGCTTATTTTCTTTTTTACTAAATTAAAGGAATTGTACTCTGAAAAATTACTTTGCTTAATTTTAATCTATAAATGAATACATGGAAGTAGCACTTACTCTAATGTGTTTGTGTTGCTACATGACTTCAATGTACTTGTTTTGCTTAGGCTCAGTCCCCCAGCCCCCTGCCAGACTATCTGAATCTGTGAGGGCAAGCATTCTCGGTAATTTCTATGAGGCTGCATTGGGAGAGGAAATTTCCTACCATACAGTTCTCGTACCAACTGTCACCATTGAAGCTACAGCAAAACTGTACATAACAGAAGAGTTTACGTTTACGATGCTAAGGCCCTTGATTGACAGCTGAAATTTACTCTGTTTCAGTCTAGATATCTAAAGAAATAGTGGACAGAATAACAAATACACGGTACAGTAATAGTTAGAAAGAATTATACTTTCCACTAAGGAGCAATTTAAAATAAACACATTTTCCAGTGTATATATCCTTTAAAGGAATAGTTCACTAAAAATGTGAACTATTCCTTTAATGCATTGAGTGAAGAAAGGGAGGGTAAAGGAGCTATTTTTTTACCTCCCATCCTTTACTTAATGTACCAGGAGATAGGACAGAACTTACCTGCAGCGCAATCCACCGCTGGCTCCTGACAGGTACCTACTGCTTCTAGCTGTAAGTAAATTATAGCGCGCATGCGCAGTATAGTTTACTTAAAGCCAGAAGCTTACCTGTCAGAGGATCTAGCGGTCGATCGCGCTGCAGATAAGTTCTCTCTCCTGGTACATTAAGTAAAGTATGGGAGATAAGACATAGCTAGTTTACCTCCTGTTCTTCACTTAATGCTTAAAAGGCAATGTTCACTTCGACAGAGAACTAATACTTTAATGTGTACAGTTGAATTTCTAGTTGTAATGTGCTGTTAATTCTAGATCCAGTCCAAAAAAACAAAACCATATTGTTAATTACGCTTAATTCATATGAAAACCTGTCACAATATTCAGTAAATCCTTTCATTAAGTAATGCTTTATCAATGTTTTGTAGCACTATGGCGCTGCAGCAAGCCCAGATGCTTCTTAGTATGAATAGTCTGGATGCTGTGAACATGAGTGTTCACCAGAACAACACAGAATCCTTTGCTGTAGTCTTGTGTCATCTTGCAGAGTTGCATGCAGAACAGGTGAGCTTATGTATAGATGTCTGTTATTAGGATGTTAGCACTACACATGGTAGAGGGTTGGCTCAAATCAAGGGTATAAAAAAATACGCTTTGGTCATAGGAAAATTTTACTCTGTGTGCATATTTTGATAGATGGTTTATATTTAAATTAACATAGTGTTGGAAGTTTATATCCTACCCATAATGCCTGTCTAACAGTTACATTGTAACATAGTATAGGAAGTATATGGAAAGGAAATTTAGAGATATAGTACATAGTCTATGTATTAGGCCATATATATGACACACTGCCAAAAACATATCAAATTTTGGAACAACCAACAGGACGGAGCAACGAATGACCGCCAACCGAGCGACTATGCATGTGTGATTTTCAGGCTGCAGTTGTCCCATTGGCGTTCCATCTAAGTGAAATTTGACGTGTTTACAAGGTTCAATTCAGAAAGAATTTTATGTTTCATAAAAAAAAAACTATTAATCACAAGGTGTCTTTGTTTTAGGGCTGTTTTGCAGCTGCTTCTGAAATCTTAAAGCATTTAAAGGAGCGATTTCTTCCTAATTCACAGCATGCAAAGGTAAATATTTTAATCCCTAAAGGTGTGTGTTGTGTGTGTAGTCTGGATGCTAAGGGTTTAATGTCCTGAAAGAGGATTATCTAATCTTGGCTTTGTATTTTAGCTTTGGATGCTGTTTGATCAAAAAATTCAGTTTGATCGTGCAATGAATGATGGGAAATATCACCTGACTGAGTCCCTAGTAACTGGCATTACTGCACTTAACAGTGTAGAGGGATTGTACAGGTACCACAAAACTACTGTACTACTATTGTATTACCTGTGTTTATTACTTTCTATCCATTGCACATGTATCAGGTGGTTCCAGACATATTAGAAATGCAATTTGCTGGAAACAGCATAATGTTTGAGTGGCACATTAGTGCTATGTTTTGTTCTATCCTGCATAGTGATGAACATATCACAGCACAATGATTGTAAGATCATTGTATTAAAGGGTATCTCCACTGGTATTAACAAAATTTGCATATGCGCATTGAAGGCAGAGACTGTCAGGACCTGTCGGATGACACGGCGGAGGAGCGAGAGATTGGGTAAGTACCTTTCCTTGTCTCCTGGCTCCTGATCGTTGTATTGAAGAACGGGAGGTAAGACACAGCTCCTTTACCTCTTGTTCTTCAATAAAACTGAATTCCCAAATTTTGTTAATACCAGTGGAGATACCCTTTAAAATAGCAATTTTCATCTCTTACATAATACCATAGACGACATAAACATGGCATCTGGATTTCCAAAAGGGACTCCGTAGAAAGATAATTTATTTAATTTATAAGTCTTTTTCATTCTTTCTTTACATTATGAATGGGATCCAAAGTGTTTGGTCTGCTTATCGCTCCTGTATTGTTCACAGTTGACTCACATTTCTGGCCTTGATCTTTCTCTCTTTCCTGCCTAGCTTGTCTCTCTTGTTTCTAACGTCTCTTTGTGTAGACAGAGGTTTTGTCTCATATTGTTTTTGGACGTCCTTGCCCTCCTTTTGCATCTATAACCCACACACACAACACACTGACACTCAAGGTGTCCATACACTACTTATTAGATCTAAGAATCGCCTAGCCAGTTATTTTTTTTAATCGACTTGCTAATGCAAAATAATTGGGCCGGATGGGAACGTCTCAAGATAACAACTGCGGTCTTTAGACATAAGATATATATTATAGTAGCACTTGTACAAGATAACATGTTTTTCCCCCTCCAGGAAAGCCATAGTCTTAAAAGCTCAGAATCAAACTGCAGAGGCTCATCGGATTCTTCAAGTGCTCCTTCACCATTGTCAGAAAATCAGGAACATAGAGATGGTTATTCGGTTGGTTTTCTTGGTTTTTTTTTTCTAATTGGTTCATGGTATAAATGAAGGTTTAGCCTTGATATATTTAGTATGATGTTATTTATGCATTCCTTTCATGCCTTTTTCCAAATATATTTGCTTCCTGTTCTTTCTATTTGTCATTGTATAGGTCTAATTCTGTATTGGCAATTATATAAAGATTTCAAGTATAGATATTTATTTCAAATGCAACTCCATTAAAACAATAATGTTCCTGTTTCCCTATGCCTAGAGTTCTCCTTTCCTTAGCTGAGCTATATTGGAGATCTTCCTGCCATCCTGCAGCTTTGCCTGTTTTACTGAAGGCCCTGGCTCTATCACGGGAATATAGATTGCAGTACCTGGCCTCTGAAACTGTGCTGAACGTGGCATTTTCTCAGGTAATCAAACTGTTTTCAGAAGATAAAAAAACAGAAATGTTTTGTTCCCAGCACCAATTGAATTGCAATTTGGGGAGATGGCGAAGGCCAGAGATAGAGATTTCATCACAGTAAAAGTATTTCAATATACTGGCTGCACCCTGGTAGGCGAAAGGGAAGAAATGAATGGTAAGGAAGGGATAAAAAAAAGGGAAGAGAAAAAGGAGACCAGTCTAATAAATAGGAGTACATCAAAGCTATTAATAACCGTTTCAAATCTACAGTGAAACCAAATTTTAAACCCTTACATCCCACTCCACAGTTTGTGCCTTTAAGGAGAAGGACTTCTCCACACTCTAATGAATGGCCTGTTAAGTATTTTATAAAGTATCCACAGTTATGTTATCCGTTGTAATAAAACTTAGAAGTTTGCAAATCTGCAACAGTGGTTAAAAAAACTGAACTGTACTTTTAGTAATGACTCCTTTTGTTGTCTCAATTTTTTTTCTTGTCAGCTAATGCTTGGTATCCCAGAGCAAGCTTTAAACATTCTCCATATGGCAATTGAGCCCATCCTGGCTCATGGCGCTGTGCTGGATAAAGGCCGGGCCATGTTTCTTGTAGCCAAATGTCAAGTAGCTTCAGCAGTGTCCTACACTCCACAGAAGAAAACTGAAGGTTTGTTCTTGTTCACAACTGAATTTTCAGTACGTACTATAACTTTTTTCCGTTAGTTGGTTATATTTCCTAAACATTGTCGATAAAACTAAGCTGTTTTGTGCCCCCCTAAGTGGTTCACAGATCCACCCATGCACCGTGCATTCTATATCCTCTTATCCTTTCCCCTTCTTAGAGCTGCCTGGTGTTTTCTTGATGACCTTTTAATTTTTGTTTGTATTCAGTGTTACAGAACTGCGCCACTGAAGTCATTACTTTTATTTTGCTGTAATTTACAAATGACAATTTACATTTGTGTTTACAGCTTTAGAATCGGCCATCCTAAACCTCAATGAAGCCAAAGGTTACTTTGCTAAGGTGGATTGTAAAGAGCAGATCCGGGATATCCTGTACCTACAAGCCAGGTTGTTCCACAGTTTGGGAAATATCCAGGAAAGAAACAAATGTTCTATGCTTTTTCGACAGATGCATCAGGAGCTTCCCTGTCATGGGGTATCATTAGTTATCCGCCTGTAGTAGCAGAGAGCAGTTATAATTGATGCTCTGGTTAAACCTGTTTAATAAGGTTTATCGTTTGTCATGTCACAGACATTGGTGCTGTTTGGATATACAATGATTTCTCTCTTTAGAGTAAAATATTTTTGCAGGAAAACAATTGAAAGGATTCTTAATATACTAAATAAAGTGAAGTTTTACATATGGAAAGAAAAACAAAATCTAGTTTATGTATTAAAACTTTCTGAAGTCTTTCCTTATATGGCCATAAGGCATCTGTGTTGTAGTTGGTACTGACTCTGAAGTTTTGTTGATATAAAAGGGAGCTGTCCAAATTAAAGCCCAAAATTTAATGTGACATTTCCAGTTCTTTCAAGGCTGAATCACAACACTGCAAATTTAAACAATAGTTTTATATTTGTCAATTGAACACACTGGAAATTTCTCCTTTTATAGACTGTTTTCATGACAAAAATTCCATTGCCTTTTGTCATGAAAACGTCTAGCAGAGATCTTTTCCTGTAGAAAATAATTAACATTTCCAACGTTGTTATGAATATTCCGTGAAACATCACCATTGTGATACTGTGCATACTGGTAGAATACTGGGTGAAATAATGGATGGTATATTGCTGCTTTATGTAGCCACTAACACAATAATGTGCATTATTTAGAGAGTTATTCCATCAGAATGCTAAGTTTTCCTATAGAGCAGCTGTAACTGCTCTATAAGTTACTAATATTGCATGTTGTCAAAAAGTACTTGCACTTTCTGTTTTAATTGTGTAAATAAAACATTGTTTACTAAGAATTATACAATTTTTTATTATACAAAATATCTGGTGTAAAGCTGTATTTATTTCTGTTGTGATTTCGTTTAGGAGATGCATGCATGGAAACTCATTATGGGGGGGAGATGTAATGTACATGTAAGACAGCCCGTTGTCCAAAAGATGTATCTTTAAAAATTAAACCCTTAAAACAACGGAGATGATTTTCCACCTAACGGGGCTTCAAATGCTATGTTTATAAAATTAATAATTTAAAGGGTATCTCCACTGAAAAAAACTACATTGGCTAATATAGTAGTTTATAGTAACATTAACCCTTACCTGGAATCTCAGATTAATCTGTGCCATATTTGTTCCGATCTGCTGCCTCTGCCAACCGGAATGCTGTACTGCCGTCTTATCCTTGTCTCTGACATGTCCGCCTGCTTGTTATCTACCCGATGCGCACTCAGTCACTTCCGTAGTCGGGAAGTTGCATCTGCTGCCGACGGCCAATGGGAACGTACGTGCGGCGTTCCCATGGCTACAACTGACAACAACTGCACTTCTTATCAGCTCTGATGCTCGGTCTCTACAAAATGTATGTATTGGGCATGTTTATGGCAGGGGCAGGGTCTGTTTATGGCAGGGGCAGGGTCCTTTGTTCTCAGGTTGTGCACAGGTTAGTCTCTTGGATAAATATTCTACATTTTATTTTAAAGGAACATGTAACACATAAAATAATTAAAAATAACAAATGAAATAATCTAAAACTTTTCTTATGTATTTATATAGATAATGTACTGCATTGCTATTTGCTATTCATTGTGGGCCTTGTCAGTGCAAACATTGTATATATGCCATTGTGTGTATATGTTTACATGCATGATCGCACATATAATCTATTTTTACTGTTTACAGTTTATATATATTCACATTCATTCAAATAATTAAATCTACATAATTTATTATACATTATATACATTAATTTTTTATTATATATTGTAGTACTTTGTGTACACTTTGTATACATGACTATGCATGTATACAATTAAGATCATTTATATATTTCATTTATATTGATTGACAATACATTTTTTATTTTAAAATTTATAAATTCTACAGTAATGAATTTTATAAATTAATCCAAATGAAATTATTTTTAATTCATTGTGTGTATTTTTTAACTGCATGACCAAACTTTTTTTTCATGTATGTTTGTGTATTTTATTTGTATGTGTATATATGAATTTTATTATGATTGGTGTGTGTGTGTTTTTATGACAGTTTATATCATTGATTATTATTATTATGTATATCTTTATTAGTGATTTTTAAAAAATATTGTAATATGTTTGATATGTGCTACTTATATCATATAATGTGTTTTAGACATACAAATTTGGTAGGCTACAAAGATTAGTCCATATAAAAGTTCCAATACTATATTATTATTTAACTGATAGATGGGCATTTCGGGTAGGGTATAACGTTTGGACTAGATGGATGTAAGTCTTTATAAAATTGATAATAATAGGTTACTATGTCACTGTCAGACAGGCATTTTTTGGGTAGGGTACAAAGGTTGTACGAGATAGACGTATGTCTTTATTCAACCTCAAAAAATATGTTAATATGTAACTGCTAGCTGGGCATATCGGGTAGGGTATAAATGTTGGAGTGGATGGCCATATTTATTTATACAACCTCTGGACATTTTGGATAAGGTACAAAGGTAGGACAGGATGGACTAAAGTCTTTAGGTCACCAACAATACTATGTTACTATGTAACTGTTAGACAGGCACTCCCCCCTGCAATATAGCTTGTGACACTCCCAGCATCCCCTCTTTAATACACCTTCTGTCTCCCAGCACTCCTCCTGCAATACAGCTAGTGACACTCCCAGCATCCCCTCGGAAATACACCATCTTTCTCCCAGCAATCCCCCTGCAATACAGCTAGTGACAATCCCAGCATCCCCTCTGAAATACACCATCTGTCTCCCAGCACTCCCCCTGCAATACAGCTAGTGACAATCCCAGCATCCCCTCTGAAATATCACAATCTTCTCCCAGCACACCCCCTGCAATACAGCTAGTGACACTCCCAGCATCCCCTCTGAAATACACATTCTGTCTCCCAGGCCCCCCTGCAATACAGCTAGTGACAATCCCAGCATCCCCTCTGAAATACACCATCTGTCTCCCAGCAGTCCCCCTGCAATACAGCTAGTGACACTCCCAGCATCCCCTCTGAAATACACCTTCTGTCTCCCAGCACTCCCCCTGCAATACAGCTAGTGACACTCCCAGCATCCCCACTGAAATACACCTTCTGTCTCCCAGCACTCCCCCTGCAATACAGCTAGTGACACTCCCAGCATCCCCACTGAAATACACCTTCTGTCTCCCAGCACTCCCCCTGCAATACAGCTAGTGACACTCCCAGCATCCCCACTGAAATACACCTTCTGTCTCCCAGCACTCCCCCTGCAATACAGCTAGTGACACTCCCAGCATCCCCACTGAAATACAACTTCCATCTCCATTCCAAACACCCCCCCCCCCAATTTGGTTCCTATAAATTCTATTACTTTTGCAATTGTTAAATAAAGCCTTCTTACATAAAGCTGTGTGGCTGAACCTTATAACTTCCCCCCTCTGTCTCTCCCTGCACTATTAGCTGTGAATAGATCATAGAGACAGGAAGGAAAGGCTTTGTTTACATCAGGCATCACTGGGGTCAAGTGGGAGTGGCAGAAATCATGAATATGCATGTGATGATGCACATTGACTGACAGCCCGCCCAGCACAGTAGCAGACACACCCCCAGGAGCTACACAACTTGCAGAGGCTGCTGCAAAGGAACAGGGCTGATTTTGGGGGGGGGGAAAGGTAGGAGGGGGGTTGGGGGAAGGTGAACTTTCATATAGGGGAAAAAAAAAAAGTTTTTCTATCAGTGGAGATACCCTTTAAACTCACCTAAAATGATGTCCCCTTCTCTTCTACCTATCCCCTAATTGCGACAAGACACACCCCAGTCACCAGCCCAATAAAGGAAAAATAGGATATCTGGAAATATGAAGAAGAGGGGCACAAGCTACAGATCTTTGTTTATTTACGTATGGTTACTTTTTGGGTAGAAAAACAACACAGATAAAGTTCTTTTTAGTGTTTAGTTTTCCTTTAAAGATACTGCCTAAAAAGCACACCTCTGATCATCAGAAGTAGTAGTCTGTTTTAATGCACACTCCATAAAGTATATAGCTATTTCTTTAATACATCAGGAAAATCATGAAATTTCTTCATTAAATAAATTAAAAAAAAATACTGGAATAAAGATTCTTTTATTTATGCAATTTTGTAGGCAACTTTAGACTTTTACTGTAATTAAGAAGGTTGGCCAAAGTGTATTAATTAGTGGTAATTATACATTTGGTGCACAACCCAAAGCCCTAATTTAATTCCTAGTCACACAAGATCATGTCACACCAATCACGTGTCTCCGACTGCCTCCTTGCCATCTCCTGGATGTCACGACGCTGCCTCAAATGAAATCTTTCTAAAACTGAACTGATCATTTTCCCAACTAAACCTGGTCCGGTCCCATCTTTCTCTATTTCTGTTAATAATTCCCCCATTTTCCCTATCTAATCGGCATGTTGCTTAGGGGTAATTATTGACTCCTCCCCTTTTCTTACCACATTAACTATGTTGTGATAACCTGTTGCTTTTTCCTTCGCAATGTAGCAAAAATCCACAGGTTCCTTTCTCTTCAGACCACCTCTATGCTTATGCATGCTCTTATCCTATCCCACCTAGACTATTGTAATCTACTTCTTCCTGGTCTTCCTGCTTCCCACCTCTCTACCCTAAACTCTGCCACTCGTATTGTTTTTGCTCTCTAATAAACTCCCCGTTAAACAGAGCATCTACTATATAAATTAGAAATCTTGTATGTATGTACATGCTCACCTCGCAGCCACACCCCTGAATGCATTCACATAACGCCGACGCCCATGAAGTCCAGTTTGACCAATAAAAAGCCTGCACGTCACTTGCAAAGTGTGATTCCCCAATTCAGCAATTCAGATGAAGGGCCTGGGCTCTGTGTGCTGCACGACTTCAACAACACAGACAAAGAGTCCACTTCAGTGACACAACAACAGTGTAATGTACGGCTACACAACTCAAAGAGCTGCAGACACAGAACAACAGCTTCTATAATAGAGGGAGCGAGACCTTTCCCATAAGGTCTATAAGACATTACAATTTGCTCCTGGAAGGTTTCAAATATAAACCCTGGAAAGACTGTGTTTCTATTGGTGATATGAATCACATTTGCGGTTATTGTCATGCTAAGAATTTTAAAAAAGGGGGGTGGTTTTGCACTTGTTACACCTGATGAAGGGGACATAGTGATCCCCGAAACGTTGTATACGTTTGATTTAATAAAGACTTTGTGATTTACACTTCAAGTGTGTCCCTCACAGTTTCTTTGCTTGTGCTAAGAATTTTAAAGCAGAACCTCTTGGAATATGACCACGCCCCCAGATATTGCTGTCAGGGACCCACCCCCAATTTTTTTTGCCTACTTTGCTTGGGGTTGTAAAGCGGGAGAGAACCTGGAAAAGTGGTGGTGGTGGTGCTGCTGCTGCTTATTCATGGAAGGGGGGAATTATCCAGATCTAGCTCATGCTCATCCATCCACCACTTCCATTCATATATCAAGATTTGTTGATTTGATTTTATTATATGTCCCTGTGCCAACCATTTATCAGTCTATTCAAATTATTTTGCCAGTGTCTGTGCCAGCCATTTATCAGAGTACTGTATGTGGGTTCCAATTATTTAGTGTAATATAAGTGTAATTAATTTGGCTTGAAGAGCCAAATTACTGTTCTTTCTATTTTTTCTTCGGTTTTATTCTTCTACTTTTTTGGACTTTATCTCCTCCCACAAATCTGAGAATTTCGGGACATTTTTTCCTATAGACTATAATGGTAACAATCCTCAATATTTCAAAACAGCATTTGTATTTATGACCATGAAACAAACTGATACCCCCAATCCCCCACAGACACAGGTACACTACCTACTGACCTACCCTTCCATTTCCGTGGCAGCCATACTTAAAGGGTAACTATAGTCAAAAAAACTAATTTTGACTATGACATTAAAAAAGTTTGTTTTTTTAACCCCCAACCCAACACAGGTACACACGTCTTTTGAACTACCCCTCCATTACTGTTGCAGCCATCCTTAAAGGGTAAGTAAGGTCAAAAAAAAATTCTGACCAATCATCAAAATATTGTTTTTTTTAACCCCCAACCTGACACAGGTACACACACCTACTGATCTATTTATCCATTTCTGTGGCAGCCATACTTAAAGGGTAACTATAGTCAAAAAACAAATTTTGATCAATAAGCAAAACACTTTGTTTTTTTAACTTCCAACCTGACACAAGTACACCCCAACCAACATACCTATTCATTCATTTGACAGCTATATTTAAAGGGTAAGTAAAAAACAACTGTTCATATCATTGCTATTATTGATTTTTAAAATCTGCAGCACAAACACACGGAAATAGAATAAAACTATACTTTATTCCAACATTAGTAAAAACACGATTAAACGCCAAACAGCAAATTTGGAATTTTGTTTCAGTTGCCTAAAATTTTAAAGACAGCACTGCTTGAGACCTGGGGGCACGCAACACACAGACAGGGTTGGACTGGCTGTTCAGTTAAAAAAACAGGATGTCCATAACGTTAATTTGACCGAGAACCTCGATCTGTGCAGCAGCAATGGGATCCTGGGAGGTGTGTCAGAAAAAACAGACAAAATGACCTACAAACTGCCAAAGCCAAGGGACAGCTCTCAGTCCTCAGTCTCCTCAACCATTTGTCCGCCTTTGATACTGTGCACCACTCGCTTCTTATGCAAATTCTATATTCTCTAGGCTTTCAAAATCAAGTTGTAGCGTGGTTGTCTTCTTATCTCTCTTCTATCTCTTCTATAAACAACCAGTTTATCAGTGTCTGCATGCCAAGCATTTAACCAGTCTTTGTGCCAACTATTTTACCAGTGGTTATATACAAAGCATTTTACCAAAGATTATTTGGTTTGCTTGGCCGATTTGTGTTTGCGGTGGTGTTGGGGGGCCCATGCCCAAATTTTGCATCAGGGCCCATAAGTCTGTAGCTACACCACTGCTAGGGGGGCTGCCCCCCGATCGCCCCCTGCTGCCTTAAAGGACAAACAAAAGATTTTGAAATAGGGCACTAGTATCTGTAACTGTAAAGAGGTATCATAACCCTAATTAACCCTTTAAAGGTAATACTAGCGGAGGTGCTAGATGGGGATAAAACACTAAACCAATACCAAATAAAACAAAAAGTATCCCTCAAAATATCTGAACACTCTGGTAAATCTTATAAAATACCATTTATAGGGGCAGTGTGTAGCAAAAGTGCCCAGGGCCCCAGGTCAGCTTTTTAAACTTATTTTAAAGAATAAAAACCTTGGCTTATACTCGAATATATATGGTATGTTGAACCTTGTCACTCCAGATCTCCTGCTCTGATCTACCCTCTTTTTCGCTGCTGATGTTGCTGCTTCAGTGCAAAATGTGTGTCCCTTAGGCTGAGGCCCCACTACAATACTAAATCGTGCACGCAATCGCGATCATTATCGCACACGTTTGCGATTTCTGTGCGTTGTTGCGCCACGTTTGCGCGTGCGTTTTTGTGATTTAATATTATAAAAACGCATGCGTTTGTGTCATAAAATGGTACACGCAAAATGCTAACGCATGCGCATCATAAATCGCGGGAATCTGTGCGATCCCGCGATTTCCAAAAATGCATGCGTTTGAAAAACGCATGTGCAACTGCACTAAAAAACACTTTAGTGTGGCCTAGCTCTTACTGGTTGGGATCAAAACCTGCTAGAGAAACTGCCTTGAACTAGAATTTTGACAGTGCCTTCCTATCCCTATAACCCCCCCAAAAAAGCTTGGGCGAAGGTCTAGGTACCTCTTTGCCGTTCTAACTGGACATATATCCTTGGACCCTTTCATTCTGAATGATCCTTTTGATTCAGATCCATGCCCCTCTTCCTTCCTGATTGTCAGGGGAGGACTGCCCAGTAGGAGGAGTCTCCTACTGGGCTGGTCTCCAATAAAACATTTTGGCTGCCACAGAAGCTATTAGTAAGTCACATGCTTAAAATACACAGTGCGTGCCTCTAGCTCTAACATGGGCAAGAAAAGTAAACTCCTCCTCCTGCAGATCGTTTATCAGTCACCTCTCCATTTCATTAGCAGTGTTATCAGCTCTCGAGTTCATTGCCAGTGTTGTCAGTCCTCCAGTTCATTACCCAGTGTTGTCAGCTCTCCAGTTCATTACCAGTGTTGTCAGCCCTCCAGTTCATTAGCAAGTGTAAGTCAGCCCTCCTGTTCATTACCCAGTGTTGTCAGTCCTCCAGTTCATTAGCAATTTTGTCAGTCCTCCAGTTCATAAGCTGGTGTAAGTCAGCCCTCCAGTTCATTAGCTGGTGTTAGTCAACCCTCCAGTTCATTAGGAACAAATGTAACTTTGACCCAGTGATTAGGACTTAGTGATTTTAGGACTATAAGTGTCCTTTAACCACATCATACACTTGAAAATGTTGCAGGAAACAATGTAAAATGGGAATAGTAGTCTTAAAAATGAGCGTAACTTAAACAAAGTGTGTGACCTTAGCAAAGTGGGTGTGATCAAAACTGTTGTGATTTACTGTGAAAGGGCCATTTGGTTGTATTTGCCCCCTGGCCAAAAGGTCCCAGTCCTCTCCTGCTGATTGTTCTTAGATCTTTGTATAAAACATGCTATATTGTCACCACATATTACATTTCTATATTCCTATCCAGTAGACTTTTTTTTATTCTGCTACCAATTCTGCCAATCTGAATGTGCCATAAAAGCAAATGTAACCACTGTTCTAAAAAGTATAAACTCCTAATAAGATATACATACCTTCCTCAATGCTGATTACTTTCTTTAATTTATATTCTGTGATCTTATCTCTAACTTAGGGCATGGATCTACATCTACCCAGTGTTCTCCCCAGAAAATTTTTCCCAGCCGGGCAGCATGAAAAAGTAGCCAGGTGGGGTGGGACAGGGAAATTTAGTGGTGAGGAAAAATGTGCACTGCATTATACTCATTATATAGGTCAGGGATGTCTAACTTTCATCCCACTAGATGTTTTGAAGCTAATAGGTAAACAGTCTGGATTCTCTGGTAACCTGATGGTTGTTAGTTAACCTTCTGTTTGCTATGGTGCGACCTCTTTTTCTATATCTGGTATGCTGTTGATGGTAAGCATTCTGGGTGCTATGGCAACCGGCAGTTGATAGTAAACATTCTAGTTGCTATGGCAACGGGGTAGTTAATAGGTAAACAGGCTGGATTCTCTGGTAACCTGATGGTTGTTAGTTAACCTTCTGTTTGCTATGGTGCGACCTCTTATTCTATATCTGTTAATGGTGTTTAAATGCCTGTGGGCGCAATTTTTAGTAATGTCATTATGACATCATCATGACATCAGCATGACATCATCATTTTTCAAAATGAAATTTTGGCCCCAAAAAGCATTGCACTTTTGCGACTTCTTACTCTATACCTGTTCAGAAGTGTTTAAATACGTCGGGATGCAGTTTTTAGCGATGTCATTATGGCATCACCATGGCATCCTAAGTCTGCATAGATTTAACTTGGGCCCAAAAATGAAACTTTGTACTTTTTGTGACTTGTTATTCTATATCTGTTAAAAGGGTTTTAATATGCGTGGTTGCATTTCTTTAGTAATGTCACTATGACATCAGCAGTTGATTGTAAACATTCTGGTTGCCATGGCAACCGGGCAGTTGACATTAAACATTCTGGTGGTTATGGCCCATGGCAGTCGTGCTGTTGATGGTAAGCATTCTGGGTGCTATGGCAACCGGCAGTTGATAGTAAACATTCTAGTTGCTATGGCAACGGGGTAGCTAATAGGTAAACGGTCTGGATTCTCTGGTAACCTGATGGTTGTTAGTTAACCTTCTGTTTGCTATGGTGCGACCTCTTATTCTATATCTGGTAATGGTGTTTAAATGCGTGTGGGCGCAATTTTTAGTAATGTCATTATGACATCAGCATGACATCAGCATGACATTATCATTTTTCAAAATGAAATTTTGGCCCCAAAAAGCATTGCACTTTTGCGACTTCCTACTCTATACCTGTTCAGAAGTGTTTAAATACGTCGGGATGCAGTTTTTAGCGATGTCATTATGGCATCAGCATGGCATTCTAAGTCTGCATAGATTTAGTTTGGGCCCAAAAATGAAACTTTGTACTTTTTGTGACTTGTTATTCTATATCTGTTAAAAGGGTTTTAATATGCTACTTCCTTGTCCTCCTTGAGGACCCTGACATGCGCAGGAGAAATTCCCTCTCCCCCACCTTTCGAATCCCTTTCACGGCTGCTTCTTCCAACTTCCAAAAAAGATTTTTTTTTTTCAGTGTGTAGGGCACCTCTGCCCACCCCCAACCACCATTTTAGATTTGTAAAAAAGCCCCAGAGTAAATACTTACGCATCTTCGTTCCTGCGCTGTCAGGCAATCACAGGCACGGCTGCCGGAAAGCCGGAAGCGACAGTCGGGGGAATGGTAGGTAGTGTAAAATTCTGGGGCTTTTTTTTTACAAATCTAAAACGGTGGTTGGGGGTGAGCAGGGGTGCCTCTACACTATGAAAAATGATATATATATTAGGGTGTACATACCCTTTACTTATTTAAAGTGCATGTCCACCCCCCAAAAACTATAATTTAACCCACTACTGCCCCACTGTGTAGTGTTGATAAATCCTTACCTTACTTCCTGCTCCAAATGGCTGCCCTACAAGTCTGTGGCAAATTCCAAAAAGTGAAGAGCAGGAGCCCTGCTGGGTCCCAAAAGGTTTCTGCCTTTTACCTCTCCTCCGAGAGAATCTGTCATGTGCAGTGAAACCATCCTCCATCTAAATTCTGTGTCTCTCCCTTCCCCTAACTCTTAACCCTTTTTTTTATATGTAATGGTCCCTATTCCACCCCCAACAACTGTGAATATTTGAAGAAAAAAAAAAGATACGAACATTAGTTCATTTCCTTCTTTCCCCCAGTGTTCTGTAATGCCGGCCAGCCGCATTCATGATTGGCTGCATCTCAGCCAATCACGGACACGGCGCAGGTCCAGCCCCCTGCTTCCAGTTCCAGCAAGCAGTGGGCCGAGATTTCAGAGCCGGGGGAATGAAGGAAAGTAAGTATTGTTAGGATCGTTTTTTTTTTTAATAAACATAGCGGTTGTGGTGGGGAAGGGACTACTACAACATATAAAAAAATATATTTTAAGGGTGGACATGCCTTTAAATTGTTTTTGTATTTGTTCTGTGCTTATAAACAAGAAAATTAATCATAAATGCCTTTTACACAAATCTGCCACTATGTTTAAACGCAATACAATGCGACATATGTCCTTCTCTTCCTTTTCCTTAAAGGTTATGGCCACGCCTCCGCGTTTAACGTGCGATCAGATCCCAATTGATTGCGTGTTAAAAACTCACACTAAAGGTGGGCCATACATCTATGAGTTTCCATTTTACTTACCGACCGAGCGCTCACGCGATGTTCATCGATGCTGCCGGAACCGCTTCTCCGATCGTAATTTGACCGACATGCATCGCAAAATCCCATTATTTTGCAATCGCATGCTGGTTGAATGTAAGATCAGGAGAAAGCGGTTCCGGCAGGATCGAAGGAAACTCGCGTGAGCCCTCGGTCGAGTAAGTAATATCTCATGAGGTATGGCCTCCTAAGTTGCCGATTTCTGGCCACACTAGGTGCGCTGGCATACGCTTTTTAAGGGATGCATTACATTTTTTGGCGCATTCCTGTGAGCTCTGATGGGAGAATCGCAGCGCAAACGCACGATTGCACCGGAAACGTGCACACAACTGCACGCATTCGGTTACAATGTAGTGTGGCCTCAGCCTAACAGCTGCTTGTAAACACTGTAAAAATTTGGACATTCTGAAATTCCCAAAGTATGGCTAAGAGTAACCCTCTCAACTAAGCTTGCTTTGTCATTCTGGGTCTGTTCCAGATCCCACGTCCTTTTTATAGATTAGTTTCCTGTTCGCAAAACCCTCCAGTCAGTCAGTGATTGTGGCAATGCTAAAGTGAATACCCTTTATTAATCTATTAATCTATAGATTATTATTCTCAAAAGAGACTGACAATGTACTGTGGTATATTGGTGTCATAAATAGCATTACAAAAGAAGGGGTAAGGGTTTGTACACACACAATGGACACAATGGACAGCCCATATTTTTGTCCGTAAAATGTTTTACCCAGGGGGGCCACAGACTTTAAACCAGTGATGTCAACCTTGTAACTACAGGTTTGGAAAACTACAACTTCCAGCATATGTTATAGCAGAACCATGCACCAAAGTATGCCGGGAGTTGTAGATCAAGGTTCGACATGACTTCAATCTATCCCTGTTGCTCAGAACTTGCAGGTTGTAAACTACCCCCCCCCCCCAGGCTCCTGGCAACCACACACAACATGCAGCAAAAACAGTTCAGTCTGCACATTGCCTATAACATAACAATGCATGGTGTATCTGAAAACATCTGTTGCTGGCAAGTGTAATGGAAAATACTGTTTGTTGCTTTAACATACAAAGCTCCCCTATTAAAAGGAACAGTCAGAATTCTCCCTACAAAGCAATATCAGTAAAATAAAGAAACAATAACACTACAATTGAATGGTTCTCATTTCCTCAGCTAAACAACACAGAGCATTTTTCGTGCATTTGCGTACACGTTTTGTGCTCGCGATCTTCGCTAAAATGAAAACCGCGAAATGTGAAATTCCTCCGATTTCCAATGCACATGCGATTTGCGCGTCTGTTTGCATTTTGGTAAGCATGGTTCACCATTTTTGGTGGTGTAACGCATGATTTTCCGTAACGGAAAACAGCAAAATCGCATGCACATAAAGCATGCGAAAAACGCACAAGAATCACGCACACAACGTGATTTTGTGGTGATTTCTGTGCGTTGCGGCCTCAGCCTTATACCGATTTGTCAACCTTGTCACTCTAGATGTTTAGAACTACAACTCCAGCATGCCAAGCTTGCACAATGCAAACAAGGCATGTTGGTAGAA